>OW679195.1:186196028-186333607 GCA_940337035.1 Agriotes lineatus | reverse complement strand
AAGGCGCAACGCAGAGGATAGAAGCGAGGTCTCGTTGCCGGGGCAACAGCTGGGTCCTTGACGACCGTGATTGCAGGCGCCATCTGCCGGCGAAACGTGGAACAGCGAGTCTCGCATTTCAGATTTCAGGATATCGCTTCAGGCTTCAGGGAACGATGGTGATGTGATCCTAATATTTATAGATTCTAGAAGTGCCAATTTAAAGTTGCCTCCGGTGGCATCGGTTGTCTTGTCTCTGCAAGTACGTTATAAATTTAATGATGCCGAATTTTAGAATTAAAATTGCACTGGACAACAGTGTTTAGGTTCTATAGAAAACCTATATAATTCCAAATTAGTTTGTTTTTGAATCAAAACTAACGTGAGATGAATCTTGGGTGCGCCATTTTATCTCGATAGAGTATGCACTAAAAGAAAAGAAGAGATACGTCTAGGGAAAAGAGGATGACAAATGATACATTGGTTTTTTTACACAACAAAGAACAATAATTAACGTTCCTTATTCTCCTTATACTTTATTTAATATCAATTCCTGTTATCTCCAATAAATGCCTATAGTTTATTCTTAAGAAGCAGCTGCCCAGCTATCCTAACAACGTTCTGGTTACCTCCATGGGAGTCTCTATATAGGTTCCTATTAGGTTTTTCTGTTTTAACTATCTTCACTAATCTATCATCAGTTATTTCGTCGACATGATTTCTACACTCCCTTCTTCCAGTTCTTACTCATCTTATTACATTTTGTATGTGTAATGCTTGTCTTATTTTGTGGTTTTTCTTTCTGTCAAAGAGGTAGAGCTTGTTCTGTGATTGATCGCTATATTATCCTTTAAAATTGTATATCAATGTACTCATTTCAAACTACTCGCAAATCCATCACTTCTTGATATTATCTTTCCTAACAATCAGAATTTAGTTTAAGAAAAGCAACCATTGTGTAATTACCGCTTCCGTACAAATCATGAGTTAAAACAAGGAAGATAAACGCTTATCTATATTCCGGCGAAATGGAAATGCAATTATGACAACCTGAAGTCGTTTTTTAAGACACAACTTTTAACTTATTCAACAATATAAACAGTACATGGGTATCATTAGAAACTAATATTAACAATGCTGTTGAAATGTTCGTTCCTTCTAAGGAGAACTCATCATACGATAATAAACCATGGATGGCAAGTTACATTCGCAAACAAATTTCTAAAACGCAACGCTCATGTTGTGACGTTAGCACAAGCCCAAATTAGTATTTCAACGCATAATAATGCGTTCAAATTTATAAGTACGTCGCTAATACGCCACAATCAGCACTTCAAACGTAGCAAACTGTAAAAACAATTTTCCGAATCTCGTGCTTTCCGCATTTTTTAGCTCAAAATTTCACTCCATAGCCTTATTTCCGCTCTTTTTAAATACCAGCGTTCGCAGGATGTTTAGGGGCATGGATTCAATTTCATTTATACGTGTTCTAAAGCTAGATGTTTTCTGTACCGGTTGCAATGACGTAGCCCGCTTATCGCATTCTTTATTGCCCCGTGGCGTCTGGATATCGCAATGAAACGCTCGGTGCTTCCCCGAAATATTTGGTTATATGCTGCATTTCGTGCTGCAATACTTTGAATTAGGCGAAGGAAGATGTAGAGTGTCGTTGTAAAAGAAAGATGCATTTTAGGACGCTGCAACCGCCGTTGGGCTGCCCGCACCTTCTGAATTCAGTCTCGCCCTGGTTTTGGTTGACTTAATAAGGTTTCTTGGTGCAAAGGGCGCGACCCAAGGGCGAGCGCTGCCCTGTTAAAAGTACCTTCGTATTAAACATTAACTGTGTGCTTTTGTCAATTTTTGGTGCCCTTCAAAGAAGCTATACCCCGCTTCCGCTTTAAGTATCTAATGGGTCGGGGTTCCAGCTATGCTGCAAAAAAAAACTATGGGAAAGGGCGCCAGGTCCTCGACGTCGACAAATCCTTGGTTCGGACCTCCCCAAGGTAAGGAATAAACCCAGCAAACCAAATAATAGCAAAACCAATAACTAGTAACAGTATTTATTTAAACAACTGGTTCTATAGTGCAAACATGCGCTAAAATAGCCAGGTAAATCGACATAAATAGGCGATAATAAATACAAGCACAAAGAATCCAATAACTAGCCTAGACACATTAAAAAAAATAGGTGCTTGCTAAGCATATATGAAAGAGGCGAACTGCATTAATACAAATAATTTTACTACAATATGCATGAATAAAATAATAATAATAATAATAATAATAATAATTTATTTCTGAAGAGTATACATATGTAGAATACACAATAATCTAAGTTGACTAGAACTTTCAGAAATAAATGATGAAAGGACTTAGCCCACAGAAGTAAAACTTGTGCGTGGGCGATTGAAATATATGAAAACGTAGTGAAGTACATTTCTCAACACTTTGCAATTCGCTAAGACAGTAATAAATTGTTTTGATCAAGCATTTTTTATGTCTATTAATTTATGAATACTATATCTAGGGGTATTCTGGAGCCAAGATTTTATTTTTTTCTTAAAGTTGTAAATATTTTGACTTTTTTTAATATCTTTCGGTAGTGCCGAGTATATTCGAGGTGCAATATAGCTATAAGATCGTTGGCCAATAGTTTTATCTGCTTTTTCTACTGCAGTTTCAGTATGACATTTGTACCTGGTATGATAATCATGGGTTATATCTGTTAAATCGTCTTTAGTTTTATATTGCAAGCAAAGCATCCTATAACAAAATAGCTGTCTTGGGTCAAACAACTGGCTTTCTTTATATAATAAATCACTCGGGTATAGCCGGTCTTTGCCAAATATAATTTTGAGAAAACATTTTTGAATAATTTCTAGACCTTTTAGGTGATGCTTCAATATGCCACCCCAACCAACTATTCCATAGCATAAGTGACATTCAACTAACGAGTGATAAATAATTTTTAGGTGCTTCAGTTCCAGTACAGACCTCAGTTGTTTAAATTTGAATAGGACAGATCTTAATTTTTTTATTATATTATTTACGTGGATATCCCATTTAAGATGTTGATCAATATAAATGCCTAAATATCTTATGTCTTTGGTTGCTTGTATGTTGTATGACTGATTATGATTATTAGTAATAATTAAATCTTCAAACGTCTGTATCTTATTTGCAGCACAAGTAAAATGTATATATTTAGTTTTTTTGAAATTTATTGATAGTAATTTTTGGTCAAACCACGTTTTAATGCTTGCTAAATCATTTTCTGCTTTTGCTTTAAGATCATTCCAACTATCTGCAGTATATAGTAGCACAGTGTCATCCGCAAAAGCCGACACTTGGGCTACTGTATTGTATGAGAATAAACTGTTAATATAAATACTAAAAAGAATGGGTCCCAGAACAGTACCTTGTGGAACACCACATTCGACTATAACCGGGTTACTTAGGTCATTTCCAATTTTGACATATTGAACTCTGTTGTTTAAATAATTTCTGATTAGATTTAAGGCTACACCGCGAAAACCAAGATCCTCAACCGTCTCTATTAGCTCTGCATGATTTACGGTATCAAAGGCTTTGGCCAAATCCATGAAAACACATAGTATCTGTTTATTTTTATCTAGATTTTTATAAATATTGTTTGTTAAATGAACAATTGCATTTTCAGTTGATATCCCCGATTTGAAACCAAATTGTTTATCTGACAACAAATTGTATTTGTTAAGGTACAGCATCATGCGGTTTTTGATTATTTTTTCTACCACTTTAGCTAGATTTGATATCAGGGATATCGGCCGGAAATTTGCCATGTCAAGTCTATCATCTTTTTTGAATAAAGGTTTTACTACGGCCTCTTTAAATGCAGATGGGAAATTTCCAGTTGCTAAAATTTTATTTATAATAAATGTGAGCGGGTTTTTTATATAGTCTAAGGCTATTTTAAGAGTTTCGGAAGCTATGTTGTCAATACCAGGCGATTTACCATTTTTTAATTCATTTATATATTTAGATACTTCATTTGGATCAGTCGGGAACAAGTATATTGAGTGATTATTTATATTTCTTTTGACTGTCCTGGAATTTGTATTAACTATAGATTTAGCCATTTTTGATCCGATTTCAACGAAAAATTTATTGAATTGATTTGCGATGTCTTTCTTATTTGTAATTATTTGATTATCTAATTTAATTTCAGTTATTTCTCTGTTATTATCATTTCGATTTGTAAATTCTTTAATTACGTTCCATAGGGCCTTACTTGAATTTTTATTTTCATTTATTTTATTTTTATAATAGTTATTTTTTGTTATTTTTATTAAGTTCGTTAAATTATTTTTATATTTTTTATATTTTTCAAAAAGTTGTGCGTTATCAGGCTGCCTTAGAGATTTTTTATATAATTCCGTTTTTGTCGCAACTGACTTTAAAAGACCCCGGGTTATCCAAGGATTTCGTTTGCGTTGTACTTTATTTATCCGTACCGTACTAGTTGCGTTGTCGATGGCATTCTTAATTATATTTATAAAGGAATTCGCAGCGAAATCAATGTCATCTGACCCGTATAGTTCATTCCACGTTTCCGTTTTTAAGTTATCTATTAATTTATTTTGATTCAGTTTTTTTAAAGTAAAGATTGCAGCTGAAGTCTGCCGTGGAACTGCCAGATTCAAATGTGCTATGACAGAATAATGGTCAGTAATCAGAGTTTTCATCACACACGAGTTACAAACGTCATACCGATTACTTTTAAAAAAAATATGGTCAACACATGTTTTTGAATTTTTATAAATTCTTGTATATGAATTAATTAATGGTTTAAATCCTTCTTCTGCCATAATGTTGAGATAATTTTGACAAACTTCAGAATTAGATTTAATGTCGATATTTATGTCCCCTACGATAAAGTGATACTTTGAGTTGCTTTGACTTACATTAGATAAATATGCTTGTAGATTGTTGTTAAATTCATGGACACATATTGTATGAGGTCTATAGATAGCGCTCACCACAACTGTGTTTCCCGGAATAGCGATAGTAGCTTTAATTACATTTATTTCACCTATATGCAAGATGTCAATGCTACTGTTATAGATATCTTTGATATACATAATTACCCCATCATTTTGATTTACATCACCTTCATTATAAATTATTCTGTAGCCTTGTATATTGAAAAAACTCGGATCAGCAATTTTCCAAGTTTCAGTAAGGATTATACAATCAAAAGTAAAATCTAGTTTATTCAACAACAGTAACATTTCATCCATGTTTTTATTTATACTTCGAATATTATTGTGAAAAATAGAAAACTGTTTGCTAGTTCTCGTAGATTGTATAAAGTTAAGATAGTCGTCTGCATCATTTAATTCCTCTGTTCTAGTCTCCATATCAACAAAATCCCTTATAAATTGATCCATTTTAAAAATTTAAAAAAAAACTCTTATCTCAGGCGAGAAAAAAAGGCGAAAACAGAGCTAAGCCGAAAAAAGCAAAATTCATTTTTACTTTTCCCATGCAACCGCATATAAACAACAAAAAAGAAACTACTAATTACTGGACTTCCACATTTCGGTGCACAATTCTATTTTAAGTCTTGATAATAACTAATCGGTTTAATTTGGTTGTTTGCACTTACATAAATCTTGCCATCTTTGGTCCAGCAGTTCTTGAAACCATATTTCTGCTCAGCTAATTTCAGGAGTTTGACGCGGTTTGCCGCGAGATCTTCTTTTATAGTGACTCCGCTTCCTTTTAGCATCTTCTTTTTTGCAAACACTAGATTACGCTGAGTCATAATAAAAAGGTAACTTTAGTTTTAAGCAACAGCAATCAAGCTGACACCCAAATTTTGAGATGGCCCACTAGGGAATGAACTCGATCAACGAGAAGCTCCGTGAAGCGGAGGTTCATACCGGGTGGCCATAAATATCTGACATCACATTACCTTTGGAATCAACGCCGCTTTATTAAAGTGATGAATCCAACTAAACTAAATGTCATTAAGGTCATCACAACTAAAATTTCTATCTGTCAAAAATTATTACAGATGCAATAAGTAATGGAGTTAGAACAGAAGATTTTTATAATCGAGTCTTAGTTCATTTTATTACATTATATAGGTACCAATACTTATTGTAATTGAAATATAATACTAACCAACATTTTTAAGTAGCTAATTCCATGGCTACTGGGATCTCAGATATTTATGGCCACCCGGTACAAAATCGACCGCGTCGGAATAATCCCGACGAGCAAATATCTATAAAAGCGCAATTACAAAATTGGCACACAAATTAGCACGCACCCTGTTAAGCGCGGTGCCGCAGAACGGAGCGATGCAAGCAATAAGCTAACCGTAACCCCGATTGTTAGCTCGATCTGACATTATAACACAATCTAAAATTTAGAAGGGACGAAATACCTTCAGATTGCATACACATACAGGGTCGAAGAAATCTCTATGATAAACTCATTATGCTTGTTATGATAGTTCAAGTAACGGCTTGAATGCGCTCCTAACAGAGATAGCTAATACTTCCGGATTGCAAATTACTTTTCGATTAATTAAATTTTGATCGCTAGGTTACCGTGAGCGGTTCGAAAGCCACAAACTTCCCGTACACGATGTAATATATATAACCTCAACAGCTGAGTTTTGTGTGCACGGGCCTAAAAAATATCCAGCACAGATCCCGTCGTTAAACACAGCCAGGCCGTGCCTTAGGTAAGTCCAAACGCTCTATGCAAGCTTAATGAAATAACTGAGTATTAAAATGCATTATAGGGTGCCAATCCACAAGCTACTTTCGATACATAAGACGTGGTCGTAGCGAAACACATCGTATCGCCAGGGTAAGTAAATTAAACGCAGCTATCAACACCGCGAAAGTGGCCCCTAAACTATCATACTATTAAGCAACTGGCACAAAATCTATATTAAAATGTTCAAGGCGAGACGACTCGCATGAAATGCCCTATTAGGTATCATCTATACAATTAACTGCAGATACATTTACACACCCCAATAACCCATTGGTGTGATCCTCGCAGAAGCTAGAAGCTGCAGGCGCTTCCGTGGCACACCTGGTGCAGCGGCATCAAGGCACGAGAAGAAATCGCCAGCTCCCGGCAGCGGAACGGTTATCGAAGGGGCTTTGCCTTGAGGCCAGGGACAATCGAACAGACTGCAGGTAGGCGACGCTACTAAGTGCTTCCAAGGAGTGTGGCGCAAAGTGATTTCCAATTCTCTTGCAAAATCCAGGGGAAAGTTGGCTAAAAACGTAGAAAATTTCTAGGTGAACCCCCGATAAGGATATAGGAGGTATCGTAAACTAACCTTGGGCTAAAAGCCAGCCAAATGTGGAAGTGCGGGGGGCAAAAGCTAGCCCAAATAATTCCGCCGAGGCGTTAGACGTAAGAATTCAAAGAAAACCAATAATTCGAACCAATGGAGCCTAGCCAAACCAATTGGTTTTTTGAAGCACTACGCCGTGGGACACCCAACTTGCTTGCACGAATTTTGAATGGAAATTTTATTATCACCAGAAGAAAATAGGGTTGCCTACCCAGTCAGGTAGAAATGTACTGTATATTTGGGGGAAATAAATGCGAATAGTAGAATTTAGTTAATTATTGGAAGCATTGCCTGAGAAACCACCAATTAGTGGTAACAAAATGGTTAAAAATAAAATACAACTGGCTAATTTTCACTGCTTGCGAAACTACAAATTATCCGTAAAAGTACATGTCAAGTTTTAATTCCTTAAAGTATAGGCGGTTAAACGTGACAAACAATAAAATAAAATCAGCGCTAAAAGCACGTTACAACGTGCTAAAATTTAAGACACAAACGTCCAATACAAAACTACAACGTTTGGTTACGGGTACGGCATCACTACGCGCACTGTGAAATAGAAAGCTACACTCTAAATTCTAACGTAACACTACATTAAAACTAATTTAACGATGGTGGTTAAGCGACGAGCTTGGTGTTGATGCCCAGTTGGACAACCGTCGTTCAGGCACGCTGAGACAGGCGGTCAAAATTGACAACGTCGCCAGCCAGGAATGGCAAAATGAGAAAAATTTGCAATCAGAAAGGTGCCCCAGGAGAAGGTACTCACAACACGATAATGTCAGCATACCAGAATATTGCATGAGCAAGTACCAAGGGAGCATGTAACGACAATTTGTGCCCCACAACAAAACTTAGGTATCTTCGAGCCGGTTTCTTTTTAAAATCCGTAACAACGGTTAATGCATATCTTATGCGTCGACTCAATACAACTACAAACCGAATGATACCATTTATGCAGGACCGACACGTCCGGCCACCTTCCTCGACGGGTTATCAACGCTTCCTCGACATTTGGTGCACCATTGCACTGCTCGACAATTAGAACTTGAATTCACAACCTCGCTACGTTCGTGAAATCACCCACAGCGGGCTCCAGCCGTGGAGGTCGCTTACACAGAACAATCAGGCAATAGACTATACTGATGCACGAGGAGGCGGTTGCAAGCAGGCACATGATTTGAAATGAGTTCTACAAAACCGAGCGGTCTGAATTCGGGAAGGGCACGCAGGATTTTCACCTGTGGATAAGATAAAGGTTAGGGAAAATATTATGTCGTATGTTCTTTTAGCTTGCAAATGTTTATTGTAATTGTTGAGTTCTATAATAATACTCAATGTAACAAAATGGGAGAAGTTTTCTCGTTTTTTGATACTCATTTAATCTTATTAATGTGTTTCCACGAACCCACGAAACAAAGTTGATGTTATGTGCTATAGTTCATGAACCCTAAGTTGCTTATGCGTAAAACAAGACTCTCATAGTTTCTTGCTTGTTAAAACGCTGCGTGTGCATATAATAAATCAATTATTCATGCTAAGGGCAGGTGTCAAAATAAATTGTAAATGTAGAGCAAAGCAAAGCAAAACAAATAAGTATTTTCAAATTTTAATTACGTCCTCGTTGTTTATCTGTATTTAAATAAAAATATAAAATGGAAATTGTTAAACAGGCACGTTGTTTGAAAGATCAGTACCATAATTTAGCTTTCAAACCATTTCCGTCGTAAAACTTAATTTGAGGGGAAATTCATGATAAGATCTAACTCAATTGATATATTTGCACGTTGCAATACAGCACCTGTTATACGTATGTAAAACCGCTTTCCATATTAACAACACTAAACCAAATCGTACGCAATAAAAACGAATAAAGAAATTTACAAATTAAACCGTGAACGTAAATAAAGTAAATGAGAATGAAAACGATAGAGCTAGCAGGAAACTGATAAAAAACACAAGAGAGCACCAAATCTAAAAAGTACTCGTGCACGGAAGGGTTACATTATTATTGTCTAATTTTAAGAAACTTCGGGAGGTTTAATCAAATATTTGCATCGTAGTCAACGTGGTAACTAATGTTACATTGCAAATTTGAAATTCTCGCTGGGGGGTATACAGCCCTTTGCGGATAATTGCAAAAGTTCACATATGCCCAGGCCGTATGAAGCAACGTATGTCAAAAAATTTAGCAAGTCGTGGGTAAAGGAAGCGAACAAAGAAAGCTTAAGCTTTGCATTTTAAGTAAAATTACCGAAAATAAAGAGGTACTGTTTGGACACTTTAGTGACAAGCTCACTGAGCAGGAGAAAGCTTAAAAATGGAAGATAATTGACTTATGTGTCTTATTTTTGGGTGTAGTCCCTTCAAATAAGGATTAAGCGTATGTTAGGGATATGTGGTCGCCAAACGTAAGAAACTCAGCTACAGTAAGTTAAAATCTAATGAATAGTAGTACCTTTTCAATATGAGTGTTTTTAGGAAAAAATTGACAACTTTAGTAAAATAGGTACAGGGGGCGGAAAAGATTTCAAGTGCAATGAAGTCGATGAAAAGTATTGAACATAATAGGGAAAAATTCATCAGCAGTTTCTAGATTGGGGATGACACAAACTTGGGATGTTATCAAAAGTCTTATAGAAGATTAACCAATAGCCGTAAATAATACAGAAGCTGCAGAAGTGGAAACTGAAGATACTCCGCAAATTCAACAGAGAACTGCAACTTAGCAAAATTTAACAAAATTTGTAGAAGGTATACAATTAAAGCGGAACAAGTTGATAAGATACGCTGTTTAAGGTTTAAACGGAAAAAGAAACAATCAAAAAGTCTCAGTGGAGGTTGGTGATGAAAAGCATAAACTACAAATAAAATTACTTAAATTCAGATTTACAAAAGTAAATTAGAAACTCGAAAATTATATATTTGTATGGGGCTACCGATGACATAGATTTAGAATTTGTGTTAAACCATTCTAACATTGTTAATGATAACGACAAATAAGTTTTTTGTAATTGTTATTTTTTGAAAATTAAATATTCATGAAATGTATTATTCTTCTCTGTCCCAAGTTCGTCTTTTTCAGGTATGGGTTCTTCGTTTAAGAGTTCTGCTTGATTTGCAAGTGGCTAATCATTTCGTAATATTGGCTGCGTAAACTGGCTGAACTCAAAAATGATAAAGACAAGGAAATTCTTCTTTCAAAATTTTCAAAGTTTCCTTTAGAAGTTGTTGAGTCCCCTTATGTCGCTGATTATATCGTTGCTCAGCCATATTATCGGGATCACGACGTAGCGGTGTCATTGACACTCTTCTAGTAGATATGCTGGATCACCTAACAGAACTGCATTGAAAATATACTTTGTTGCTCCATTATTCTATAAAGACTGCTATTAAGAAGAATACGTGGGCCATGAACGCTACCTGACCAGTTAGCACCAACATAATAAAACAATTTTATAGCAGCACACACAAACATGCAGTTTATAAAATATTCGACCCAGTGAACAACAAATACAGCTTCGTTCTCAGTGGGTGAATCAATAGGTAAAAGTGAACCATCTATTACTCCCCATACATGAGGAAGCTTGGCAATTCTATAAAACCCTTGTACCTCATCTGCAATATTGTGTGGCTGTGAAACTACCCGATAAAATAATATGTTGTTCAAAGCCCACCTTGTGTCGGATATGATATGATACTGACTACTGACTTCCACTTCCTATCAGTGTAAAGCAATGCCTATCTGTTGGAGTCAGAGCACCACTTTAATCTGTCTCGTGTTGAAGTGCTGGAACTATTTCTAGTTTTTTGAGATGCATTCCAATTTCTAAACCTCTCCAAACATTCGGCTCTCGTCTTAAAATCAAAGTTAAAACTAGGTTGAAATAATTTTCTTGTTAGACGAATTAACTGGACTGATCATCTTCACTAGATGAATCAAACAATAAATTATCAATAGTAATACTCGTATAACAAGGGTGAGACATACTTACCCATAATTTTGCACACGCCAAAGATCGAGTGCTAGTTGTAATGGAAACTGTCCCGAGGGCAGTTTTCTAAGGGCAACCAGCACAATGACTCTTGGCACGGATAATATTATCTGTAGGTGTGCTGCCCGCCTTTTGAAGATTGTTACACAAAACCCGTATACGAATTCTGATTTAGAATTGATCCAATAACGCCAAAAAAACTCAAATTGCTTGTTTCTTGAATTTCTATTTCTAATTATGATACCATCCACGGGGTCAATAATCATCCTTGGAAGCTTATCGCTTGATAAACAACCCAAGGGCGCTTTTCAAGTAATCCGTTCGGGATTGGTCGATTTTCAAAAAATGCATGGTTCTCATTGGGTGATATCAGTAATGTGACAGTTGTGTGTAATAATCCATAATATTACTCCAATGTAACACTATAGAGTAATTTATAAATAAACGTCAATTTACTAGTTATTTTACATTTACAAATTACAAAGGAAACTTGATTTGTAAATTTTTCGATAGTAAAAATGTCGTACACCTACTAACTAGTTAAAACTGTTACTTTTGTGGTCAATGAATCATTATTTTGCCGGTAAAAATGTTTTACGAAAACTTTTTGTTTTGGCAATGTAACAAGACAAACTAACTTGATCAAATTCCAGAGTCGAAGGCAAGAGAATTTGTCAGTTAGTTTTTAGGGGGACATTGCCAAAAAAACAACAAATCTTGAGTAAAACATTTTCCGAGCAAAATCATGACCCCGAAATACATATCGTGGACTATTTTCCGCGTCTCTTATTATTCAATCAAATGCCAAGACTTTTTAAAATGCAGCGAATCGCGTGTTTTTATAGTGACAAAAAATCAAAAATTTTCCTTGGGAATTTATCAGTTTTTCTACCACTTGTATCCGTGGCAACCACTAAATATGGTGCTTTAATCAAGATGGTATTTCAAAAATCATCGTGTATCATTGATTACCGCTATAAAATGAACCGATATTTTGGAAATAGTCCAAAAATGTATTTCGGACAAAATTTTGCTCGGAAAATGTTTTACTCCAGATTTGTTGTTTTTTGGCAACGTCCTTCAACAAATTTGAGAAATGAATTTGAGAATTCATAATAAGAAAGTCCTCCATTTGTAGAGAACTTTTTATGACACGCTCTTTATATTGTTATGCTATATCCCTTAGTTTGCCTTTATTGATGCTATCTAGTTTATTTAATTTAACCAGCTCGGATAGATCAAAGACTTTATAAGCTTGTATGGTATTATTTTTTGATTGAAATAAATTTCTGTCTTCATGTCAACCCTGCGTGTCTCTTTAGGTCGTCCACCCATCTCATCCGTGGTCTTCCTCTGTGCGTTTACCGTCATAGGGGCGCCAGCTTTGTATGTGGTGGTTCCAACGTGGTGGTGGTCTTTCATTGTGTCCGGCCCAGTTCCATTTTAATTTCGCTGCATATTCTACAGCATCGGTAGCTTTGGTTGTTTCTCTAATCCAAGTGTTTTTCTTGTGATCTTTTAGTGTTACACCGATCATTTTCCTTTCCATATTTCATTGTGTTTTCTGCAGCTTGTATAGATTAGCTTTTGTGAATGTCCGCATTTGTGCCGCATAAGTTAGAACAGGAAGAACGCAGCTGTTGAATACTTTAGTTCGAAACTTCATTGGTGTGTTTTTATTTCTGAGAATAAATGTCATTTTCCCAAAAGCCATCCATGCCAAGCGTACCCTCCTGCTTATGTCCGTTGTTTGGTTTTCTTTAGTAAGTTTAACGGATTGTTCCAGGTATATATACTCTTCGATTATTTCTAGAGGAGTTAGTTCTATTGAGAATTGCCTATCATCGTTAGTGTTTCTCACGGTTTTTGTTTTATTTCAGTTTACCTTAAGGCTTTTAAGTTTTGATGCTGCGTTTAATTCGTTTAACATCTTTTGTAGATCTTCAAATGTGCCAGTTATTAAGACAAGGTCGTCTGCAAATCTTAAATGATTGAGCCTTTGTCCGTTTATTTTGACACCTATTTTGCCCCACTCTAACTGTTTAAATATGTCCTCTAACGCTAATGTGAAGTTGCGGCGATATTATATCGCCTTGTCTAACTCCTCTGCATATTTCAATCAGATTTGTCTCTAGAGATGGGTCTAGTTTTATTGTCATTGTTGCCTTTTTATAGATGTTCATTAATAATGTTCTGTATCTATGATAAATTCTACAGTTTATTAGACCTTCTTCTATTGCCCAGAACTCAATACTGTCGAATGCCTTTTAATAATCGACAAACGTATAGTGGGAAGTTATATTCGTTAGGTTTTTCGATAAGTATTTTTACTGTTAAGAGATGGTCTATTGTGCTACACCACTTTCGAAATCCGGCCTGTTCAACTGGTTGGTAATCGTCTAGCTTTCCTGTTAATCGTTTTGCGATTATTTTCGTTAAAAGTTTATACAGTTGGGATAGTAAAGAGATTGGCCTATAATTTTCCAGACTATATAAGTCTCCTTTTTTTAATATTAGTATTGTTAACGAATCACACCAATCCTTCGGTATATCTCCTTCAAAGAGACACTTTGTTACAGTATCAAACTGTCCTAACGACACTTGCGGGCACGGAAGTGCCAAATGTTTAATCAAATCCGGGAGGCGTCAACACTTACCCTGGAAACCTTTACAAACAGGCTTAAAGACACGGCTCGAATACGCTCAGGGAGATGGGAATCCTCCTAGATTCGGTACACCACAGGGCAAGAGCGACTGTATGTATACGGTGTTGCAAAAGAAAAGGAGCGCCACAATGTCCAATCAGGGAGACCCACGCTTAACCGAACCTTGAAGGTCAACGGGAACTCGGCCTCACGAACCCTCGTCGCTGCAGCAGCAAGCGTCGCCAACTTACCTGTGATGCTCCAACGGCCAAGTTATATTGCGTTTGCGGCAAATACAGTTCAAATTAGGCCAACACAGATGAGCGAAATTAGTTATGTATGACAGCCACCAAGTTATATTGCGTTTGCGGCAAATACAGTTGCAAAGGGTTAATTACTAGACTAATTACACACACACTACCTTTGTGGGCGACGGCCAAGCGTGGGCGAGACGGTAGCCAATGGACAGTCTGCTGCAACGGACGCTCGAACGAAGGCGTGGGAGTAGAGGCTGGCACCAGCGGTTATTCCACCAATGTGGCGAAGAATGAGTCACGTCTGCCTTGAGACGAAATAACTGCGAGACCGAAGATTTTGACAGCTCTGCGATTATGATCACCAGTTTGGGAAAAAGGGCCTAGCTTGGCCTTACGAAATAATGCAAGGCTGACGGTTATCTGGACCAACGCACACTCCACTAGCCAGAAGCCAGGAAAAACCACCTCTCGCTCTCACAACTTGAACCGAAGTCCAAACAAAAAAAAACACAAAACCAAACCGCGCCCGCAACCCCAACGAACGGGCGCGAGGCGGAAACACAATCTCGTTATATCGACTTTTCTAACTCGACGGCCGAGACTGAATTGAATCCCAAAACCAGAAGCCAGTCAAGCTTCGCGCGCGGCGCTTTGTCACGCCGGCAGATGTGGCCAATAGAAAGACAGTATCTTCGCCTGCCGACGACCAAGCCGTCTGCCTGCGAGAGAGATCGACTGATGTTTTTAATATTTGAAGAAAGATACAATATTACCAAAACGGACCCGATATACAGGCAGACTCGCCAACTTTGTACCAAAACTGCTCCAAATGGTCAGGGACCTATTGTAAATTAAAATGTCCTGACAACTTGTTCAACAAAACTTTTAGACATTTGATCACTTCTTCTCCTGCGTCTTTAATGAGTTCCAGTAGTATATTGTCTTCACCCGGAGCTTTATTTCGCCTTTTGCGACTGCTTTAGTAAGTTAACGTTAAGACTTGTCGTATTAGGACTTCGAGTTTTGCGATGGTTGGTTCTTTGTTTTATAAAGTTTTCCTAAGTAGTTTTCGATTTCTATAATCATTTCTTTTGTGTCCCGTATTATTGTTCCTATGTTACTTTTTAGACTAATCATTTTATTTCTGCCTTTTTCTTGTCTTAGGCATTTCAAGTTTTTGTTTTCCTCGATAGATAATCTTTTCAATTCGTTCTTCTTGTTGTTTCTTTGTTCTTCTTTTATTTGTGTTCTAATTGTTTTGTTGAACTCAGTATACTCCATAGTGTGTCTTTGATTCTAATTTAGTAGTTGCCGTCATCTTTTCAGCAATTCAAGTGACTTATTGTTACGTGTTAAAAGCCTATTGTATTAACGTTAGTAGTTTACGTTATATATGGCCATGAATAGACGATCAATTGGGAAAACGCAGTCAAAGCGTAAGTATAAAAATTAATATCCGAGTTGCAAGGGTTTTTAAGAAAGAAAATAGGGTAGAAAAAGACTAACAGGTTTTTGTTTTCGAATCGGTGACATGAGAAAAACTTAGCTGTGCATTAAGAGTTTCGTGGTAAAAATGTGGTAAACTCGGGATTTCTCGTTCTTCGTTAATAGTATGTGGATTCTAACAAAGCGTGCTTTGGGGCAGATTTTGAGAGCGGGTACCATTTTCCAATGAAAGAATAGTTCCAAGTCGTCGACTGATTAGGAAACCATGAAATTCGCTGCACAGTTTTTGCGTGTTTTTGCAAAGTATGTATAGTTGTTTTTGGAACTATCTAATTCTATTTTCGAAATTGGAAATTATAGCAACAATTTCGGGGCGACGGAAACATCTCTTCATAAGAATTTCACTATCGAGAGAGAGTCGTGCGATTGTTTGCGGTCTGTCAGACTAGGAGTTAGGAGAGCAGATCATCCTCTTGAACGGTGATGCATGCTGATTAAACTCCTGCGAGGCTAGTCTTCAATTCCACAAGCGTAGCGATTACCAGATAAGTAAAGTAAAGTTAAACTTGTGATATTTCGCATATTCTCAAATATTAAGACAGTTCATGATCCCTTAATTGTACACTAGCTATTATATAACTGTGAGTTAGTATTAACGTCAAATATAGTAGTTAGAAAGTCAAATTGGCGTAAGCTTAAGTGAGGTACCCCGTTTTATAATACGAACTATGCTTATATAAGAATTTGAAGTCGACAATTGTTCCCTTTATGCAACGAGAATAAACTAATCAAAACCAGAACTATCAATAAATCTATATAAAGAACATTAAAGTTTCAAGGGTTGTAATGTGCTGTACATACAGGGTGCCCGAATTTCGTAGGGACAACATGGGTAACTTTTGTATTTGAAGAGATAGAGAGATGGTTAAATTAGCAAAAAGGTGCAGGTTTGAGAGCTCATTAAGAATTCATCTTCAAATTTTACTTGTCATGGCTCACCTGTTTAAATTAAAAAAAAACAAAATCTCCTAATCTTTTATATGCCGTAACTTTTTTGTTACTTAAAATATCGAGATGCGATTTGAACTAATTTGCATGGTAATTTAAATACTTTTATCTACGACCACCACTAAAGGTAGGCCTTTTAGCGCTAGCTTTTTTCACTAAAAGTGACGTTTTATAATTTAGCGTGTTTAAAGAAATCAGCTGTTTACTTTTAGCCCATGTGCTATAAGTGAAGTGAGGTTATAAAACTACAATTTCGAACTGGTAGTGTGGTTATAAAGTACCTTGGATAACTGACTTTGACAATATTGGTTTCACTTGGTTTCACAAACTTCGCCCGCATACCAAGGCCCTCTCTTTATTATGACTTAAATTCTAACTGTCATAGATGCAAACCTTTGTTAAATCGATATTTATGGATTAATAACAGTAAAATTAAGGTCGTAGATATAATATTGTATGCAACGCGTGCTAAAAGTCGTTTATGCACGAGACATGTTATGAAACTCAGCCTTCGGCTTCGTTTCATAATTTTCATGTATCGTGCATAAACGTCGACTTTTAGCACTTGTTGCATAAATAGCTATTATTGGCACTTAATAAAACCAATTTCATTTGTGCAAATTTATAGTAATCTAACCTAACCTCAAAATTTCAAATTGGAACCGTGCAATTTTTTTCCTATTTAAGAGAGAATTTTTTTCTGAATGCAAAGATGTATTACAGGATATGGAAACTTCTTCAACATTTTGAAAAACTGAGCTTATTCTTTTTACAGGCAGAAATCACTAGTGCCATGATCACAATAACTTTATGTACTGTTTGAGGCTTTCGCGGTTACTCGAATTATTCTCCTTAGCATAGAATTTCGGCTTAGACCGCGTAGTATTTGCATATGAACACCCAGGCTTCAGATCGGTAAAAGACACGATTCCAAGTTTAAAAACCGCTGGCTATATCGCATTCCTTGTTCTTGCGGCTCGAGTTACATTGGACAGACTGGTCGTTCCGTTGATCTAAGACTCCAAGAACATAAAGGCGATTGCAAACACAAACGCATCACAAAATCAGCCGTAGCTGAGCATACATTTACAAATGGGCACACTTTAGAATTTGAGCATGCCAGAGTACTTGCCAGAATACCTCATTACTTCCCGCGAGTGATACGTGAAGCCATAGAAATAGAAAAACATCCAAATGATATCAACAGGGAAGATGGCTTTAAACTTAGTAAAACGTGGACCCCTGTGATACACGATCTAAAGCATTACAACCACTGTGCGTCATGCGACCACGCCCCCCGGATTACGTTGCACTCGAATGACCAACCAGCGTTACGCCACTCCGCGCGCCTGGCACAGAGGACTATAAATAGCTCCACACCGACCTTCGGTTCTTAGTGCGACTTTCACTCTGATGATGCAAGCTGCAAGGTCTTGCGAAACGTTAGTGAATATGGATGCACAAACAGCAAAACGGCCAAATCTGCCTAAGTATCCTCGTTCTCAAGATACTCAAACAACACGAGCCACCAAAGAGCATGGCCATCGCGCGGGTTTTTGCTCGACTTCACAAGGTGCAAGGCATATTAAGCCAGAAAATGCTGGGTGTTCATATACAAATACTACGTTTATCACGTTATCTATGAAATTATGTTTCAAAACAAAAATCACGCTTATCATCATACTGTGAGTGCTATTACTTCAACTTATAATGGAAAATTTAGAAAAATATGATGTATTTTGTGCGTATATCAAGTGCTACAAAAAAGTAGAACTTACACGTCAAACATACGGAACACACTGAAACTACGGGCAGGCAAGTATGCCTGCTTTTTGTTTCGAAACATAATTTCACAGATAAAGTGATAAACAAAAAACAAAGTTTTTTGTGATCATGGCACTAGTGATTTCTGCCTGTAAAAAGAATAAGCTCAGTTTTTCAAAATGTTGAAGAAGCTTCCATATCGTATAATACATTTTTGCATTCAGAAAAAAATCCTCTCTTAAAACGGCAAAAAAAAATTGCACGCTACCAATTTAAAATTTTGAGTTTAGGTTAGATTACTACAAATTTGCACAAATGAAATTGGTTTTATTAAGTGCCAATAAAAGTATTTAAATTACCAATCAAATTAGTTTAAATCGCATCTCAATATCGTAAGTAACAAAAAAGTTACGGCGTATAAAAGAAATTAGGAAATTCTGTTTTTTTTAAATTTAAACAAGTGAGCCATGACAAGTAATATTTGAAAATGGATTCTTAATGAGCTCTCAAACCTGCACCTTTTTTCTAATTTAACCATCTCTCTATCTCTTCAAATACAAAAGTTACCCATGTTGTCCCTACGAAATCCGGGCACCCTGTATATGGCAAAGTTTATAAGTTTTCTTTCACCTATATAAGTGTACTTGGGAGTAATAAAACTTGTTGGCGCCCAGATAATTTGGGTATTTCATTGCTAAAGGATATACGCCGTCTTCACTGTAGCTAGTGACGGGCCCCAAGCACACTTTTATAGCGAACAATTCTTGAAGTAAAATATCGAAGGTCGACATAAAGCTAAAAGAAAAGCTAACATTATTACTCAACCCTTTTCTGGTTGCTTTTAACAACTTTTATTGTCGTATTTATCTCATTTATTGTGATGTTTTCCAGATCGTCATATTATACAGTGTCCACCAAAAAGTCGGCATAATAAGGGAACATTTTTTATTTTTCAAAAAAACTTGTTACGTCAATAATTTGTGCTTGTCTAAAAATCTATATAGCCCCTATCATATATACCGAATGATTTTTAATTCTTTAGAAAATTGAGTTTTTCGAAATTGCCAAAATCCGAAAAGTGCTATTTTTCGGAAACTAAGTAAGATTTTAATGAGATTTTTAAGAGCGTGTTATTTTTAGCGAACTGAACAATCTTAAGGCCAGAAAACCCCTAATTTTTTTTAACTTTAGCTAAAAATAGATTTTTCAGTTTTTTATATTTTTCAAAATTTCACATATCAAGACTTAATATTAAAATTATAATTTTTTTATGTGAAGACTTTAAAGATTTATAGTGGGAAAAAATAATATAACATGTTAATTTATTATTTACCGAAAAGTAGTATGTTTGCATAATTTTTACGTTTTTTATGCAAGGAGCTTTTTAGGAGAAATATTTTTCAATTCTAATTAATATCGATTTAAATGGCTTCAAGAAACTCTAATCTAGCCCTGTTAATAAATTACAGTTACAAAAATCCTGTAAATGTTCTTTTATAAAATATTTATTTTCATTCTGCATTATTTTGCCTTATTTGAAACTTTATTGTTAAATTTATTATTCTAAGTTAATAAACATTGATTTTCATTCTCATCATATTAACTTGATTTAGGTTTGAGTAATTAATGAATTACACTAGCTTAGCTAAATGTACGATCACTATCAGCACATTATCATGATTTCAGGAACCTAGTCTCGAAGACATGGTTAAATGCAAATATCAGTACAAACAATATAAAAAATCTGGTGTGATACACTCACACAACTTCCTTTTACAGTGATCTTATAATTAGTCAAAAATTTCATTTTTAATTTTTAACCATTTGTTAAAAATTTTCAAAAATTACAAATTCTACAAAAACGGTACAAAATCGAGTGTTAGTTGAAGAGACAAATTTTCTCTAGAATTTTAAGGTGAATTCAAAAATGTAATAATATACCGGGTGTTTTATTTAAAATAGGAGTTAATAAAAAAAATAGAAAAAAAAACAAAAGAAACCCACTTTAGAAGTATTCAACTGGAAAATCACCTACCTCACATCAATACACATTAAAAATGTAAGAAAAATGTAAAGTTTAAAAAAAATCGTTAGAGCCGTTTTTGAAAAAATCGAAAAAAACTGAAAAATCACAAGAGTAAACACCTACTTCCGGTTATGCGATTTTCTTCAAAAGCTTGCTGTCTCATCTACATAGTACACAAAACTTATATATGAAGTTTCAATGCCATACCTCTTTTCGTTTTTGAGATATTCTGTTCACAGACAGACAGACAGACAGACAGACAGGCAGACACACAGACCAATGAAAAAAAATATGTTTTTTGGGATCAGGGGACTCTAAAACGTGAAGATCTGTTGAAAACTCAATTTCGAATTTTTGGGGTGAATCCAATACTTCCTTTATAGTAAAAGGAAGTAAAATTGAAGGGTACGATATAATCCATCGAGACAGAGTTAGGCATAGGAGAGGAGTAGCAATTTATCTCTTATCGAAATATAATTGCATTGTTATTTATACAAGTAGCAAAATTAAACAATTCTGGATTAAAGTGCATATGGATCATAAAAATATTCGCTTGTCAGTAGCGTACAGACTGCCGTCAATGTCAATGCACTATGATGAATTTTTTTATGTTTGTGAGGCAACGGTTGCGGATATACTACCATGTGTTGACGAGATTTTGTGCTTTTGAGATTTCAATATCGACCTTTTTCAATCTGAAAATCTAAACGCTACTCATGCATGCAGTGTTTTTGAGGGTTTAGGATTAACCCAGACAGTACAACAACCTACTAGAGTTACTGATTATTCATCTACACTAATTGATTATATTTTAACCACAAATAGTGAATGTGTCATATCAACAAATGTCTTAAACATATCTGATCATGATCTAGTCTCATGTTGTTTTAACTCCTTAAAAACCTCATAATCTTAATCATATAATAAGAACTTTTCGTAACTTCAAAGATTTTGATTACATAACATTTAATGATCATTTACGCTCTCTGCCGTGGAACATTGTATATAAACTACCAGATATTGATAGCAAAATAAACTTTCTAATTAGTAATATACAAATACTATTAGACATTCATGCACCCTTAGTTACATGTAGAGTTCCTAAAATGTTTGCACCATGGATGACAGCTAATTTCTGCGAAATGATACACTAAAAATAAAGCTTTAGATTTTTACAAAAAAATTAGGTCTTCGGTTGACTGGCGAACTTATAAAAGGTTGAGGAATGCTGTAAATACCGCAATTAAAAAAAAAAGACATACATATTATAATTATAAATTTAAAAACTATAGTTCAAAGCATATTTGGAGCGAGTTAACCAAATTAAAAATTAAATCTTTAAATAAATCTTTGAATATACCCGAAGAAATTAATAATGCAGAAACAATTAACAATTTCTTTATTGATTCAGTACCAAAAGTCGCTCCTAACAACACGCTTATGACTTACTATAAGAATAATGTATGGGCCTCTGTAAATACACAATTTAGCTTTATTCAGGTTGATGAAGAAACTGTTTTTAAAACTATTATGCACATAAAAAGTAAAGCCTCGGGTGGTGATGGTATAAACATAGGTAAATACAATACGTCTGTGTATTCCATTCCTTCTACCATATCTCACACATATTATAAATTACTGTCTAGCTAACGATATTTACCCCTCATCTTGGAAAATGGCAGTAGTAGCGCCCATACCACAAACCTCCGTAGTTTCAGCTTTGAAAGATATCCGACCAATCAGTATTTTAACAACTTGATCCAAAATTCTTGAAAAGATCATGGCTGCTCAATTGCAGATACATTTATTAAAATTTAACATTATTCCTGAAATACAATCTGGATTTAGACCAAATTATAGCTGTAGTACAGCCCTTCTGAACATGACAGATGATATTTTGACGGCGTCGGATTGCAGTAAGCTCACGGTACTAGTTTTATTAGACCTTTCAAAAGCATTTGATACGCTAAATCACAATCTTCTCAAATCTATATTGAATTTTATGGGTATTTCTGAAAGGGCTGTTTGCTAGTCACTTAACTGGCAGAGCACAAGCTATCAGATATCAGGGCCCTGTGTCCACATATCAAATGTTAACTTCTGGGGTCCCACAGGGGTCTGTGCTTGGACTGATCTTATTCTGTATCTATATATCACAAATACAAACAGTTGTATTATCTGCTAGGATTCACTACTACACTGATGATACCCAGTTACACTTGTCATTTAGACCGTCTGAAATTAGTCAATCTGTCACTGCTTTAAACTACGATCTAGGGAATATAGTTGATTTTTTACAACACTGTCTACAACTTAATCCAAATAAAACAGTTGCTATTCTGTTTGGCAAGAAAACCGATAGAAGCAACATTAATAACAATATTGCAATAAACATAGGGCAAAAACTTATACCAATAAAAGATACACCGAGGGACTTACGGCTTTACTTAGATTCTGACCTTAAATTTAACCAACACATCTCATGTTGCCTGCAAAAGGCGCATTGCAATCTCAGAGCAATATATCAACATATGCACTCTTTTAGTGTCAAGATGAAATCTTTACTGTGCAACACATTGATATCTTATTTTGATCATGCTGATACTGTATATAATAAGTGTATAACTAAATTTGACAATAACAGAATATAAAAATTACAAAATTAGTGTATACGATTGATTTATGGCATTAGAAAATATGAAAGAGTAAGCCATAAGTTTTATTAGATCTAAAATGGCTTAATATGCAGAACCGGCGAGCTGCACATGCTGCTTGCCTTTATTACAAAATTTGTATTAATAAACAACCTTCATATCTGTGCCGAAATTTAAGATATAAGCGAATGCTTACTCCTTCCGCACACACAAGTGAACTGTTTAAACGGTCATTCGTATAATCGTATATAACATATGTAAATGGTATAATACATTGACTATGGACATCACAAAGATATCATTTCAGAAATATAAGAAAGTAGTTATTTCAAAATTTATGGCGGTCTAAAATTACAAAAAAATAAAAATTAATTACGAATCCGGGGCAAGTTAAACATTGTACCGCCAGATGCCAGCGCATAAAGCACCAGCCTCTACACCGCAAGGTAAATGAGGTTACAGATTATACATACATACCTGTAATAATAATCTCTTTTAACTTCAAACTATAAACTGTGATCATTTGTGCTGAGAGTGATAGTATTCACATTTATAGATAAATATACATTTTGCAATGAATATAATTTTATAATTCAGTTGTGTTTCATTTTTATTTTATATCTCTTGGTAAAAGAGGAAATTTAGGGTTAAGTGGAAGAACAGGTTCGCATCTTCGCGAATCTGAATCTCGCCCAGGTTAATAAATAAATTAACTGTATTATTTTGATTGTATAATGTGTGATAAATAAAGCCCTTTATTATTAATATTATTATTATTATTCAGAAAAGATTTTACAAGTTCGCATTAGGCCTGAGGATCAGGAAACTTAGGGTTTTTTGTGGCGAGGTAAATATCGAAAGTCTCCTCCTGAAGTCTATAAGATGAAAGCGATGATTTTTGGTTCCATATGTTCACCAAGCTGTGCCATATATGGCTGTATCACGGATTGAATTACAGGCTGCTCTTCTTGGTGCAAATTTGGCAAGAACTATTTTAACAGGTCACACATTTGATATTAGTAAAACATGGTGTGATTCAAAAATTTTTCTAAGCTGGATAAACTCAAACCCTAAAACTTTTAAAAATTTTTTTTGCAGAGTTTCCCAAATTCTTGAATTAACTACTGCTGAAAATTGGTATTGGTTATCTGCTAAGTTAAATATTGCTGACGAAGCCACAAGAGGATTATGGAACATGGATAGGCACGATGAATGGTTCAATGGACCACGATTCCTTCGAGAAAATAAAGGAAATTGGCCAATCGAAAGCACTTTAGAGAAATTTTAAGATGGGAAGAAAAGTTTATCTTGTTGGCGTTCATACAGAATATCAAAATATATTTAGTTTTTCCAGGTTTTCAAATTTTACGAAATTGATACGTGCAGTTGCATGGTTTTTCAGATGTCGAAATTTTCAAGAAAAAAATAAGCGTTGAACATGTTTAGTTTTACTCGCAAGAGCTTCATGTCAGAAAAATTAAAAATGCCTAATTAATCCTGTTCAAACAATCTCAAAACAAAAGCTTTCCTGAAGAAGTCAACAGACTTGCAGGACAACAAATGAAAAGAAACAGCAAATTATTTCATTTGAGTTCGTTTCTTGACAAAGATAGAATTTTAAAAGTACGAGGAAGACTAAATAATGCTCATAACTTGAGCCTCTCTGCAAAATCTCGAATTATTCTAGACTCGAAGCATTTATTGACAAAATTGATAATAAGACATTATCATCAGGGAAGAGAAGTTGTCTTGAACGAAATAAGGCAGAAATTTTGGATTTTAAATACGAGGACTACTATACGAAATTTTCAGCAAGCTTGTGTTATTTGCAGAAAAAATAATGCAAAACTGGAAACTCAAAATATGCGGGATTTGCCAGAAGCACGAGTTATACCTCAAGTCTGAGTGTTTGTGGTTTCTGGGATAGATTGTTTTGGTTCTATGAACGTCACAATTGATCGAAGACAGGAGAAGCAATATGGGGTATTATTTACATGTATGGCGACGCGAACGGTGCACTTGGAAATGGCTTCATCTCTCACAACAGATTCAGCAATTATGGCTATTAGATGTTTTATTTGTAGAACAGGATATCCAACCGAAATATATTCTGACAATAGTACAAATCTACGGGGTGCAGAGGAGGAACTACGTATAGCTTTGCAAGGGCAGTTGAATGTTAAAGAAATTCAAAATTATTTTAATCCGCCAGCGGCAGCATATATGGGAGGAGTATAGGAAAGAATGGTACGATTGAAACGGGCGAATTTGTGCCACCTGTATTTACCTATTTTTTTACCTTTTTATTATATACAAGATTGGTAACAAAACCTGACAGTATGTGTTATTATGTCCTATTCAAGTAGCAGCACACTATAAGTAGGCCAGTCATTTAAAACATCGTAGGTCGCAAAAAATTGCACTGCGCTGATTTTTTGGTATGTTGTAAGGATAGATACCAATAGTGTAAAACCAAGTTTGCAGCTTCGAAAGACCTGTGCTAACTGCGTGGTGCTCGAAAAACCTTTTTTTTTTGACTTTTTTCAGTTTTTGGCTTATTACCTCTAAAAGCTGTATCCTACGAAAAAAGTCGTCCTGTACACTTTTAAAGTAGATAAAATTTTCTACAATTTGAGTGTGACAGGAGCTTTGTAGGTTGAATACGTCCAGAGATACAGCGCTTCAAAGATTGGCTATTTTTTTCAAAAAGTTCGAAATTGTAGTTTTAGCCACCTTCCGAGCAGAATATCGGTTAAAATGCTCATCCTACGAGGAAGGTCATGGGAAATAAAGTTGTAGAGCAGTTACTTAGATTTAATTTAAGTATAAGTGTAACCCTATAGGTCCAATAGTTCACTTGGTATCAGGAAAAAACTAAAAATTAAGAAAAACGGATTTTTCAAGAAATGGAGCTGGAGAGGATGTCGACCTCTTGGTGCTCCTTAATGGATTGGGCTCCAGCATACAAAATGTTTTCTTCCAAAAAAGTGGTAGGGGTGGAACCGGTTGTGAGCAGTTCTCTTCAACATCATTCATTCGAGGAGAGCTCTCATTACTCCCTGGGATAGAGTTGTTCCTTCACGCCTTCACTGGTTGCGACACCACCTCTGCCCTTTTCTGGCAAGGGAAAACGAAGATGTTAGGCGTCCTTTCAAAACAGCCAGACCTTCTTGACGCGGCTACCACGTTTCTCAACCATGACGCCACTCATGAGGAAATAGCCTCTGCTGGCAATAAATGTCTCTTGGCGCTGTATGGTGGGGGAGAAGACGACTCTCTCCACGCCCTGCGTTACGGGATATTTGTCCGATCTGCTGCCAACGCCAAATTCCATCTCTCTCGTCTGCCGCCAACCGAAGAGGTTGGTGCCCAACATTCCTACAGAACCTACCACCAGGTGCAGAAGTGGTTAGGAGTAGATAAAGAGCCCACCAACTGGGGGTGGACAAGGAACCAGCAGGGACTGACACCGGTGACCTCAACTAAGGAACCAGCGCCGCTAACCCTGCTGAAATTCATGTCATGCAGATGCCAGAAAGGGTGCAGAGGAGGAAGCTGCTCCTGCCAGAGAGCAGGGCTGAAATGCTCTGCTCTCTGCAAAGTTTGTCAGGGGAAGACCTGCCTGAATACTCCTCCCTTAGCCATGGCTGAGTCGGATGAAGAAGACGACGTCGACAACGTTTTACCACTAGTATCTAGTAGTAGATCTAATCCGACATTAGAAGAGTCTCCGGAGCCCCAAGAAAAGCCGTCTGACGAACCTGGGCCTTCCAAACGAACACGACTGTCTCTTTAAGTGCGTAAAGGTAAGCCTAATATTACATACCTACTTCTTTCTTGTAATTTATTATAAAATTGAGCTGAGGTCCCGCCATCACTTCACGTTCAGCATTTCACGTCCCAGGTCCCCCAAACTATCAAAATAATTTTTATACAATTTTGATAACTTTATACCTTATTATTAACTGTACTCAGTTTAATTTTGCATGATATAAACCATTTTCCACTGAGTTATGTCTTTATTATCCTTTACAAAAATTCTGCAATTCGTCAGGCTATATTTCTTTAAAAATCAGTTTTCCTTAATTTTTCGTTTTTTCCTGATAACAAGGAAACTATTGGTTCTACAGGGTTACGCTTGTGCTTAAATTAAAGTTAAATAACTGCTATATAATTTCATTTCCTCGTAGGATGGGTATTTTAACCGATACTCTACTCGGAAGACGGCTAAAACTACTATTTTTGAAGTTCTGTATCTCGGGACGTATTGGACTTACGAAGCTGCTGTAACGCTCAAATTGTAGCAAATGTTGGCGTACACTGTATATAACAATAAATCAAATTTATAAATGTAATGTCATTTTTGTAACATTCTATAGATAACTGTGCAATATTAATAACAGGAGCTCCATTTCTTGAAAAATCCGTTTTCCTTAATTTTTAGTTTTTTCCTGATAACAAGTGAACTATTGGACCTATAGGGTTACACTTATACTTAAATTAAAGCTAAGTAACTGTTCTACAACTTCATTTCCCATAACTTTCTTCGTAGGATGAGCATTTTAACCGATATTCTGCTCGAAAGGTGGCTAAAACTACAATTTCGAACTTTTTGAAAAAAATAGCCAATCTTTGAAGCGCTGTATCTCTGGACGTATTCAACCTACGAAGCTGCTGTCACACTCAAATTGTAGAAAATTTTGTCTACTTTAAAAGTGTACAGGACAACTTTTTTCGTAGGATACAGCTTTTAGAAGTAATAAACCAAAAACTGAAAAAAGTCCAAAAAAAAAAAGGTTTTTCAAGCACCACGCAGTTAGCACAGGTCTTTCGAAGCTGCAAACTTGGTTTTACACTATTGGTATCTATCCTTACAACATACCAAAAAATCAGCGCAGTGCAATTTTTTGCGACCTAACGCGATTTTTGTGTCTACGGTGACTGGCCTAAAGTAAGAAACTCTGTGCAGGCGACCCCAGACTATAAGGTCCCGAGTGTGAACACGGCAGTGAAAACGTGTGAGAATGTGTGAACCCTGCAATATAATTCAGGGAACAAAGAAAGAACAGCGGAATCGAAATGATGCTGGGCCCGCAAGTGAACTCATTCGTGCTCAAGTTTGTGAATGGTGCGGGTCGACTGATTTGCTCTCAAGCTGGTGAAGGGCGCTGGTCGACCTTGTAAAAAGTGTTTTTGAGGGTTTGCGTGTGCAACCCACCGAAGACGTGCACCTTTAGCCTAGGTGCAAGCTATTCAGGTGAAATAGCACATAAGCGAGACTGCGGTGTTCCAATTCAACATCGCTGGAAGCTGCAATTTCAGCATCAACAGGGCACCTGGAGCTGTCCCCGTTCCTTGATGAACGTATTGAAATAAGGTTATAGTCCAAGAGCTAGCAACACATTTCTTACAGTTTTTTTAACAAGAGTGTAAGTATTATGGGAGGTCCCTTTGAATATACTGAAAAGGGAACCCAAAGTCTGGCAAGCCTGCGGTGGTGGTTTCAGCCCCCTTGCATCCTTGGAGAGTGAAAAAAAATAATGTGTAAAAACTGACACAAAACCTATGAATAATATGTTGGTAACACTGATCAACTGTAAAATCGTAGTTACGGTGGACGTCAACTGTGCATGAATGTGTTGTTTACATGTCACGAGGCCAAAAATTAAATAAAAACTAAGCAAGCTGTTCAAAATGGTCCCCGTTTTCTTGAAGACACAAATTTACTCACCATTTCATACCATTAAAAGCATTTATAAGCATTTGAGGAATTATTTTGGTACACTGTTCAATAGTTATGTTTTGCAGTTCCTCGATATTATTGATAGGGGTCTTATACACATTATTTTTCAGGTAAGGGAATCTAAAGTAATCTAAAATAGCCAATTCTCGTGATCTAATTCTGGATTCGATCGTCCAAAAATTCACGAAGGTCTCTTCAGCGGTGTGGGCAGCCACATCATCCTGTTCGAAGTAGCCTTGCTGGAGCTCATCCTCATGAAGCTGATTAATATATTCATTGATAATATTTCCGTACCTCTGAGCAGTAACAGTTTCGTGGAAAAATATGGGTCCGATAATAAATCTTCGAGACACAGCAATCCAAATACCAGCTTTTAATGGGTGAAGGAGAATTTCACGAAAAGTGTGACGATTTTCAGCACTCCATAACCTCACATTTTGTGAATTAATATAGCCAGATAAATAAAAGTATGCCTCATCAGTAAAGAAAGTTTTCTCAAACGCATTATCGTTATTTCCTAAATCACGGCTGTCCACAGTGCAGTCTTTAGGCACGGGCCCAACGGGCCCAGGCGCAGGGCCCCCAATTTTTTGGGGCCCCCGACGGGCATATTGATCAACTAATAATTATGTAATTCATTAATTAATTTTGTAAAAAAATAAAAATTAAAGTTGTGTATTCATTTGATAATCTATACAGTGCGAGTGTAAAGTCTGGAACTACCAAAATAACACTTTTATCAAATGTTTTCGCAAGAAACCCTCGAACACGTCAATTTTCATTTAAAAAAACACATATTTTACTGTAATTGTCTCTTTTAGATTGTCTTTTGTTTTTGAGTTATGACGTTTGCGATAATTTTTTTAAATGGAAACACAAATTTTTTATGATGAATTTGGACAGAGCATGAAATTCTAAGACCAAATACGCCAAAAAGAAGCATGATACTGTATTTTGAAATTTTCGAGAAAATCGTACGATTGCCACATCCCCTCAATACTAAAATTTCAATTCGTCCATTTTCACTCAAATATCGCACCATTATTTATTTAATTAAGAGCACACAACAAAAACAGATAAACAAAACTATGAAAACTGTTATAATTTTAGGGCTGACTCATTGTTTCATGGCTACTTGATTTTTATTCGATTTCTGTTTTAATACTTTAAAAGCGATTTTCTCGAAAATTTCAAAATACAGTATTGTTACGATCCTGAGGGCCGAGGGATGGATGAGTCAGCAGCCTTGGCGATTAATACGCGAGCGTTCCAGAGCTTCTCGAGGCGGCTGCAGAAATATGAGTCACAGCGGTCGAATGCTCGGGAAGCGCCCTAGAACCAGGTGTACTGAATGACTCACGCTCGCTTACGAGAACAACACCTGCGAATGCCGGAGTGCATTCGCGAGGATTCTGGAATCTCCCCAGTGAAATATAAATGCGCGACCTTCAGACCTGCAGTTCAGTTGGAATTCAACATCAGGGCGGCGAGCTCCCAGATAAATAAAACGCGTGAAATAAATAAATCCGTATGTAATAGAAATACATCGTTAGTGTTTAAGAGTGATATAAATAAATAATAATAGTTGTTAGAAATAGTGCCGTAGTTTAAAAGTAATTTGTGATCTGCTTGATAATTCTCTCGTGTGTTTGTAAATAACAATAATCGTAATAATTCATTCTTGTAAATAAATATTTGAACCCATGTTCGTCGTATGATTTTAAATAGCCCGAACGTTAAGAACGTAACAGTGGTGTCAGGTGTGGGGTTTTGAACCGGGGGCTATATAAAAAAATTATCGAACAAACATTAAAATAAATAAATTGTTAACAAGTGCCGATAAAACGACGGTCAGATAAATAAATTGAAGTGAGTATTGTGCATGCCTTTGACGAGATCTCAAAGCAGCAAAATGGAAGCCCAATTAAGCCAACTTTTGCAACTGATGCAAGTTAGCCAGGACAAGGCGGAAAAAGCACAAGAGGATCTTAGGAAAGAGATCCAAGCTGGGCAGGAGAAGGCAGAAAAAGCGCAAGCAGAATCGAAAGCCGCGCAAGAGAAAGCGGAAAAAGCACAGGAGGAACTTAAGAAAGAGATCCAAGTTGGCCAGGAAGAATTGAAAGCCGGCCAAAAGAAGGCAGAAGAGAATGCAGAAAGGGCACAGGAAGTACTGAACGAACAGTTGAGAGCCGCGCAGGAAGATCTTAGAGAAAAACTTGAGGAAAAGCTGAGAGTCACTCAAGAAGACCTCAAGGATGAACTTCGGGAAGATATGGAGAGAGCGTTGGCCGGAGTTCGGAGTGACATACTGGAGCTGCAGTCACGAAGTTGCCAAGGCCAACCAGCTCTCTCGGAATCTGCTGGCTGCTCTTCTCCAATTGCAGTGAATCAGCCTACCTTATCGCAAGTTGCTGCCCCTCAGGTTGCTCTGTCCCAAGATACTGCCCCAGTGAGGCCCGCAACATCTGGCTTGCACATGAAACTGCCCTCTTACGATGGGAAAACACCATGGTCAACATACCTGAAGCAATTTGAAGCCGCAGCCGTTGCTAATGGTTGGGGAATGGCAGACAAAGCGACCGCATTGATCCTGACATTGCGAGGGGATGCTCTGAATGTTTTGCAAATGATTCCAGAAAATCAGCAGAGGGACTTCCAGCAATTGGTGAATCGTCTGGAACGGCGTTATGGCAATGGTCATCTTCAGCATGTGCATTGTGCCCAGTTGAAGAACAGAATTCAGAAGTCGGGGGAGACTCTGCAAGAACTGGAGGCCGATGTTGCTCGATTGGTTCGGCTCGCGTATCCATCGGCGCCGGAGGACTTCCTGGAGCAGCTAGCCGTCCAAACATTCGTAGATGGAGTTAAAGACGCCGATACTCAGCAAGCGGTACGTCTGGGGCGCCATAGGACACTGGGAGAGGCCTTAGCCCATGCATTGGAATTTGAAGCGGCAAGGACTGCCTCCAGAGGACATGGTCGTGTCCGCGGTGTCGCCACGACGGAGATGGCGCCTGAATCCATGGAGGACATGTTGCGACGACTTATAAGGCAGGAGACGAGGGAGAAGGGGCCCCGTTGCTGGAGCTGCGGAGAGATGGGTCATCTTAGGGCTCGCTGTCCGAAGAAAGGAGCCCGAGTGTCTGACGAGCCGTCGGAAAACTAATGCGGGTCGACAAGAAGGGGCGAGAGTCGACTCGTGATTGCCATGCCCCGGAGATTCCCATACATGTGTCGTCCGTGCAGCGCCAGCCTGATAGTCTCTTCATTGATGGGAAAATAAATGGAAGAGTTCGGTCTCTGCTGTTGGATACTGGAGCGACGAAGTCCATCGCCAGGTCTGACGTAATACGAGACGAGGGTGAGCTGCTGCCCACCAGGACACGCCTTCGCACTGCCACGGGAGGCGCAGTGACCACACATGGGGAGATGGATGTGAAATTGAAGATTGGGAATCAAACCCTCAAGCATCGGGTCCTGATTGCTGACATTGCGGACGAGTTCATCCTGGGAATGGATGTCATGAATAAGTGTGGGTTCACTTTGGACCTGGGACGCGGCGTGTTGCACGTGGGTGGGGAGGAGCTTTCCCTGCACCCAAAAGAAGAGATCGCAGTACGAGTGGTATTGGCGGAAGATGTTACTCTGCCTGGACGAACCGAGAGGGTCGTGGATGCATACCTGGATGGCGATCTCCGGGGCAACGTAGTGCGCATGATTGAACCCGATTATGACAAGGAGCTCACTCATGGTATCCTGGTTGGGAAGACGTTGGTAAAGACTGGGCTTAAGGTCCCAGTAAGGATTATGAACGTCAACAGGGAACCAGCAACCGTCAGGAGAGACACAATCCTGGGAAGGTGCACACCGGTCTCCGCCGTTGTGAGAACGATCACTAGTGGCGGTGGCCGCAAGGCGAAGGACTGCCCAGAGGCATTAATTAACACCGTGATGTCTACGTGCAAGGGCGTGAGCCACCAAGAACGGAAGAAGATCGAAGATCTGGTGGCCCGGTACCAAGACGTCTTCGAGTGCGGAGATCATCCCAGCGGCCGTACCGACGTAGTTAAACATAAAATCAATACGGGGGATGCTCAACCGATACGCCAACATCCAAGAAGGTTGCCCCTCGCCAAACGGGAAGAAGTTGAGAAGATTGTCCAAGATATGCGAAACCAAGGGATCATCGAACCGTCCAGCAGCCCGTGGGCCTCCCCTGTGGTTCTTGTCAAGAAGAAGGATGGCTCAACGAGGTTCTGTGTTGACTACCGACAGCTGAACCATGTGACCAAGAAAGACAGCTACCCTCTGCCACGAATTGATGATACCCTGGATACACTCTCCGGTTCTCGATGGTTCTCGACGCTAGACTTGAAGAGCGGTTATTGGCAAGTCGGAATGGAACCCGCGGACCGGGAGAAGACTGCATTTACTATCGGAACTGGGCTCTGGCAGTTCTCCGTCATGCCGTTCGGTTTGTGCAATGCCCCCGCCACGTTTGAGAGGCTGATGGACACCGTCCTGAAGGGTCTATCTTGGCAGACCTGCCTGATTTACTTGGACGACATCATAGTGGTGGGCAAATCCTTCAACGAGCATCTGAAAAACCTGGAGGAAGTGTTCGGTAGATTGCGAGGTGCCAACCTGCGATTGAGTCCAAAGAAGTGCCACATCTTCCAGAAGGAGGTACAGTACCTGGGGCACGTCGTATCCCGCCAGGGAGTAGCAGTAGACCCGAGTAAGGTGAAGGCAGTGCAAGATTGGCCAATCCCGAAGGATAAGCATGAGCTGCGAAGCTTCCTGGGCCTCTGTACTTACTACCGACGGTTTGTGCTGGGCTTCGCGAACATTGCAAAACCGTTAACCCGTCTAACGGAAGAGGGACGACAGTTCGAATGGAGTGCTGAGTGCGCGGAGGCCTTCGAGACGCTCAAGACTGCCTTAACCAGTTCACCTGTACTTTGCTATCCACGTCAGGAAGGCCAGTTTATCCTCGACACTGACGCTAGCAATGTCGGAATAGGTGGTGTTCTGTCCCAGGTCCAAGATGGGCAAGAGAAAGTCCTGGCATATTTCAGCAAGGTCCTGTCCAAACCAGAGCGTAACTATTGCGTAACCAGGAGGGAGCTTCTGGCAGTAGTCAAGTCCGTGGAGCATTTTTATAAATACCTGTACGGCAGAAGATTCTTGCTGAGGACCGACCATGCTGCTCTAAGATGGCTGCTGCAGTTCAAGAACCCTGAAGGACAGGTAGCTAGGTGGATCGAGGGCCTACAAGAGTACGACTTTGAAATAAACCATCGACCTGGCACAGCCCACCGCAACGCCGATGCGTTGTCCAGGAGGCCCTGCCCTGCGGACTGCAGCCACTGTTCGAGACTGGAGAGTCGTGCGGTACCCATCAATCGTACCACTGTGGTCGACGACTCGTGGGAGCTAGACGAGTTGCAGAACAGCCAGGAGAACGACCCCGACTTAGGCACAGTTATAGCCTGGAAGCGAGATGGCCGTCGACCTACCTGGCAGGAGGTCTCCGCCACCAACCCAACGGTGAAGACCTATTGGGCGCAATGGGACTCCTTGCAGCTCGAGAACAACGTCTTGACTAGAATCTTGGAAGACGAGGATGGTAGGGCAACGAGATCACAATTGATGGTTCCAAGGAGTAGAGTGGCCGAGGTTCTGCGTCACCTGCATGATGGCTCCTCTGAGGGACACTTTGGATTGAAGAAGACGTTGCAGAAGGTCCGAGACCGGTTCTACTGGGCGAGTTGCAAAGATGATGTCCGAGAGTGGTGCCGGAGGTGCGAAGCCTGCGCTACAGGAAACGGACCGGTTGGTAGACGTAGAGCTCCGATGCGGCAGTACAACGTCGGTAGTCCGTTCGAGAGGATAGCCATCGACATCGCTGGACCATTCCCCGAAACCGAAGCGGGAAATAAATACATCTTGGTGTGCATGGACTACTTCACCAAGTGGCCTGAAGCATATGCCCTTCCGAATCAAGAGGCCGGTACTGTAGCTGATGTTCTGGTGAAGGAGTGCTTCAGCCGTTTTGGAGTCCCCCTGGAATTACATTCCGACCAGGGCCGGAATTTCGAGTCTGGACTGTTCCAGAACGTTTGCAAGCTGCTGGGGATACACAAGACCCGGACCACTGCCCTCCATCCTCAATCGGACGGCATGGTGGAAAGGATGAACCGAACCATGGGGAAGCATCTGTCCAAGGTGGTTTCCGAACATCAGCGTGACTGGGACCAGTACATTCACCTCTTCCTAATGGCCTACCGATCGGCAGTACAAGAGACAACCAACCACACCCCAGCCACGGTACTCTTTGGGCGCGAGCTGCGATTGCCATGTGACCTCAAGTTTGGAAGAAAGCCTGGCGAAGAAACGGCCGGCGAGGACTACGTGGGGAACCTGAAGAAGAGGATGGAAGAGATCCACGACGCCGTACGCCGAAACATTCAGGGTGCCAGCGACCGAATGAAGGACCGATATGATGCCCGCGCTGAGGCCGGTGGTTTCCAGCCTGGCGATTTGGTATGGCTTCATAACCCCCAGAGGCGTCGTGGCCTCTCCCCCAAGCTCCAAAGAAACTGGGAAGGCCCCTACACTGTAGTTGCTCGACTGAATGACGTGGTATACCGAATCCAGAAACCTCCTCGAGGAAAGTGCAGGGTGGTGCACTTCAATCGGTTGGCCCCATATGCCGGAACGAATGAGGAAGTGGAGGCTGTCACGGAACAACCCCTGAGACGACTAGGGACCGGAGGAACCTCCTTCCAGGAGTTTATGGCCGCTTATGGGGGTACGAAGACTGCGCGATTCGGAGTTACTACAGAGGTGCAGCGTGACCTGTTCGACACCCTGCGGCAGTATTCCCTGGCACACTGCGTCGCCCAGGACCTCCGGATGTCTAGGGGGATCGCTGCTGCCTTCCGGGAGCAGTTTGGCCGGTTAAACCAGCTGCGAGAGCAGGCACCTCAGGTTGGCAGAACCTTGCAGCTGAAGGAAGGCAACAGCTCCATTTATTACCTAGTGACGAAAAGGTTGTCTCACGAAAAACCTAGTTACCAGGAGCTCTGGTCTGCTCTTTTGGACCTTAAGGAGCAGATGGTGAAGAACGGCGAAACCCGGCTAGCGATGCCGAAATTAGCATGCGGCCTGGATTCGTTGGACTGGAGGGTCGTACGCAGCATGCTGGAAGTAGTCTTCGACCAGACCGGCATCCAGATCGAGGTCTGCTGTTGCATCCCGGCGCGAAGCATTGAGCCCACGGTGGACTGCTACTTCTTCAACCAGTCAGTGTGCAAGAAAGGCACCGCCTGTAAGTACCGTCATCGAATCCCCACAAGAGCGAGTGACAGACACCCGACGCAACTCGTTCTGGGACAGAACGACCTAAGGCGGGGGCAGTGTTACGATCCTGAGGGCCGAGGGATGGATGAGTCAGCAGCCTTGGCGATTAATACGCGAGCGTTCCAGAGCTTCTCGAGGCGGCTGCAGAAATATGAGTCACAGCGGTCGAATGCTCGGGAAGCGCCCTAGAACCAGGTGTACTGAATGACTCACGCTCGCTTACGAGAACAACACCTGCGAATGCCGGAGTGCATTCGCGAGGATTCTGGAATCTCCCCAGTGAAATATAAATGCGCGACCTTCAGACCTGCAGTTCAGTTGGAATTCAACATCAGGGCGGCGAGCTCCCAGATAAATAAAACGCGTGAAATAAATAAATCCGTATGTAATAGAAATACATCGTTAGTGTTTAAGAGTGATATAAATAAATAATAATAGTTGTTAGAAATAGTGCCGTAGTTTAAAAGTAATTTGTGATCTGCTTGATAATTCTCTCGTGTGTTTGTAAATAACAATAATCGTAATAATTCATTCTTGTAAATAAATATTTGAACCCATGTTCGTCGTATGATTTTAAATAGCCCGAACGTTAAGAACGTAACAGTATCATACTTTTTTAGCGTATTTGGTCTTAGAATTTCATGCTCTGTCCAAATTTATTATTAAAATTTAGGGTTTCCATTTAAAAAAATTATCGCAAACGTCATAACTCAAAAACAAAAGACAATCTAAAAGAGACAATTACAGTAAAATATGTCTTATTTAAAATAAAAATTGACGTGTTTCGGGATTTCTTTCAAAAACATTTGATAAAAGTTCTATTTAGATGGTTCCAGACTTTACACTCCCACTGTATATATATAAAGGAAAGTCATAACCCTGACTAATCAACGCAGAGCCGAAATCACTGGTACTAGAAACTTGAAATTTGGGTGGAAGGTTCAATTGGTTACTTAAGGTAGTGCTAAGAAGGGATTTTTTGAAATTCGACCCCTAAAAGGGTGAAAAAGGGGTAAAATGTGTTTTCACAAATTCCTCAATATCTCTTACACCCGATAAGATATCGATTTGGTGTTTACTTTCAAAGATTATCAATGCAAATATCTAGAAACGTATTTTTAGGATTTTGCCCTAATCAACACCTAAAGGTGCAAATCTGGATTGGGGGTGAATTAAAGAACTCTTCGTATCTCCTATGTTTATTGAGTTAGAACATTCTTTTTTAGCATATAGATGTATTTTTAAAATATTTAGAAAGGGGTATGAGGGAATTCGAAAATTTCAACCCTAAAGGGGTAAAAGGAGAAAAAACTGAAAAGGGATAGGGGGGTTAAAATTATTATTTTTTTTCGCTGTGTTCCATTTCACGACAAAATGGGTTAAAAGGATTTTTTTGAAATTCCACCCCTACGGGGGGAAAAGGGGTAAAATGTGTTTTCACGAATTCCTCAATATCTCTTAGACCCAATGAGATAGCGCCTTGGTGATTAGTTGCAAAGATTGTCAATGCAAATACCTAGAAACCTATTTCAGGATTTTTCCGTAAACAACCCCTAAAGGTGTGAATATGCATTCGGGGTGAATTATAGAACTCTTCGTATCTCCTATGTTTATTGAGTTCGAACGTTATTTGTTGGCATTATTAGAAAGAAGATATTTTAAAATTTTACTCCTAAGGGGCTGAAAACGGGTAAACTGTGTTTTCACGAATTCCTCAATATCTCTTAGACCCGATGACATATTGACTTGGTGTTTACTTGCACAGGTATCCAATAGAAGTGTCTAAAAACATATTTCAGAATTTTTCCCTAATCAACCCCTAAAGGTGCAAATCTGGATTCGGGGTAAATTAAAGAACTCTTTGTATCTCCTAGGTTTATTGAATTAGCACATTCCCTTTTCGACATGTAGATGTATTCTTAAAATATTTAGAAAGAGCTTTAAGGGATTTTATAATTTTACCCCTCAGGGGGTGAAAAGAGGTAAACAGTGTTCTCACGAACTCCGCAATATCTCTTAGACCCGATGAGATATCGACTTGGTATTTATTTGCATACGTATCCAATATAAGTATTTAAAAACACATTTCAGGATTTTGCCCTAATCAACCCCTAAAAGTGCAAATCTAGATTCGGGGTGAATTAAAGACCCTTTCGTATCTCCTAGGTTTATTGAGCTAGAGCATTATTTTTTGGCGTATAGATGTATTCTTAAAATATTTAGAAAGCCGTTTAAGGGAATTTAAAATTTTATCCCTAAGGGGGTGGAAAGGGGTAAGCTGTGTTTTCACGAATTCTTCAATATCTCTTAAACCCTATAAGATATCGACTTGGTGTTTGCTTGCATAGGTATCCAATATAAGTGTTTAAAATAAATTTCATCATTTTGCCCTAATCAACCCCTAAAAGTGCAAATCTAGATTCGGGGGGAATTAAGAAACCATTCGTATCTCCTATGTTTATTGAGCTAGAGTATTCTCTTTTGGCATATAGATGTATTCTTAAAATATTTAGAAAGCGGTTTAAGGGGACTTAAATATTTATTCCTGAGGGGGTAAAAAGGGGTAAACTGTGTTTTCACAAATTCTTCAATATCTCTTAAACCCGATAAGATATAGGCTTGGTGTTTGCTCACATAGGTATCCAATACAAGTGTCTAAAAACACATTTCAGGATTTTCCCCTAATCAACCCCTAAAGGTGCAAATCTGGATTCTGGTTGAATTAAAGAACCCTTCTTATCTCCTATGTTTATTGAGTTAGACCATTGTTTTTTGGCATATAGATGTATTCTTAAAATATTTCAAAAGTGATTTAATGGATTTTATAATTACCCCTAACGCGGTAATAAGGGAAAACTGAAAAGGTGTAGGGTGTTAAAATTATTAATTATTTTTCGCTGTGGGTTTATTTCAGGATAATATGGACTGAAAGAATGTTTCAAAATTCCACCCCTAAGGGGTGAAATAGATGTAAACTGTGTTTTTTCGAATTACTCGATATCTTTTAGAATAATTAGGAGGATTTCCGAAATTCCACCAATTTCTGAATACAACATTTAGTTTGTATATATATATTTTGATTTTATCTCATTGTTATACTAAAACTATTGTTTTATCAAATACAAGGGGAATGACAATTACGTACACATTTCCAAGGGGTACGTGAAGCATAAAATAGTTGCGAAGGCCTTTTTTCGGAAGAATTCTGTGTCCTTTTTACCTAGAATATTGTTTTGCGGCGTTTGTTAGTTTAGCGTATTGAGTGAAGGATAGGGGTGCGCCCTGGAATTCATTTGAGATTTAGAAGAAAAAACATTTGTAGCCCGTACGAAGAACGGTCATCCTGCTAGTTATACATAATTACAATCATTAATAAAAATTAATAATACGTATAAATGTACTATGTTGGCCAGACCCAAAGCTTTTTGGTATTAGAACAGATTTTAGATTCAATTGTTTTAATATAGGTTCGAAAGCACTGCTTTACTAAGTAAACTGAAGCTATTATAGTCAAAAGGCGATTTATATCTTTTATATTTTCGATGGACCCTAGATTTTTCCCTCATCAGCTAAATTAGATCGCTTGAAAACCAAAGAGGAAAATAATCTGATTGCTTATTAAACATCGGTACATGTTTTGAAATAACAGATTTCATAATGAGATATTTAGTTCTCAGTGCTAAGCGATTTCACTTCAACATTCCAGTCGTAAGACAGTAATTTACCATTAATAGGATTCTAATCAGCTTTGGAGAAATTACGAAAATTTTGAGCGGCTGCAATAAGCGGTTCTGTAAACTTATATCTAAAATTATATTTCTAAAGGAGGCTAGTTTTGATCTACAGCTGTGTTCGTTCTTAGATAACACAAGGTCTAGAATCCTAGAATTTATATTTTTAACATAATTAAACTGCATAATTCCACTTACATATATACAGTCCACAAAAAAATTAGCATTATTGTCGTACGTTGAAGCTGGTTGGGGGTTATGCTCATTGCCATTCTTAACCCAATTTATGTTGCCCAAGTTGAAATCGTATAATAGTTAACGGCTCAGATAATGATATTGAGAAGTTTGTAACAAATATAGCTGGAATATTATCGGGGTCCAGCCCCTTGCTTACATCCTGGCTACTTAGTAGCTTTTACACTTCCAAACAGGTAGACAGGTAGACAGGCAGACAGGTAGACAGGCAAACATTCATAAGTTAAACAGGATAAAAAACGAACTTCGCAGTACTATGCTACAAGAGGCTAAACTCTTTATCATAAATGTGCATAGAAAGCGACATATTGTTGAATTTAAATTTTGAAGATATAACACAGCACTTTGCCCATACCAAATCGAGCAAAAAATCTTTTATTAGTGTGTAGCAATAATTATGACCAATTTTTTAATTTTTAGGTTTCTTATGTTCTATTGTGTTTATATTGATTTTATTAGAATGTTAATTTCGTTTCAGTACATAGTTGTATAAAAATAAATGTAGGTGAATTAAAAATATTTTTTTTATTGTATTGAGTTACTTCCTTTCTAAAAGGGCCCTTTCATTACCTTGGGCCCGGGGCCTCAATCATATAAAAGACGGCACTGGCTGTCCAACATGTGGCCCGCGGATCGATAGATACTATACTTTCAGAAAACATGAATCTGGAATATACATTATAAATCATTGAAAACAATATAACATAGGACATAGGTACAAAAATATATCATTAGTAAAAGAATTTTCACTTCACCTGGCAACATTGCGTTAGGAAGTAGTCCCGCCCACCTCCGATGCAAGGCTTGTCTTATCCGTTGTCTCAGTCTGGCAGTTGTCACCAACGCAAATGGTCCTATAGCGACCAGTAACCTGTTTTTGATTGTTTTTTGGTAGTGTTTAGTTCTTCTAGTTGTTAATTAATGATTACTTTGACAGTTCTTACTTACCAACAAATGTAATTTTAGCTAGCTTACTTATCTTTATAAGTAAATTTACATTAATTGATGCACATTTTTTCTTTTGTCGGTATCTAGGAACGGAAAGGAATTAACCTAAAGTGTATATGAATTTTTTTGTTTAGAATCACCTCTAGAACAAATGGTGTAAGTTTGTCGGTTGCCTCAGGGAACACCCTGTATACTTATGTATTTTATGTTTCAATGCTTTTTGTAATGTGACCTAAGTTTCTCCAATAAATAAAAATTAGTATTCAAATATACACGTTTTATATTTATTACAAATCACAAAGTCACATACGACACATTTTATGATGCGGCCCTCATAACCTTCAATTTTTTTACAGTGGCCCTTGGGCCACTTGCAGTTAGACAGCCCTGTCCTAAATTATGGATAAACCAGTTACAGAATTCCAATATAACCGGAGAATCATTTGGCAGCAGTTCCTGATACAATTGCAACTGGTAAGGAAAATAATGAAAATTGCTTCTTAATATCCTATGAGATGTTGTATATGATACGTGTGGTTGTTCTTGCAGAACTTGTCTCGCATTATTAACTACTTCTTCAGTGCGTATTTTTGGTCGACCACTGCCTTGCTTACAGATTACACTTAAGTTAAGACATGACTAGATTTTGTATCTTTCTTTCCAAGGCCTACCCTACATGAGTTTTTTTTTAACCACGATATAATTCTTTATTTACCAAACGTACAGACTCTCCATGTATGTACAGTCATGAACTTATAAATCCGGGCGTTTAAAATGATTCAGTGTATATCTTACTTTACTTTACTTATCACGTTACCTGGTGAAATTAGTCAAAGTCAAAATAATTACTCGTATATGACAGCATGCCTCATTGTTTAACTGTCAATTGCTAACCTAGAAACGCAAAGCCCAATTTACATTACCCAAAAATTGCAAAAATCCTCTATAAGACTCGCCCGGATTTTTAATTCCACGACTGTAACTGGTGGTGATGAAATAGTTGGTTAAAATAAGAGATTTTATTGGGTTTTTCATAAGGATGAAAAAAGTTCATGTAAACGTTGGCCCAGGTCTCAGCTTTTACAGAAGTATTAGAGTAGAAATTTCTCCATGCATTTCGATTTCGTGCCATTTTTTCTGCTTGTCTCCAGTTGATCTTCCTCTTCTGTAGTACTTTTCCTACTGCATTGTTCCAGGTCCTTCTCAGTCTTCCCCTTTTGCGTTTTTGATCAGTAGGGAGTTAAAATTATGTTTTTGATATTTTACTGAAATCTGAGAAAGGATTTTAACCTTTTAACGCACAAAAGTCTGGGACTTGAAAAAGTAACAATTTTTCGTTATTTATTATGCATTTGGTTTATAAGATAATAATTTTTGGTATCAGTATGTCAAAATTTATTTTAGATTTTTTGAAAATGGGTGGTACATATATGTACCAGAGTGCATTTGAGTCGATGATATCACATTAAGTTCACTGGTACATATATGTACCACTTAGGTTTTTTTGTCCAAATTGGTTGTAGACCAAGCAAAGAATACTTACACACTAAGTAAACTTCTTTATTAACTTAAATGTAAAGGTTACAGTAAAAATTTACATGTTTCTAAGGTTAGATAGAAATACAATGTACTGGGCAATTTGCCATGAACACTGATCATAATATATAACTGGAAATCAATTAGCTCTTATGAAAGGGGATAAAGCACTCAAGGCACAAGGCAACATTGCACTGTATGCAGATTATGTTTGATCGTTGCTGTTTGGTCTTTGTGCTACAGTAGCAACACCTCCTCCTTGATCCTTTTGCAGGAAGATGCTGCCCCACGTTGTTCAATCGAATTGCATTTGAAGTAACCGCTCGACCGTTAGGATCGTTTCTTTTTCGTCCTCTGCCAGTTTGAGAAGGATATCCACGTTTGGTTCTGCCTGAATAATCTGCTATTAGTGCTGAGGCCAACGTTGAACGATAATGCAAATGGGATAAAGGTTTAATTTTTTTACTGGAATTCTTCAATGTATTTTGATAAATGATGTAGCTGTTTACAATGCAAGACTCTAAAGTGTAATAAAATATTCTCATCCACCACCTTCTGCTCTTCCATGAGATGTTATATGCGGAATGAAGCTGATCAAAACGATCAACGCCTCCCATATATGTGTTATAGTCGCCCACAGCTATAGGACAGTTTACTGATTGTCTGGTGCCGTCCTTCTGTGTTCTCAGAACTCGCGTTGCTTCTAAAGGATTATGTATAGTACTTATGACTGCCACTGATTTCCTTCCTCTATCTTTCCACTTCGATATTGATACATTATCACTTATAACACCGTCGAATTCACTAACTATCATGTCTTTATCAGCTTTGAGTTCTGAAGTGGGGAAGAATCTACGCGTTTGCCTAATAGTACCACAAGAAAATAGTTTCTTTTTTAGAAGTCTTTGTGCAAGAGGCAAGGAAGAAAAAAAGTTGTCAAAATAAAGACAGTACCCGAGTCCTTCAAACATAGTTACCAAGTTGGAAACCACTCGCTCTCCAAGAGACATTTTCTTTTCAGATCCCTGTTCTGCTCCTTCGTATAAGGACATTCCGATACAGTAGCCGGTCACAGCGCAAGCAATAACCCAAACCTTGAAGCCACGTTTAATGGGTTTCATAGGCATATATTGCTTCAATGTGCTGCGCCCCTTGTATTTGACCATAGATTCGTCTATTGACAGATTTCTAGATGGATTGAACAGTAGTTTGAATCTTTTACTGACGTATTCCAAAAATGGTCTAATTTTATAGAGCTTGTCATAATGGACTTCGCCTTTTCGCTGCATTAGGTTATTATCATTCAAATGTAAATGCCGGATAATAGTTAGGAAGCGTTTTAGAGGCATCACACCTTGAATTCGTGATACAGTCATATTGCAGTCAGAACTCCAATAGTGTCGCATGCTAGGCAGAGTGTGAAACCCCATTACTATCAAGATCCCGATAAAAGCTTTTAGTTCTTCCATTGATAAATTTAGACTTTTGCTTCTCTGAGTGGCATACAAATTAGACTGATCTATAATATATTGCAAAAATATTGGTGATAAGACAGTCAAAAAAATTTGAAGGGGCTTGTGGATATCAACTTGGCATTGCTTCGATATCCCAAATGGTTGATCAAAATCAAAACTAGCAAATTTCTCAGGCGTCTTGGATGTTTTACTCCAAGAAAAATTTTCATCAACAGGACTACTTTTGTCCTCTTCATTTTCGCTCAAACTTGCCGCAAGAGTCGGTATAATAGTATCATCTTCATCTAAATCCATGCTTTCTCCAACTTCTTCCTCTTCCTTATCAGAAACTGAGTTTGAAGTTGAAATTTCTAGTGGATGCCGATCGTCAGCGTCCTCATCACCCTCGGCGTTAGAATCTTCAGCCATTTCATCAGTAACACTATCAGTAATTTGGCTTAGGAGGTAAGCTACATCTGCCGGATCTTCCAAATTGAAGAACTTTTTCGTATCCATTCTGTATAAAAATTCTCGCTATAAACATTCATAAGCAAAGCACGGGGACATGCATATCTTACAACTCAGTTCTGAACTACTATTTTCAGTCAAAACATACGTAATTTTTACAAAGAACTTTATATATTATCTTGACCAAAAGAGCTAGCTTAAATTTGATAACTGAATGTGAAAGCCCACTAATTTGTTATTAGAATCCCAAATTTACAAATCTCAAATCCTCATAGTTTTATAAAAACTCAATTTTTACCAAAACCTTGTAAATCGGTAATCATAACCTCAAATTACGGTGTTTACAGAAAACCATAATTTTGTGAGTATGCCAGCAACAAACAACGATGATTATAATGTACAATATGCAACAAGTAATAAACTTACCTACGAATCCAAAGTAGTCGCACACTGGCCCACAAAAACAAGAACTAACGAAAACACGTGAATCACCTGTGCAACTCCCTGCACTTACATTGGTACAAATGCGTACCACTTTTTATATATTCATTCATAGATGGCGCTAAAGCAAGAAAGTGGTACATATTTGTACCTAGGAGCGTTACCTAGACTAGCACAAGGCTGTAAGGGTCATTTTCAATAGATAATACTGCGCTAGTTGAGCTCTAAGGCAAGTGGTACGTATTTGTACCAGAGTCCTATAAAGGGTTAACATGAAAATTGGTAGATCTTTTCTACCAACAGAAAGCTTTACGAGATGTTTTTATTAGAACTTTTTAAAGAAAAATTTGGTTACAACAAAATATTTACTGAGAAGCCTGATTTACTTACAAACTTTTTTAGCTTTTAGTGTTTCCTTAAAATGGGTTTTTTAAAAAATTAAATAATACATTATGGGCTGCTAATTTCAAGCCTTGAAAACCTTTCCTAATTTTTTAAAAATTTTATACACAACCCTTCTGATGGTAGAAAATATCTACAATTTTAACACTCTTTTTCAATTTTCAGTAAAGTAACAGAAAGCTAATTTTAACCCCTCTTAATATCTCCGTAAGAGTTGAGGACTAACGTTTACAGGAATCTTCTTCATCCCTTTAACGAGCTTAATCAGATCCATGATTTTGACTAGTGATGGGCACTATCGAATGATTTCTACTATCGAATACTTACTAAATAACTAGTACCAACTATCGAATGAATATATTCGAATATTTTTATTCGTTCTCCCTATATGCGCCATTTGCTTAAGAATACTTATTAAATGAATGCTCCTAATCCTAACCATTCAATGCATTTACTCGAATATCATATTCGCTTTAAAATTCAGAATATCTTTAAAGGTGTATAATAATAAGATAATAATTGATAATACTAATTGCGATGTGTGAAATTATAGATCCAATGTCTAATTTGCTTCAGAGTTCCTGTACAATAGGTTAGTTTAAGTGATATATAATTCGCGGTGCGCTCCATCTGTTTTAGAATAGACAATGCGGCATGTATGGGTGGCCGTCGATTCATTTAATATTTTGGGTCTTCGTTTTGGCAACCAAATAACCTGTAGTTTACTGCAACAGTGCTGTACATCGTAATTCGATAGGTAGCAACCGGCGAAAACCGAATGAATAATTCATTCAAACCGAATGAACAATTCATTCAAACCGAATGAACAATTCATTCAAACCGAATGAACAATTCATTCAAACCGAATGAACAATTCATTCAAACCGAATTCGTTCCATTCGGCTTAAAATTTCAGTTGCTTCCCGATGGTGTAAATGACGAATGAATAAAACCATTCATTCGTTTTACCTATCGAATAGTTCGAATAATCTGTTACTATCGAACTATTCGATAGTTTTCATTCATTTGTTCCCATCACTAATTTTGACTAACTATATCAGGACCACCATGTATATTAGCTGCAATGGATAGTAATATTCCGAATAGATTTATGATCTACTTAGCAAAAATGTGTAAATAAACAGCTATATCCATTGTAAAACTCTTCACCTTCATTGATGGTGGAGTACAATGACCTGCTTAGGCACAATGATTTACATAACTTACGTGCTAAATGTGTTACCAGAGTATCCAAGAACAGTATAAAAACCTGGATTAAAAATAATACAACTGCAGTTTTCCTGATTTATTAAATAACTTCATCTTTACAAGTGTTTGAGGCACATCAGAACAAAAAAATAAATAGTATAGGTATAAATAAAATTCTACTAAGGTTAGGTTAAAAAAATTAACAATTTACCTATTGTTTATTTCTACACATTAAAACTACTCTTTAAAATATCCGTTCTTAAATCATTCTCAAGAAAATATATATTATCGGAAATCCGGTAGACTCCTCGATCACCCCTAAATCTCTGAACTAACAACATATGGCACCATACAATTCGCTGATTTACAGGACTTCCAATACAGAAACTTAAGTACATTTACATAGCGATATCCCGGAAGATTTTACATATTCACGACAATTTTAATTGACACCAAAATCTGGAAAAATTAAGTTAAGTTACATATTACTCAATAATATGTAAAAACCTCTTCACGAAACAAGTTTTCCAGAATGGAGGGAATTGTAACAGACGGTGAGGTACAGCCATTAATAACCATTTAACACTTGGACGGACAAATTTACTAATTTCTGCCGTTTCACTTAACTTAGTACAACATTGAAAAGTTTTATACAAAGACGAGTTGCAAAATCTTGTTTTTTTGTTGTATAAGCTTATGAGATACTTGGTACTACCTAGGAACGTAAATTTGTCAGTCCAAAAACAAAATGCTGAACAGTAACTCGATAAAATTTAGAATTATTAACGCGTTTGTTAGAATTAAGTAATGTCAAAACTACAGTAAAACTGCCAGCATAATCACATAAGGACACCTTAATAAAAAGTTGTTTTTTAGCTGGACACATTTTCGGGAACAAAATATGTGCATCTAAAAAATGGACCCTTAGTATAAATTCACTCAGACATCCTCACGTAACAAAAGCAGATTGTCTTTTCGTTATTTTAAAGGTCCAGAACATGCAACATCCATGGAGCTTCACCAGTTCACTCCTACTACCCATGAGATGACAAACAGCGTTACAAGATGTTATAATTCAGAATAACAAGCACACATCGTAACGCAACATATATTTAGGTTTATAGCTTCTAATACAGGTGGCGGCGGTATAAAATTTAATACTCGTCTGTCATTATAAAAGTATTACAAATTGTGCGGTAGTGAAGTTGCATTTGACCGTCAACCAACTTAAACATTGAGCAAATTCAAGTTATAAAGCATCATGTACTCTGCAAAATATAGTTGGGCTACTATTGTATAAATTATATAAAAGTAAAGTTAATGGGTTTATATCAAAGGCAATATTATTAAATATAAAAGTTAAGCACATATTTCAGTTAATAAAGATATAAATAAAAGAAATATAAACAAATTTATTGCATTCGCAAGATTATAAGATTAGAAAACCTTTAAATCTATGGCATATAAGTAGATTTAGTAGAACCAATTGAGGCATGAAACAATTGCTTGTACTATTGAAATAAAACAAGTGAATGCATAGTGACCTGCCTCAGCTGATTTTTCGTCCAATCTATAGCTTTACATCACTACTTGCCCTCCCATAACCTATCTTGACCTTTGAATGTTCATTAATGGTCACAACCAGGATTATACAGCAAATATTTGCTATAAAACTCGATTAGCTCAACTGCAGGAAATTCAAGCTAAGCGAGGATTGATTTGACGAAAACCTGATATCGACATATCTTCAGTTAAAGTAGCTTGCTTATTAATGACAGACAAAAAACATCTTTCAAATGTTGCATAATCTCCAACTACCCTTTCCTACACACTATGACAACATGTACAACCCGTATACGTCTCATCACTAGCCTTATATTGCTATAAGATTTCCATGCACAGCATACTAGACTGCTGCTGAATTTGTTCGATTGTTTTGCCTATGTCTCCGCCCCAGCATTGTCTTTTATAAACTAAGAGGTAATTTATCGAGAATTTATTAGGTTTTGAAGCGATTTCAAAACGCAATTTTACCAACAAAGTCGTATGGAAGCTTTAAGATTCTTTTATAATTTCGATAGGCACAATATAAGTTAGACAATTGAATAGTCCTGTCATTACTAAAAGTAGCTTTTCAAAAATTCTGGCAGATGTCTCCAACTATGTTAAGAGCAGCCCAGCATGTCCTGCGTGAAAACCGAGTTTTGGCATACCTACTCTGTTTGAAAAACTAGCCCTAGTTGATGTACTTTGTGAAACTAAAAAGGCTTACGTAACAAAAATAAATTGAACTATTACAGTCAGAGTAAGATCTACACATCACTCCCTAGGTATGCCAATCAGTTCAATACGCTCGAAAGTACTACCTCAATATCACAACATTCTCACTATGTGGGTGCGTTAATCTCATGATTGAGTATTTTAGAAACTTCAAATATCTAGATACATTATTATATTAATAACTATTTAAGTTGTATGTGGTAAAACCCCTAAATTATTATTTACAAAGATCATAAAAAAGTAGATATTTCTATCTATTACCAAAAAAAAAACCATTGCTGTTTATAAGTACTTACATATTAAATTCTAGTCGTTTACTATTTGAATATTAATAAATTATAATTAGTTTTAATCTAAATACTAATGTAATAATACAATAATTCATGGAGGGCTACTAAAAAATTGACATACTTAGCTGCTATTAATTGCCAAACACCTACATGGTTCATAAAAGATATAATATATAAAAAAAATTCTAGAATTCTACATGCAAATTTTGCAAGCACATTTTAATCTCTAAACTGAACTACCCCATAGATAAAACAAAAACATCTCACACGTTTTGTTAACAATTAAAAAACAGTAATTATGATCAAATTGCAAACTTTTTAGCTAAGGGAAAAACAGCTGTTAGGTATTTATATCAACCGTTCAACTAGTAACTTACGACTTAAAATTATAATAAAACAAAAACTAATTTCCATTGCAAACATTTTATTCTATTTCATAAAGTCTGTGTAAGTTTTGCCACCAGTTCAATTAAATGTAATTCCAGAGCACTTCAAAGTTTAGATCAAAATTATTTAGTGGAGAATAAGTTTACCAAGCCCATGTTTCGGCAGTAAGCCGTAAAATGTAAAATTGAAATACGTTAACCAGAGTCTTTTCATCGAAGCTAACAACTGTAAAAATGGACAGAATGTAACTTCCAAACTAACATAGCGTTCATTTATTTTTTGATGGAAAAGAAACTATTGTTTGTACCTAACTCAGTTATGTGAAAATAAATGCAGCAAAGGGTATATACAGGAAAAGAGAAAAATAAGCTCCTCTCGGCAAACTTGCTGAAAGTTTGCAGCAAGGTAGTTAAAATGAGAACTGAAGATTTGCTGAAAATTGAAGGTTCTTCTAAAGTATTGAAACTTGAATGCACACTTGATAACAATTTGCTGCAATTTTACTGAAGGTTAAAAAAGAATACTGAAAAGTTGCAGCAATCTCGCTGAAAGATCACACGGAAACTGTTAAAAATTGTTGTCAACTTAAACTTTGCTAGAAATATTGCTGGAAATTTACTGCAAGTTGTTAAAATTTGCTGCCAACTAGATACTCTTCAGAACTCCAAAACCAGCATTGAAAAATTCGTTTATCTACTAGCAACATGATATTGTACATTTTCGTCATAGAAACAACATATGAAAATCTACTCATAACTCCCAAGGGACTTGTCAAATTATTTCTCCCTCAAACTCATGGTAACCACGCAACTACAAATAAAGTCTTAGCAACCATACAATGAGGCAATCCTTGATGTTACTTACATATTCTAATTTTAAATGTCATTATGACATTTTGAAATTTCATACTATTTTTACGAATATGCTAGTAGATAAAATATTATATGCACCACGGGAGATATGCATGTTCTTTACCTTCGGTTGACTTACAGACCTCGGGCCAGAGGCCCTCGGTCTGTAACACATGTCAACCTCAGGGAAAAAACATATTCATATCTCCCTTAATGCATAAATATCTATTTTGATTGAACATATGGCCTACTATCAAAAATTTGTAGTTTGCACAGAAATTTGCATTTGTAAAAAATTAATACAACACTCCTAACAATGAAAAGAGAAAAATTAACCCCTTGCAATGGCACCAAGTCATCTTTGACATCTATGTGAAAAAATATCAAAATCTTGAAAGTTTTGAAATTTTTAAAAATCTAGATTTTTACTTAGTCGGTTTAAATTTTTTACCCGTTGCAATTCTTCACATTGTCACATTTATATAAAAGTTTACATTACCGCGACGAAGATATATCAAAATCCCATCACAAAGAGTGGTTTAAAATCACAAATTATATCCAAATATGAAATTTCATTAAACATTTCACATTTTTATTGTTTCTAAGATATTTTTAAACAAGTGAAAATGCGAATTTTTAACTTATATTTCGCATTTGGGCATAATATTATTAACTATTGAATATTTGTTCTCTTTTTTTGTAATATTTCCATTTATACTACAGGACTTGTAACTTTAATAGTATAACTACTGTTTAAATAAATAAACGTTTCACAGAACGATCACATTTTAATATTTTTAATTTTGTAAGCCGAAATATCCAATAAACAATATTAATTATAACACCACAAAACGTTTTCTAAGATTATTATATATATCTAATATATCATAATTATTAAAGTATTAAATTATTGTTTTTTTTAAACTAGTTCTAAATTTAAACCACAGAAACTAATAAACCTTGCTTTTTAACCATAACTATAAACATTACAAATTTTCAAAGCATTCTTTCCTCAACAGTCCACTGTACTGTTTAAATAAGGAAACTATTAAAATAAATTTTTTCAATGGAGACAAATAGCTCCACTAGCATGGTAATAACTAGATAAACGTTTGATGGGAGTTACTTCCAAAGCGTCAACTTTATTACGTTTTGGTTTTATTATCAAAAAACGAGTGAATGGAAATGTGTTCTGATATGTCGAAATTACGACATGTTCTACACTACTCCACTATAGTTATTATATTGTACCAAAAATAACTGAAATCAACTAAATTTAATCAGAATTTATATGAATAAGAGTTGAAAGAGGTAGAGTAACAGCTTTAAATATAAAAGACTTGACAAATAACAAGGTACATGCAAATTTACTAGGCAACCTAAGTGACATACTAATTAATCAAATAATCAACATATAGTTTAAATTATATGTACGGTTGTTAAATACATACTTCAACGAGCCAAATACTAATAGTAAAACATACAATCAATAGGTAAGAGTAAGCCATTTGAGCTTGTCATTAATCATATACTTAACTGTGCGTTACTTCTATGAGTATTAATTCTCGGACTTTCCAAATCCGACAAAATATTTAGCAATATCGCCTTTGATATATTATGTGCAAAAATCAACATCATCTTAAAAATTAAGGTACAACAGATTGCAATAAAATAATACCAGATTTATCACCGTAACAACGATCAATAACAACTAAAACGAAACTCGATGATGCACTAGAAATAAAAGGAACCTCTTACCTTGCGAGTTGTTTAACAGTATTTACAGTCACGGTTAGCACACATCGTTGTATAACACACGAATTTAAGAAACGTTTCGTAATCGTTGAGAGAGGGTTTCTTACGGATCCTATTTTCCACTCGGTGGTAGACCTGACATTTTATTTCCCCTTTAAAAGAAATACACCAATTTTAAAAATTTATTTTTCAACATTTTATACAATAACAATGTAAATACAATTTTGACAATATATAAATTTACATTTTTTCTTATTTTAAGTTGTGTTTTCTGTAGATCTACCACGGCATACCACGATTGCTATGTGCGGATATAAATATTTCTTGGAAACCTACCTGGATTTTCTATTTTTATGTGTTTTATTCAAATTTTCCCCACTCTGGCTGCCTAAACTTTGCTGTCTGACTGGCTGCTGTCTACAATTTATTGGTTGTCCCCTACCTGATATTACTCTAGAATCACCTGAAAATCAAAATAATCTTGTATTACTACAGGTTTATGTGTCTATTGTTAATGAATTACAGTTTAAACTTAAAGTACAATAGAATTTTCCTATTTAAAATCTTAGGTACATATACAACTTACAAACTAGGAATTAAGAAAATAAAAAAAGCAGGCCAAGAATAAATAGAATAAAGTAAGAGAGAAGAAAACAGAAAATAAGTATAAAATAAAGGAACAGAATATTAAAAGGATAATAACAGAAGTAGCTAAAAAAAATTATGGTATGAAAAATTAATCAAAATAAAATTAAAACGAAACAAAAATATAGAATGTAGAAAGCCTATAAGAAACAAAAGCAGTAACTTATACCAGGATCAACGTAAAGAGTTATGAGAAACTCAAAGCAATCTTATATCACTAAAGATATAGAAGACAGTGTTACGATTTGCGTTCTTGCGCGAAAATAAACTATACGCGGTCGTACAAATAAACTGTACTTTAGTTAGCCCTAAGCAATTCGTATCGTAAATATTTTAAGGTAGAATTTCGTAGGCGAAATGGTCATATTAAAGTTACAACACGCAAGTATTTTGCTGGTATTTTGAATGTGCCTTTCTCTGGGAAGATGGAAATATTTGAATCTCACGGAAGCACAAGGGTAAATTTATGCAGGGTTTACCTCGTAAGCCGAAAAATTGGGCGCAGCTAGATTATTAGTACGTGATCAGAAGTGCAACTGTTGCAACTCGGCCATAAAAATTAGGCTTAAAACTACGTGCCGGCTGGAGCAAATTCCTTTAGGAGAGTTGTGAAATTTATTATAGATCCTTGCGAGGTGTCGACCGCTTGCCAAATTTTAGCGTGTGAAACCTACAAGTTTCTAGAATACATAGAGCTATTACGAATTGTCACGTTCACGTACGTGACACAAGTCCAAAATTAAGAGCTGCTTTGATAGGTTTATTAGAAATTTTGAGAACGCCTAACGAGTTTTCTTGGTCAAACTGGACTTAGAATTTAGTTAGTCAGTAAGTAATAGTGTTAAACTTAAGTTGTTCTGTAAACGGCAAAAAAAAAATGCAAGTATTTGTACTTAAGCATCTTACTAATCTCACAACAGTAGCTTTAGTCTTCGTGTACAAGGATTGTCAGTTACCCAGACTTTAGACAAATTCGCGACAATAGACTAATACTAGAGAACGCAGCTAGTGATCAAATATGGAGGTGCACGTCTAAATATATACAGTGACTGCCAAAAATTCGGTATAAAATGGGGAAAAATTTCATTTTTCATTTTTCTAAAAAACTTTTTATGGCAATAATTAGTCCTTGTCTGAAAACCTATTTATAGTCTAGTCGCTATGTCATTTTTGCTTGAAAGTGAATCGAAATTTGAAATTTCATTTTGGGGGTGTTAAGGGGGGTCCAGCAAAGCTTAACTTCAAGTTGTCAACCAAGATTTCCTATGTGCTCTTTCCGCCATCTTAAAAAAAGTGCATTTGATTTTTTTGCGATAACTCGGTTTCCGTTAACAGTACATGAAAATAAATTGACCTTTTATTTAAAAATTGTTGTGCTCTACAATTTATGTGCAACTACTTTTCTACGTACGAGTGCTATTAGTCGAGATATCGAATGCGAAAGGAAAGCTTGAAGGGGTCGGGATTTCGTTTCTCACCTTATTTAGCAAAAACCTAGTTATTGTCAAACTTGTAAAGCTTGAAAATAACTATAATTTCATCTATTATAAATCTAAATGCGACTAAAATTACAACCTGTAGAGCAGACCAAAGTAGTCAAGTTCATGCTTAATTATTATTTCATGTATCGTTCTATTACATAAATGACATAATATACTTCACTACATTATTAGAATCCTTATAATTCATGAAGTACAAAGTTAAAATGAAAGTAGTAATCTATTAGTGAGGGAAGCCCGAAAAGTAAATAACGAAAGTAAAAAATTGTTAAATCTAAAAGGAACAACGAAGTATCAGCTGCAATAAGGTCGAACATAAGAATTTAGAGCACGCACAAGAGATGACTCGTGCATGACGTCAAAGAAGCATAATACTATATAGGGAGACGGATTGGCCCATTTTTAAGGAGTACCAGAAAATAAAACTAACCCGTATGTAAGGTAATATTAATGCAAAGGAAAACACAGTGAAAAGGCTAAAGTAAAAATAATCTGAAGAAAAAACTATTTAACAGAAATAAAAGAAATGACATAAATTGTTAAAAGAATAGAAGAACTGCACATAAACACAAAGAGTTGGAAAAAAGAGAATAAATATAATTAAATTATAACTGGTGGAACGAGCAGAAATCAACAGAAAAAAACCCTTGAAAAATTTGAAACGCTAACGGAAGAACAAAAAGGAATTTTGGTAGAACTAGAACAACAAAATAAACAGTAAATACATTAAAACAATGGGAAAAGAAAAAGCTACGACTAGGAACATGGAACCTTCAAGGGGTGTACGAGGAAGAAGCAATCACGATGCTGGTGAATTAAGCGAACAAATATAAACTAGATATATTGGCAATACAGGAGACACACCTAAAACATAACAATATAATGGAGCTCAAAAAGCACATCCTGTTCACCAGCGGAAGCGACAAGAGAACATACGGTGTTGGTTTTTTTATAAATTTAAACCAAAAAAAAATAATTAAGGGCTTCACACCACTATCAGACAGAATGCGTTACATTAAAATAAAAGGAAAAGGTAAGGACATAACAATTAATTATAAGTGCATATGCCCCAACGGAAGTAAAAACGCACAAAGAGAAAGAAGAGTTTTATGAAAAGCTGGAGGAGACATATCACAAGCTAACAAGAAGAGAAATAAAACTGATAATGGGAAGGGAAGAAATATACAAAAAAAGTTACAGGAGGAGAAAGTAAACATAAGGAATCAAATGATAAAGGAATCAGACTGATAACAGTTGCCATAGAAAATAATATGAAAATAGCAAGCACAGCCTTTAGAAGAAGAGAAATACACAAAGCAACGTGGATGGGCCCTGGAAACACACAAACCAAATGGACCACGTCTTAATACAGGAGCAGTACTCACACCTGATAACAAATGTAAGATCGTAGAGAAGGGCAGATATTAATTTTGACCACTTCCTAGTCGGAATAAACGTGAAAAAAGAAGCGAAGCACAGAGCAAAAGCGAAAGGAGTGAACAAAAAATACGGCATAGAAAAATTACAAAATAAAGAAATAGCAAAAAACAATAAAAGAAAAATGCAAAGAGATAACCGAAACTCAGAGACCACATACAATAGAACAAAAATGAAGACAGATAGAAAAGATAATAAAGCAGCAATAACTGAGAGCATCCACAAGACAAGGAAAGAAAAAAGAACAATGTGGATAAATGAGAAATGTAAAAAAGAAACACTTTGCTGACTTAAGGAAAGAGTGTGAGAAGTTATCCATCTCATGTTAAAAAACTTACATAGGCAAAGTTGAAGAAAATATTTCTGAAAATATAAATACTTTTTGGAGATTTGTCAACAATCGTAGAAAGACAAATTGTTTTCCAGACTCAATGTACCTTGACAATGTAAAAGCTGTCGGTGGTGGTGAGATTGTTGATCTTTTTGCTAAGTACTTTGCATTAGTATATACTGATAACTTCTGCATCCCACCAAATTATAATTTTCTCGTAACTACAGCATTATCGTCTTTAGACTTATCTTCGAAGTCTATGAACAAATTGACAAGTTAAATTCTAAGAAAGGCCCAGGTTCAGATGGTATACCAACCTATTTTATAAAGCAGTGTAACTTTACGTTTTCAAGAGCATTATGAATACTTTTTAATGTGTCTTTAAAAGACGGCTATTTTCCAGAGTTTTGGAAGTATAGCTATGTGACACCTGTTTTCAAGAGTGGTGATAAATCCAATATGAAGAATTACATACCTATATCAATAATCAGTTGCATACCTCAGCTCTTTGAAAGCATTATCACGCATAAGCTGAGTAACCTACTGAAGCATTTGATAATTTCTGAACAGCATGGATTCTACAGGAGACGATCAACTGTGACCAATTTGTTAGTGTATGACGATTTTATTTCAAAAGCTTTTGAATATGGATTTCAAGTGGATTCTATCTATGGTGATTTCTCTAAGGCGTTTGACCGGGTTCACCATGGTCTATTCGATTTTTAAATTTTTTAAATACAATTACGGCCACATGTAAAGTCCCCTTGCTTTTGCTATGGTCCTAGTGGCCTGTCGCAATCTGTATATACAACACAAAGCAGAAACAACAAAGTTTAACTAACCAGAGGTCATTCTTCGTCTTAACTATTCCTGCATCATAAGTGTGCCACACATGAGCACAATAAAATAACAAACAAAATCATAGAAAAAACAAGAGAAAAAGACAGTTGTAATACTAAAAAACGTAATTAATTAAAAAATACTCTATATCTGAGACGTAATGAATGTAAATCACTGTTTTTAAATTTAAGATCCAGCGAATTATAAAGAGATACGGCATTGTAACTACCACTTCTTCGAAATAACAAAAACTTATGCTGAATCATAATGAGTCGATTTAGATTTCTGAGATCTCCTCCCTAAACACAAGCTTTTCTGTTAAATACTTCGGCTCTGGAGACCGCATTACTTTCATTAAGAACACCTTAAGAAAATGCACACAAAAGTGTTTGCAGTAAATAAAATCAATAGCGGAGAGGAACCTGGAGGAAGAATAATCAACTTTTTCAGTAAGATCATGATCAAGAGAGTAAAACAGCCATAGGCTTGTAGCTGGCATTAATCGATTTCAAGGCTGTTTTTGACATTATTTCAAGGAGGAAATTATAACACATCCTGTAAGTAGCTGAATGCAGGCTTTCATGGCAGTTGTCTATAATGGTAGGTTCTTACGAGTTATGCTGTGATCGTTGATATAAACTTGGATGTTTTGCTGATTATGCAGCTAACTTCTTCAGAAATTTTCTGAAGACCGATGTTGGTGGCTCATACTCCTGGTTATACAGTCTGTTCTATAAAAAGGGCCCAAGACTCTAGCGACTTTATTTTTGATTTTAACCCCTACAAACCATATACAGGGTGAATGATACCACCCATCAGTATTTTTTTAAAGAACGGTAAGTCGTAGAGAATTGGATAAAAAAATTTATTATAAAAGTCATATTAACGAATCGAATGGTGATATTATTATTTCTCGGAAAAGTCAGCATCACAAGTAGTTTTGTCCACAATGTTCAGAACTCCAAAATTTTAAATGGCACCGTAAGTCGAAAAACGTATTGTTGAAAAGATCGTTAAAAAAGAAGAAAGTTTTGTAGGAAAAATTATTTTACTACTACCACCCCTTTTAAGTAATATTCGATTAAAGTTATTAAATTTAAAATTCGTTGTTAACAAACAAAATTGAAAAGTCGGCTTTTAAAATCTAGTTACCGAATTAAGCAATGTTACACACACGTTTTAATGTCAATAATTCCATTTGTTGTATTAATCTATCGTCAAATCACCCATTGTTTAAATTGATAATTTGTTGTTGGTTAGTGATATCTGTTTGTGAACAGATTATACGTAAAGTACGTTTTTTTTCTATAATAACTGTCAAAGTGTTGCAATGTTGGTAGATACGTGATTAAAACGCTAGGAAATTTTTATGCCTCGTGTTGGTAGAACGTTTTCAAAATTATTGTTATGTGTCAATTTTGAATGTCAAACTTTCTTAATTTGAACTCTTCACAAGTTTCATTTTTAACATGGAATCATCATCATCATCAATAAAATCGGATAAAAAAGAAAACCAAGAAATATTTTAAATGCAAAAATGAAGCAAGCGATATTAAATTATGACATATCTGTCAAAATAACAATCATAGTGGAAGAAAAGAACTAAAAATCTATGTACCAACATTATTAAAACTAGGGACCCTGCAGGAATGCAACTTATCCCCTAGAAAGTTGACCTTGAAAATTATTATAGAAAAAAATTTACTTTAGTTAAAAATGAATTTCGTTAGAAAGTGAATTAACTTAAATTAGTGAAATTATGCCTTTTTCAAATTTAGAATCTTTCGACATGTTAATGGTTTTGGGAGAATGCAGACAAAATTACAGAGCTGCTGAAAGAATGTATGCTGAAAGATATCCTCAGCGTGCCCATCAATCCTTCAATGTTTTTCGGAGGTTGGCAGCACGTATTTGTACCACAGGGCAGGTGCAACCAACGTACAATCGCGGAAATAGAATTGCAAGACATGTACATAATGACAAGGAACCTGATATTCTCGCTGCAGTAATTGTTGATCCGCATATTTCAACGAGAGAACTTGCAAGGGATTCTGGAATTAGCCAATACTCCGTATGCAGAATTTTGAAGGATCACAAATTCCATCCATACCACATGCACATGCACCAAGAATTAAGTGAGAATGATTTTCAAGGTTGAGTCATTTTTTGTAATTGGTTACTAAATAAAGGTCCCCACTTTCCTAGGAGTTTTATGGACTGATGAAGCTAGTTTTAAAAGCACTGGAGAAGTCAATATTCACAATGCGCATTACTGGTCGCAAACAAATCCTCACTGGCTACAAACTATTGATAATCAACACTTTTGGAGTGTTAATACGTGGTGTGGTATTCTTGGTGGATCTATCATAGGCCCTTATTTTTTCGAAGGAACTCTGAATGGAATACGATATGCCGAGTTTTTAGGTAACGACTTGATCGATTTACTGGAAAATGTCCCTCTTTTAATACGAGCAAGAAAATGGTTTCAGCAAGACGGCTGGCCAGCTCATTTTTCCTTAGTTGCCAGGAACACGATAAATCAACTATTTCCTAATAGATGGAATGGCAGAGGAAGTACAGTGGTGTGCCGCCAAGATCACCAGATTGTACGCCTCTAGATTTTTACCTTTGGGGTCGAATCAAGGATATTTTTTATAAAGAAAACCAACAACGAGAGATGATATGGAGCTGAGAATTCGGAATGCTTGCCTATCATTAAATAATGAAGAAATACTTAGAGCCACTGATGGTGTAACTGGAAGAGCCCAACTATGTTTAGAAGTAAATGGAAGACATTTTGAACACATGTAACATTGTTTAATTCGGTAACTAGATTTTAAAAGCCGACTTTTCAATTTTGTTTGTTAACAACGAATTTCAAATTTAATAACTTTAATCGAATATTACTTAAAAGGGGTGGTAGTAGTAAAATAATTTTTCCTACAAAACTTTCTTCTTTTTTAACGATCTTTTCAACAATACGTTTTTCGACTTATGGTGCCATTTAAAATTTTGGAGTTCTGGACATTGTGGACAAAACTACTCGTGATGCTGACTTTTTCGAGAAATAATAATATCACCATTCGATTCTTTAGCATGACTTTCATAATATTTTTTTTTATCCCAACTCTCTACGACTCACCGTTCTTTAACCCTTTATTTGACAATGTTGCTCTCAAGCAACATGCTTTTCCATAGGAGTGATTGTATCCCCTGAATGTGCTGCGGTTATTGTAGGCATAGTAGCTCTCAAGCAACATCCTTAGTCATCATTTAGTGGAGGCAGTAGAATTTTTCAGCGCAACTGTACGCGAATACTTGCATTTGTTTGAGCGAGATCGTTGTGTTCTAGGTTATATCTTCACGTGCAGGTTCATTTATTTATGTTTTTAGTACAAAAGTGCAGTGATAATTTCAAAATGCGTTGCGTTTTATTCTAGAGGCTCAATTTGACAGTATACATAGTATTTCTTGGCCTTACAGTGGTTTCGGGTATTAGTACATCCATTTGTAAAGTACGTTGCTTGTAAGCTACTTCGTCATTGTAAATAGGTACTAACAAAATAATTTGTATTTTTTGTTAGGGTTTTACAATTATGGATGTGAGGCTTTTTTATGGCACTAGTAAGAAAAAGCAAGTTGTATTACTGCCTCCTGAGAATCCTGAATTATCGGATGCAGACCTATAAGATAATGAAGATACCATTGTTGCACGAGAAAGTGATTCAGAAGAAAATTTCTCAGATGGCCTAGAAAGAAATCACCTGTTGCCTACTATGAGTGGAGGAAGTTTTGAAGAGGAAATCGATGTAATAATAGAGGAAACAGATATTGAAGACGACTTTGATTCTGAGGATGACTTACCTTTGTCTAGATTTATACGGGCAGTTGAAAGAGATGCAGGATGTACGAATAATAATTTTCAAATAGAAAATGTTGACTGGCAGAATATGGACATTCCGATTCCGAACGATGATGATAACGTGACTCAAAATTTTGACTGTGATGAAACAACACCTCTAAATTACTTTTAAATTTTTTTTTCCAAGGACATTATATCTAGGATTACAGATCATACTAACTTGTATTCGACTCAATGTACTAGCGCATCTATTGGTACGAATGATACAGAAATACAGCAATTTATTGGCCTCTTGGTGCTAATGGGAGTAGTTGAATTTCCTTCTTACATCGATTATTGGAGTCAACAGCTTCGTTATCCAAAGATTGCAGATGTTATGAGTTTGAAACTATTTCAGAAATTACGAAGATATATACATTTTGCAGATAATAATGAAAATCCAAATTCTACTGATAGACTATTCAAAGTACGTCCTATACTTGACTCCGTACGAGATAACTGTAGAAAACTAGAACAGGAACAGAATCAATCAGTGGACGAAATGATGGTGTCATATAAGGGTACCCGTGCAGGCAATTTGAGGCAATATATTCAGAACAAGCCACATAAGTGGGGCTATAAAATTTTTGTTCGGGCCGGTGTGTCTGGTATAATATATGACTTCATTGCTTACACAGGAAAAGGCATGGAAACAAATAATCTAAGCGAGGAAGAGAAACGATTCGGAATCGGTGGGCAAACAGTAATTTTTCTTTGCAAGAATATACCTCGGCCACTAAATGCAAAAATATTTTTTGATAACTTTTTTGGCACCTTCGATCTAATTGTGTACTTGAAACAATCTTTTGAAATCGGTTCACTGGGCATTTTGAGAAAGAACAGAATAAGGAATTGTCCATTCAAGAGCGATCGTGATCTTCAGAAAGATGGCAGAGGAACTATGGATTATTGGTACGACCAGAATAATAAAATTGCTACTGTAAAATGGGTTGACAATAAAGTTGTCACCTTAGCTAGCTCTTTCGTCGGTATTGAACCAGTAGGTACCATCAAACGTTGGATTCAAATGAGAAGAGAAAAGTAAATGTACAGTGCCCCAGAATTATACAAGAGTACAACAAACACATGGGAGGGGTAGATTTGGCGGGTATGCTAATCGAATTATACAGAGTACCACTGAAATCCAAGCGCTGGTATCTCAGATTGTTTGGATATATGGTGGATCTTTCTGTTATAAATGCTTGGCTATTATATCGTCGAGAGACTAATAAGAGCAAACCTCGCCTGAAAGAGTTTCGAGTTATGATTGCTGAAGCTCTAATCTCAACTGGAAGACCATCGTCAGAAAAAGTACCTACCAAGAAGAAAGCTGTAATCCCTGTTCCCGTGGAAGATGTACGTTATGATGGAACAGGTCACTGGCCAACTTATGGCAGCAAAGGACGGTGCAGACATTGTACATCAGGATTTTCAAGAGTTCATTGTGAAAAATGTGGGTTGGTGCTTTGTTTTGTTCCAAAAAGGAATTGTTTTGTTTCATTTCATACAAAATAGTTTTAGAGTTAAGTATAGTTTGTTATTGGCAATGTAGCCTATAAGCAACACCATTTTTTTTGTAAACAAATAACAAATAAAAACTTTTGAGCATAAAAACTACTTTGTTACTATACTATACGTCTACTTATAGCTCAAAATAATTTTAGAACAAAAATTTCAAGGGTTGCCAAATAAAGGGTTAAAAAAAATACCGATACGGGTGGTTTCATTCACCCTGTATATTATCAAATGGGACAATGTTTTCTACAATTTGATAAACATGAATATTCTTTTAATGTCACTATTTTTTTGTGATGATGTTATCGATGTTTTTTTTTAAATGACATGGTATACTGTTTTTTATATATTCTTATAGAGAATTTTATTTGTATTTCATCTGTGGAAAGATTTAATATTTCATCTATGGAAAGATTTAATAAGGTTGCATAACAAACTTTGTGAAAAAAACGCAAAAATTCATAGGCGACATAGGAGGCCTTGAAATGTAGTTAGAAGATTATCTAATTTATTAAGAAACTAAACAATAGACTATGGCTTTCTAAAGAAACAACATAAACAAACAAGAAATGACAATACTTCAACTACGTACTGCTACAACTAAGTCCAAACAATACAAAACAAAATTCTAACCTAGCATTACAAAAATTGTTCAAAGTGCGAGCCATGGTTTTCAATACACATTTGGTAGCGTTTAAGAACGCTCTTTACTGCGCAGGTTATAAATAATAGAAACGTCAAACAAGTGACTGTAGGATAGGGTTACTTGTTTGATGACAAAAGTTAAATTTCATGGCCTTCCTCAACATCTTTAGTTTTTTGCGTTTTTTTCAAAATTTTTATTATGCAACCCTACAAAATGTTCAGACGGATGAAAAGTACAAAAAATTCTCTACAAGATTATATAATAAAAATTGTACCAAAGTGCCGATGACATCACGAAAAATTGGAGCCACTAAAAAAATGTTTGTTTTGGTCAAATTGTAAAGAGGATTTTCCCATTTCTGAATATATATGGTTTTATAAGACTAAAATAACAAATAAACTCGTTATAGTCTTGGGCCCTTTTTATAGAACAGACGGTATACCGAGGAATAGGTGAGGGCAACATTAAAATTTACATAATGATATTTGTCAATATATATATCGTTAAATATTCTAAAAATACTGAGATATCAATGAATATCAAATCGATAAATATCGATATTCATTATATTAATGTTCGATATACAGGGTGTAGAAATGCTTTATGCACCATAGGGATTTCAATGGTAATTTTTTCATATGAAAATATTTGCTTCCGTAATTATTGTAGAGCAAACTTGTATGGAAGTTTTTTGTAGAGAAAAAAATTCTGTATCCATTTGTGCCAGCATTTGTCATTTTACATTTCGGAAAACTGAAAATTTAAAGAAATAAAATTACCATTTTTAGACAAATCAGTGGTGCCTTGAAATTACTGAAGCATCTCAAAGCATCAACAAATTAGTTTGTTGTTTATTTGTTTCCATCTGTCAAATGTAGCGGCAACCATGGCACTTATTGCACCTGATCTGCTTCCAGCATACCACCACCTCACAATTTGCACTGATTTTTGAAAAAATTATAATTCTAGTTTATTTCATTATTAGATTATCTGATGGCCTGATGGCATAAATGGATGCAGAATTGTTTGCTCTACAAAAAACCTATATACAAGTTTGCTCTAAAATAATTAGGGAAACAAATATTGTCATATGAAAAAATTACCATTGAAATCCCTATGGTGCGTAAAGCATTTCTACACCCTGTATATCGATATGCTGTATATTAATATTTGATATATCTATCTCCGATATTTGCTAATACACCGATAAATATTTAAAAAAAATATCAAGATACCGATGAATATTAAATTGATAAATATCGAATAATACAGGCAGACCTTGACGTTCGCAGGGGTTACGTTCCAGAAGAATTCCGCGAAACGCAAAACCACGATGCGCAAGTTAACACGTAAATGATAAAAACGGGGTTAGGCTCCATAAACTTTCTGCATTTTTTTTCTGGAAAATTTGAAGCAGAAACTTTACGCTTTGACGACATGGTTTTCCGTGTTTTAAAAATTAAACTCAATTGAATTTTCGGCAGAAACGCTCGAGAAGACAGTAAAGCTTGAACTAAAATTCCATACGTAACATAAGTCTGCCACTTGAATCTAGAGCTCGAATGTCCATTTGTTTATTCAAGTTATAATTTTACAATTTATTGCAGGTCCGATTTGGTAATAAGAGATTCAAAGGAATAGGCTCGATAAGTGTGTTTACAAGTTCGTGATAAATAATGTTATTTAGGTGTTCATGACATAAACCGCATAAGTCTGCTTTATTTACTTATAACGGTCACTAATCTGACATTAACTTTAAATCACTGTTAAAATAAACAAAAGCTCATCAAAATATTGACGCTTATGACATATTATTCATTAGTAAACAAATTTGTATGCACTTTTGTTTATTTTAACAGCGAATTAAAGTTAACGTCAGATTAGTGGCCTTTATAAGACTGGCCATTAGTGTGTGAAAGTTGGAACAGTTGGCAATTCCATCCGTGAACGGCAAAGCAATCCGTGAACGGCAAAGAAAAGGGAGCACAAAAGTGCCCCAGATAAAATCAAATCAGCGACCGAAAAGCCGCAAACGGCGAGGTCTGCCTGTACATGTACATAAGTATTTTTCTTGGCAAGACACGTATTATCTGGAATTTGAAACTCTTCTGATATGTATTTTTTCTCTTTAATTCCTTTTTCCACTTCTTGAATTTAACACAATTTTTTCCCTAGTACTTAATGTTTTTTGTTTTCGTTTCCGTGACTCCATAACTTACATAAGAGATACAACAGTAACAACATCCTAAAGCATAACTGCTCGAATATTTAAAGTAGAAAATGCAAATTACCATTTTTTTGGAATGTAATTATCAGGCCTTATTGATAATCCCAAATTGAAAGGTTAGTACCTATATAGAGAAAACAAAATAAAAATTCTAAATATCGAGTAACAAAAGGAAAATCCCGCTCTATGGAGGTATCAAAAACTTCATCTTATCAAAATTCAAATAATCGAGACTTATACAGGGTGTAACAAAAATGTGGGCTGCTACTTCAGGAGCGTATTCCAATCATCAAAATGTTGATATAAACATACAGGGTTATTCACGTAAGATGACGAGCCTGACCAGGAAAAAATGCAACTCAAAATACGAATTATAAAGCTAACCGGATCCCTATTGCATTAGCACCTCGAATTTGATATCGACTGTCAAATTCGAGTTAGCAGGTTAGGTTTTGCATCAGTCGGTGTCCAAACTGACAGAAAACCTAACCTGCTAACCTCGAATTTGACATAGACTTACAGTGCCACCAATGACATGTAAACAGTCTATGCCAAATTCGAGGTGCTAATGCAAAAGGGATCCGGTCAGCTTTATAAATCGTATTTTGAGTTGCATTTTTACCTGGTCAGGCTCATCATCTTACGTGATTAACCCTGTATATCCAAAAAATGAATCATTTTCCTGTTACAAAAACCTGACAAGTAATGTTAACACTCTGAATAATTAATTTTTTGTTTGTTTATTTGATAGAAGACCACTAGATACATTTTAACTTTCTTCGAATCACGGCCTGCTGAATTGTGTGACAAACGTCACTTCATACGGCCTGGGAATTTTTTTGAAATTCATTGTTGTTTTCATTTCTTAGAAAATGCCAATTTTGGCCGTTTTGGCGCTACATATCCACGATGACATTTAAATGACAGCGGCTATCAAGACAAATACATGTTTTAACAATGATTTTTCAAATGCAGTATCAGTAAAATAAGGACCTATTGTTTTGAATTTAATGTAAATATGAATGGTGTAATCTATTTACAGTGCCGTGCAAGTAATACATCTTAGAGATTACAGTTTTAATATTGTTCTTGAGAGAGATTTTGAGCTCCAAGAATTCGTAGTTGAAGGCAAAGTAATATTTTCTGGCAGGTATTTTTTGGATAGCTCACACATTTGCTCTAAAATAGAATGTGATACCTATGCAGATAATCGGATTATTCTTATAAATTTGGAAGATGTTACTAGGTGGTAATAGTAATGAAGTATTTTATTCTGTATGCTATTGTAAGGTTGTAGTCTATGTGTAATCACTGTTGTAAGATTTTAAAAAAAAATGTAAAAATTCTTGGTTTTATTGGATACCCATCTGTAAATGTAGTAATTAAAAATGTACTAAAGAGACTGCAGGCACTACAGTGTGCTTAATAGTCTTTGCCCAGAAGTTACTCGCAAACAACTTTCTCAAAATACAAACTACAAATAAAATAACTTATTTCTTGCAGTTTTCCCTGTTTATCTGTATTTAAATGAAAATAGAAATTGTTAGCAGGTACGTTGTTTGAAGGATCAGTAGTCGGTACCATAATTTTCTTCATTTCCTTCATAAAACTTGATTTGAGGGACATTCATGATAGTATCTTCCCTAATTTGTATATTTGCATATTGCAATACATCTTTTATACGTACAGTATACAGAACCACTTCAACAACTCCAAATCAAATCGTGAACACTAAAAACGACTAACTTAATCAACAAATTAAACTGTGAACGTATATAATGTAACTAAGAAAATAACGAGGAAACTAACAGGAAATTGTTCAAAAAACACTATAATGATATATGAACATACTGAATCACCAGAGCTAATAGCACACAGCCACATAGTCAGGAATCTGGCCTCTCAAAAAACCCTTCTAAAATGATGGGGTGTGCACTCGAAGATATAGTTTAAAAAAAAATGTACACTATCTGGAATGACCTTGCGGATCTGAATTTGGAGGGCTCCATTCGTTTTGCGATTGCAAAAAATCAGAAAAAAATATTTTCCGTTATTTTTTTTATTTCAAAAAATTTATGAATTTTATGCGTACATCGCATTGACAAGCTTAGTTTTGAATATTTCTCAATGATTTTTAAACCAATGGAAAGCTTATTCTTTCTGGATTCAGATGATGTCAAATTAATTACGAAATTATTTTTAACAAATGCTACAGAAGTTGTTTAAGCAAAGCGTACCGGAAACGCGCTGTATATACTTCGGCATCGAGGTATTTTCTAAACTATTACACATAAAGGCATACTTCCAGCGTATGATATGTGTAAAAAGGAATGGAGAAGTTTTTGGTAAAAGAATGATCTCTATTGCTTTATTGTTCTAGAAAATACGAATTATTTTCCGTTGCGTGTTTTGAGTTTCACGCGTCGCGCGCTTTGCCGATCACTGATTTGAACCGCGATACGAATATACTGTGCTTGCAAATAATTTGTATGTATTATACTTACTCATAAGTCATACTTATATTACTCTGCTTGGTTATACGTAAATAATGTCATTTATAATCACTAAAAAGCAGAAACTTAAAAATTAATTTACTTGAGAACATAAACAAAACCATTAAAAGTAAGTACTTCATGTCCTTCATCTCTTTATAATAATTTAAGGGCGAAAATATAAAAACATAAAAATAATGCAGTGCTTTCCTCATAGAGCAGCTATAAGCACAAGAAAATTCAAGAAAAAATGGAAAAATCGAAGCTATAACTTTCTTAAAAAACTACCAGTTCACAAAAAATGTTATTGATTATTTTATTACTTGAAAACTAATACACTTGCTATTGTAAGTTAAATTTTATGGTTTATATATTCATAATAATAATTACTAAGTTTTATTTTCCATATAGGCCTAATCTAATAGGTTACAACTTATGATTTCAAAATTTTCAATAGAAGAAACATTAACATAATAAGATCTTTGCCATGTAAACCGTTATACGCTGCCTTACAAGAAAAGCACTGTATACCCAAATATGCATTTTTAAAGTAAATTAAAAGCTAAAACATTGACCCTCACAATAGCAACCTATTCTACATTTTAATCCAGCTTTGTTACAACTACAGTTCCCAGAACATTTACACTTACAAAATACATTTTCGTAAGTTACATTGGGACGAACACTTATAGTTATTAATCTTGGGATAAGCACATTATCCTTCAAGTTCCAACCAAAATTAATTGGGTTGGATATTTCTGGAATTATTGTAGTCGCACCTTTCCAAATAATTATTTGATAAGCAGCTCTCAAAATGTGTTGGCAAAAAGAATCCCGTAAATGATGGCCCACCATACAATATTTTGACAAAATATCGTGCCGAATTTAGAAAAGGAATCAGATCATTGATATCGTTTTGAGGATGATCAAGTAATGTTTGTAGTTCTCTATCTCCTGCATGCGTTAAATATTTTTGTTACAACGTTGGATTTTCCCTTTTTAAACAGAAAGAATCATTATAAAGTACCTTATCCGTTCATATTACAAAAAAAATGTTATTATAAAAAGTTCTTCGGAATGTAACATTATAGCCAGCTGCATTTTTCAGAAATATTGGACTTCTTTTAAGAAACCGTGTGTACTTATGCTACAGCACTTCCAAATTTTAATTAAAAAGGATCACAAAAATTTCCCCACGTTTCTGAAATTTTGCAGGAACAACTTTTCTTAATGATGTTTTGCCATGTTTGAAACAGAAATAGTACTTTACCTGAACAAAAGGTATCTTTAAACTACTGCCAACGCCTCCTTGATATGACGCCGGCACCCTAGAGGCGGGGGTTTTTAAAGGGTGGCGCCTAAGGTACTAAGGAACATTTGTACCAAAATTCAGGACTACATATTTCTTTTTGAGGTAGATATCTATTATGCCTGGCTTAACTCCAAACACGCAGCGGAAAAGAACGGAGTGATGTACAAAAATAATTCGTATTTTTTACAACAATAAAGCAATAGAGATAATTCTTTCACCAAAAACTTCTCCATTCCTTTTTACACATATCATACGCTGGAAGTATGCCTTTTTGTGTAATAGTTTAGAAAATACCTCGATGCCGAAGTATATACAGCGCGTTCCCGGTACACTTTGCTTAAACAACTTCTGTAGCATTTGTTAAAAATAATTTCGAAATTAATTTGACATCATCTGAATCCAGAAAGAATAAGCTTTCCATTGGTTTAAAAATCATTGAGAAATATTCAAAACTAAGCTTGTCAATGCGATGTACGCATAAAATTCATAAATTTTTTGAAATAAAAAAAATAACGGAAAATATTTTTTTCTGATTTTTTGCAATCGCAAAACGAATGGAGCCCTCCAAATTCAGATCCGCAAGGTCATTCCAGATAGTGTACATTTTTTTTTAAAACTATATCTTCGAGTGCACACCCTATGATCGAATTTATTGTCCCTGATTCCTGACTAACAGCAGCTGTCACACCATAACCCACGGCGACGGATGCTCCGCTCCGCTGCTTAAAAGACTTAATTAAATTAAAACTTTTTCTTACTCTTTTTGAAAATAAAAACCGGCCTACGATCTAAGTCTAAAAATTAGCAAAATGTTAAGCCATCATACAATTTAATCGGTCCAGTATCTTCGGAGGAGAGAGCGAACAAACATACAAAGAAAGAAAGAGAGCAACAATTTTATGTGATTAGGCACATAAAGTACGCAAAAGGTGCTATTTTATCTGCTTAATCAGATAAAGCGACACTTTTACCTTGTCAATAAAGACACATAAGTTGTTACTTTTATGACGTTTGCGGATAAAATAATAATTCTTCATAAATTATCTTAAGTTTCAATACAAAAATGACTGTAACAGGAAAACGACTCATTTTTGGACATATGTTTATATCAACTTTTTTCATCATTTTGATGAGTAGAATACGCCCCTGAAGTAGCGCCCCATTGTTTTGTTACACCCTGTATATGGAAAACTATAGGTATTACAGGTATTGGGTTAGGACTGTGGTGTGAATCCGAATAATTGAGATATGCAATTTATCAAAGTTTGAGATACGGAAGTTCGACTGAAATTCAATGAGATCAACATTCTTAAGCAAAAGAAAAATTTCAAAACAAATTAAAACCAAATAAGATATGAGATGCATAGACATCTCATATCTGTCGTATGAACGAGGAGAGACTTACAAAAAAAATATATGAAACAAAAGTACAAGGAAAGAATAAAAAGGAAAGACCAAGAAAAACATGAAATGATATTAACGAAGAAGCAGAGAAAAAAAGATATTGCATGGGAAGGAATTAAGCAAATTAGGTAGAACAGAAATAAAAATGGAGAAAAACTATCAAGACCGTAGCACTACTGGATGGATGGATAAATCTTGTCTCATTTTTTCCTTGTTTTTTTTTGTTGTGTTTAGGAACCAAAACATAATTTTAACTTTTAAAATTAAATATGCATACATTTCGTAAGCAAACTGTTGCATGCGGGAATTACAACAAAAGCTGTCAGCGTTTAATATGAGCACTAGTCTAATGACCGGTCGACAAACTGCAAATTTTGCAAACTTGCTATCTATTTGTTATGAAATTGAATACGCAAGTGCATATGCGAGCTGGAACTGGGGCAAAATAACATGAACCTTGTAATTTACGTCATAGTTAATGTATATAAATAGAAAATATTCTAGTCAATAAACAATACAGTTTTAACATCTGTCTGTATTCGCCACACCTCTGCCCAACGGAAATTAAGTCTTATTAAATTCATCTCGTGTGAGACTACACGAGACCGTTGGTTCACAACCCTTTTTAATTCCTGCACCCCTAAGACGTATCCTGTAAATTGTCCAAATTAAAATCATACAGTCCACTATAACCTCCACCCTGAACATGTTGCAAACTCTAGATACTGACTGATTTTATCATTTTCCCCCCACCTGATTTCTTGGAATTTGTTAATATGTTTTTGTTTTTGAATTTCTTCTGCTATTTCAATTTTTCCAAGTTGCAACATCATTCTGATATTACAGATTCCTTTGTTTATATAATTTTTAGGACATTTGTGTTTCTCATATGAATTTTATTGATTTTAGTGCATACTAAACAACACACCCTCTATGTGTTAGTGATAGTCGTTATTTTACTTTGCAGTATTATGCAAAAAAATTGACAAATTGAACAAATAAAAAATTTTTTCAATATATTTGTTTTCCTATTAAGTAAATTTTTTGTTTTCTGAAAATGCATAGCGATTAAAACTTACATAAGAAGAGAAATACATTTAAAAACGCCTTTTTTCCTAAGCTACAAATTTATAAATCTTTAAATATTTTATCTTATTCTGAACCCGTTGAAACTACACAAAATATTCATCCAGTACGAGAATTCTATACGTTCAGTTGACTATAGTATTAAACAGCTTGCATTTTAAAACAGCATTTGAAAAGCTTCAAACATGTAACATAAATATACTAGTCACACTTACTTTGAAGAACATAAGGCATTCCTTGAAACAAAGTTGGCGGCAACGAAAATCTGTGTCGATCCATGTGTGGAATATCACTACCTGGCGTGGGAGATCTACTGCTTCTATTTATTGGTGGACTAGCTCGAACGTTACTCATCTGTATGGACAATATTTAATTATTACAATTTTTTAAGTTAGTAGCTTCAAAAATTTTGAGTAAAAATTGTAGTAAAAAAGAGGATAAAACAACTGTGTAGTAATTTTATGGAAATTGATCTTCCTCTTTAATTTTACTATGTCATAATCAATACGCAATACTGAAGCAAACGAGCTATCTTCATTGCAAAAAACAGCTACTTAAGAAAAGCGTAGATAAAATTTAGACACTGATAATGTTATGTGTTATACGCAAGAGTAAGTTAATTTAACTATCTATCATTATGGCACCTTAGAAGTTAGTTAAAAAAAAACCAAAAGGAAAAATTAATGTCAAGATCTTGAAACTGTAAATATCTGAAATATTTCAGTTGAAATTCTGCAAAATAAAATACCAAATTCAGTTTGTGCTGTTGTTGATAGTAACTGAATTACGACGAGGGTTCACGCCAAAACCAGATTTTATTTTAATCAAGGCAGAAATTTTAAATCTTATACCTATATATTAAACCAGTTTTATTTTTTAACATTTATACATTTATTTCAGCTTTGCATCAAAACATCAAATCCTGCAAAATAGAAACTTTCTTCCTGCTATCTAACCCAATTAAGCACTAATTTTTTAGATGCATCTTTTTCTTGAAAACTTTTGCTTCCAAGAAGACCTTTAAGTGGTCCAAACAAATGAAAATCGGAGGAAGTCAAGTCTGGACTATAAGCAGGATGCGGTAGAGCTTCCTAACCATTTTAGACGCTGCGCCTTTATATTCGTACGATGTTCTCTTCCTTCATTTCTTGTTCTATCTAGTGGTTCATCATTAATCTGCATTCGTCATCGTTTACTTTAACAAGGTCTAATATCAGTCTGAGAATTTTTCTTTCAAATCTTTTTAGTTCTTCCTCTTCTTTCTTTGTTGGCGGGGACGTTTCTGTTGCACACGTTACAATGGGTCTTATTAATGTTTTATAAAACCTTAGTTTTGTTGATTTACTGAGATGTTTGTTGCTGTAGTAGGCTTTGTTTCCTTTTTGTGTTTTGCTTTTAACTTTTCCCTCGTCAAATATAAAGATCGGTGTCCCCAGATAAGTAAACGTGTTGACGACTTCCAAATTACAGTCTCCTACTTGAATTCTATCACCCGCATTTCCTCCGATTGTGCCGAGCTTCATGTATTTTGTCATCTTCTCATTGATCAATAGTCCTACTTTTCTGCTTCGTTATCTAGCTTGAGTATTCTCTCCTGCAATCCTTTTATCGGTTAATTATTGTGCCATGTATATTTACTTTTCTTATGATACCTTTGAGAACTAAATTAAATAGTGTAGTGGATATGATTACGTGTATTAGTTTTGTTGTTATTTTCAACTCTTCTAGAATATGTATCATGCTTCTCCTGTCTACTGTGTCAAAAGCATTTTTAAAGTCAATGAATATGATGTGTAACTCAATATCAAATTCTACTGCTCTTTCTGTGATCTGTTGTAGGATATGTATGGTGGTTGAACTTCCAGGTCTAAAACCTTGTTGGTAATGCCGTAATACTTGTTCTGCATGTAGGATTAGTCTATTATGGAGGATTCTTGAAAAGATTTTGTATTTAACATTTAGTAGTGTTATTCCTCTATAGTTTGCACATTCTTCCTTTTCACCTTTCTTGTATATCGGTATTATTGTTCCGATGTTCCAGCCTTTGGGCATTTTCTCTTGCTCCCAGATATCTATCACTACCCTTAACACAATTAAAATATAAATTGAAACATCAAATGACCAAATGCATACTGTATAGTGTAAATGATTTTTTCCATACAAAAGTTAATTATTAATAGTTTCTCCAGTACTACTCTACATGACATTTGTTTTTGTTTATTGCCATTCCTTTGACATGTCCTATGCTCTACTATAACTGTAATGGATCAATAAATATTATTATTATTATTATTATAAGGGGGTGAATCGTTTGTGTAATTGACGATCTCCATATTTTAGAAATTCGGGTGTTATGTCATCATTACCAGATGCTTTGTTGTTTTGCATTTTTTTTTATGGCTTTGTGCACTCCCTGTAGTGTTGCTTTATTTATTCTTTCTTCTTCGTCTATTTTTTCTGGCTTCTGTTTTAGTTTTTTCTTAAATTCCATTTGTTTCCTTTGTTCAATAGGTCATAAAAGTGATCTTTCCATATTTGTTCTACCTCTTTCTTTTCGTAACATAGTTTCCCTTCATTATTTTTCATTACTCTTGTTTTAATGTTTGGTTTACATTTTGTTTGTTTTATTTTATTGTTTTTCGAGCTTACCTTTTCTAAGTTCGTTTTTACCCATTCTTTTTTTCTTCAGCTTGCATAGTTTGGTTGCTATATTTCTCTTCTGTTTATATTGTATTAGGTCCGTTTCCTTTCTCATTTTCAGCCATTTTATTCTAGTTTCTTTTTTCGTTTCTTTTACTTCTCTGCATTCTTTGTCGTACCATTCTTCTGTTGGTCTTATTGGTTTCTTGTATCCAATAGTTCATTCTGCTGCTTCTATTATATCACTCCTTAGTTGAGTCCATTGTGTTTCTACATTTGATTCTGTGAGTTTATATTCTCTTCTTATTTCCTCTTCTTTTAACCTTTCTAAATTCCATTTTATTTTACTATTTATTATCTCGGGTTTTCTTGCTCTGATCTCTGCTTCCATCGTTGCAATAACTAAGTGGTGATCAGTGCCTGCATTTGCTGGACGGTATGTTCTTGCGTCCTTCATTAGCAATATTCGTTTTTTTAGTACAATTGCGATCATCCAAAGGTGCACGGTTTTTCGCTACTAAGGCAATTTCTTAATTTTTTTCATACATTATAACTGGCTATTGTCAGTGGCGTTCCTTTTTTCAAATCATTAAAAATAAAGTGATGAAAATGACATTTAAAAAGTTTGTGATGCCAATGATTAAAAGGCAAAGTTACAAAAAAAAAATTGCGTGCACCTTTGGATAATCGTAATGGTACTAAGATGTGATCAATTTGGTTTTCTGTACGTCCTGCTGGGTGCCTCCATGTTGGATGTGATGTTTTCGGTGTTGAAATTTAGTTGTAATAACATAAAGGTTAAGTGCTGCTGCCAGTTGGCACATTCTGTAGCCATTGTCGTTTGTTATGTCATGAGCTGTGCTTTTCCTGCAGACTTCTTTAATGTAATCTTCTTTCCCCGCTTGTGCATTAAAATCACCCATTACTATTGTCTTTCTGTGTAAAGGTTCTTTTTCGCATATATCTTGTAGCTCCTCATAAAAGCTAGATTTACAAATGTTATACTTGCAGTTTGAGTTTTAATTGTTAATTTTGCTAACCTTCCACTTAGTTCAAGGTTGAGTATTCTATTTTTTTTTTAATAATAAAGAAGGGTACCCCCTTATTGCCTTGTTTTTCTTCTCCACTATATAAAACACTATTATTTTTCCCTGCTCATTTCACCTTTACCATCTCATCTTATCTCTTGTGCTGCCATTATGTCTACATTGTATTTTTCCATCTCGTCAGCTATTTGTTGCATTTTTCTGGGTTCTAACGTGGTTTGAATGTTCCAAGTTGCTATCTTCATTTGTTTCTTTTTTTGGGTTGCTTTCCTGATCCTTTGTTTTTCTTTTTTTTATTTTAAATTCAAATTCTTCTTTATTTGTCTCAATTTCCTTGTACGTTAACCTGTTCATTGCCTGTGTCGTTGATATTGGTCTAGTTTTTTGGAATCTCCTTGTATTGAAAATCCAAATTTTGTTTATCCCTTTTGTTTTTGTAGATGGTGGCTGATGTATCTTTCTTATATGGTGCTAATATACTCTGTGTCCACGTTTTGTTCTTCTTTGGGATTGCTCCTTTGCTAGACGCTCCTCTGGGCAAGTCTCCACCAATTTCTTCATCTGTTGATCTTACTCTTATTTTTCTAGTATCTTTTGTTCTTTAGTTGTGTTTTTTCCTTCGTATTTTTCTTCATCTATCTCTTCTTCTGCACTTTCTTCTAGCTGTCCAATCTGCCATTCGTCTCCATTTATAATTAGTTTGTCGTTTATAATTATTGCTTTGTTACCTTTTTTTCTAGCCTCTGTCATATGTGGTACTAGTTTTTTCCTAATTTACCTTATTTTTTAATCCATGTCCACTTTTATCCATATTTCTGTTCCCTTCAGTCTTTTTTGCTGTTTCATGATCTCCATTTTTTTAATTCTCATTGTCAGACCTACTTTAACTGGTCTGTTGGGCTCCTACTCTGTTTATCAAGTCTATTTTAAATTCTCGTACAGTAACTTCAATTTTATTTACTATATGAATATATTTGTCCCTCAAGTTTTCTGAAGTCTCGGTATTTCCTTCTGGGATTCCAAAAATCATAACATTTCTTTTCCTCGATTCTTTTTCCAGCATCAATATTAGTGTTTCTTGTTGTTTTATGACTTCTTTCAGTTGATTGGTTTCTTCATTTTGCTTTTTAATATTACGATTCGTTTCATCCATTTTTTGGTCCATTTAATTTAATTTAGCCATAATATTCAAGAATGTAATATTTCCTAGCAAACAAATTCAATCTATTAGGGGCTGGTTTCAAATGGAATTTAAAAAAGTTCAAACTTCGAAACGCACTGGAACCTCTCCCTATATGTACGTTGCACACCTCTTTCTTTTCATGTTTTCAAATATTTTACAAATAAATATTATTAATTATTATGCACACTGGCAGTAAACGAAACTTGATGATATTGAATGAAAATCATTCTCACGTCAGGAAAGATGAGTAATGCCACTTTTGAAATGCCACAGATTATCCTGCTAGAAAAAATGTGGCGTAAATTCGTGCCAGTTGTGATCATGTGTCTATGCCCAGCTATTGACAAGAAAATGAATAATAATAATGCACTGTATCAAAGTGCAACTGACAGTGTTATCTGCCATGTTTAATACCAAATGAACGGCTATCATGACAACAAGAGTAATTTGTATCGTATGGCTTGTGGTAGGAAGCTGGTGTCAGAATTTCGGTTACGCGAGCGCCTCTGACCTAACCTAACGACTGTCACCGAAATGACAACTGGGACCGACGGCTTCAAGTGCTCTCCGAGGTACAGCTGGCTCACACCAATCAATTTTTACTTTCATAGAAGGAATTCCGGTTTTGCCGTAAACCCCCCTCGTATACAAAAAAAAAGACGAATTAGAAAATTACAGCTCTTTTACTGAGCAAAACAAAAATTCTAAAATTTAAATATGAATCATGATAGCATTTGGAATAAAATTTTCTAACTAAATTGTTTCTCTATCTTTTATCATTTATGAGGTCTTCATGCAGTATTTATTAGTTAATTTCTTATTCACATATTTCTATTAATCTTGAAAAAACAAATTAAAAAAAAATAGTTTGTAAAATTTCTACTCTCAACCAAAAACCACTTACTTGTCTAATAACCATGGGTGGTACAAAATTCGGACCATATCCAAAAGCAACATTTTGCGTGGGTGGAGTTTCTGGAGGCGTTCGATAGGGGGCAGTGTTCTGATTGGTACAGTAACCCGCTATCACAGTGGTGGCAGGCGAGCTGGTTCCCGTGCTGCTCTGGCTGGAGCCCGACACGATGTTCTTCGGAGTGCTAAACTTATTGCCCTTGGGTGTGCTATTCTTCATGTTCCTCAGGTCGAACTGCTGCCCGATGTGTGGCATCACCATATTCTGATTGAAGGCCATGTTCTGATTGGGAGGGGGCTGATTGATGGCCATTTGGTTTGAAGAAATAGACAGCTGGTTCATTGTGTGGGATAGCTGGTTGTAGTTAGGCGGATTCATGCTGTGCTGTGCTGGGACTCCTTGATCTTGCATTTGTCCACTGAAGGCGTTCGAAGTCGAGGTGCAGCTGCTAGGTGTGGAGGGGTTTTGGGGGTATGCTACATTCTGAGGTATATTTTGTACAGGAACCATTACGTTTGGGTAAACAGGATTTTGGGTGTAGATGATGCTGTGGCTAGGGTACATGACACTCGACTGGCTCGGCTGTGTCGGATACATGACTTGAACTGGCTGGTGGGGGTAGACGGGCACCAGCTCTGCGTTCTGTGTGTTTTGAGGAACATTTTGCACATTTTGAGGAGGGGGAGGACCGTAGTTTGAAGGATAAGTAGGGGAGAGGTAAGAACCTGCAAACAGTATTCGTATTAAATATGATATAAATGCACAGCATACTACATGTATAGTCAAACTTGATTACAGGACAAAAGAATATTAAAACTGTTATAATACAGAAATTTTGTATACATTTACAATCATCCAATTAAAAATTCAATATAATAATATTCAAATCAAACTAATACTAGCAGGTCAAAAAGAGACTGAAAGAGAAAGCAGATGCAGTTTTACGAGCTTGATTTAGCGTTACTGTTGCTCTTTTTTGTAAAAAATGTTTGTGGCCTATTAATTAGTTCTTTGAAATTCTTTTATTTTGTTAAATACCTTTATTATTATAAACAATTACAGCACGGGATAGAAATGGCAATCACAATTCAACTCATTCCGAGATAAAATATAGTACGATAAAAAATTAATTTCATCTAGTACGGCTGTAGGCTAGTTCCTAATTTATAAATAATGCAACCACGGCCTCCTGGATTAGTGCGAGACTGACGTCTCTACGCGGCCCGCCACATTTGCATAATTTTTGTGATTCTGAGGCCAACGTACTTTGGCGCCATCTGTTGGGTTTTTGATAAATTATGTGTAACGTAGGCGGGACTTTCTAGATTAATATTAATCCAGGAGGCCGTGGACGAATGCAATCAAGGGCACAAGCGCAACGTATTGTAGCGCCTCTACAAACCAGAAAAAACGCCTTGAACTAAAAATGCGGCGGGCCGCTTAGAGACGTCAGTCTCGCACTAATCCAGGAGGCCGTGAATGCAACTATGTCAATAAAAAATCAACTGTCAAGTGTGACATTTAAGTATAAACGTAGTTGCATTCATAAATTAGGAACTATCACGTAGTCATACTAGATGAAAATTTTTTTTTTCATTTTTATGAATATAAGTACTCTAACAGTTGCAGTAATGGTTATCATGTTGCAGTCTGTGTCAAAACTGACACAAAACCTAACCTGCTAACCTCGAATTTGACATACACTTACAGTGTCACCAACAATACATTTCAGTATTGCCAACTGATTCAGGCTATCCAGGGGTTTTTAAAAAATCACTCGGTATATAATTCATTCAGGAAACTCCCGTGACGTAAAAGTCACTATCAGTTCGTTAATATGAAAATCGCTAGTAGAGCGTTAGTAATTTTTGCATTTTATGTTGGCGCCATTTTCAATTTAAATATCTTTTTGTTTTTACTTTCACTTTGACATTTGAATCATTTAGGTACATTTTGATTAATTATCTTCTTATAACTCAAAAGATTTTACAAGATTACTTACTAAAGTTATTAATAAGTTATGTTTTTACTTTGTTTCACTAGAACTACGATTCATATTTAAGTTTAGCAAAATAACAAATAATTTGTCATAACCTTACTTACAAGTTTAACGCTACTGACTGTTAAGTACAATCAGCTGAAATATAGGTACTTAGTACTTACCAAGTACACTCAAAGCTTTGAATTTGATTCTGTAAATGTCACAAGAGTTTCCTGAACAGATTATATTTATAATTAATAAGATCTGTCTATCCATTTACAAAACTTGTGAACTAATCAAAACGCTGTCAAGTTGGTACCTTGTTTAAATTCTGTTTTGAAACTTCTGCTTGCTGATTTTGGCAACACTGAAATGTTTGAAATTTAAAAACTTGACTTATGTCACACTTTCTTGTAAAAAAAATAATCTCCCAAATTTTTAAATTTTTGTGCATACATTTCAATTGCAATGGAACAGAAATGAAAGAGGGTTTTATTATTGGAAAGGAAAAAAAGACTATAGTTGATTATTACAAGGAAAAATTAGAAGAAAATAGTTTTGACTTTTGACACATGTAACATAACCTTAACTTTACATATTACTAGAAATCATTAGATGTAATTTCCAGGTCACTCAGCAAATATTTAAAATTTTTTACATTGACAGTTCATGAGTTTTGTGAATGGATAATGTTATTATAAGCAAAACCACAATTTAAAATAATTAAATGTCTACCAGTAGACATGAAACCTAACCTCACTTTTCTAGTTTCAAAAATAATAACCAGAAGCGTATGTATACTTCATTCGCATTTTATTTAGAGTAGGGTTGGTCATGATTTTTGGCTTGCAAGGTTGGCAATAAATTTTTATTTTGTTGCACAGCTTGTTATAACCTCAATAAATATCGAGAGATCCAAAAAAAACTGTTCCTCAGTGGGCTGTAGAAATTCAACGTATGAATAATATGTTGGTGACACTGTACGTCAATGTCAAATTCGAGATTAGCAGGTTAGGATTTGCGTCATTTTGTGTCATAACTGACGGAAAACCTAACCTGATAACCTCGAATTTGACATTGACGTACAGTGTCACCAACATATTATTCATACGTTGAATTTCCACAGCCCGCTAAGGAACAGTTTTTTTGGATCTCTCGATAGTACTGTAGTACAACAACAATAGTAGTAAATGAAACAGTGTTGTCAGATGTACTATTGCGGAAAAAATATTTCGCACAATACTTAATCTAGTTACATGGTTTTATCCACAGTGGCTTAGTGTGTAACTAACTATCTGACTACTTGTCATTTTTCACATTTTAGGGTTATTGTCGTATTACTAGCTTTTTCAGGTTATGTTAAGAAATGGTGCTTCTTCCGTAATCAACTATATCGGCCACACGTTGCAGTAACCATCCCTTTTCTAGTTTTGCGATAACAAAGCCTTTTACGGTCTCGCTTAGAACGCGATTCGGCATTACAAGTTTTGATGGCAGAATGTCAGTTGTACAACTGACAATTCAGTGACTTTAGTCCACTTCATAAAACCATACATACACAAGGCAAACAAACCGTGCGAAATATTTGCTCCGCAATAGTACTACTGGTTTCATTGGAATACGTAGCTGATGATCAAGTGACCTTATTTTATTGGCTTTCAAACAGTCAGTAAATTAATTTAGAAATGCCAAAAATTATGTACATACTACAAGATCGGTTGATACTTTTCGTAGAAACAGTCTAAATTTACCAGTTAATGATGTAATAAAGCAAGCGGCTGTAATATTTTAGGTATTTTTTTTAATTTAGGTAAAGAAAAATGATGTTAGTTGCATATCATTTTAGGTTTCTGAAACTACAGTGTGGGCTCTTTCAATATTAACTTCAAAAATGTTTTGTATTGAGGTACAGTCGTGTGCAAATAAATCTGGGACAGTGTTTTTTTCACATGCAGATTCAGTTAAGAATTGAAGAATATCTCCATGGATTTCCTGCTATCAGAAAGAGTTACATTAAACTTTAACAGGTACTGAAACCCGTAACTCTCTCTGATAAGAGGAAATCCATGGAAATATTCTTCAAACTCTTAACTGAATCTGCATGTGAAAAAGACACTGTCCCAGATTTATTTGCACACGACTGTACTTAATGGACACCAGACCCTGCTAATATCTTCCTTTTAATGATGTTTCAATCTTACACCAGAAAAATAAAAACAAAAGTTTACTAAGATTGTATTTATAGGTATGTATAATAGAATTATGGCATTTACAGATATTCTGATATGAATAATTGTAACCTAAAAGTAATAGAAATTAAATATGACATTTTAAGCCATTTCAAACCACACAAAGTCAGAACTAAACAGCTAAAATGGATAATTTTCCATGGCCAACCCTACTCTAAATAAAGTGTGAATGGAGTATGTATACCATCACAATCCAATCTAGTGATGTGTTGCCAATGGTTTCTCTAGAATTTTGCTGTTTGCATTTCCATATGACAAAAAAAATGGACTATACAAGGTGTTACAGAAATAGATACTTGAATTTTAAACACTTACAGAATCGTTAAATGGAAACACATCCTTTTAACCATATTTTCCCACCTAAAATTTCATGATTCGTTCGTATCCTTCATTTATATTTACTTTCATATCAAATGATTATAAAAAATATCTGGTTTTGTCAAGAAAAAGTTTGTTGATAAGAAACGTTTTCATTTTGGAGGCTTTCATGGCCATTGTTATTAAGTAACAATTGAAGTCGACCTCAATAATGACATGGTTCAATCCCGGAAGTTATTTGTTACTTAAGAAAGGTTTTGTCGTCAATGTCAACGGCTGAGTAAACCAATAAACGCTATTTTAATACAAAATCTTTCTCTATTATTTTTTTTGGATTTAGAAACCACTGTTCGAAAAAATGATACATAAAAATAGTACTCATTTGGTGAGTTCTATAACCAGTCACCTATTTTGTAACACACTGTATACCCCATTCGCTTCATTTGCAATTCTGAGCAGGCCTTGAATAAGAATATTTTATCAGTGTACCAATTATTTAGTTACAAAAAGTTACTAATATCAAAATGACATTGATATTTTATAACTTGTGAATGGTATTTCAGTTATAGAAAACGTATTCGTGGCATCTTGCTGGACTGTAGAGATAGATCAATTAAAGTCGGTAGCAAATTAAAAAAACCAACCCCCACCCAACACCTGTTGACCTATGTTGGCTAAATAAAAATCACCCCTGCATCATGGTTTTTAAATTAGAATGGGGCTGTTGTTTATTAAATATAAAATAAGCAGGCGAACGATTTTTGTTATTAAGTTCCAGATGAATAGAACCGTAATTTTTATTTTGTTGTATAACCTCCAACAAATTTGACAGAATAGAATATTGTTGCCAGGTGGACTGCTTATTTTGATTATTACACACAACTGTCACATGACTGATATCATCCAATGAGAACCATGCATTTTTTGAAAATTGACCAATCCCGAACTGATTAGCTGATAAGCGCCCGTGGGCTGCTTACCAAGCGATAAGCTCGCTAGGGATGATTATCGACCCCGTGGATGGTGTCATTCCTAGAAATGGAAATGCAAGAAACAAGCAATTTGAATTTTTTGGCATTATTAGATCAATTTTAAATCATAATTCGTATACGGGTTTTGTGTAATAATCTTCAAAATATAAACGCGGGCGACATACTTACATATAATTTTGCCCGTGCTAAGAGTCATCGTGCTGGTTGCCCTTAGAAAACTGCCACCAGGCAAGCCCTCTGGACAGTTTTCATTGCAACCAGCACTCGACCCTTGGCGTGTGCAAAATTATCGGTAACTATGTCTCGCCCTTGTTATATTACTATTGGTAATACATGTGGGGAAATATTTAAAATCTAAATTAATGTTAAGACCTTCCATGTGCTTAATAAAAAAATGCTTAAATTACATAATTATTGAAACGCTAAACATTGTTGCCGGTTTTATTTATGAGGGGCATGTGATGGTGGTTTTTAATTTGCGTTTGATTTTATGTTATTTGCAACAGCTTTAATTCACTCGACGAATAAAGAATCATGAACTGTCACTGTTGCCTTTACTTTGGTATTTTATTTTTGTTACCAACTATGCCTTCCATCATTAAAAAAAGACACAAGCAAAGCCTGCTCAGAATCACAAATGAAGTGAGTTGTAAGTCCTTTCTTGTATCTTCTTTAATCATTATCTAGTGTTTAATAAGCAGTTTTACCATACAACTAGCAACAACAAATAATCATGTCTAGTCTAGCTTCACTATTAAATTAACAATAACTTGAAAACTTGAAAGCACACACCAGAATTGCTTTACGATTGCTATTTGTTTCTCGAGCTTTGATTGTTTTTTATAAGTTACTTAGTTTTGAGTATTTTCGGCAAAAGATTATTACAACTTATTTATTTGTAAAACTTATTTCAACAAATATTATATCACTGTAAATAGGATTCTTAGTGCAAACTCCTTCAGAGGATGGACCTATTTTACTTGTTTTCATTTTAATTTTTACATTTATTGTAATAAGCAGTATAACGATCTTTATAACGTAGTTTGCTGGTTATTTATTAAATTTTCTTCTCCAATGTGGTGTTCTTTGTGAATTTTCATTACTACCTCGCCCTCAGCGGCTTCAGCGCTTCAACATAACCTCAATTTTATTTTAACCTACAATTGGTGATTTTATTATTACCAATGATCATTTTGGCCTGAAAATGTACGTGGAGAAGACTACAGTGTTTTATTGCTTCGTGTAAATAGGATAGTCGATTTCGAAGTGTTATGGCTATCTTGATGACAAAATGCATAAAAATACAATAAAAGTACAAAACATTCTAAAACTATTTTCAGTTCACTATAGGCTTTTAGGAAAATTGTACCTGCACATACCACATCTACCACAAGCATTCGAAAATAGTACGAGTTGCTTAGTTTCGTCATAATTCTTGTTGTTACACCCACTACAAAGGAATCGGCCTCTCTATCTTGAGGACCCCATGATTGCAAAACAATGGAATTGTTGTGGAATTGGCATAAGACTTTTGCGGACGTTAAAAGAGTTACTTGGATAGATTCCACATCTGTCTGGTTTAGATTGAGAGACTACCTCCGAATCAACTCTATTGTGTGTTTCAAAATAAACTCATTTAGGGTAGGCCTTGGAAATAAAGATAAAAAATCGAGTCATATTGTAACTTAAGTCTGTAAGTAGTTGAATGTCAGATTGCATTTTGTTTATGAAAACACCTGTCACTGTGACAGGTAAAAGTTTATACTGCGTCAAGTTTAATTGTATTAAGCAAAAAGAAAAATAAGATGGCATGTACACAACAACGTCAATAAAAATAGTTTTTGTTAAGTGGTTTGTATATTTTTAGGAAAATAGTTCAAGGTCAAGATGTAATTCAGTTCTCTCTGACTTACAATAGTTCGTTTGCTTCAACAGGTATGTATTAAGTTAAAGCAAACTTCAATTTGATCATGGCATGCTGCAAATGAATTTTTTTTGGAACACACGATACCTTTCATATGTACAATATGCAGAACTGCTTCCTATTTTAACTACATCAAACCAAATCATAAACAATAAAAATCTGGTGTGATACACGCACACAACTTCCTTTTACAGTGATCCTATAATTAGCCAAAAATTTGATTTTAAATTTTTAAGCATTTGTCAAAAATTTTCAAAAATTACAAATTTTACAAAAACGGTACAAAATAGAGTGTTAGTTCAAGAGACAAATTTTCTCTAGAATTTCAAGCGGAATTGAAAAATGTAATAATATACCGGGTGTTCTATTTAAAATAGGAGTCAATAAAAAAAATAGAAAAAAAACAAAAGAAACCCATTTTAGAAGTATTCAACTGGAAAATCACCTATCTCACATCAATACACATTAAAAATGTAATAAAAATATAAAGTTTAAAAAAATCGTTAAGAGCCGTTTTTGAAAAAATCTAAAAAAACTGAAAAATCATAAGAGTAAACACCCACTTCCAGTTATGCGATTTTCTTCAAAAGCTTGCTGTCGCATCTACATAGTACACAAAACTTATATATGAAGTTTCAATGCCATACCTCTGTTCGTTTTTGAGATATTCTGTTCACAGACAGACAGACAGACACACCCACTTCCGGTTATGCGATTTTCTTCAAAAGCTTGCTGTCGCATCTACATAGTACCATAGGCGAATAAATATCTAGACGTCTAACCCATGTATTCATTTTATGGCGTAGTGTGGGAGCCGTTCTAACGACGGCGCCACCGTCGGCCACAATGTCGTAACAATCACCGCGCTACGTCCTGTCAGCATTATTAACTGAGTGAGAACTCAAGCACCTAGGGATGTCCTTTCTCACTGCAAAATTAAAGCTGACATTGACATTGAAGTCATTTAGGTCACAAACGTTGCTAACAGTGCCTTCGAACATATGCAAATTAAACTTTCCTAGTATATTATAAACTTTCTTTTAAATAGTATTATTTAAACATGCGTCCCCCGGGAAATAATTGTGAGAAAAGCCAACGAACCGATCCAGGTCTCCACATGTTTTGATTTCCTGTAAAAAGATAAAGAAAGGTGCAAGCAGTGGGTTTTAAATTCCGGAGGTAAATATAATTAAATCTGTTTACTTTGCAAAATCTTTATCAAGATGATCTAACGACTAAGCAACAACCATCAAGAGCGTATGCATCTTTAAGTGTGGGTTAAGGCCTTATAGATTAAATAATTTAGATGTACCTACTATTGTTTGTGCAATTATAAACTGTGTTAACAAAATTACCTACGCTTGCAAATTTCTTTTTTCTTTCTACACCTAATAATACTATAATAACACCTTATTCTTATCGTCTATGTTAAGGTTAAGGCGGCAGCCCAGTAGGGGCCTTACTACCTGCTTGAGCGTTAAGGTGGACCAGGTAAATGATGTAGAAAATCTGCGTACTGAAAGTGTATTTGGTCAACTGCAAGTAGTATTAGAAATAACTGATAGTGCCATCTTTCGCAAGGCTCCCACCGGGTTTAGATTGAATTCACTTTGTCATATATTCGAGACGTCTAGATATTTATTCGCCTATGATAGTACACAAAACTTATATATGAAGTTTCAATGCCATACCTCTGTTCGTTTTTGAGATATTCTGTTCACAGACAGACAGACAGACACACAGACAGACAGACAGACAGACCAATGAAAAAAAATATGTTTTTTGCGTTCAGGGGACTCGAAAACGTGAAGATCTGTTGAAAACTCAATTTCGAATTTTTGGGGTGAATTCAATACTTCCTTTATTGTAAAAGGAAGTAAAAACGAATAACTTAACAAATTAAACTGGGAACGTAAATAATGTAAATTAGAAAATACACGAAAAACTAGCAGGAATCTGATCAGAAAAGCACAATAGAAAACCAAATGTAGGAAAAGTACACGGAAGGGTTATACCGGGTGGCCATAAATATCTGAGATCCCGGTAGCCATGGAATTAGCTACTTATAAATGTTGGTTAACATTATATTTCAATTACGATAAGTATTGGTACCTATGTAATGTAATAAAATGCAATAAGAAGAGGGGAATGTGCCCCGGATTTTGCAGTTTAGCCTACGACTCGATTATAGAAATCTCCTGTTCTAACTCCATTACTTATTGCAATCTGTAATAATTTTTGACAGATAGGAAATTTAGTTGTGATCATATATCTAATACTTACTATATTGCTAGCGGCTATGAGTGGGAAACTCACCGATGAAGTGAGACACACAACCAACTCCTTCATGTATACGGTGAGCTGTGCGCAAGCGCGGCGGTGCCGTCCGCCCAATGGGGAAGTGGTCAAGTTTAAAATTCGCTTCTAAAGGCGGAGTTTGAATTCTCACGCATGTGCACGAGACGCGTTATACTCCAAGTGAGACTATGTCGGCGCCGTAATGTTTTCTGAAGTTTCCAGGCCCTACCAGCAATATATGTGTATTATATATATGGTTTTGATGACATTAATGACATTTAGTTTAGTTGGATTCATCACTTTAATAAAGCGGTGTTGATTCCAAAGGTAATGTGATATCAGATATTTATGGCCACCCGGTATTATTATTAACAAATTTTAAAAAACAGAGGAAGGTTTAATAAATGTTTACATCGTAGTCAACGTGATAACTGATGTTACATTGCAAATTTGAAATTCCGGCTTGTGGGTATACAGCACTCTGCGGAGAATCGCGACACTTCACATATGCCCAAGCCGTATACAGTGACATTTGTCACACAATTCAGCAGGACGTGCTGGAGCATGCTTTTTGTTGACATAGAATTGCCAAAGTTTAAAATTCACTTTCAACATCTTGTTTAACTTCTATTGTTATTTTAATATTACTTATCAATTTATTCTATACATTTGTATATATGTGTAGTTGATTAGACTGCATTAAAGTCGCGTGAACTAATAATACAGTTAATTGTAGTTCAAACGTACTTAGTTCTATAAAGTACAGTGTGCAGTATTTTTCATGGGCTCCCGCGATCAGTTTTATTTTTGATCGCTGTGTATATTACCCTGCCAGAGGAATTAGGAACATCTTGAAGCACCCTGTATAATTCAACAAACATTGTAAATGTGCAAAGAATATCAAATACCGATTTATAGCTTTTTTGACAACTTCAGGCAGGCTGTTAGAAATTCCAAATGAACTACTGAAGCTAATAGGTACATATGACCTTAACGGATATTACAGCCAGGGTAGCAATGCAATCACAAGAAACAGCTCTTAGAAAAATCCTCAAAGAAGCAAAACAAAGTGACGTTTTATCTACAAAACTTTTTAATCTGGAAATGACTGCAACCATTAGGAAACTAGCAAAGCTGGGATGGATTCACAGAAAATCAAGGAACATATGCATATATGCAAACGATTTAGTAATCATAACTGGAAACCTAGACAGCCTCAATAAAACAGTAGAAATAGTACAATATGAAGCACAAATAAAAAAGAAAACAAAATAAGTGAAGAATGGCAGAAAGAATTCAAGATGGTGCAAGGAGTGTAAAAAGTGAAAAACTAAAAATTTACAATAGCCTAATATGGTCGGTAGTAATCTACAATAGTGAAACATGGACTTGAACTGAAATGGACTGCAATAAATTAAAGTGTTCGAAAGGAGAATACTCCGCTAACTCTTCAGCCCATTAAAAGAACTCGATGCGTTAATACAGCACAATGATATACTGAACATCATAACAGCCAAAAGAATAGGGTAGTTTGGCCGCATACAAAGAATGGGAAACAACAGTGCACCTAAACTAACAACAGGCTGGATACTGGCAGGCACCAGGAAAGTTGGCAGGACAAACAAACACTGAAAGCAGGACATTGTGGATGATATCAACTGGTTAAGAAGAATTGGAGGAAACTTATTAATGATAAAGTGAAATGGAATAAAATGGTTGAGGAAATTAAAAATTTAGAATTTGCGCTTTGTTCAATCTGTGACACCTACAGGTATAATTTTTGGAATCGCCTTTAGTTCCAAAGTTATTTTAATACCGTAGTCTAAACCTTTACTCATAATTTCTTAACTAAAACATTAGTTTTCATCCTTCTTGCTAATAGTAGGTAATAACAAAATTAAAGAAATTGAAACAATTATTTTTTGACATGACTTTTACTTGGGCAATAATATGACTGCTTTTGCCTACTTTTATTTTTACTATTTTCAGTATACCTAAATGCTCGAGGTGGAACTATAATATATTACATAATAAGTCAGGAAAGTGATACTTTACAGGTCAAGGCAGTAAGGATACTTTCCTGAGGTATTATGCATATTATTTTTCTGAAACCGTTTAAATGTCAGTAAAAAATTAGTAATCACAAATAATTCAAAATGTTTATTTTTTGGTAAGAATTATGTTGACAGACTAACAATTTAGCCTACTGATAAAAATAAAGAGCTAATTTAATTTTGTACCTATTTATTTGAATCAGGTAAAGTATTTTTTTCTAATTTGCTGTCTTAACAAAGCTGTTACCGCATCTATTTTGAGTGCGATCATGAACCATTACCAAACCCAAAATCAACTTTTTTCGGTTGGTGACATTGCACGAAATGTCAGTGTGAGTTTAAGGTTATAGCCAATGACACTAATGACAGTAAATTAACCGTAGCATTTTCGGCAATTTGCCGTATTTCTGGCGGAGTGCAGGAAACTTCTGAATTCATTGTGAAACACTAATCCACACTAATTTTACAATTTCACGTGTAAACGCTTGCGAAAAATGACATTTATGGTGAGTCTACTTGATTCAAATTTAAAATTTTGTTTTAAATGTATGTAATAAAACTGTTACCAACTGTTACAAAATTCCCTAAATTGATTTTATTTGTAGTAAAACGGTATTTAACTTGCAAATTAGAAAAAATTACATAAAAAACTCGTTTTATAAAACTTCCGAGCACTCGTCCTTCACAGCACTCCTGCCTTCGGCAGTCGTGCTGCAAACTGGACTCGTGTCGAAATACAAGTTTTATAAAACTCGTGCTTTAATATACTATTTCTGACTAGTCAGGAAAGTATTTTCATTTGTATAGCTCTAGTTGTAGTTACAGTTTCAGAAAAAAACCTTTACTTTCTGTAAAGTTCACTTTATAGATATTCATCTAGTATCAACACTGAAAGGATGAAGTTAGCATTAACAAAAATGAATCAAACTTTTCATACAACCCCTAAACAACAGCATAAATCAAACAAGTTGAATGCATGCAAGTCACAAATGCTATTAGTTACTATACTACTACGATTGCTAGCTTTTTAATGTACTTAATAAATGGCCTACTAAGATAAAATGCAGGCATATTTGGCATCAATGGCATTTGTTCCATCCAGCCTTTGTTCCAGTAATAGACACAACAAAACATTTAAAAACTGTTCGGCCAATTACTTGTCGAAATATTTTCATTAAAATATTTATAAAATCGGATCCTCACCTGGTTGTGCAGGCACGGGTACAGCGAACCGCTGAGGTGGCGGTGGTGGTGCGTTTGAAGGCGGCGGGTTTTGGTACACCGTCACAGGTTGTTGGTTCCAGTAAGGGGGCGCAGATTGATATGGTACGGGTTGAGGTGCAGGCGTTCCCGATGCTTCAGCTATGTAGTACCCCGCCTGGTACTTCTTGCATTGGTGGCGGTTCCTACAGTTAGATAATCGTCACTATATCTATTTTAATTGTTTTTGTTATTACTGACTACCAAGCACATCAGGCATGCCTAAGTACAATGGCCAACAACTTCAAAATTATAATCCAGTATAACATTAAAATGATATAAAAATGGACACATTTTTCCTCAAAAATTAAAAATGGCCAAACACATTTCATGATTAATTCTATTTTCATGCAAAGCATATCACTCTTATCATCAGCAGACGAAAGTCACTGCCACATTTAAATGCACAAAGTTTCACAAAGAAAATTAGATTTCGAGCTAATTTTCTCGTTTGTATGACCTGATTACCTAAATTTATTATAACTCGAAAGAAGAAATTAACGCTAAAGTATTTTGCATGCCTTTTCGCAATTTGCTTTCAATTCCACTTCAATATTTGTTCTCTATTTGAGCTTTTAGCTAGGGCAAAGCTTTACTAAATACGAAAAACAAACACTAAACATCAAAATACTAAACACACAAGCATTTTAAGACTGTAACACGTACATAACAAAAATTAAGATCTGCATTTCCATACACTTTCCAGGTTCTGTCCATTGCACTCACCATTCTTCCTTCAAACTGAGTAGGCACGGGAACCCCGTAGGAAGCATAAACAATGTAGGGCTGTTGATAGACTTGCATTGAACTATCGGGTGCTTGCATGCTGCCATAGCTGCTCCCATACACGGGATGGTACTGCTGAACGGATAGGTTGGGCATGCTTTCGGCCGACGACGTGAACTGTATGCTGCGGCTGTGCTGCAAAGGCGGGGTGAACGGCAAACTCGGACTGGTGGCGCTATTGATTAAGGTTGATCTCTTATTAAGCGAAGGTGAAGACCTGGACCGCTGCTTCTTTGGAGACATGGCCCGTTCCTTGGGTAATTTTTGTGGCAGTGGAGCTTTGTGCGGAGACAGCGGAGGTTTCGTGTTGTTCATATTTCCACCCGAGTTGAAGCCTGGAGGAAGATTCTGCGGGTCATAATGATATATCGATCCGTCAATGTTCTTCACCGGTAGGCCAGTCTGAAATATGGAAATAGTAATATATCTGGGGTTTTGTACAAGACGTAAAAACTATAGAGGGTAACTTGTGCCATAGGAATTTTATATTAGAAACAATTAGTGCTAAATAAGTGCATAAAGATGCACTTCTCTTTCCGTGTAATTTTTTTCTATCTACAGCAGAACCATTCTAGATTTGCGAGCGGCAAAAAACAAAACTAATATTAGAATTTAGTAATTTCTAAGCTTCAGGTTGGTAACAACTTTTGACATCTATCGAACTAGCATTAACTTGTTAACCTGATTTAGATAAAATGACATGATGCATCAGTGGCGTACTAAAAACTTTTAAATTTCAGTAATTTTGCTAAATAATACAGTTTTTTCACAATAAAATAACAAACGTGGTTATAGAAACAGTGAATTCTCTGCGATGCGTTGCTTTATTTATCAAAATTTTTCAAAAATTACAAATTCTACAAAAACAGTACAAAATAGAGCGTTAGTTGAAGAGACAAATTTTCTCTAAAATTATAAGCTTAATTCAAAAATGTAATAATATACCGAGTGTTCTATTTAAAATAGGAGTTAATAGAAAAAGAGGTCAGAATCGCATTAATCTAGGAGGCCGTGTCATTCATACACATCTGGCATGTATGTTAGTTATCACTACCTCCTGGTAAAACTCAGTAAATCACTCAAGCTACGCTTCGGTTTGCTAATTTTAGAGAGATTCATTAATATAAATTTTAACCCGGGCCGCCCGCGTGGCAGGCGAGCATTCTACCACTAAACCATTCATGCTCCATTTAATAAGGTGCTACTATAATAATATATAGTGATTCACCCGCGCTAACAGGCCACAGTTTCACCGCTACCTAAGGATTTAATTAAATTAAAAGGTTTTCGTACTTTTTCTTTAAATAAAAATCGGCCTATGATCTAAGTCTCAAAATTAGCAAACTTTTAAGCCATCATACAACTTTATTTATTTTTATTTATTTATTTATTTATTGACGGGAAAACCTCATTAACAGTTTTAAAATGTACAAAAATAGTTATGCCTTAAGATCTTTAAATAAAAATCAACCTCTCTACAAACAAGTAATTAACTAAGAAGTTATCCTATTTAGTTGCCCCCTAAATTGACCTAAAGATACATCAAATATTTCTAAGTGGTTATCATTTATTAACTTACAATAGCGATCTATAGGCGAATTTTGACCATAAGTCGTACGATGAAATGGAATGTAAAAGATATAAATCACCTTTTCTATTTCTAATTGGTATTTCTACATTTAAACATTCTAACAGATCAGCAGAATTGACTTAATCGGTCCAGTATCTTCGGAGGAGATAGAGAACAAACATACAAAGAAAGAAAGAAAGAAAAAGACCACCGATTTTATGTTATAGGATGTGTGTAAACGTGTTCACTTAATTAAACTACTAAATTTTAGCTACTTCGGTTAGTAACTTGCTTTAGCTACTATACAAATGTAAAGCCGCCTTTAGAAGCAAATTTTAAACTTGACCGTGAGGTTCACTTCCCCACCTGGGGGGACGACGCTTGAACACAGCTCACCAAGTCCATAGAAGAGTTGGTTAGACAACCACTTACACTGTGACCTCCCCACTCATAGCCACTAGCAATATAGTACTTTAAATATATGCATAGTACACAAAAGACAAAACAAGACAGGAAGTAGTAAATTTTCGTTTGTATGTTTGTTTGTTTGTTTGTTATTGGACAAGGTCTAGGCATGCAGAGTACCAGGTATCGAGAGATCCAAAAAAAACTGTTCCTCAGCGGGCTGTGGAAATTCAACGTATGAATAATATGTTGGTGACACTGTACGTCAATGTCAAATTCGAGGTTATTCGGTTAGGTTTTCTGACAGGTATGACACAGAATGACACAAATCTTAACCTGCTAACCTCGAATTTGACATTGACGTACAGTGTCACCAACATATTATTCATAAGTTGAATTTCCACAGCCCGCTGAGGAACAGTTTTTTTTGGATCTCTCGATATAAGCTGTTCACGATCTTTTTGGGTCAGGTGAGGCTATGACCATCTACTAATTTTGTTGGCAGAACCTCTGTGACAACTAAACTCCCTCATGGAAATTGACACTTTTTGTGTTAGGTTAGGTTGTTTTTAGTTTAAGGTTATATTTTCTGAATAGGTACATCGTTGCCGGATATTCTCTAGTCTCCACATCGACTCCCGTTCTTTTAAATTTGGTCTGTCCTTTTTAAATTGGAAGTAGCATCGTTTAATGGAAATTTATTGTTGTAACAAAATTATTTTGGGCATTTTAACTTTTCCTTTGATGGAAATTAAAATTATTCGTACACATTTGATAAATCACTTATTTTCTTAGGAATATTATATATACATATATATTCAAAAGCCTTTTTACCGTGAAGTGTAAGGCATTACATATTCTTCTGTATTGTGTATACATACATTTCACCCCTATTTACATATATGTTCATAGTCTCTATCACTATAAATAAATTTCTTCCAGTCTTTCTTGTTTTTCGCCATATTTGCTGCTTGAACCTTCGTGAGCCCTCTATGTTCTAACATCTTCTCTACGGTTTGGTTCCACATTGTCTTCGGTCTCCCTCTGTTCTTCTTTTCTTGTCCTTTGGCCTCCCATATTATCTTTACCGGTCTCTTCTTACTCATTCGTTGGAGATGTTCGTACCATCGTAGTTGACACTGCTCTATCCTTCCTGCTACTGGTTTCACCTTCAGCTGTTGTCTTATGCTATCGTTTCTAATCCAGTCCATCCTTGTGATCCCTAGTACTCTTCTTAGGTACTACTTCATCTCCATAGTTTGGATTTTGTTATTAAGTTTCTTTGTTAGAACCCAACTTTCCGATCCAAAGGTTAGTATAGGAACAAATACCGACTTGTAAATACTCATCTTTGTTTTATTGAAACTTCTCTTTTCCCCAGGAAGTTATTTCTGAGATTGTGATATGCCTTTGATGCACTCTCTATTCTGTTGTTTATTTCTATTTCATGGTTACCTTTACTGTCGAGGTGCACTCCTAAGTATTTAAAGGTGTTTGTTTGTACGTCTGATTTCCCGATGATCATAATTTTTGTTTTTTCTTCGTTTATCTTTAATTTTTTCCTTGTTAATTCTTCTTCCCATATGTCTAAATTTTTCTTCAGGTCTCTTTCGTTCTTTGCAAATATGACAAGGTGGTCGGCAAACGCGCCACTCACTTAACCGCACTAGTTCTAAGTTTCGATACCCCACATTTACTTTTGATGCTCTTTTTCTTGCTTCTTTTATTACGTCGTCCATGACCACGTTAAATAGTGTTGGGCTTAAGACCCCTCCTTGCCGTAATCCTTCGTTTACCGGGAACTCTCGTGATTGCATGTTATCGGTTCTTATGATGTTTCTGTTGTTTTTATGCAAGCTCATTACAGCTTTTACTAATTTTGGGTTAATTTTTCTTTTTATTAAGCTCTCCTCCACAATTAATCTTGATACTCTGTCGAATGCCTTGTCTAGATTGAGAAACGCTAGATATATTTTGGTGTTTGTGTTCCTTGTCCTTTCTATCATCTGTTTAATTGTGAATATATGATCGTGTATACTTCTGCCTTTCCTGAAGCCACTTTGCGACTGTTCAAGTTGTGAGTCTAGTACTTGTGTCAATTCTGTTTCCAGAATTCGCTCATAAACCTTCGATACTATACTCAGCAGGGTAATCCTTCGATAATTGTTACAGTTTCTGCGGTCTCCCTTCTTGTGTATTGGAACAATGATTCCTGTTGTCCAGTCTTCCGGTACTTTACCGTCATCCCAGGCCTTGTTACATATTTTCGTTAGCATCTCAACTCCTTTTTCGCCCATATTTTTCAGCATCTCTCCTATTATACTGTCATTCCCGCCCGCCTTTCCCTTTTTAAACTTCTTTATGGCTTCCTTCACGTCTCTTGGCTGTATATGTTTACCTTGTTGGGTTTCTTCTGTATTGTACGTTCCTTCTTGGTTTTTTCCCCCAGCTCCTTTGTTCAACAATTTCTCGTAATACTGTCTCCATCTTTCTATTATATCCTCTTCTGATGTTAATACTGTTCCGTTTTCATCCTTGATTTGCTTGATTGTTTCTCGTTTGTTGTCTGATCTTAAGTTTTTCAATGTTTTGTAGAACAATTTTTGATTCGTATGGAAATCCGTTTCCATTTTCTTGCCAAAATCTTCCCAAGTTACTCTTTTTGCTTCTAATACGCAGATATGCTTTCCATTTTCCTTTCTTTATTTTGATTTCTTTCTTCACACTGTCGTTCCACCAGGCCGTTTGCTTTCTGTTTTTATTTACTTTCGATATGCCACATGTTTCTCTTGCTGCGTTTATTAAAATGCTTTAGAATGTTTTCCCTATTTCGTCTACATCGCGATTTTCAGGTTCCCTCAATACATTTATCATTTCCTCAACTTTATTACCATATTTGAGCGCTACTTCTGTATTTGTTAATCTGGAGGTCTTTATTGTCTCTTTACTATTGCCTTTTAGTATTTCTAATTTACTATTGTTACTGCTAGTTTCTTGGCATCCTATCTTCGTTTTCGCTTTTAGCAGGTAGTGGTCACTGTTTATCTCGGGTCTTCTGTTAACTCGGACGTCTATTATTTCACGTCTGATGCTCCTACTTGCTAACACGTAGTCAATAATGGACTTTTCCTTTCTGCTTGGGGCTTCTCTCGTATATTTGTGCGCATCCTTGTGCTGGAAAAATGTGTTTATCACTACTAGGTTATGTAGCACACAAAAATCTATAATTCTATATCCATTATTGTTTCTCATTGCCTTTCCATACTTTCCTATTACGTCACTTGATCGGTCGTCTCTTACGCCAACTTTGCCATTTAGATCGCCCAATACCAATATTTTTCCCAAAATTTATCTTTGGCGTCTGCTTTCTCGTCATCATTCGGTCCATACAATATTACTAAATGTATTTTATTTCTTTCTCCCATTTGCAGTTCAATTTTCATTATTCTTTCTGATGTACATTCCCAATTAGTTGAGTATTTTGCTACTCTTTTGTGCACTATGCACCCTACTCCTCCTTTAGCCGTTTCTTCATGCTTAACTCCGCTCAGTATCATTATATGTCCTTCCTCGAGTTTTGTGGCCTTTTTTCCTTTGTGTTTAGTTTCCGTAATTGCTAAAATGTTTATATCAATTTCTTCGAATTCCTTGACAAGTTCTTTTTCTTTTCCGTGAAGACCTCTAATGTTCCATGTTGCCATGTTCATTCTTCGTGTACCATTTCTTTGCCGTGTCGTTTCCAGATTCTCCTCAAGATTACCTTCCGTTAATCGTTTTTTGAATCGATATCTTCTGCCCGTTCTGGTTTTCTGCTTCTTGAAATGGTTAACCTTTCCTCATCCTTGTTCCATTTCCACTCCTGTCCGTCAATTAGTACTTTCTGGAATCCTACTTTTATTTTTCGCCCTTTCTTCAGTTCTTCTTTAGCAGCTTTCCTAATTTTCCCTTGTATTTCTCTCTCATTTTTCGTCAAATCATCATTGATGTATATTTTTTTCTTCTTTGTAGTTTCTCAATTTATTTTTATTTTTCATTACTTCGATTTTTTCATTTGCGCTATTTAGTTCAATAAGGTATGTTTTTATGTCCAACTTGGCCGATTTAACATTTATTTTTATATCTAATTGGTTCTCTATGAAATCCTTCATTACTTGCCTTGATGTTAGGTTCTCATCTTCATCTATCCTAAGTCCTTGTACTACGATGTTATTTCTTCTTTTCTCTCTTTCCATTGCATCCAGTCTGGCATTTATTGTCTTGATTTCCATTTTTAGTTGCATATTTTCTTTTTTCGTGATTTCATTTTCTGCTTTCAGTTCTTTTATCTCTCTACTATATACTTTTTGCTTTTCTCTCATCCCTTTTATCTCTTCTGTTAACGATTGCATAGCTTTCAATATTTTTCCTAGCTTATCCTCATCTTCTTTTGTTTTGCTTTTGCTGGGAGAGCGTGCTTTTTTCTTGCTTTTCTTAAACGTGTCTTCCTCCTCTCCGATCACCCAATTTCTTCTTCTTTTTCCTTCGTCTGTTGTATATTCTTCGCTATCCATTTACAGTTTTCCCTTTTTCCGTTTTTTAAATTGTTAATTTTGTATGTTTCCGCAAATCAGCTGTTTTAGATCGACGGCCGCGTTGAGATCGACGGTCGGCTTATCTTGGGTCGCACCGCGCCGAGATAGGAGCCACTGCCCGGCCACCTGCCCGTCTTCTCGTACGCTATATTCTTCTGGGCACTCTATTTCTGCTTGGTTTGCTTATAATTCTATTTTTACCTTACTGTTCCTTTATTTCTCTTTGGATTTCACTCACTATTAATTATCTCTCGCTATTAGATTCTGAATCGCAATTTACTTCGCTCGGAACCTCCCGTTATTCGAGTTTAGTTTCGGAGCTAATAAAGCATGACCGCACCAGAATCAAACCACTTCAGCATCCTTAGGAATATTAAAATAATAAATCTGGCAATGCGGCAGCAAGAAAATGTCGAACAGACACTGACAGAAAAAAAAATTGCATCCGCTACATCATCGAATCAGTTAGTCCAACATAATGATGGTGAGGCACTAACACCCCATGAAGGAGCTTAGCCTGCAAGGCGGAAGGTTAGAGCTTCCGTATCCTCGCTCTCACACCCGGCTGTCGCGTGTCAAATTCATGACACGTGGTGATGTGGTGAGCACCACGCATTAGACAACCGCATTATTACCCCTTGTTCTTTCGAACGCAGGTTCCCAATTATTTAAAGATCCAACATGAAAAGAAAAAATCATAGCCAACTCTGTCCCAAATAGGTCGTGAACGGCTTATACCTTAGACACCGACTGCTTTGGTCATATAGTCAAATTCCTACTTAGAATTTTTCGGAGAACATTCCTACATTAAGATGCATTTTGGAAAGTACACTCATGAAATTTTGAAAATCAAAGGCTACTTTGTGTTTTTATGTTTACTGAACAGACTATAAATAAAAAGTATTTGAAACAACTGCCTTGAAAACTATAGCCTAAGAGCCAGCGACAAAAATAGTTACGTCATTTTATTAAGAAAATATTTCATATTATTATATTCTCTTAACGTCGCTGATAATTAATTCAGAAGTCTGCCTGGTTTTAGGTGGTGGAAAGAAGTAGATATATCTATTTCACATGTGCCTTCGGAAAAGTATATTTAGTGAAACTGACCTGACAAAATGTCACCTAAACTTTTTAAAATTAGGTTATAATTTTTGATCTTTCACATCATTTTTAGCATATATGTAATACGTCTATATGGCGTGTTCCTATTCAAGCGCTGTATGCTAGCATTCATGAGAGAAGTGAGACAGAATGATTGCAAGTTCCTGCCTTTGCGCGTGTGCTAATCTCCGCGCGTAACTTCGTGGCTCCTGAAATCGCCTTCGCTTCGGCGTCGGATAGTGTCGTACCACGCGGACACTGAGCTGTATGCTAAACGCGTATACAGCTCATTGCACGCGGATCGTATTTCTGGCGCATTACGCACAAATCGCAATGATTCTGTCCTTCAACTTTCTCTAACACCCTCTCTCTTCAACACGCCATATAGAAGTATTACCGTTGTTAGTTTCAAAAATAAATTAGACAAGCATTTTGCAAGACTGATGGTTTCGGATTAATTTATTATTTGCTAATTTGTTATAAACAGGATCATACTTAAAATAATTACCATGTTGCGTTATTAATGAATTATATTTATGTTACTTATAATAATTACCATGTTGCGTTATTATTGAATTATATTTATGTTACTTAAAATAATTATCATGTTGCGTTGTTAATGAATTATATTTATGTTACTTATAATAATTACCATGTTATTTGTATTTTTATATTACTGGAGTTTACTTATGTTGTAATTTTTGTAATTTTGTTCATTTTACCATATTTACAGCACAATGTAATTATGATCACGGCTTAACAGCTTGCTGCCTGCCGGTGTATTTTTAATAATAATAATAATAATAATAATATATGATTTTTAGCTATACGTGTATTTGTCAAACGTCAAAAATTATAACTTAATTTTAAAAAGTTTAGGTGACATTTTGTCAGGTCAGTTTCACATAACTAAACATGACCTACTGGGGATACTTTTCCCAAGGACCATAAGAAAATGAAATACCGAGAGATCGAATAAATTTGTAATAAAAGTCGCCTGTGATACTTGTTATATGTTTGACAGTTCTGAAGTTTATTATTGGTAGCACTGTCAGTCTAGGTCAAATTCGAGGTTGTCCGGTTAGGTTTTGTGTCAGTTTGTGTCAAATAAGAAACAAAACCTAACCTGCTAACCTGAAATTGGACATACACCGACAGTGCCATCAACATTACACTTCAGTACTGCCAGATACGTTTATTTTATTAGTCATCTCTAGCACTTTGCGCCCCTGCTGCAGCTTTCTCCACCACCGGAAACCAGGCAGACATCCAAATCAATTATCAGCGATGTTAAAAGAGTTTAGTAACATGGGATATTTTCTAAATGAAATGCGTAACTATTTTTGTCGCTGGCTCTCAGTCTACTAAGCGAGTGCCAGAAACTTGATATGAAACTACACAAACTGGTTAGAAACTTAAAAATCCATAGCTATACAACAAATAATCAGCAATTTAGATTACCTACAAAGACTATAAAAGGCTGAATACATAACAAAACATTAAAAAAACTGAAATTATTTGTTAATTTACTAACTGGAAAAGGTTAACTACGAGGGCGGGATGATAATTAGTTAGCCTCCATATATTTTAAATACATAAATATAAATTTATATTCAAAAATATCGACTTCTATCTATGTATTGGCAATACTGAAAATATAAAGTCCATCTGTGAAATAGTTTGTTGTTAGCAGCTGTTTAAAGAAAACGTGTGTTGTATTTTTTTAACAATGGAAAATACTGAAAATTGTGCGGTTTTTAGTTGTTGCATATAAAAGTCTTAAAAGGTGCAAACATTTTTGAATAGACGAAAACTGTGCTTCCTGAATGTGCTCTATCATATGCGATTGAAAAAAATTAGATGGTTCAATTTAATAGAATTGCACCACCGTCCAATGCGAGTACTGCTCTGAACGCCAAAGAAGTGTCACTACAACAAAAATGATTACCAAAATCCTCGGTATGGTGTTGAAAGTCAAATGACTGAAATTGAGTGAAATAGCTAATGTAGTGAACATCTCAAGAGAGCTGGTGTGCGATATTTTAACCCAAGAGTTGGGCATGAAAAAGCTGTCCGCATGATGGGTGCCGCGTTTGCTTACATTTGATCAAAAACATGTTCGAAGGCAACTTTGACAAGAGTGTCTGGACCGTTTTAAGAAGAATGCAACTGATTTTATGCATGCTTTGCTACTACTGATCAAATTTATATCAGACAAACCAAATTTAAATTAAAGCAATGAGCAGAAATTAGTTTTTCGGCCCAGAGAAAGCAATTACCCTAAAATCAGCTGGCATGGTGATGGCATGGGTTTTTTTGCGATGCAAAAAGGATTTTGATGATCGATTAATTTCCACAGGAATAAACGATAAGTAGTGAATGCTCTGTTAACATTTTGGACAAATTGCTTCAAAATATTCAACAAAAAGTTGCCAGGTGTAGCGCATTAAAAATCATTTTTTACCAGGAAAATGCACGTTCTCACACTGGAGTTACTGCAATGGTAAAGCTATCGAATTTAAACACGATTTGCTTCCGCATCCACCTTATTCACTCTATTTGGCTCCCTCGGACTTCGGCTTATTCCCTACGCTCAAAATTTTCCTCGGTGGATAAAAATTGTCATCTGTTGAAAAGGCCAATGCCACTGTTGGCCCCCATTTTGCAGACCTTGAGTAAAGCACCTTTTGTCATGGGATCAAAGCCTTAGAACATCGCTGGACAAAATGTATTGAGCGTCTAAAAGGCTATGTTACAAAATAAAAATAATTTTGAAAACATAAAACCAGTCTTTCATTGGTAGGCTAACCAATTATCATCCCACCCTCGTAGAAGTTAAATTCAATTCCCTAGAGAAGCCATACAGCGACTAAAAACGTTCATTACAACCAATACTAGAAAAACTTTCAAATAATATTTGTATCTGTGCAATCAATTATCTACTCTCCTGAGCATGGTTCCTAGTTCATCTCTATATCTTGGTTAGTATTTTATTCTCCATTAATTATATGTGCCACAAAAAATATACACACTAGACATAATAAAAATTTATTAGAGAGCGTAATATTTAATGTTTCGACAATGAACACACTTAGATATCACTCAACACCAGTTACCATCAGTATTATAACCATCATGGGCGCTTAAGTTACTAATATATTTTCAAGGATCTTTTTCCTTTAGTTCTGAATAGCTGCCATACAAAATAAAATTTTCAGCATGAAGTTTTTAAATTTTATGATAAACAAGTGAAGTAATAGCTTTTGAACCGATTATAATTTTTTTGTTCTCCTTGCCACGTGCATTATGAAAATATTTGTGGATATAATTACTACTATTTCAATTTCTAAGTATGCATCTACTTTCTACCCCAATAGCATTGCAATGTAGCTATTAAATTTTAAAAATCCACTTACTGTCAACTTTTATGTCCCACATCCAACACTGTATATGAATTAGATAAAAAAGAAAAATTATCTAAACCGTATTTCTAAAGTAAAAAATGAGCTTATTTTAATGCAATTCATCAAAATGCTATTTAGTAAATAAAACACTTATGAATTTACAATTTTGTTACTATATTTTTAGATTTATAAAAATTAAAAACATATTTAGGTAGGTGCATTCCAAAACTGATTTCAAATGTTTCCATTTTATTTTAAAAATCATTTGTAGCCCTTTTTCTTCAATTTATTTTTAACACGAGTTTTCATGATAACAAAATCATGTTAAACTATTCAAGTGTTAGTCGATTTAATATCAGTAATTTCCAACACACAAATCTATATATATAAAAATGAATGTTTCTTTGTTTGTCCCGTATGCGTTCCTATACCATTCATCCAATTGTGATGAAACTTTGGTGAGTCGTTGTGCGTACGCCTATAAAGGTCTCTGACTGAGTAAAACCATTTTACAAATGGGTGTGTTTCATATAGTTTAGTGGCAATTCGTGTGTGGGACACCTTCTGATTTATTCGTGTACGCACCCGACAGAAAAACAAAAAATATTGTGTATCCAAAAGCACTTCAATAAACAGAATTAAAACACTCTTTCTTTAAGTGGCATTGCAACGTATGCTGGGTATTAAATATATTATCGCATTAAATTAAAGACCACACGAACGAAGTCACGGGCAACAGCTACAATAATAAAAGTAATAAAGCTGGCTAAAGAACCACAAAAACTAATAAAAATAACACCACTCCAGACATATCTTCCACTTTTTTGTATCAGATTTTTAAAATCCTGGCTTATGCATTAAAAATAAATTCCTTTCTCAATATTGTTAAACTTAAAATTGAGCTCTAAACCCCAACTCTAACTTCATATTAAAATTCTAGTAGCTGGCCAAATATAGTTACTATTGCTAGGTTAGTAATTTAATCATTGCACACCTGTGGGTTTATAATAATGCTGCCTTTGGGAACATTATGAATATCAGTCACAGCCCATATTAACTGCGGTTGGTCGGTAATATCCCTCTCGATCATCGGTGTCGGAGGCTCGCTGGTGCTTGTGCTTGTATTGCTATTGGTTGAATCCTGCCGGGTTGAGTCTCCTGACGGATTTGGAGTGGAAGTGGGAGAAGGCGTAACGGACTCTGATATTTGTGACTGTGATTTGTATCCTGAACTCGAGGGGCTTAGCCTCCATGAAACGGTACTGGCTCCTGAGTCTGGAACAAGAAAACAGTGAGATATAGTTGGTGCTCATAACTCTTTAATATTTTGTTTGAAAATGCACTATTTTTAAATAATGCGGCAGGAGGTTTAGATTTATGTTGTGGTACTTAATACCTTTAGACTGTGAAAAACAAACACACAAAAATACTACTAACCTTGTTTAGTGAGCAACCGTGGCCCAGCACTGTGCGTTGAAAGCACACTGTCCCCTCGTGTAAGCACAGAAACACCGCCATATCCCCCAAAGCTGTAACTTTTAGCAACGCATGGCCGTGGCATGTCACTTCCGGTTTCCACTGATTGCACCTTATGAATCAAAAGAAAGCCTTTAGCAATTGTATGGAGAGCACCTCCAATGGTAACATCAAATTTAACACTTTTCGATTACCTTCAACAGCCGTGCTGTGGGTTTATCAGGATGAAGCAGTCGAAATCGAGCCGAAGAATCGCTGTCTGTGCTCGACCAAGGAATTTCGGGCCAGCCGAATTCCTCAGAACTAAATTCGTGCATCTGCAAAGAATTACACACCTGTAAGGATTATAGCAAAGTTTGTAACTGCATAAATATATGCACTTAAAATAGCTATCAAAACATGACAGAATTGGATGAGGATACTCTAATGTAAAAGATACTTTTTATTATGTTCCAAGTTTTTATTACTCCAATTTGCTACTATAAATAACTTTCAGATACGGGTTCGTCACTTTGTTTTTCAAATTTAAGTAGAACATCTCAGTTAATGTAACATAAAGAGTGTTGATACAAATCTAGACAAATCTTTAATTTTTGCTGTGTATCAAGACTCAACCTAACCAGTTTCTGTACTTCACTTATACAGCTCATAACTACTCAATAGTTTTTTGTTGATAGTAATATAATTAAAATGATTCATTTTCAGTAACAAGTTACAATTCCACAATGATGCACTTATAAGGTTCTCAAAAAATAGACGCGAATCTGATTATAATTATTCATAATGGGCTCTTACAAAGACTGACTATTGAAATCAATTTAATTTTCAGCTAGCCAAAATTCTGTGGCATAGTCTTAGTAGCTTACTAATAATTAGCATTATCGACATAATACGATTACAGGCAGTCACGTACCGAAGTAAAATAATTTCAACAAGGTAGATAAAAAAAATATGGGAAGGAAAAATTGTTAACTGGAAGATGTGTGCATCGATTACAATGCAATCAAGCCTCAGCTATTGAGATTCAACTGTATTATTCACCTGGCTGAAGATTTATTTAATTTAATAATAAAAATAAGCTTCAAATCATGCATACTTTGAGTTCTTTATTTGGAAATATCTATAACAGATCAATTTAACCCTTTCCCAAAATGGCATTAATATTAATTTTTTAAATTTTAAATGGAGAACGGTTTCAAGTTTATGTAGGCTGTCTCGTATATGTTTAAGAAGGAGGGAATAAGTCACAAAATTACACTTAAAATGCTCTACAGTAGCAGTATTAGCTTAAAAGCAAGGTAAACTAATTTGTGATTTTGTTTATTACCATCATTGATGGTTTATTTCTTCAAAGGGCTTAAAATAAAAAACCTTAAATCAGCTAAACTCCTACATATCAAGATTATCATATGCAATTTTCAAAGCAAAGCCAAAAAAACAAAATACTGCTCACATCAATGTATCGTTTGAAAGATGTAAACTGGCATGCTATGTATGAGATGGTACTGGATTAGTCCAATTCAACAGCAGCACAGATCAAGATTCAAGAATTTTGAACAAAAAACCTTGAGTCTTGACAAATCTTTCTAATCTTGTCTCATCTTAAATTTGAATCAAAAACTTCGTCTTCGATTCAAGGTAAGATCAAGACAAGACAAGAGAATTTCTCGAATTTCCAGCAGCACTACAAAATACCTCCGTTAACCTTTTTATAGTATAGAAAAAGCACTACTTACATCTCTATTAAATATCCGTCTTCGAGCTCGTTCGTACTCTTCCTCCCGTTCCTCGAAGCTCTTGCTCCTTCTATTCTCTAAGCTAAATTGTCTATCTGGCGATTTAAAACTATAATCTTCAATACTGCTAGAATCTCGTTTTAATATAGAGCGGCGGGGTTCCTCGACAAACACAATGTCCTCCTTGATGTACTCTTTAAATGCAATGTCAGGTATCCTCGTGCTCTTGGTTTTATTCACTACGACGCATTTACCCGATGACTCAATATTGTGGTCCATACCGAAATATGCCGCACAACGATGAACTAACATGCGCTGATAACTAGACATCGGTGGAAATTTGTAATGACTTTTTCTAAAAAAAAAAAAGATCAATGAAATCAATATAAAGAAGTACATCCTTATAGATATATTATAGATCCTCGCAGATAATTAATTTAAAAGAAAAAGAGCTTCAATAAATAGCTCTGAATCCATTAAAATTGAAGTAGATTTAAAAAACGTTTTCAAAGTAAAAAAAAACAAAAATTGTTAGCAAGAAAAACATGGAATTGAAAGTAGAAATTTGACATTTTACGCCCTAATTCATAATGCAATTATTTATTTGTATGAACACAGTAAATTGTTTATCTGAACTGATAGTGATCAAGATCAGCTATATAATTAAACACCCTTTTACATAAAGATTTTCCAAGATCATTTTTGACCATCCATTCCCTGTCTGAAAATTCTTAATGAAGAATACACATTTCACCAGAATGGCGCTGTGTGTCATACTTCTTGAACAGCTAAGAGTTGGATTGCAAAAAATAATACTTAAAAATAGAATTGCAAAAGAGTCCAGCAGGCAAAAATCATAAGTTCAAGGATAAGCTCAGGGCTATCTGGAACTCTTACTACTCCAGAATTCTGTCAGGCACTAGTAAATTCAATGCCAAAATGTATAGAAGCAGTGATAAGATCAAAAGATGATGCACCTAAATACTAAATATAAAACAAAATGAACATTTATACTATATTTATGTTAAGAGTCTTGCTATTATGAGGAGATTTTGTTGAGGATTAAATTTGTTTTTTAACCAATCGAAAGGAAACTGAAAGTTTTTTATTTTGTCGCAAACTCGTTATTCGATTGTTTTTTTATTAATTGCATATTAATCAGCGCCAAAAACACTACTAGTTTGCTAATATAACCTACTTTGTAAAATCAATAATAACAAAGATAGCAATGGTGCGCACTTAATTTGAATCACCCTGTATATTTAACAAGACAAATCCTATAAGAAGATAATTATTCAAAATGTACTTCAATAATTCATATGTCAAAGTAAAAGTAAAAAATAAAAACTTGAATTTAAATTGAAAATGGCACCAACATAAAATGCAAAAATTACTAACACCCTACCAGCAATTTTCATATTAACCAACTGATAAGTGACTTTTACGTCATGGGAATGGATTATATTTCAACTGTTTATTAAGAACACCTAGTGATTTGGAAAAACTCTACTACGGATTGACTATAAACGTCTCATCAAATCGACTATAAACTTCTCATCAAATATTACTCATAGATTCTTTATTTATATTTCTCTTGCTTACAGTGATGTAAGCTTTGATGGTGTAATTTCATTAAATAAAGAATTTTTAATATAGACAAAAGTTACCCATTAAAAACACTTGTAAAAGAGCTGATAAATTAAAACAATTTCCTAATATTGCAACTATCATGACATATCTTAAACAATAAGTTAAAACTACTAAATTCAACATTGTTAAAATATTCGTAATTGTTATTCAAACACTTTCTTTATTTCTATCAGCAGTTCTAAAGTATTCAACCAAACCTTCCCATGTAGTTGGGGAATACAGTGTAATAAAACAACTATTTTTTAACGCATTTCATATGGTAATGTACTACAATTCTACATTAAAAATCGTTGAGTAAAGTAGTATTTTGCACCATAGCAACCATTACAACATAGCAACAACGATTTCTTTTATGTTTGGCAATATTTACTGAAATGCATCATTAGTGAAACTGTAAGTCTATGTCATATTCGAAATTAGCAGGTTAGGTTCTGCTTCAGTTTCGACATAGTCTGACACAAAACCTAACCTGCTAACCTCGAATTTGACATAGACTTACAGTGCCACCAGCAATACACTTCAGTACTGCCATACGCATAACATCAACTGGAACTGCTTATTGTGCTTCAGTATATAGAAACGAGTTCTGTTCAGCTTGGTATCTCTTTTATATAAAAATTTTATTTCACATTTCTTATGAAATGCGATAAAATAGTCTACGGAATGCATTAGAAAAGTGGTTTTCTAAACTTGTTGCGTAATATACAGGCAGACCTCGCCGTTCGCGGGGATTACGTTCCAGAAGAATGCCGAGAAGCGCATTCTAAAGCAAAAAACCTTATTACGTTTATATTTGCAAAAATTAGTTAAAAAATATAAGAAATTGTGCCATAGTAAACTACGGTTTCCCAATTAAAAAATAATACTTTATAATAACTACAAACTGATAAATTACATAAAAATAAAATCAATCAAGCTGTTTCATTAAACGTGAAATGGTTTTCAAGTGTTTCCTGTTTACTTTCCTCCTCAGTTTAATAATTAGAGAAGTTCGGCGCAATTAGAAGATAAAAATCAGTCTAAGGATCAAAACAAAAGGAGCAATAGCTTTTAAGTGAGAAGTAAAAGGGTCGGTCAATAAGGGATGTGGTACAGAAAGTTGAAACATCTAAATATCCTGTTCAGAAAGTAACAAAAATAAATGGATTGAAAACCTTTAAGGTAGAGAATGTCTCAAATCGTGATCGAAAGAAAAAATTAAAAAACAAAATTTGTTAACTTTCAGCATCAAAATCTTTTAAGTAAATAAGAAACTACAAAAACGCAAACAAAAATCACATGATGTATGTGCTATTTGTTCACGTATCTAACAATACCTTCAATAACTCATTTATTTTTAATAAATTACTGTTTTGCTGGTCTATCAACTCGAAAATTTTAAGTACATTAACATATCAGCTATAACTAAAAACCACTCTTGAAAATACATAAAGATAAATAATAAATTAGTTTACTTTCAGATACTTTAGTCAAAGAAAGATTGTAACTGGAATCTTGCAAAAATACTTTATAACGCTATTTATTCAACTACATAAATATTAGAAATTTAATATACTTACATTTTATCTTTGGCAAGATTGACTAGTTCCTGTTCAATTCGTAACATTAGCGCCCGATCCTTAGCATTTCTATTTAAAGTTTCGGCAATAAACTGCTCAAGGTCAACGCCTGTCGTATCTGTGTATTGTTCAGAACTACTATCTGCAATCATAATTAGAAATGCATTATACACATCCGTCACAGCTGTTCGCAAACTTCGTACCTCTACTCAAGCAAGGTGAATTTGATGAACTACCTTCGAAACTACCCTGTGATGAACTTTGTTGCCGCAACTTCCCCCTCGTGACCCGGCTAACCGTTAAAGTATTGGAGCTCCCGACAACGTTGTTATTAATATTACTACTTATATTATTGTTAATATTCCTCTCGTGATTCTTCAGACACTTCGTGCAAGCCTGGTTCGTGCAGTCACACATGCCTTTATCGTTTTTCAAATTTCTTCTATTGCTACTCTGAATGTGACTAGTTTCCTCAATTGTCTTGGATGACAGCGCGCTACCCTCGCAGACGTGCAGCTTGTCCTGACTACCGTGTCTGCTGGCACTGTGGTTGCAATGCCGTGGGCTGCTGCACCTCTGCAATTCGCCGTATCCACTGTCCGAGGTATCGGTTTGATGGTTACAGAGTTGCATCTTTAGACTATCCACATTTTCGGACAAATGTGGAGACACGCTCTGTGGTGAAGACCTGGATATAGGAGATGGAACCAAGGTGGATGTGGGGGAGATGTAGATTGGTGAGCGGCACGGCGAGTTACCCCTACTGATAGATGGACTTAATACTACTACAGGCTTGGGTATCGTGGGAGAAGGAGACTGACTCGGCGATGAACTTGGTGAAGGAATGAGTTTGATGCACGGAGACATGACAGAAGCGTGAGGAGGATCGCGTGGCGGAGATGCTTCTTCTCGCATGGCATGACTGCGCACAAGTACTTTGAGTTTTGAATTGGTCTGAAATTAAAAAGGTCGATTATTATTGAGTATGTGACTATTTCATTGTATTGAATGAATGTTGCATGTATCATTTTTTTCACAGTATGTTAAAACTATATTAAAACGAAATAGCCTTAGTAATTTCAAGTGTATCTTTTGTACTACCGTCAATGCATATAGTTGGTAGCAAATATGATTAAAAATTATAAAAATCCTGTATTAGTTTTGGAATTGGGCGAGACACTAGATTTTAGAATGTCGGATATTTTCTTGTGCTTGAGTTGACATTGCTGGATTCTAGTTAAAAATTTTGTTCCACTTTAACATGTCACAGAGTCTTCTTCTTCTTCTCTAATCGTTAATGCGCTTTCGGGCGTCGGATTCATAGAGTAATAATAAAAGCACTGAATAATTGTAGATTAAGTCACAGATTTGTGGAAGAATCAACATTATTGTTTTGAAGTTCGAGTCATAATTTTTATAGTATTGTAATTAAAACTACGTAAGTGACAGTTACATATCTTATGTTAAACCAAAAACACTCTGAATTCAACACTGGTTCTGGTATATTTGGGTTTCACTTAGATAAATATAAGTCACTCCTTCCTCGCCGTCAGCATATTCTAAATATTTTTTTTGGAATTTGAGTTTTCCAACAGAAATTTTAAATCAATCATGTATTTTGTGGAATAATTTTTTTTATATTGGTCCCCCATCGAATTCAATAGTTTGTACAGTTTTGTGTAACCCACTGTATATTCCAAATTCAAACTATCATGGTCTAGTAAATTGTGAAGAGTAGAATACTTGTTGTCTCGTGGTATTTGCGAATTTTTCGGTTCAATTGGTATTTAAAAAATTCAATATTCAAGTAGTGTACTCTTGGCTCTTCTGAAAGTTTTTCGACAGTCTGAACATTAGATTTTTGAATATTTATAAACACTATTGATCGAAGTCTAATAATTAACCCAGGAAATTAACAACAATACAGTGATTATGAGCTCAATTATTTACAGATAATTTTTTTCCAACTTTTTAAATTATTTTGAAATAACTTGTGCCTTTGCACAACTTTTTAAATTCCTCAAAACAGCTACTTGCAGCTGTTTTTACTTCATCAGCATTCCTATTATTCTCTAAAAATCATTTTGACTTGCTTTATTGTGACTGGCGTACTGGCGTAAGTCGCTATCAGAAATTACGACCGTTTTTTATCTGTATTGATAAATTGTAAATTTTCTTCCATTCAAGATGAAAACTCAATATTTAAAATTGCAAACTAATGTGCTGCCAACAAATAAGTACTGCCAATATAAATCTAGTGTCCAAAACTACTATATTTAATAGTAATTTATTATACAAGACGATAAAGTTAAATTTTATCCACGAGTGAATCGTTTAACGTCGAGACGAAGTCGAGACGTTAATGATTCAAGAGTGGATAGAAATAACTTTATCGTCGTGTATAATACAATATTTTTTTCTATAGCAAGAACTTTAACAATTTCAAACGAAAATAAGGACACTCAATCACATTTCAAAATGTCAGTAGCTAGATTGGGTTGCTACGATAATACGAAGCTGTCATATTTAATTTAAACAAAAGTTAGAAAATTAAATTACTTTATCGGTTTCAGGATATTAAGCCTTTGTTTACATATACAAAAGTAGGCTGGTAACTAGGTCATAACTTATCTGTATGGTAAAGGAATATTACCCTACATGGCAACCATAACCACACAGCAACCGATAAACTATTGAACAAATCACGGATGTTATGAATCATAACAGCCTCAGATGTTTTAAAAGCCTCGCTCTACGAGCTCGGATTTCAAAACATCTGCGGCAGTTATGATACTCATAACATTCCTAGATTTGTTAATAGCTATTATCTATCCTTGATGTTAAAGTGCTACTTTATCTACCCTTGCTGTTAAAGTAAAACTTGACCTTTTGTTTTCAGTTGATAAAAGCACACTTTAACATGTGCTATAGAAAAAATACAATTTATTGAGCTTCACTATAGAAGTACAAAGCGTGTCTATAAAGTAAATATTCATCATATAGGTAAGGTTTCCAGTACCAGGTGCCAGAACCGGAACCTTCCCGGGATTCTACAAAGAAAACTGAGTCCCGGGACCACAGCCACCATAGGTGAAGTCCCGGGACCATGTTAAGGTGTGTACGAGATTACAATATCAGAGAATTAGGACGGGTATTCACCAGTGTCTGGCAAACTACTGATGACTCGTGCACATTCTGCATTATTTGCGTTTTGAGTACACAGGAGAGGTATTATATATTTATCAGAGTGGAATCCGACCGAGCATTTTCAGTGGCAGGATCTTTTTCTACCAAAATTTGTTTTAAATTAGGGAATGACTTCTTAAATGCCCTTGTAGCTCTAAGATCCTATTTTATGTCAAAATAGTTTATTTCTTACTTATTTACACTTGTTTACTATAAACTATACTATACTAACAATATTTAAATAAAAAATACTTTATTTAATTTAAAACACTTGTTTTCTTCTGAATTTACTTTCCAGCTGAACACTATTTCCTTTTCGGGATCATTTTCGGTATCTTCAGGACTAGTCCCGGGACTTAAAATTTAGCTTGTTAGTCCCGAAAGCACTTTTGGTCCCAGGGCTTGGAAACCCAACAACTAAGCGATAGGGACAGTTTTTATACTGATTGTGGCTAAACTGGGTTCAACCAATACTAAGTAGAGTAGGTTTTATTCGAGAAACAAGTGTGACACTATTTGATTACGAAGCCAATCAAAATCTCACCAAATGTAAAGTTTGTTCCGTGAAATAACTTTCTGCTTTATTTTAAATACCTATGCAAGCTCCTTAATATCCTAAACTAATTCCAGGATACCTTGTATAAAATTATTTTTAAAATACGAAGACCCCATTTACCCCACAGCAATTTTTCCGTACGGCAGTTTAATCTTGCCCTCTTATAATTTAGAATTTCCTTGCACCAGTTATCTATATGACGCACAATCTTCGCTTATTTCGTTGACATGACTGATTGTTTTGAAACAAATCATCAAAAACCATGATTTAAGACCTAATCAAATATAAAATGTGAAGGGAAAATGACTGTGAAAGAGTCGTAGGTAAGCATCAATACACAACTTGAATGAAACAAGAAAATGTTAGCGATATATTACAATAACAATTTGAATCCAAAGGTTTTACTACTGCTTTTACAATGTACCAATACACGCGTAAGTCATTTTTATTGCTCATTTTTCACCTAATGTAACAACTTCAATTGTCCAGTCGATGAATCAAGGAATCATTGAAACATTGAAGAAATTCTACAGGAAAAACTTATGGTCCATAACTTAAAGGGTGATTGACAATGCTGATAGAAGCGAAAAATGCTGAGAAATCTATATCCGATTATCAACTGTTATTGAGAACTGAGAATGCAGTACGTAGAGACAACCCTATCCATTTTCACACATTAAATAAGATAGTTGGGGCATGTCACGCAGATGCAATCTACGAAGCAAACCAGAAGATCACAAAGACCAAGGTTAACATAGATACAAGAAGCAGAGAAGAAATAAATATAAAGGAATGGAGAAAGAGTGTAACTGATGTCAAGAACATAGAGCAGCAGTCTCATGAACGTTAAATAGACAAGGAATTGATACCAGCAACACTATCATCTACTCTTAGAAAGTGCAGACATGAAGTCTTTGTAGCTAAATGTGGAGGCATTTAAAGCTGCCAGTCCACGATATTTTAACGTATATACAGGGTCCGGCAACTACGCAAGGGTGGAAGATATTTCTAAAACTATGGGAGTTACATGAACATTGTGTATATAAAAGTTGTAGATACGAAGGTGGTGCACATTACTACAATAGTGTTGAGCGGGGCTCAAAAAAGCGTGACGAATCAAACTTAATTTTTTTAAATGGAATGCCCTATATTTGGGTAGCTTAAAAGTTTTGCACTGAAATAATCATTTTGATATCAAGTTGTATGAGCCTAGCGTCAACTGTTTTAGAGATATTAACGATTTTATTCAAAAAAATGCTGAACTTCAGGCGGCTGCTGTAAGCAACAGAAATCAATTGAATGTAGCAAAACGTTATCAAAAAATTATGATTTTCGTGAACTACCTTTCAAAAGTAAAATGGTGGATCTGGGGATTAATGCTATACAGGGTGGTCAATATTTGCAAATTTAATAATTTCGATTTTATTTCAAATTGAACGCCCTGTATATTTTTATATTTTTGAAACGGCCTTTAAATGAGCTTTCATTTGATATGTCACTTCATACCTCTAAATTCAACTGTTTTTCAGATATGAAAAAAACAATTTAAGCCCCTTAACATGCTTTATTTCAAGGGATAACAAACAAACGCCGTTAAAATAATGATTTAAACACTTGACCCTCCAAAAATTAAAACGCAAACCAAGTTTAGAAAATATAAATGCAGTCAGTGTAAATACAAGAAATAATAAATACGAAAAAACGATAAATGCAGGAATAAATTAATTCCAAGGTCAAATAAAATCAGATAAAAAAACAAATGCCAATACACCAAAATCCTATACGTAATTACATTAAATGTACAAATAATTCTCTTTTCCGGCTCTGTATTAAAGCTGTACAGAGAACTCATAATCAGCAAATATAATTATTTCGATTTATTTAAATGGAACACCCTGTAAATTTCTGTATTTTGAAAAGTACTTTTAATAAGCTTTCTTCTGATATTTCATTTTCTATCCCGAAATTTAATCAATTTTCAGATTTAATTTTCTACTACTTTATTCAGTTTTTCCGTATTTTATTATTTCTAGTTTTAAGTAGTGGCTGGATTTTTGTTTCCTAAACTTGGGTTTTACCTTTTTTTGATAAGAAACCAAATGTTTAAATCATTATTTTAATGAGGTTTGTTTGTTATCCCTTCAAATAAAGCATCTTAAGAAGCTTAAGTTGTTTTTTATGTTCAAACATGCATAACTGAAAAACCTTTGAATTTAGATGTATCAAGTGACATATCAAAAGAAAACTCATTAAAAGGGCCTTTCAAAATCATAAAAATATACAGGGCGTTATATTTGATAAAAATGCGAAATTATTAAATTTCCAAATATTGACCACCCTGTATAGCATTAATGCCCAGATCCACGATTTTACATTTGAAAGGTAGTTCACGAAAATTATAACTTTTTGATAACGTTTTGCTTTATTCAATTGTTTTCTGTTGCTTACAGCAGCTGCCTGAAGTTCAGCATTTTTTTGAATAAAATCGTTAATATCTCCGAAACATTTGACGTTAGGCCAATACACCTCGATATCAATATGATGAGTATTTCAATGCAAAACTTTTAAGCTACCCAAATATGGGGCATTCCTTAAAAAAAAGGTAAGTTTGATTCGCCACACTTTTTTGAGCCAGCCTGTATAATCAAAAATATTTTAGCAATGTGTACCACTTTCGTACCTATAACTTTTATATAGTACACAATATTCATGTAACTCTCACAGTTTTAGAAATATCTACCACCCCCACGTCGTTGCCGGACCCTGTACAGTGTGTTTCACTTGTAATGAAGGCACCTAAATACCTTAGATATTTTAAGCACGATGATTTGGAAGTTTGGTAGTTTGTACAGATCCCTAAGGAGACAACTTCAACTACATTTTGGATTATTTCTACCTCTGCATACCAGCCTACAATTGATTAAAAATGTGAATTTGCAGAAACTTCTTATTTTCAAAATCTTTTTTGACATCCTCAAAAACTTCCAAATAAGAATTTCTATCCGCAAACGTCACAAAAGTGACAACTTATGTGTCTTTATTGACAAGGTAAAAGTATCACTTTATCTGCCTAAGCAGATAAAATAGCGACTTTTGCGTACTTTATCTGCCTAAGCACACAAAATCGTTGCTCTCTTCTTTCTTTCTATATTTGTTCGCTATCTCCTCCGAAGATACTGGACCGATTAAATTGTATGAGAGCTTAAAATTTTGCTAATTTTTAGACTTAGATCGTAGGCCGGTTTTTATTTTCGAAAAAAGTAGGAAAAAGTTTTAATTTAAATAAACCTTTAAGCAGCGGATCGGAGCATCTGTCCCGTGGGTTATGGTGTGACAACTGCTGTGGCCGTGTGCTATTAGCTCGGGTGATTCAGTATGTTCATATATCATTACAGTAGCGCGTTATTTGAGCAACAGAGGTTGGCGCAGGGGTACAGTGCTCGCCTGTCACGCGGATGGCCTGGGTTCGATTCCCGGCCGATGCATCCTTTTTTTAAAATGTATATTAATGAAATTTACCTGAATACGTTTGCGGATAAAATAGTATATGTTATTCGGAGTAAAAGTGACTTTATGTGGCTTAGCTGAATTATTTGCCTCACTGACGTTCGGCTAAATAAACTTCAGCTTCGCCACATAAAGTATCACTTTTACTCCTAATAACATAATCTACTATTATTACAAAAAATAAAGACAATTTTTGTACGCAATAGTAGATAATCGAAAATATAATCAAAACATAAAAAGACTAAAACCAGAAAATTTTTTTTTATTAAAATAAAAACTTTCTTTCATTTTTACGTATTAAAAACGGTTTTATAAGTCACTAGGAGAGGTTATGTTTTTACTAGGGTATCTTGTTTAAAAAAATTTACAGCAAATGAAATACTTAGTACTTACATTTAGGCCAAGGCAATAAGCGAAAAACAGGGGTTGTGATCGTAATTATTCTGGTAGTTTCAATTTTTTCATATGTTTTATAAACTAGTCCCCTGTTTTAAAATCCAAGTTTTCGACATTAGCGCGCCTGTGCGCGCGCGCGCATCGCCATCTTGAAAAAACCAGCCAAAATAACGGCAAAATCTAGTTTTTCCCGTATATATCCTTTCCAATGCAAATTTCTGTTCAAGTAATTTTAACAAATTTTGTAGAGCATAAAATTTCCTACCACTGTTGTATTTACAATTATCTTCTATCTCTAATAGTTACCGAGATATAAAGTCGTAAAGATGCTGTGGCTAAAATCTAGTTCCAGGACGGGCGCTCTTCAGTGTTGTACGTGAGCGTTCAGTGCGAAACGATTGTCAATATTTTTGCGTTGTTAAAACTGCTCAGTGGACGTGTGTTAAGCTGATTTGAAATGTCGGTTTCGGCAGGAGCAGATTGCTTCATTTGTGACAAAAGTTTGAGTGATGATGAAGTGGTATTGAAGTGGTATTAGTAAAGAAGGATGAGTTGTTTCACTTTGAAATGCGAGTGTGAATTAAGGAATCACCTCACATCAGTCGCTGTTGAAGAACTTGATGGAAATCACCGTGCACGTTGCTTGTCAAAAGAACTACATGACTGATAAACCCATCTTCGGATTTATTCGTAGAGGTAGAGCGTCGGCGCAAACTCGTTCTCTTTAGGTCTAATGGCCCCAAATTTAAGTTCAAGACAAAGTATTTTTATTTATGGCGAAGGAATAACTGAAATATATCTTTAAAGGCAGAAGAAGTTACGTATGTCAAGATGGGATCCTGTACATAAGGTGGAGCAGCTGTCTGTGGATAAGACGATTACCAAAATACCAAAACAGCTGGAGAACAGGGTGATGGGTGGGCCCAACAAGTGATTGAACGTGTTGCTCTAGTGTCTGAAGGCTCTGACTGGGTGGTACAAGATGCAAGATATGCGTCTTGCTACAAAAAGTTATCCTTCGTGCCTCCTTCTGTATTGAAACCTGGCCCACCCCTTAGTAAAAATGTTGATAAAGCCTTGGGAGATATTTATAATTATCTGCTCAACAATTTAGACGAATGTCAGTTTTCATTGGAACAGTTAACGGGTAAAATAGAAGGGGACTTTCGGCCTAACGTAAAAACTGCCAGGGCGAGACTTGAAAGCCACTATGGTGACGACATCCTATTTATTGAAAAGAGAAAAACACGCCAGTTGTGTATTTAAAAAATATTGGCTACAAAATAATTACTAACCAGTGGTATCAAGACTGGAGCTCCGCTCATGGAGGAACGTCGTCGGATTGTAAGAACTGCTGCATATATTATTAGAGAATATATTCGATCCAAAGTGTACCCATTGACAAACTACAGTTGATCAGATGACTTTCTTCAAGATGTGAACTCGGTGATTCCACGTACAGTATTACAGTTTTATGAGAGAGTGATAAACAAAGGAAAACATGGCAAGGCAGGAGGATGGAAAAGAAAATGTGTTGCCTTATCGCACACCCTGATTTCAGCAACAAGGCCATGATCTTTCGTTTTATCACTTCTTACAGGTGTAGGTGCCTACATGTACAAAAAATTTGGCTCAAAAATTCTCATTGATGTTCTCTAGGCCCTTGGCTTTTCATGCTCCTACAAAGAGGCAACTCGACGTGAACAGTTTGACAGTCTTCATCCGGAAATTCCAGTCCAAGATAACGTCTTTATCAAATTCGTATTTGATAATGTGGATTTTAATATAGAGACTTTGGACGGGAGAGTTTGTAGCTGTGACCCCTGTTACATCTGTACGGCCAGATCAAAACATTCGGCGTGTTCAGCATTTATTTTCAAGGGAACTAGTGGGAAACTTTGGTTCTGTTCCTTTGAAATCTTTTCATGGAGTGAAGAATAGCGGTTTGCAGAAAATCCGAATTGAAGACGTTGCACATATTCATCCTTTGTCAGAAGGTATTTTACCATCATCAGCTAACATTGTCTGGTTGTATGGGAAATGGTCTAAATTTTCTCCGCTCCCTGGGTGGAATGGATTTATGGAGAAGATATCATCAAATGGAAATTATGAAATGTCGAAGGTATTATGTTTACCATTCATCGACTCCCGACCTACTCATTATGACACAGTGCTGACCTCCTTGGAAGTAGCCAGTGAAAAAAGCCGCTCTCAGAATCAACAAACCACCTTTGTATCGTTTGACCAGCAACTCTATGTGAAAGGCCAAGATATACTTGCCTTCGTTGATGATGACGAGGAATTTGGTGACCCAGTCGCCACAGATTCGGCTGATGAGATAGCGGGAGACAATATTAAAGCTGTTCAGGGCCCGAATAAGAGACAGAAACTAGAGTCAAGAGAATGACGAGTTGAAAACACTATACCGCTGTTTAAATTTTTGACCTGATTTTGGTGGACTACAACCTCGATAACTAATAGAGATTTAAAAAAACATAAAACATACACGTCTTTTATGAAATTTTATGCTATACTCAATTGGTGTTGGTAATTTTTTCTCAAAATTGCACTCAAATGAGATACGAAAAACCAATCCTAGTCGTACATTTTACTTGTTTTTTCAAACTTAGACACATCTTTACGACTTTATATCTCGGTACCTATTAGAGATAGAAGAAAATTGGAAATACAGCAGTTGTAGAAAATTTTATGCTCTACAAAATATGTTAAGGCTACTTTAAACGAAATTTGTATTGGAAAAGAGATATATAGGAAAAACTAGATTTTTCTGTGATTTGGGCTGGTTTTTTCAAGATGGCAGCGCGCGCACATGCATGCCAAGGTCGAAAACATGGATTTAACATTAGGAGACCAGTTTATAGGTGAGTGGATGGCCCCGCGAGCAAATGCTCGCCTCTCAGGCGATTGGCCTGGGTTCGAATCCCGGCGACTCCATAGAGTTTAAAAATTGTACGCTCCCCGGCTACCACGCTAACACCTACGGTAGTCGTTAACCCCTAACAAGGGAACTCTTCCTCCGTTTCGACGGGCCAGGCTAGCCACCTACCCGGCCTAAAGGTAAAGAAGGCTCATAGAACCACTTTGTGGTTAACCCTTAACCACTGACATGCGGTGTGCCATACCGCTCCAAAAATACATTCTGTTGTAAAACGACAAAAGATTCCTAGAAAACCATCTGTGTACCTTCAAGTGGTGTGTAACTGTACCTATTGTCAACTGCTGCAGTTTCAGTATGCATTTAGTTTTTGAATTACGTTGACGTTAAAGTTTTCTTGTGGTATCACGTACCGTATGTCAGTGACTACGTTCCTATAGTTAAAAGCAGTGCAGTTATTGTTAGTATTTTCTACTCTAATCTTTTTTTAAATTAATACCATTAATTTGTTATTTAAACATTATTTTACCATTTTATACAGGATTTTGTGGCAATGTCCCAACATTTTTTTTAATATTATGCATGCATTTATAAGTTTTTCGAAAAAATAAAGCTAATTTTATTTTGAGTCGTATTGTATTCTAAAGAAGTGTGAAGAATAATTTAGTAATTGATGTAAAAAACAAATACAGTGATATAGGACAGATTAACATTAAAAACAAAGAATAATAGGCAACGGTATGACATACCGCACGTCAGTGTCTACGTCCTGAAACATCCATGTCATTGGTTAAGGGTTAAAACAGACCACTGGCCTACAATAAGAGGAGGAAGAAGAAGAAGAAACCAGTTTATAAAACATCTTAAAAAATTTAAAATACCAAACTAATTCCGATTGCAGATCACTAATTGCACTCACTGGTCTAATTCTAATAGTAAAATAATTAAGTTTAAAATGAAAAATAAAATGTAAAGTTCAATTAATTTCAGGATCTTGTTCATTGCATTGTGACTGAATTTATTTGCTTAAATATAATTTCTAGTTTAAAAAAAAATGTTAATAAACCTTTGAGCAATAAATATTTTGTAATAAATGTAGTTTTAAATATTTTTACACGGATTCGTAAGGTGGAGAATATCTTGAAATTGATTTTCACTTTTTCCTACATAACCATCTTGATTTTTTAAATAAAGAATTTAGATACTAACAATATAATTAATTTGAAGAATTTTTGAAAGAGAAATCAGCTTTGAAAAAACTCAAAATCAGTTAAAAACCTGAAAATTTTTAAAAAATCTAAACTTCACGAACATTTTTGTTTTTATTCGGCATCATTGTTAAACTTCTTTTTATCTTTTTGCCACAAAAATTTGTATCTGGATGTTTTGAAAATGCTAAACGTTTTGAAATCAAATCCCCAGCCTTCCTTGATTGCTAACGCAAGTATAAAAAATTATCCAAATAGGTAGCTTACATTTCAATTTCAAATCATTATGCTAAAAATAAAAAAGACACAGAGGTGCCTTCATTTCAAGTGAAACACACTGTATACATCAGAGGTACGCGCTACTATTTCTTTCTGTCATAGGGGTACGCAATCCAAAAAGTTTGAAAACTACTGACCTAGAGAAAGAGTAAAAAATAACTGAACAACTGAAAATAATCTCCTTCTGGACATGGTCCTAGAAGATAGCGTAAAATATAAATTTGTGATCATCACTCTATCAATATTGCAACAGGTCAAAGCAAAGAAACAAAAGATGTACAGCAGAAATATGTTTCATTATGTGGAGAAATTTTATTTGTGATCATGGTCGATTATTTATCCAAAAAAACCAAAATCACTGGAACGTTTTATGGAAATTTAAAATGCGTAAGGAACTATCAAGGGTGTTCTTTTCATAGAAAAAATTAGCTCAATCAAAGTTGTTATGTTGCTAAACAGTCATTGCAAGATTTGTGTCAGTAGACCCTCTATCACACCTGCAGATCTAACCTCGAATGACTTAACATTGTTGCCAAAAACTCCATAGGAAGTAGTTCTCCAATGACAATAAGGCAATAGAAATAAATAGTTTGCAGAGGTTGGAGAGAGTTTACATCTTCTGTTAAGTCATGGAAATGTTGGGGAAAAAATATTATAAAATAAAGTATCCTAAAAGTTCAAAGCTCAGGGGTGAATCATAAGAATAAACCTACATATACGAGCCAAAAGTCACGAGTTCGCCCTAACGCATTTTCTGACTTAATGTTTTATAAAAGTCTGTTATCGGAACTAAAACAAGTTACGGTAATTTCGAAATATTAAAATATGACTAATTTATCATCGTCAACATGGATGGTGCTCTAGCTTATTATGGCAGATGGGTTAAACATCCATTACAATCAGCATTGGATTGGCCGTGGTAGACCTGTTCAATCGCCACCTCGCTGGCCAGATCAAGGATTTTCATATTTGGGGCTATCTGAAATCGTAAGTGTACAGAACACTAGCGGGCACCTGCAGGAATTATTAAAACGCATTGAAAATGCTTTCCATATGTTAAAGAATAACGTCAAAATGACAAGTCGTGTGCAAGAAGCCATCGTGACGAGTTGCCAGAAATGCATAGAAGTTGGTGGAGGTCATTTTGAACATTTAGTATAATGTGTTTGTTTTATTACATTAATAAATTTTCGTATTTCTTTTGTAACATACTGTAACTTGTTATGGAGTCGAAAAAAAGTATAGCTCTATATACAATTTTTTGATCAGAATAACATTTACTATCTATAAAAAAAAATGCGGGAAAAAAGCCAGGACACCCTGTATTGTATAAAATAGTAACTAAAATGACATCTTGGGAAAAAGTGCAGTACTGATAAATATTTGTTGTTGATTTTCGTCAGTTTGCATGTTTACTGTTAAGTACAAATATTACACATATTCAGTAAAAAATCAGGTTATATTTGATATTTTATTCAATATTGTCGTTCAGTTGTTTATTATAAACAACACTTTTGACATTTAGTTCAAAAATGGTTCACGGTAAAAATTTATCAGAAGATCTGGGAAAAACTATTGTTAATTTACCAATATCAGGCAAATCTGCCTGCTGTATTGTAAAAGAATTAGGTTTACCTCGTTATACAGGGTGTTAATTAAGTACGTAGACAAACTTTAAGGAGTGATTCCTTGATCAATTCTAAGATAAAAAGTTCATACAAACATGGGACCTAAACGGCTTCGTTTTCAAGATACAGGGTGTTGAAGTTTAAACAAAAAATTTCTTTTTTTCAAAAATATGGAAAACGTTTAGAGGTATTCTAATGAAACTTGGTATATGGTAGTATTTCTTAAAGTGGCATTGTTTGCTCAAAATAAATTTAATTTATTTCCACCAGTGGCGTGCATCGGGGCCACCTCAGTTACCTTATTTTAGAAAAATCTGATACGCCACTGTTTTTTAATCAACACGACAAGTTATTTAGCTTCACCCATTGAAACTATACAAAAGATGGCTCTTTTATATTTTTGATAGAATAAACCTTTTTCGAGAAAAACGGAAAAATCTGTAACAGCAATTTCGTTAATTGGACTTTAATGGGATCAAAACGGCTTCGTTTTCAAAATACAGCTTAAAAAAGTTTTAAAAATATATTATTTAATAACAAACAATCTTACAATAGCTACAAAACTTTTGGCTAAAAAACAGTGGCGTACCAGATTTTTCTAAATAAGGTAACTGAGGTTGCCCCGATGCACGCCACTGGTAGAAATAAATTAAATTTATTTTGACTGAACAATGCCACTTTATGAAATACTAACCTACACCAAGTTTCATTAGGATACCTCCAGCCGTTTTTCAAAATTTTTGTAAAAAAGTTTTTTGTTTAAACTTCAACACCCTGTATTTTTAAAACAAAGCCGTTTAGGCCCCATGTTTATATAAACTTTTTATCTTAGAATTGATCAAGGAATCACTCTTTAAAGTTTGTATACGTACTTAATTAACACCCTGTATAATAACAAATATTGTTAAATTGTCTAAACCAATTGCATCTGTTGCTCCAAAACCGCATTGCCCAAGAAAGTGTTTGCTTACTGGCGCTGAGCTACGAATTTTGGGCCATATAGTAAAAACAAGTAGTAGTAAGGTAGTAACAACTTCATTGTTTTAGCTCTTTTGTGGAACGAAGCTATAGGAAAACAATATTCTACAAGTACTAGCTTGACAGTTTTGAAAATAATTGATTTTAATTTTTATAAGGTTTTCAATAACATACTGTTTGAATTTAAATTTACAGTTGAGAAACATTTAGTAAGGGAAAAGCCTTTACTAACTAAGAAACAAAAGAAAAATCGTCTTGTTTGAGCTAAATGTCACAAAAACTGGACGAACGAGCATTGGCCCAACGAAATTTGGAGCAATGAAGTTAGATTTAAGTTTTACGTGAGATTCTCAAAGCAGGGTAATCCAAAGAATATCTGAAGCATATCAATCTGACTGTTTGAAAAAAGAGCGAAGAATCTTACTTCTACAATAGTGTGATGTCTGGGGCAGGTGTCGGTGTGATTTACTTTGCACAAAGCATAATCAATGCAAAAAAAATCTGGTGTGATACACGCACACAACTTCCTTTTACAGTGATCTTATAATTAGCCAAAAATATGATTTTAAATTTTTAAGCATTTGTCAAAAATTTTCAAAAATTACAAATTTTACAAAAACGGTACAAAATAGAGTGTTAGTTCAAGCGACAAATTTTCTCTAGAATTTTAAGCTGAATTCAAAAATGTAATAATATACCGGGTGTTCTATTTAAAATAAGTTAATAAAAAAAAATGAAAAAAAAAACACAAGAAACCCATTTTAGAAGTATTCAACTGGAAAATTACCTATCTCACATCAATACACATTAAAAATGTAATAAAAATGTAAAGTTTAAAAAAACTCGTTAGAGCCGTTTTTGAAAAAATTGAAAAAAACTTAAAAATCACAAGAATAAACACCTACTTCCGGTTATGCGATTTTCTTCAAAAGCTTGCTCTCGCATCTACATAGTACACAAAACTTATATATGAAGTTTCAACTCCATACCTCTTTCCGTTTTTGAGATATTCTGTTCACAGACAGACAGACAGACACACAGACAGACAGACAGACAGACCAGTGAAAAAAAATATGTTTTTTGGGTTCAGGGGACTCTGAAACGTGAAGATCTGTTGAAAACTCAATTTCGAATTTTTGGGGTGAATCCAATACTTCCTTTATTGTAAAAGGAAGTAAAAGAATCTGGTGTGATACACTCACACAACTTCCTTTTACAGTGATCTTATAATTAGTCAAAAATTTCATTTATAATTTTTAACCATTTGTTAAAAATTTTCAAAAATTACAAATTCTACAAAAACGGTACAAAATCGAGTGTTAGTTGAAGAGACAAATTTTCTCTAGAATTTTAAGGTGAATTCAAAAATGTAATAATATACCGGGTGTTTTATTTAAAATAGGAGTTAATAAAAAAAATAGAAAAAAAAACAAAAGAAACCCACTTTAGAAGTATTCAACTGGAAAATCACCTATCTTACATCAATACACATTAAAAATGTAAGAAAAATGTAAAATTTAAAAAAAATCGTTAGAGCCGTTTTTGAAAAAATCGAAAAAAACTGAAAAATCACAAGAGTAAACACCTACTTCCGGTTATGCGATTTTCTTCAAAAGCTTGCTGTCTCATCTACATAGTACACAAAACTTATATATGAAGTTTCAATGCCATACCTCTTTTCGTTTTTGAGATATTCTGTTCACAGACACACAGACAGACAGACCAATGAAAAAAAATATGTTTTTTGGGATCAGGGGACTCTAAAACGTGAAGATCTGTTGAAAACTCAATTTCGAATTTTTGGGGTGAATCCAATACTTCCTTTATAGTAGTAAAAGGAAGTAAAAATAGAAAAAAAAACAAAAGAACCCCACTTTAGAAGTATTCAACTGGAAAATCACCTATCTCACATCAATACACATTAAAAATGTAAGAAAAATGTAAAGTTTAAAAAAAATCGTTAGAGCCGTTTTTGAAAAAATCGAAAAAAACTGAAAAATCACAAGAGTAAACACCTACTTCCGGTTATGCAATTTTCTTCAAAAGCTTGCTGTCTCATCTACATAGTACACAAAACTTATATATGAAGTTTCAACGCCATACCTCTTTTCGTTTTTGAGATATTCTGTTCACAGACAGACAGACAGACACAAGAACACACACAGACAGACAGACCAATGAAAAAAAATATGTTTTTTGGGATCAGGGGACTCTAAAACGTGAAGATCCGTTGAAAACTCAATTTCGAATTTTTGGGGTGAATCCAATACTTCCTTTATAGTAAAAAAAAGTAAAAAGACAAATTTGTTATACGTAAATACGCAACCACGCGCACAAGTGCAATGCCCTGTAGCGCCTCTACAAACTATAAAAATCTGGTGTGATACACTCACACAACTTCCTTTTACAGTGATCTTATAATTAGTCAAAAATTTCATTTTTAATTTTTAACCATTTGTTAAAAATTTTAAAAAATTACAAATTCTACAAAAACGGTACAAAATCGAGTGTTAGTTGAAGAGACAAATTTTCTCTAGAATTTTAAGGTGAATTCAAAAATGTAATAATATACCGGGTGTTTTATTTAAAATAGGAGTTAATAAAAAAAATAGAAAAAAAACAAAAGAAACCCACTTTAGAAGTATTCAACTGGAAAATCACCTATCTCACATCAATACACATTAAAAATGTAAGAAAAATGTGAAGTTTAAAAAAAATCGTTAGAGCCGTTTTTGAAAAAATCGAAAAAAACTGAAAAATCACAAGAGTAAACACCTACTTCCGGTTATGCGATTTTCTTCAAAAGCTTGCTGTCTCATCTACATAGTACACAAAACTTATATATGAAGTTTCAATGCCATACCTCTTTTAGTTTTTGAGATATTCTGTTCACAGACACACAGACAGACAGACAGACAGACAGACCAATGAAAAAAAATATGTTTTTTGGGATCAGGGGACTCGAAAACGTGAAGATCTGTTGAAAACTCAATTTCGAATTTTTGGGGTGAATCCAATACTTCCTTTATAGTAGTAAAAGGAAGTAAAAAACGGCTTTAACTAAAAATGCGGCGGGCCGCATAGAAACGTTAGTCTCGCATTAATCCAGGAAGCCGTGGTCAAGGATAGTACAGTCAGACCTCGGCGTTCGCGGGGGTTACGTTCCTGAAGAATGCCGCGAAGCGCAAAACCGCGATGCGTGCATAAACACATAAATGATAAAAACGAGGTTAGGTTCTATAAACTAGATTTATTTATACTATGCAACTTCAAAAAATTCAAAAATACATAAACGTGCGTATACAAACATGGAAATACGTACATTTTCAAAACATATTCAAATACGTACATTTTCAAAACATAAAATATAAAGCAAAAAACGCTAAAACAAAAAACATTAAATTTTACAATTTATTTCAGGTCCGATTTGGTAATAAGAGATTCAAATAAATAGACTCGATAAGTGTGTTTACAAGTTCGTGATAAATAATGTTAATTAGGTGTTCATGACATAAACCGCATACGTCTGCTTTATTTACTTACGGCCGGTCTTATGAAGGTCACTAACCTGACGTTAACTTTAAATCGCTGTGAAAATAAACAAAAGCTTATCATTCATTAGTAAACTAATTTTATTCGCTTTTATTTATTTTAATTTTAACAGGGAATTAAAGTTAACGTCAGATTAGTGGTCTTCATAAAACCGGCCGTTAGCGTGTGAAAGTTGAAACAGTTAACGTTGTCAATTCCATCCGCGAACAGCAAAGAAAGGGAGCACAAAAGTGCCACGCGTAAAATCAAATCAGTGAACCGCAAAGCCGCGAACGGCGAGGTCTGACTGTAAATACACACATATTTCAGCAAGATGGCGCTAAACTGATGATGTCTTAGACAAGAAAATAATACTAGACTACTAGATTTGACTTCTAGTAGCCCCGATTTGTCCCCGATCGAAACACTGTGGAACAAAATAAAAAAAACAACTCCAAAGTTGCCATGTTCAAAAAATAATAAAATTATAAGCGGAAATATGAAATTCCTTCTCACCACAAGAGTGCGAAAATCTTGTAGATACCATGCCAAAACGTATACATGCCACTTTAAGACGATGTTACACAATGGTGAAAATATTATTTTGTTCAGGTTAAACCAATAAAATTCGCCCACAAAAGTACAGTCCTTTTATTTTTTATTATTCTTTCTCTGCTGTATTTCAATTTGAAAATATGTCAAATTAATTGTATTTTATCATAATACAATAGGTAATCTCTGAATATGTTAACGTTAACCATCTATGTATACATAAATGTGTAATACGCGATGTCTTATCATTGGGATACTATGTATTCTGTTAGACTTCCTGTTAAAAATAAAAATAAAATAATGAAATAAAATTTGTATTGCCGTTGTTTATTTTGGAGTCACATTATCTAAATGTAAAAACATGCAATTGGGCGAACTCACATGATTTTGGGCTCATACAGAGTATTAGCATATCACAGTGCAAGTTTAATGCAATGGTGAACAATTGAATTCCAATGACACCTCCTACTACAATAGTAACATATCAACCTCATTTTACTGAGCTACAAAATGGCTGTACAAAATTCACAAAATGCTTTGCTGGACGAAGCTACAACATGAAGCCACTGCTAAGAGATATCATACACCCGTAAGACCAGAATAAACCCAAGCATATACTCCCTTATTTGCAGAAGATCACTGAGTAACCAAAAATCAATTGAATCATTGATCCCTGCATTGCTTCACCGTGTCATAAGAAAAATTGGTAAAAATGATATACTCTACGTCAAAAAGCTAGGTCACATTATTGCTTCAGAAAAAAAATCAGAAGTTCCTATTTACACGTTTACATGGAATTTGACAAAACCAAAAACACTGAAATGGTAATAGAAAGATAATAATGTTATACCCTGCACCTAGATGTAGTATTTATATGCAACATTCAAACAATGGGTAATTAATTAAGAGTTCATAAAGCAATAAACAGAAAATATTGTTAAATTTAATAAATTTTCTAAGATACTAAATACATTTATGTAAAATCTTATGCATACTGATACTTACCCTCCCCCTGGACTGAGGGGGTGATGTATGCCCTTCAGATTCAGTTTCCATGGCGGTATTTACACCCCTCTGCTGCATCGTTCTCGTTAAGTGTGACCTTTTGATCGTCTGTAGCTGAAATAATTGTCCTATATCAGTTACAGTTGAATTTCTTAGAACAAATTTTCACGTTTTAAAGTGAAAATGTAAAAAACACGTGTTACATTACTAGAACTAATGACAGAACAGGTTCTATTACACTGTTTCAAACTGAAATAGAAGTAAAGTTAATTAATGGATCGGTATTTTTTGTTTTAGTATCCTTTTAAATTATTTAGTATGTTTACAATTGACGGTTTTTGTGACAAAAACCTACTAGTCCTTAATGCCCTTTAAAATTTATAAAATAATTTTCAGGGGTAATACCACAAGAGGTGAAAATCACGAATGTTTTCGTCCACATGCAAATTATTGCGTTTAAATTTCTCGAAACCAAAACTGCGTTAAAAATTCCGCGAGACCGCAGGTCGAGTGGAATTTGAGCAGTTTTTGCTAAGAGAAATTTGCAATAATTTGCAGGTTGAGAAAAAAAATTCTTAAAAAATGTTGCCTTGAGTGGTATTTGGAAAGATTATTCAACAATATGGGTAGATGGCTTTTACCGTGTTCGACAGCACACATTTTTAACGTTTTCTACTATTAATTCAATACTGGAGCTTCCAACACGATTATTATGAGTTTTTAGAACGACGGATTTGCAAAACTTCACTTTGACGTTTTGATGAAATGTCAGTCAAAGGCTACTCACTAAATTGAAATCATTGAAACCAATCGGGCTCGCTTGAAAACACTGCGACATTAGGTGTTTTCAAATACAGTCAATTTTTATTGGCCGTTTCTGACAAATTGAACGATTTTCATTGGTTCGTTCATTATAGTGTTGAATAATCAAGGGTAATACCACAAAAGGTGAAAATTTTTTGAGAATTTTTTCGTTCACATGCAAATTATTGCGTTTAAATTTCTCGAAACCAAAACTGCGTTAAAAATTCAGCGAGACCGCAGGTCGAGTGGAATTTGAGCAGTTTTTGTTGAGAAATTTGCAATAATTTGCATGTTGACGAAAAAAATTCTCTTAAAAAATTTTACCTTGAGTGGTATTTGGAAAGATTATTCAACAATATGGGTAGATGACTTTTACCGTGTTCGACAGCACACATTTTTAACGTTTTCCACAATTAATTCAATACTGGAGCTTCCAACACGATTATTATGAGTTTTTAGAACGACGCTGATTTGCAAACTTTGACTTTGACGTTTTGGTGAAATGTCAGTCAAAGGCTCCTCACTAAATTGAAATCGTTGAAACCAATCGGGCTCGCGTGAAAACACTGTGACATTAGGTGTTTTCAATGAAAGTCAATTATGATTGGCCGTTTCTGACAAATTGAACAATTTTCATTGGTTTGTTCAATATAGTGTTGAATAATCAATACTATTTTTTTGGTTCAACTATCCTTATCACGTACGTATTCGTGTGTTTGCGAGAAAAATGTCTGTTTAAAACTTCAATATCTTGACATATGTGAAACTAATCCCAAAAACATTGTTGTATGTTGAATTAGAATGATAAAGAATGATTTAAGAAGTTTTTCCACGATTGACTATGTCAATAGTTTTTCTTCAAGGATAATAATATACATTGCACTTATTTTTAAAATTTATTTTTTTAGAAAACGGTAATTGACACGTTATTCTCACTACTTTAAAAAATATAGTTAAGTTAACTATACTTAGACTATGACGGCAACAGATAATAATAATCTCTCTTTATTAAGCCCATATACATATACATACTAGCCAAAACTAACGGGTATGCAGTGTTATCTACACTAAATCTACTAATTAATTAAAAGATATTCCGAACAATTTTCTCAACAAAATATTGGTTGCCCGAAGAACCAAGTTTTATCTTCTTCTTCTTCTTCTCCTAAAACCCTGGTACCTTAAACAGGTGTCGGTATTCTAAAATGCTTATGGAGTAGGGATGTCGTACCCCGTCTAAAAAGAAACCGGGTACCCGAAAACAGTATCCGGGTACTTTCGGGTACCTGAAATATATAACAAAAATGTTAGAGTACATCTGAACATCTGAGGTAGCTACAATTTCTTCCAATTTGCACTCTACTTCCAGATGGAAAACACTAACTGTACATATTTCTCGATTTTTTTTTTAATTATTGGCTATTCTGAAATCAAAATCGAAGAAAAAAGTTGGTAGCAACATCATTATCAACATCACACAGAGGATGTTTATGTTCGTTTGTTTATGGACAAGGTCTAGGCATGCAAAGTACCAGGTATTTACCTTAGACACCGACTGCATTGGTCATATGGTCAAAGTTCTACTTATTTTGCCGAGACTAAGGAGTTCCAACCCTAGCAAGGGATCTTTTACATGCTACACATCGCAGTAACATTGGACCCGCAGCTTTCATATGCACTTTTTTATTTTTAAAAAATTTACGGGAGCTGGGGATTGAACTCGCGACCTTAGATCAGTAGTCAGAATGCTTAATCACTGAGTTGCAGACCCCGGCTTGTTTATGTTACTTCATCCCATACTGACGCTATTTAATTACTATTGACGGGTTGAATATTTCCGTGAAGCGGATTTATTGCCTTATATGAAACAAGAAACAACATTATGTGCTATGGAATGGGGTGATTCTTGTTATTACTAAAGCTGATATTATATGGCAAATGCATATTTTCTATAATTGATATGCCGGCGAAACGTTTTGCATATGTACTTATACTAACTATGTGAAAACAAATCGTTTAAGCGAAGTTTCATTTTGCAGATTTATACCTTTTTGAGCATACTTTCTAGATTTTGCATATTTGGTTATATTTAGCAATAATTTGTAATGTATGAACTTTTTGAGATTTTTTTGTAAAATTTACTATTTCATTAAATTTATTAATAAAATGTTTGTGTGTGATTGAGATATATACTTTCACTTTCTGCCGCTGGAGTGCATTGCATGTATCGAAATAAGCAGAAAGGAGAAATCCCTGTTAAAATCTTTGACTATACAGTGTGGTCCATTAAGTGTGCAACAAATGGGAAATTTTTTTATTAGTTGTACAATCGAAATTTAAATATTGCCAAAAGTTAGTGCATGTGCGATAACCATATCAGATGCCCTTAGAATGGCTTCAAGTCAAACAATATACAGGGCAGGACAAAAAATATGAAATTCGTTCAAGAACAAAGTTACCTTATTTAAAAAAATATAGCAAAATTTTATTAAGAAAAGTTGTTTAGAATTAAAAGTTATGCTCAAATACAAAGTCACGGCCTCCTATTCGAATTTTGATTCTTTTTTGGAAAATTTTGTATTACCCCCGTATGATACATATTTTTATTATTTTTATTTTATATGTATTTAAAGTAGCCACAACCACATCCCTTTTAAATAACTTTTAGCAACTTGAAGCGTATTTGTAAAATTTACTTGGATTTATATTTTTTTAGGTAAGCGTCCACTTCATGTTTGTTGCAACGATATTTAACAGAACTTTAGAATTTCGCAAATATTCTTTTTAAGAAGGCAAATGCTTTACTAATCATAATTTACATATGAAAAACTCTTAATAAAATCAGAATAATAAAAATATGTATCATACAGGGATAATACAAAATTTTACAAGAAAAAGAATCAAAATTCGAATAGGAGGCCGTGACTTTGTATTTGAGCATAACTTTTGATTCTAAACAACTTTTCTCAATAAAATTTTGCTATATTTTTTGAAATACGGTAACTTTATTCTTGAACGAATTACATATTTTTTGTCCTGCCCTGTATATTGTTTGACTTGAAGCCATTCTAAGGGTATCTGATATGGTTATCGAACATGCACTAACTTTTGGCGGTATTTAAATTTCGGTTTTACAACTAATACAAAAATGTCCCATTTGTTGCACACTTAATGGACCACACTGTATAGACATGGACTGCCAGCAGCCCCCACTTTTCCCATAGAAGCAATGTATAAGGAATCAGCCGACATAGAATCCATTTCAAAAGTCTTTGAATAAAAATTAGAAAAATAAATATTCATACAAAATAATTAAAATTTTTACGTCATTTAGAATACTTCTACTTATTTTCAAAAAAATTAAGAGCATATTATGTGCATATATTGTAACTTTGAGTGCATATAGACAACAAAATTTATGAATATATATGCGCATATTTTCGTACATTTCAGTGCATATAATTATCAGCTCTAGTTATTACTGCATGGTTATGTTTTTCTAGAACTTATTCCTGTTGTTTTTAAGTTTTTATCATCTCCGAAAAAGGCCGACTTTCTGGAAATTACATAATTTACTAGTCGGGTACCCGGATCCTGAAAATATACCTGGGTTGGCTATTACCCGGGTTCGCTTTACACTGGTTGGCTATTACCCAGGTCGACCCGGGTACCCGAGTACCCGCTGATATCCCTATTATGGAGAGTAAAGAAAAAAGTATCTAGGTATTTCTATTTTTATATTAGCACAATTAAAGTTGGTTTTTCTTTATGTGCCACAAGCTGTAAAACAACTGTAGCAAAATATTTAAATAAATAATATTAATAGAAAATAATATTTTAAGTGCATCTTTACAGAATGTATCGTATGTTCATTAAAAAAGTCCATAAGGGCGGTTGTGGAAATTCAAACGTATGAAAAATATGTTGATGGCACTGTAAAAGTCTATGTCAAATTCGAGGTTAGCAGGTTACGTTTTGCATCAGTTTATGTCAAACCTGACGCAAAACCTAACCTGATGACGTCGAATTTGACATAGACTTACAGTGCCACAAACACATTTTTCATACGTTTGAATTTCCACAGCCGCCCTCGTATCGACTTTTTTAATGAACATACCCATGGTTTTTGTTCAACGGCTGCCATCCCAAGGCAAAAAAATAGGGGAGGGGCTGTGAATATTTTTTGCGGTATATTACAACTTATTATAAAGAAATGAAATTAATTACGGTATTTTTCAAATCATAAATTTATTGATGCAACGTACAGATGGTATACCTCTATAATGATATACATTAGTAAACGTCGAAATAAATTTACACTCTTGGAACGAAAAATGTACAAATTTACATTAATATCTCTAGTCTATATACACAGAGTTGAATTGTCAATTTTTAGTTTAGACAGGTAAGAGATTTTTTTTTTTAGATTTTGGGAGGCTTCAGCCCCTCGAGCCCTTTCCCTGGCTATGTCACTGCTTCTACTTTACTGATGATGATTTATTATTTATTTTGACACTGCGAATACAATAATCTCCAATGCTTTCTCTTTCATGTATTAATTAGCAGTTCTGTAAAATTTGTTTTCGTGTATAGAGAAGGTGGTAAATGCACTAGCACTACCCACTTTAACTTACATAATTTTTAAAATTAGTTAAATGCTCGTAAATGGCACCTATAATACAACATATTTGCAATTGTTTGCGGTAACTACATCCACTAATAAGCCTATACTTTCTTATCAAAAACTGTCAAAACTCATACGCACACTGCACTGTACTTGATAAATTATACTTTTTATATTTCTAGCGAGACACATAAAATTTCTAGTTCTATTGCAATCATGCAAAAAAATGTATATGAATTCTTAGATGAGTAGGCAAATGTGTGAACATTTTTACAGACAATTTAACACATCTGTCAAATAATTCAAATAGACCAATGACGATGCAGCGTTGTTCTGTTTTCAGCCAATAAAAAAGAATTATATCGACATAACCACTAGTGGTTCCAGGCGGCATAATTTTTCGACATAACCACTAATGATCCTGGCGACAACTTTTTTAAAATTTTCAATGTGATGACAGTTGTTATAATTTTTGTTTTAGTTGCTCCTATGGAAAAGAACTCGAAGCAATCCAAATTTGCTCAAAATGAATTTTTACAGTTATATTCGTTGAATTTTCCCTCAAATGCCATTGTTAGTCAAAATTATGTAAAATATTTTTGCTGTGATATCACGAATGTCCATGGCACTTAGGTTCGATTAGGACTGTATGAAAAGTTGTCTTTTGCGCCCTAATTTAAAAAACAAAACCTTCAATTTCCAACTAGCGGGAATTACGCTACGTGTTGAGTATTAAACTTTATATGAGGGAGGAAATGAATGCCTTTGCTCCCTAGATATATAAATAAGTATTATATCTCGGGAGAGAAAAGATTAACATTTATTTTGGTACAATTATTTTTAAAGTAATTGTCACTCTCTCTGAAGTATGTGTGCAAGTTATGCAGTAAAATAAATTCGTGTGATGGTCACAATGTTTATATTTAGAGGTTTGATGATTACTCCATCTGGAAGTAAGATTTCTACCGTGATCGAAAAAGAAAAGGCGGTTTTCCGGTCTCTGGTTCTATACACAGTTCTGACATCGAGTATAACGGTCATCAGTTCTTTTTCGAAAACCTGTGCTTAAAAAGTAAAGGCTACGAATTTCAACTTACATTTTCTGTTATCAAATAAAGCAAAAAAATATCTTAGATTTTATAACTATCATTCCTATTCGTAAACTGAGCAATGCGAGTGTAACTGGAAAATGTTAACCTTCTGTAACTGTTTCAGTTTATGAAAAATGTTTTTTAGTTATGTACGAATTGTAATGATCTATTTAGAGTGGAAAGTCCAGACGATCTACATCGCCAATTTATATGTTGAAACAAGAACCTCGCTGCCTCACCTGAATTATGTACTTATTTTAATAATTAAATGTATAGCCAGTTCATGTGCATGCTTTCTAATTGCTAATAACTAGACATTACGTTTAACTACTGTAATTTAGTGCGCCCGCGTACGCCCCTGACTTAGTGCATGAATTTGTGTGTGCAGCAATCGAAGTGAATCTAACAGAAATCGCGTGGTAGATTGAGTGTCGCGGCCGTCCCAAGCCTAAAGGTGCAGGTCCCCATTGACACACCATACGGCTCAACCACTGCCACTACGGATCCGTCCTTACTCAGTCAGCCGAGCACCTAGATACCGGGCATCGAAATGCCATGTACCGAGGCACCCGGGGCTTGCGGTAACTACCCGTAGCACTTGTGTAATCGTTGACAAGTAACCATTCGAAAAAAAACTCTCTAGCAAACATTTTTGTACTACAGCTCAGTATTTCTGCCGTGCACACCTCCTTTCGAACGTCCTCATCCACTGCCGTGCAGCTATACCTGCTCGTAATACGCAAGCCCCTACAATTGTGGAACAGGTTGGTCTCCGGAAGTTATATGGGATAAATAAGTGCCTTTGCGACTCACAGTGAAAGTCGTGTCCAGCAATCTAAATAAAGCGGCCTGAAACTGTGCAGTGAATAGAATATATTGTTGCATCCGTTACGGAACCTATTGAGCGCACAGCTCGGTCATTCCTATGAGTAACCACGTGTGGGAAATTTCCATGCATCCAGTCTTTTAAGGTTGGTGCTAAGATGTAAAGGATATTGCAATACGAGGTGTGATCAAATCAATATAGATTTAGTAAATAAGTAACAAATGTCGTTTAATTCACTTATTTCAACGTTGATGCCACTTCTCAAAACAGTTCTGGAAATGATCTTTCTTGAGTGCTTTTAATAAAATTGTAATGTTGTGGAAGCTTCAATCTCTTCTGTTTCCTTTCGTGACCACTTTGATTTTTGAAAAGAGCCAGAAATCATAGGGTGCCAAATCAGGCGAATATGGGGGTTGCGGACACAGTAATTTTTTTTATCGTCCAAAAACTAGCAGATAAGAAGCAATTCACTTATCCGGCCTTTCTCGTTGCACGTCATTTCGTAAACGTTCTAGTATTTCCTTAGCATTCAGAGTTTACAGTAGTGCTTCTACTCACGAATATCTATCGTCAAAATAGAAAACAAACTATCAGTATCACTTTGATATTGGATTTTGATCGGTGTGAAGAGTTGAGTGCTTTCGGCTATGAACTCAGAATCGTAGCTATATACCCAAGATTCATCCCTAATTGCAACAGTATTCAAGAAAATTACTATCCGAAGCCATATGGACAAGTGATTTTGCTCTGACCGCCCAACAGAATGCGTGAAGGAAATTTTGCACTCGTTTGTTTCATTTTTAAATCTTTACCTAAAATTTGCTACACTGAACTGAATTAGATGTGGAGGCCATCAGCTATATTTCGAATGGCCAATCTCCTCTTTGATCGAACCACTTCACTCACTTTTTCAATATTGTTGTCTGCAGTCTAGATAGTTCCTCGCCGTCAATAGATTCCAAACCTTTTCTAAATCGATTAAACTACTTGTACACAATCTTGAGGGTTACTGAATCATCTCTGAACTGACATCAACATTTCATGCGTTTCTTTAAATTTTTTTCAAAGTTTGAAACATTAGGTTCACGCGTTGTTCACGATCCATTTTGACGACAAAAAGAAAAAACAAATTTACAAAGACAACAGTAGATCAATTTGACACTTGCCAGTGTAATGATAGAAAGGCGCTAGATTATGTTTAATGCAATATTCCTTCGATATATCCACCAATGTGGCCCTATTCACAGTATTATCTGATCATACCTCGTACTATATATACTATGAATAATTTTACATCTTCCTCTTCTTTCTCGTCTCCCATTTGTGCCTCACGGCGTTGGGCCCATTATACATTTCCTACAGGTTTTCCTCTCTCTTGCCATTTTTTTTACCTCCTCCATATTCTTTCCTCTTATACTACCCGTCTGCCTGATATTATCTTCCCATTGTATTCGAGGTCTGCCTTTTGTTCTTCTTCCCGCCATTCTCGTGTCCATTATCAGTTTCGGGTATCTTGTGATGTACATGCGGTGTACATGTCCGTACCACTTGAATTGTTTGTTCTCAATTTAGCATAGAGTAGGCTGTACTAATAAATAAAATTATTTTTCGACGACTGACATCGAAAGTAGATTTTTCTCACTGTCATTTGACAACAGAAAGTTGACATTTGCCGCTGAGCGTGCGTTTTCATCTTTTTGCCGCTCGCCGAGCGTTTTGGGTTTCCGCGTGAACAAAATAGGTAGGCACGTCCGAATGTTTCCTTGACAACGCCCGTCATTTGTGGAAATAATCGCGACACAT
>OW679195.1:185890866-186195928 GCA_940337035.1 Agriotes lineatus | reverse complement strand
CTCAATCTTCGCTTATTTCGTTGACATGACTGATTGTTTTGAAACAAATAATCAAAAACCATGATTTAAGACCTAATCAAATATAAAATGTGAAAGAAAAGAGACTGTGAAAGAGTCGTTGTAGGTAAGCATCAATACACAACTTGATTGAAACATGAAATTGTTAGCGATATATTACAATAACAATTTGAATTCAACGGTTTTACTACTGCTTTTATAATGTACCAATACACGCGTAAGTCATTTTTGTTGCTCATTTTTCACCTAATGTAACAACTTCAATTGTCCAGTCGATGAATCAAGGAATCATTGAAACTCTGAAGAAATTCTACAGGAAAAACTTATGGTCCATAACTTAAAGAGTGATTGACAATGCTGATAGAAGCGAAAAATGCTAACAAATCCATATCTGATTATCAACTGTTATCCAGAACTGAGAATGCAGTACGTAGAGGCAACCCTATCCATTTTCACACATTAAATAAGATGGTTGGGGCATGTCACGCAGATGCAATCTACGAAGCAAACCAGAAGATCACGAAGACCAAGGTTAACATAGATACAAGAAGCAGAGAAGGATTTACAAGCATTGGGAGTTAGAAGAGGAAAGACGATAAGACAATAAATATAAAGGAATGGAGAAAGAGTGTAACTGATGTCAAGAACATAGAGCAGCAGTCTCATGAACGTTAAATAGACGAGGAATTGATAGCAGCGACACTATCATCTACTCTTAGAAAGTGCAGACATGAAGTCTTTGTAGCTAAATGTGGAGGCATTTAAATTTTAAAGCTGCCAATCCACGATATTTTAACGTATATATAGGGTCCGGCAACGACGCAGGGGTGGAAGATAATTCTAAAACTATGGGAGTTACATAAACATTGTGTATATAAAAGTTGTAGATACAAAGGTGGTGCACATTACTAAAATAGTGTTGAGCGGGGCTCAAAAAAGCGTGGCAAATCAAACTTACATTTTTTAAATGGAATGCCCTATATTTGAATAGCTTAAAGTTTTGCATTGAAATACTCATCATTTTGATATCAAGTTGTATGAGCCTAGCGTCAACTGTTTTAGAGATATTAATGATTTTATTCTGCTGCTGCTGCTGTAAGCAACAGAAATCAATTGAATGAAGCAAAACGTTATCAAAAAATTATGATTTTCGTGAACTACCTTTCAAATGTAAAATGGTGGATCTGGGGATTAATGCTATACAGGGTGGTCAATATTTGCAAATTTAATAATTTCGATTTTATTTCAAATTGAACGCCCTGTATATTTTTATATTTTTGAAACGCCCTTTAAATGAGCTTTCATTTGATATGTCACTTCATACCTCTAAATTCAACTGTTTTTCAGATATGAAAAAACAATTTAAACCTCTTAACATGCTTTATTTCAAGGGATAACAAACAAACGCCGTTAAAATAATGATTTAAACACTTGACCCTCCAAAAATTAAAACGCAAACCAAGTTTAGAAAATATAAATGCAGTCAGTGTAAATACAAGAAATAATAAACACGAAAAAACGATAAATGCAGACATAAATTAATTCCAAGGTCAAATAAAATCAGATAAAAAAAACAAATGCCAATACACCAAAATCCTATACGTAACTACATTAAATGTACAAATAATTTTCTTTTCCAGCTCTGTATTAAAGCTGTAGAGAGTACTCATAATCAGCAAATATAATTATTTCGATTTATTTAAATGGAACACCCTGTAAATTTCTGTATTTTGAAAAGTACTTTTAATAAGCTTTCTTCTGACATTTCATTTTCTATCCCTAAATTTAATCAATTTTCAGATTTAATTTTCTACTACTTTATTCAGTTTTTCCGTATTTTATTATTTCTAGTTTTGAGTAGTGGCTGGATTTTTGTTTCCTAAACTTGGGTTTTACCTTTTTTTGATAAGAAACCAAATGTTTAAATCATTATTTTAATGAGGTTTATTTGTTATCCCTTCAAATAAAGCATCTTAAGGAGCTTAAGTTGTTTTTACTTCCTTTTACTATAAAGGAAGTATTGGATTCACCCCAAAAATTCGAAATTGAGTTTTCAACGGATCTTCACGTTTTAGAGTCCCCTGATCCCAAAAAACATATTTTTTTTCATTGGTCTGTCTGTCTGTCTGTCTGTGTGTGTGTCTGTGTGTCTGTCTGTCTGTGAACAGAATATCTCAAAAACAAAAAGAGGTATGGCGTTGAAACTTCATATATAAGTTTTGTGTACTATGTAGATGAGACAGCAAGCGTTTGAAGAAAATCGCATAACCGGAAGTAGCTGTTTACTCTTGTGATTTTTCAGTTTTTTTCGATTTTTTCAAAAACGGCTCTAACGATTTTTTTTAAACTTTACATTTTTACTACATTTTTAATGTGTATTGATGTGAAATAGGCGATTTTCCAGTTGAATACTTCTAAAGTGGGTTTCTTTTGTTTTTTTTTTCTATTTTTTTATTAACTCCTATTTTAAATAAAACACCCGGTATATTATTACATTTTTGAATTCACCTTAAAATTCTAGAGAAAATATGTCTCTTCAACTAACGCTCTATTTTGTACCGTTTTTGTAGAATTTGTAATTTTTGAAAATTTTTGACAAATGGTTAAAAATTAAAAATGAAATTTTTGACTAATTATAAGAACACTGTAAAAGGAAGTTGTGTGAGTGTATCACACCAGATTTTTTATGTTCAAACATGCATAACTGAAAAACATTTGAATTTAGATGTATGAAGTGACATATCAAAAGAAAACTCATTAAAAGGGCTTTTCAAAATTATAAAAATATACAGGGCGTTATATTTGATAAAAATGCGAAATTATTAAATTTCCAAATATTGACCACCCTGTATATCATTAATGCCCAGATCCACGACTTTACATTTGAAAGGTAGTTCCATATATCTAATACTTACTATATTGCTAGCGACTATGAGTGGGAAACTCGCCGATGAAGTGAGACACACAACCAACTCCTTCATGTATACCGTGAGCTGTGCGCAAGCGCGGCGGCGTCGTCCGCCCAATGGGGAAGTGGGCAAGTTTAAAATTCGCTTCTAAAGGCGGAGTTCGAATTCTCACGCATGCGCACGAGACGCGTTATACTCTAAGTGATACTATGTCGGCGCCGTAATGTTTTCGGGCGTTCCGAGGCCCTACCAGCAATATATGTGTATTATATATATGGGTAGTTCACGAAAATCATAATTTTTTGATAACGTTTTGCTTTACTCAATTGTTTTCTGTTGCTTACAGCAGCTGCCTGAAGTTCAGCATTTTTTTGAATAAAATCGTTAATATCTCCGAAACAGTTGACGATAGGCCAATACAACTTGATATCAATATGATGAGTATTTCAATGCAAAACTTTTAAGCTACCCAAATATAGAGCATTCCTTAAAAAAAAAGGTAAGTTTGATTCGCCACGCTTTTTTGAGCCACCCTGTATAATCAAAAATATTTTAGCAATGTGTACCACTTTCGTACCTATAACTTGTATATAGTACACAATATTCATGTAACTCTCACAGTTTTAGAAATATCTACCACCCCCGCGTCGTTGCCGGACCCTGTACAGTGTGTTTCACTTGTAATGAAGGCACCTAAATAACTTAGATGTTTTAAGCATGATGATTTGGAAGTTTGGTAGTTTGTACAGATCCCTAAAACACAACTTCAACTACATATTTGGATTATTTCTACCTCTGCATACCAGCCTACAATTTATTAAAAATGTGAATTTGCAGAAACTTCTTATTTTCAAAATCTTTTTTGACATCCTCAAAAACTTCCAAATAAGAATTTTTATTACAAAAAATAAAGACAATTTTTGTAAGCAATAGTAGATAATCGAAAATATGATCAAAACATAAAAAGACTAAAACCGGAACATTTTTTTTATTAAGATAAAAACTTTCTTTCATTTTTACGTATTACAAACGGTTTTATAAGTCACTAGGTGGGGTTATGTTTTTACTAGGGTATCTTCTGTTTAAGAAATTGTACAGCAAATGAAATACTTAGTACTTACATTTAGGCTAAGGCAATAAGCGAAAAACAAGGGTTGTGATCGTAATTATTCTGGTAGTTTTAATTTTTTCATATGTTTTATAAACTAGTCCCCTGTTGTAAAATCCAAGTTTTCGACCTTAGCGCGCCTGTGCGCGCATCGCCATCTTGAAAAAACCAGCCAAAATAACGGCAAAATCTAGTTTTTCCCGTATATATCCTGTCCAATGCAAATTTCTGTTCAAGTAATTTTAAAAAATTTTGTAGAGCATAAAATTTCCTACCACTGTTGTATTTACAATTATCTTCTATCTCTAATAGTTACCGAGATATAAAGTCATAAAGATGCTGTGGCTAAAATCTAGTTCCAGGACGGGCGCTCTTCAGTGTTGTACGTGAACGTTCAGTGCGAAACGATTGTCAATATTTTTGCGTTGTTAAAACTGGTCAGTGGACGTGTGTTAAGCTGATTTGAAATGTCGGTTTCGGCAGGAGCAGATTGCTTCATTTGTGACAAAAGTTTGAGTGATGGTGAAGTGGTATTAGTAAAGGAGGATGAATTGTTTCACTTCGAAATGTGAGTGTGAAATAAGGAATCACCTCACATCAGTTGCTGTTGATGAATCTGATGGAAGTCACCGTACACGTTGCTTGTCAAAAGAACTACACGAATGATAAACTCATCTTGGGATTTATTCGTAGAAGTAGAGCATTAGCGCAAACTCGTTCTCTTCAGGTCTAATGGCCCCAAATTTGAGTTCAAGACAAAGTATTTTTCTTTATGGCGAAGGAATAACTGAAGTATATCTTTAAAGGAAGAAGAAGTTACATATGTCAAGACACGATCCTGTACAAAAGGTGGAGCAGCCGTCTGTGGATAAGACGATTGTCAAAACAGCTGGAGAACGGGGTGATGGGTGGGCCCAACAAGTGATTGAACGTATTGCTCTAGTGCCTGAAGGCTCTGACTTGGTGGTACAAGATGCAAGATCTCATGCGTTTTGCTACAAAAAGTTATCCTACGTGCCTCCTTCTGTATTGAAACCTGGCCCACCCCTTATTGAAAATGTTAATAAAGCCATGGGAGATATTTATAATTATCTGTTCAACAATTCAGACAAATGTCAGTTTTCACTGGAACAGTTAACGGGTAAAATAGAAGGGGACTTCCGGTCTAACGTAAAAACTGCCAGGGCGAGACTTGAAAGCCACTATGGTGACGACATCCTATTTATTGAAAAAAGAAAAACACGCCAGTTGTGTATTTAAAAAATATTGGCTACAAAATAATTACTAACCAGTGGTATCAAGACTGGAGCTCCGCTCATGGAGGAACGTCGTCGGATTGTAAGAACTGCTGCATATATTATTAGAGAATATATTCGATCCAAAGTGTACCCATTGACAAACTACAGTTGATCAGATGACTTTCTTCAAGATGTGAACTCGGTCATTCCACGTACAGTATTACAGTTTTATGAGAGAGTGATAAACAAAGGAAAACATGGCAGGGCAGGAGGATGGAAAAGAAAATGTGTTGCCTTATCGCACACCCTGATTTCAGCAACAAGGCCATGATCTTTCGTTTTATCACTTCTTACAGGTGTAGGTGCCTACATGTACAAAAAATTTGGCTCAAAAATTCTCATTGATGTTCTCTAGGCCCTTGGCTTTTCATGCTCCTACAAAGAGGCAACTCGACGTGAACAGTTTGACAGTCTTCATCCGGAAATTCCAGTCCAAGATAACGTCTTTATCAAATTCGTATTTGATAATGTGGATTTTAATATAGAGACTTTGGACGGGAGAGTTTGTAGCTGTGACCCCTGTTACATCTGTACGGCCAGATCAAAACATTCGGCGTGTTCAGCATTTATTTTCAAGGGAACTAGTGGGAAATTTTGGTTCTGTTCCTTTGAAATCTTTTCATGGAGTGAAGAATAGCGGTTTGCAGAAAATCCGAATTGAAGACGTTGCACATATTCATCCTTTGTCAGAAGGTATCTGACCATCATCAGCTAACACTGTTTGGTTGTATGGGAAATGGTCTAAATTTTCTCCACTCCCTGGGTGGAATGGATTTATGGAGACGATAACATCAGATGGAAATTATGAAATGTCGAAAGTATTATGTTTACCATTCATCGACTCCCGACCTACTCATTATGACACAGTGCTGACCTCCTTGGAAGTAGCCAGTGGAAAGAGCCGCTCTCAGAATCAACAAACCACCTTTGTATCGTTTGACCAGCAACTCTATGTGAAAGGCCGAGATATACTTGCCTTTGTTGATGATGACGAGGAATTTGGTGACCCAGTCGCCACAGATTCGGCTGATGAGATAGCGGGAGACAATATTAAAGCTGTTCAGGGCCCGAATAAGAGACAGAAACTAGAGTCAAGAGAATGACGAGTTGAAAACACTATACCGCTGTTTAAATTTTTGACCTGATTTTGGTGGACTACAACCTCGATAACTAATAGAGATTTAAAAAAACATAAAACATACACGTCTTTTATGAAATTTTATGCTATACTCAATTGGTGTTGGTAATTTTTTCTCAAAATTGCACTCAAATGAGATACGAAAAACCAATCCTAGTCGTACATTTTACTTGTTTTTTCAAACTTAGACACATCTTTACGACTTTATATCTCGGTACCTATTAGAGATAGAAGAAAATTGGAAATACAGCAGTTGTAGAAAATTTTATGCTCTACAAAATATGTTAAGGCTACTTTAAACGAAATTTGTATTGGAAAAGAGATATATAGGAAAAACTAGATTTTTCTGTGATTTGGGCTGGTTTTTTCAAGATGGCAGCGCGCGCACATGCATGCCAAGGTCGAAAACATGGATTTAACATTAGGAGACCAGTTTATAGGTGAGCGGATGGCCCCGCGAGCAAATGCTCGCCTCTCAGGCGATTGGCCTGGGTTCGAATCCCGGCGACTCCATAGAGTTTAAAAATTGTACGCTCCCCGGCTACCACGCTAACACCTACGGTAGTCGTTAACCCCTAACAAGGGAACTCTTCCTCCGTTTCGACGGGCCAGGCTAGCCACCTACCCGGCCTAAAGGTAAAGAAGGCTCATAGAACCACTTTGTGGTTAACCCTTAACCACTGACATGCGGTGTGCCATACCGCTCCAAAAATACATTCTGTTGTAAAACGACAAAAGATTCCTAGAAAACCATCTGTGTACCTTCAAGTGGTGTGTAACTGTACCTATTGTCAACTGCTGCAGTTTCAGTATGCATTTAGTTTTTGAATTACGTTGACGTTAAAGTTTTCTTGTGGTATCACGTACCGTATGTCAGTGACTACGTTCCTATAGTTAAAAGCAGTGCAGTTATTGTCAGTATTTTCTACTCTAATCTTTTTTTAAATTAATACCATTAATTTGTTATTTAAACATTATTTTACCATTTTATACAGGATTTTGTGGCAATGTCCCAACATTTTTTTTAATATTATGCATGCATTTATAAGTTTTTCGAAAAAATAAAGCTAATTTTATTTTGAGTCGTATTGTATTCTAAAGAAGTGTGAAGAATAATTTAGTAATTGATGTAAAAAACAAATACAGTGATATAGGACAGATTAACATTAAAAACAAAGAATAATAGGCAACGGTATGATATACCGCACGTCAGTGTCTATGTCCTGAAACATCCATGTCATTGGTTAAGGGTTAAAACAGACCACTGGCCTACAATAAGAGGAGGAAGAAGAAGAAGAAACCAGTTTATAAAACATCTTAAAAAATTAAAAATACCAAACTAATTACTATTGCAGATCACTAATTGCACTCACTGGTCTAATTCTAATAGTAAAATAATTAAGTTTAAAATGAAAAATAAAATGTAAAGTTCAATTAATTTCAGGATCTTGTTCATTGCATTGTGACTGAATTTATTTGCTTAAATATAATTTCTAGTTTAAAAAAAAATGTTAATAAACCTTTGAGCAATATTTTGTAATAAATGTAGTTTTAAATATTTTTACACGGATTCGTAAGGTGGAGAATATCTTGAAATTGATTTTCACTTTTTCCTACATAACCATCTTGATTTTTTAAATAAAGAATTTAGATACTAACAATATAATTAATTTGAAGAATTTTTGAAAGAGAAATCAGCTTTGAAAAAACTCAAAATCAGTTAAAAACCTGAAAATTTTTAAAAAATCTAAACTTCACGAACATTTTTGTTTTTATTCGGCATCATTGTTAAACTTCTTTTTATCTTTTTGCCACAAAAATTTGTATCTGGATGTTTTTGAAAATGCTAAACGTTTTGAAATCAAATCCCCAGCCTTCCTTGATTGCTAACGCAAGTATAAAAAATTATCCAAATAGGTAGCTTACATTTCAATTTCAAATCATTATGCTAAAAATAAAAAAGACACAGAGGTGCCTTCATTTCAAGTGAAACACACTGTATACATCAGAGGTACGCGCTACTATTTCTTTCTGTCATAGGGGTACGCAATCCAAAAAGTTTGAAAACTACTGACCTAGAGAAAGAGTAAAAAATAACTGAACAACTGAAAATAATCTCCTTCTGGACATGGTCCTAGAAGATAGCGTAAAAAATAAATTTATGATCATCACTCTATCAATATTGCAACAGGTCAAAGCAAAGAAACAAAAGATGTACAGCAGAAATATGTTTCATTATGTGGAGAAATTTTATTTGTGATCATGGTCGATTATTTATCCAAAAAAACCAAAATCACTGGAACGTTTTATGGAAATTTAAAATGCGTAAGAAACTATCAAGGGTGTTCTTTTCATAGAAAAAATTAGCTCAATCAAAGTTGTTGTGTTGCTAAACAGTCATTGCAAGATTTGTGTCAGTAGACCCTCTATCACACCTGCAGATCTAACCTCGAATGACTTAACATTGTTGCCAAAAACTCCATAGGAAGTAGTTCTCCAATGACAATAAGGCAATAGAAATAAATAGTTTGCAGAGGTTGGAGAGAGTTTACATCTTCTGTTAAGTCATGGAAATGTTGGGGAAAAAATATTATAAAATAAAGTATCCTAAAAGTTCAAAGCTCAGGGGTGAATCATAAGAATAAACCTACATATACGAGCCAAAAGTCACGAGTTCGCCCTAACGCATTTTCTGACTTAATGTTTTATAAAAGTCGACACAGAAGTTGTATCGGAACTAAAATGTGACAATTCTTATGATTATTTGAACATTTCCACATATTTTTATATAAGGTTTTTCCCGCAATTTTTTTGATAGATAGTAAATGTTATTCTGGACACAAATTTTTATATAGACTCATACTGTTTTTCGACTCGAACAAGTTACGGTAATTTCGAAATATTAAAATATGACTAATTTATCATCGTCAACATGGATGGTGCTCTAGCTTATTATGGCAGATGGGTTAAACATCCATTACAATCAGCATTGGATTGGCCGTGGTAGACCTGTTCAATCGCCACCTCGCTGGCCAGATCAAGGATTTTCATATTTGGGGCTATCTGAAATCGTAAGTGTACAGAACACTAGCGGGCACCTGCAGGAATTATTAAAACGCATTGAAAATGCTTTCCATATGTTAAAGAATAACGTCAAAATGACAAGTCGCGTGCAAGAAGCCATCGTGACGAGTTGCCAGAAATGCATAGAAGTTGGTGGAGGTCATTTTGAACATTTAGTATAATGTGTTTGTTTTATTACATTAATAAATTTTCGTATTTCTTTTGTAACATACTGTAACTTGTTATGGAGTCGAAAAAAAGTATAGCTCTATATACAATTTTTTGATCAGAATAACATTTACTATCTATAAAAAAAAATGCGGGAAAAAAGCCAGGACACCCTGTATTGTATAAAATAGTAACTAAAATGACATCTTGGGAAAAAGTGCAGTACTGATAAATATTTGTTGTTGATTTTCGTCAGTTTGCATGTTTACTGTTAAGTACAAATATTACACATATTCAGTAAAAAATCAGGTTATATTTGATATTTTATTCAATATTGTCGTTCAGTTGTTTATTATAAACAACACTTTTGACATTTAGTTCAAAAATGGTTCAAGGTAAAAATTTATCAGAAGATCTGGGAAAAACTATTGTTAATTTACCAATATCAGGCAAATCTGCCTGCTGTATTGTAAAAGAATTAGGTTTACCTCGTTATACAGGGTGTTAATTAAGTACGTAGACAAACTTTAAGGGGTGATTCCTTGATCAATTCTAATATAAAAAGTTCATACAAACATGGGACCTAAACGGCTTCGTTTTCAAGATACAGGGTGTTGAAGTTTAAACAAAAAATTTCTTTTTTTCAAAAATATGGAAAACGTTTAGAGGTATTCTAATGAAACTTGGTATATGGTAGTATTTCTTAAAGTGGCATTGTTTGCTCAAAATAAATTTAATTTATTTCCACCAGTGGCGTGCATCGGGGCCACCTCAGTTACCTTATTTTAGAAAAATCTGATACGCCACTGTTTTTTAATCAACACGACAAGTTATTTAGCTTCACCCATTGAAACTATACAAAAGAGGGCTCTTTTATATTTTTGATAGAATAAACCTTTTTCGAGAAAAACGGAAAAATCTGTAACAGCAATTTCGTTAATTGGACTTTAATGGGATCAAAACGGCTTCGTTTTCAAAATACAGCTTAAAAAAGTTTTAAAAATATATTATTTAATAACAAACAATCTTACAATAGCTACAAAACTTTTGGCTAAAAAACAGTGGCGTACCAGATTTTTCTAAATAAGGTAACTGAGGTTGCCCCGATGCACGCCACTGGTAGAAATAAATTAAATTTATTTTGACTGAACAATGCCACTTTATGAAATACTAACCTACACCAAGTTTCATTAGGATACCTCCAGCCGTTTTTCAAAATTTTTGTAAAAAAGTTTTTTGTTTAAACTTCAACACCCTGTATTTTTAAAACAAAGCCGTTTAGGCCCCATGTTTATATAAACTTTTTATCTTAGAATTGATCAAGGAATCACTCTTTAAAGTTTGTATACGTACTTAATTAACACCCTGTATAATAACAAATATTGTTAAATTGTCTAAACCAATTGCATCTGTTGCTCCAAAACCGCATTGCCCAAGAAAGTGTTTGCTTACTGGCGCTGAGCTACGAATTTTGGGCCATATAGTAAAAACAAGTAGTAGTAAGGTAGTAACAACTTCATTGTTTTAGCTCTTTTGTGGAACGAAGCTATAGGAAAACAATATTCTACAAGTACTAGCTTGACAGTTTTGAAAATAATTGATTTTAATTTTTATAAGGTTTTCAATAACATACTGTTTGAATTTAAATTTACAGTTGAGAAACATTTAGTAAGGGAAAAGCCTTTACTAACTAAGAAACAAAAGAAAAATCGTCTTGTTTGAGCTAAATGTCACAAAAACTGGACGAACGAGCATTGGCCCAACGAAATTTGGAGCAATGAAGTTAGATTTAAGTTTTACGTGAGATTCTCAAAGCAGGGTAATCCAAAGAATATCTGAAGCATATCAATCTGACTGTTTGAAAAAAGAGCGAAGAATCTTACTTCTACAATAGTGTGATGTCTGGGGCAGGTGTCGGTGTGATTTACTTTGCACAAAGCATAATCAATGCAAAAAAAATCTGGTGTGATACACGCACACAACTTCCTTTTACAGTGATCTTATAATTAGCCAAAAATATGATTTTAAATTTTTAAGCATTTGTCAAAAATTTTCAAAAATTACAAATTTTACAAAAACGGTACAAAATAGAGTGTTAGTTCAAGCGACAAATTTTCTCTAGAATTTTAAGCTGAATTCAAAAATGTAATAATATACCGGGTGTTCTATTTAAAATAAGTTAATAAAAAAAATGAAAAAAAAAACACAAGAAACCCATTTTAGAAGTATTCAACTGGAAAATTACCTATCTCACATCAATACACATTAAAAATGTAATAAAAATTTAAAGTTTAAAAAAACTCGTTAGAGCCGTTTTTGAAAAAATTGAAAAAAACTTAAAAATCACAAGAATAAACACCTACTTCCGGTTATGCGATTTTCTTCAAAAGCTTGCTCTCGCATCTACATAGTACACAAAACTTATATATGAAGTTTCAACTCCATACCTCTTTCCGTTTTTGAGATATTCTGTTCACAGACAGACAGACAGACACACAGACAGACAGACAGACAGACCAGTGAAAAAAAATATGTTTTTTGGGTTCAGGGGACTCTGAAACGTGAAGATCTGTTGAAAACTCAATTTCGAATTTTTGGGGTGAATCCAATACTTCCTTTATTGTAAAAGGAAGTAAAAGAATCTGGTGTGATACACTCACACAACTTCCTTTTACAGTGATCTTATAATTAGTCAAAAATTTCATTTATAATTTTTAACCATTTGTTAAAAATTTTAAAAAATTACAAATTCTACAAAAACGGTACAAAATCGAGTGTTAGTTGAAGAGACAAATTTTCACTTATAATACCATGAGTAGTCGAAGTTATGTCGACTATTTTTGTGGTGGTGTCACGAATGTCCATTGCGCTTTGGTACGATTAGGACGAGTGCGCTAGCACGAGTCCTAATCCCAAGCGCAATGGACATGAGTAGTGATACCACCGCAAAAATAATCTACTTAACTTTGACTAAGAATGGTATTCGAGGGACTATTTAATGAACCAAACTACCTTTTTCAAATTAGTTTTCAGTAAATCTAGCAACAAACTACGCAATTTCTATAGTAACATAACACTAATGTCGACTTTTTCTAATAAAAATCGCATTTGTTAAAAATAGTCACTTGAATACCTTCTAGGAAGATATATCCGCTGATATTTTTTTGATTGGTCAAGAAACGTCAGAATTCTGGATTTTCATTGGTCACTTTTTGACAGATGACAAGTGAATTGAATAGTCTCTAGAATTTTAAGGTGAATTCAAAAATGTAATAATATAGCGGGTGTTTTATTTAAAATAGGAGTTAATAAAAAAAATCTGGTGTGATACACTCACACAACTTCCTTTTACAGTGATCTTATAATTAGTCAAAAATTTCATTTTTAATTTTTAACCATTTGTTAAAAATTTTCAAAAATTACAAATTCTACAAAAACGGTACAAAATCGAGTGTTAGTTGAAGAGACAAATTTTCTCTAGAATTTTAAGGTGAATTCAAAAATGTAATAATATACCGGGTGTTTTATTTAAAATAGGAGTTAATAAAAAAAATAGAAAAAAAAACAAAAGAAACCCACTTTAGAAGTATTCAACTGGAAAATCACCTATCTTACATCAATACACATTAAAAATGTAAGAAAAATGTAAAATTTAAAAAAAATCGTTAGAGCCGTTTTTGAAAAAATCGAAAAAAACTGAAAAAATCACAAGAGTAAACACCTACTTCCGGTTATGCGATTTTCTTCAAAAGCTTGCTGTCTCATCTACATAGTACACAAAACTTATATATGAAGTTTCAACGCCATACCTCTTTTCGTTTTTGAGATATTCTGTTCACAGACACACAGACAGACAGACCAATGAAAAAAAATATGTTTTTTGGGATCAGGGGACTCTAAAACGTGAAGATCTGTTGAAAACTCAATTTCGAATTTTTGGGGTGAATCCAATACTTCCTTTATAGTAGTAAAAGGAAGTAAAAATAGAAAAAAAAAACAAAAGAACCCCACTTTAGAAGTATTCAACTGGAAAATCACCTATCTCACATCAATACACATTAAAAATGTAAGAAAAATGTAAAGTTTAAAAAAAATCGTTAGAGCCGTTTTTGAAAAAATAGAAAAAAACTGAAAAATCACAAGAGTAAACACCTACTTCCGGTTATGCAATTTTCTTCAAAAGCTTGCTGTCTCATCTACATAGTACACAAAACTTATATATGAAGTTTCAACGCCATACCTCTTTTCGTTTTTGAGATATTCTGTTCACAGACAGACAGACACAAGAACACACACACAGACAGACAGACCAATGAAAAAAAATATGTTTTTTGGGATCAGGGGACTCTAAAACGTGAAGATCCGTTGAAAACTCAATTTCGAATTTTTGGGGTGAATCCAATACTTCCTTTATAGTAAAAGGAAGTAAAAAGACAAATTTGTTATACGTAAATACGCAACCACGCGCACAAGTGCAATGCCCTGTAGCGCCTCTACAAACTATAAAAAACGGCTTTAACTAAAAATGCGGCGGGCCGCATAGAAACGTTAGTCTCGCATTAATCCAGGAAGCCGTGGTCAAGGATAGTACAGTCAGACCTCGCCGTTCGCGGGGGTTACGTTCCTGAAGAATGCCGCGAAGCGCAAAACCGCGATGCGCAAAACCGCGATGCGTGCATAAACACATAAATGATAAAAACGAAGTTAGGTTCTATAAACTAGATTTATTTATACTATGCAACTTCAAAAAATTCAAAAATACATAAACGTGCGTATACAAACATGGAAATACGTACATTTTCAAAACATATTCAAATACGTACATTTTCAAAACATAAAATATAAAGCAAAAAACGCTAAAACAAAAAACATTAAATTTTACAATTTATTTCAGGTCCGATTTGGTAATAAGAGATTCAAATAAATAGACTCGATAAGTGTGTTTACAAGTTCGTGATAAATAATGTTAATTAGGTGTTCATGACATAAACCGCATACGTCTGCTTTATTTACTTACGGCCGGTCTTATGAAGGTCACTAACCTGACGTTAACTTTAAATCGCTGTGAAAATAAACAAAAGCTCATCATTCATTAGTAAACTAATTTTATTCGCTTTTATTTATTTTAATTTTAACAGCGAATTAAAGTTAACGTCAGATTAGTGGTCTTCATAAGACCGGCCGTTAGCGTGTGAAAGTTTAAACAGTTAACGTTGTCAATTCCATCCGCGAACGGCAAAGAAAGGGAGCACAAAGGAGCCCCGCGTAAAATCAAATCAGCGAACCGCAAAGCCGCGAACGGCGAGGTCTGACTGTAAATACATACACATTTCAGCAAGATGGCGCTAAACTGATGATGTCTTAGACAAGAAAATGCTAGACTACTAGATTTGACTTCTAGTAGCCCCGATTTGTCCCGGATCGAAACACTGTGGAACAAAATAAAAAAACAACTCCAAAGTTGCCATGTTCAAAAAATAATAAAATTAAAAGCGGAAATATGAAATTCCTTCTCACCACAAGAGTGCGAAAATCGTGTAGATACCATGCCAAAACGTATACATGCCATTTTAAAGAACAAAGACGATGTTATGTTACACAATGGTGAAAATATTATTTTGTTTAGGTTAAACCAATAAAATTCGCCCACAAAAGTTCAGTCCATTTATTTTTTATTATTCTTTCTCTGCTGTATTTCAATTTGAAAATATGTCAAATTAATTGTATTTTATCATAATACAATAGGTAATCTCTGAATATGTTAACGTTAACCATATATGTATACATATATGTGTAATATGCGATGTCTTATCATTGGGATACTATGTATTCTGTTATACTTCGTGTTAAAAATAAAAATAAAATAATGAAATAAAATTTGTATTGCCGGTATTTATTTTGGAGGCACATTATCTAAATGCAAAAACCTTCAATTGGGCGAACTCACATGATTTTGGGCTCATACAGAGTATTAGCATATCACAGTGCAAGTTTAATGCAATGATGAACAATTGAATTCCAATGACACCTCCTACTACAATAGTAACATATCAACCTCATTTTGCTGAGCTACAAAGTGTCTGTACAAAATTCACAAGATGCTTTGCTGGACGAAGCTACAACCTGAAGCCACTGCTAAGAGATATCATACATTGGTAAGAACAGAATAAACCCAAGCATATACTCCCTTATTTGCAGAAGATCACTGAGTAACCAAAAATCAATTGAATCATTGATCCCTGCATTGCTTCACCGTGTCATAAAAAAAATTGGTAAAAATTATATACTCTACGTCAATAAGCTAGGTCACATTGTTGCTTAAAAAAAAAAATCAGAAATTCCTATTTACACTTTTACATGGAATTTGACAAAACCAAAAACACTGAAATGGTAATAGAAAGATAATAATGTAATACCCTGCACCTAGATGTAGTATTTATATGCAACATTCAAACAATGGGTAATTAATTAAGAGTTCATAAAGCAATAAACAGAAAATATTGTTAAATTTAATAAATTTTCCAAGATACTAAATACATTTATGTAAAATCTTATGCATACTGATACTTACCCTCCCCCTGGACTGAGGGGGTGATGTATGCCCTTCAGATTCAGTTTCCATGGCGGTATTTACACCCCTCTGCTGCATCGTTCTCGTTAAGTGTGACCTTTTGATCGTCTGTAGCTGAAATAATTGTCCTATATCAGTTACAGTTGAATTTCTTAGAACAAATTTTCACGTTTTAAAGTGAAAATGTAAAAAACACGTGTTACATTACTAGAACTAATGACAGAACAGGTTCTATTACACTGTTTCAAACTGAAACAATAGAAGTAAAGTTAATTAATGGATCGGCATTTTTTGTTTTAGTATCCTTTAAAATTATTTAGTATGTTTACAATTGAAGGTTTTTGTGACAAAAACCTGCTAGTCCTTAATGCCCTTTAAAATTTATAAAATAATTTTCAGGGGTAATACCACAAGAGGTGAAAATCACGAATGTTTTCGTTCACATGCAAATTATTGCGTTTAAATTTCTCGAAACCAAAACTGCGTTAAAAATTCCGTGAGACCGCAGGTCGAGTGGAATTTGAGCAGTTTTTGCTAAGAGAAATTTGCAATAATTTGCAGGTTGAGAAAAAAAATTCTCTTAAAAAATGTTGCCTTGAGTGGTATTTGGAAAGATTATTCAACAATATGGGTAGATGACTTTTACCGTGTTCGACAGCACACATTTTTAACGTTTTCAACTATTAATTCAATACTGGAGCTTCCAACACGATTATTATGAGTTTTTAGAACGACGCTGATTTGCAAACTTTGACTTTGACGTTTTGGTGAAATGTCAGTCAAAGGCTCCTCACTAAATTGAAATCGTTGAAACCAATCGGGCTCGCGTGAAAACACTGTGACATTAGGTGTTTTCAATGAAAGTCAATTATGATTGGCCGTTTCTGACAAATTGAACAATTTTCATTGGTTTGTTCAATATAGTGTTGAATAATCAATACTATTTTTTTGGTTCAACTATCCTTATCACGTACGTATTCGTGTGTTTGCGAGAAAAATGTCTGTTTAAAACTTCAATATCTTGACATATGTGAAACTAATCCCAAAAACATTGTTGTATGTTGAATTAGAATGATAAAGAATGATTTAAGAAGTTTTTCCACGATTGACTATGTCAATAGTTTTCCTTCAAGGATAATAATATACATTGCACTTATTTTTAAAATTTATTTTTTTAGAAAACGGTAATTGACACGTTATTCTCACTACTTTAAAAAATATAGTTAAGTTAACTATACTTAGACTATGACGGCAACAGATAATAATAATCTCTCTTTATTAAGCCCATATACATATACATACTAGCCAAAACTAACGGGTATGCAGTGTTATCTACACTAAATCTACTAATTAATTACAAGATATTCCGAACAATTTTCTCAACAAAATATTGGTTGCCCGAAGAACCAAGTTTTATCTTCTTCTTCTTCTTCTCCTAAAACCCTGGTACCTTAAACAGGTGTCGGTATTCTAAAATGCTTATGGAGTAGGGATGTCGTACCCCGTCTAAAAAGAAACCGGGTACCCGAAAACAGTATCCGGGTACTTTCGGGTACCTGAAATATATAACAAAAATGTTAGAGTACATCTGAACATCTGAGGTAGCTACAATTTCTTCCAATTTGCACTCTACTTCCAGATGGAAAACACTAACTGTACATATTTCTCGATTTTTTTTTTAATTATTGGCTATTCTGAAATCAAAATCGAAGAAAAAAGTTGGTAGCAACATCATTATCAACATCACACAGAGGATGTTTATGTTCGTTTGTTTATGGACAAGGTCTAGGCATGCAAAGTACCAGGTATTTACCTTAGACACCGACTGCATTGGTCATATGGTCAAAGTTCTACTTATTTTGCCGAGACTAAGGAGTTCCAACCCTAGCAAGGGATCTTTTACATGCTACACATCGCAGTAACATTGGACCCGCAGCTTTCATATGCACTTTTTTATTTTTAAAAAATTTACGGGAGCTGGGGATTGAACTCGCGACCTTAGATCAGTAGTCAGAATGCTTAATCACTGAGTTGCAGACCCCGGCTTGTTTATGTTACTTCATCCCATACTGACGCTATTTAATTACTATTGACGGGTTGAATATTTCCGTGAAGCGGATTTATTGCCTTATATGAAACAAGAAACAACATTATGTGCTATGGAATGGGGTGATTCTTGTTATTACTAAAGCTGATATTATATGGCAAATGCATATTTTCTATAATTGATATGCCGGCGAAACGTTTTGCATATGTACTTATACTAACTATGTGAAAACAAATCGTTTAAGCGAAGTTTTATTTTGCAGATTTATACCTTTTTGAGCATACTTTCTAGATTTTGCATATTTGGTTATATTTAGCAATAATTTGTAATGTATGAACTTTTTGAGATTTTTTTGTAAAATTTACTATTTCATTAAATTTATTAATAAAATGTTTGTGTGTGATTGAGATATATACTTTCACTTTCTGCCGCTGGAGTGCATTGCATGTATCGAAATAAGCAGAAAGGAGAAATCCCTGTTAAAATCTTTGACTATACAGTGTGGTCCATTAAGTGTGCAACAAATGGGAAATTTTTTTATTAGTTGTACAATCGAAATTTAAATATTGCCAAAAGTTAGTGCATGTGCGATAACCATATCAGATGCCCTTAGAATGGCTTCAAGTCAAACAATATACAGGGCAGGACAAAAAATATGAAATTCGTTCAAGAACAAAGTTACCTTATTTAAAAAAATATAGCAAAATTTTATTAAGAAAAGTTGTTTAGAATTAAAAGTTATGCTCAAATACAAAGTCACGGCCTCCTATTCGAATTTTGATTCTTTTTTGGAAAATTTTGTATTACCCCCGTATGATACATATTTTTATTATTTTTATTTTATATGTATTTAAAGTAGCCACAACCACATCCCTTTTAAATAACTTTTAGCAACTTGAAGCGTATTTGTAAAATTTACTTGGATTTATATTTTTTTAGGTAAGCGTCCACTTCATGTTTGTTGCAACGATATTTAACAGAACTTTAGAATTTCGCAAATATTCTTTTTAAGAAGGCAAATGCTTTACTAATCATAATTTACATATGAAAAACTCTTAATAAAATCAGAATAATAAAAATATGTATCATACGGGGATAATACAAAATTTTACAAGAAAAAGAATCAAAATTCGAATAGGAGGCCGTGACTTTGTATTTGAGCATAACTTTTGATTCTAAACAACTTTTCTCAATAAAATTTTGCTATTTTTTTTTAAATACGGTAACTTTATTCTTGAACGAATTACATATTTTTTGTCCTGCCCTGTATATTGTTTGACTTGAAGCCATTCTAAGGGTATCTGATATGGTTATCGAACATGCACTAACTTTTGGCGGTATTTAAATTTCGGTTTTACAACTAATACAAAAATGTCCCATTTGTTGCACACTTAATGGACCACACTGTATAGACATGGACTGCCAGCAGCCCCCACTTTTCCCATAGAAGCAATGTATAAGGAATCAGCCGACATAGAATCCATTTCAAAAGTCTTTGAATAAAAATTAGAAAAATAAATATTCATACAAAATAATTAAAATTTTTACGTCATTTAGAATACTTCTACTTATTTTCAAAAAAATTAAGAGCATATTATGTGCATATATTGTAACTTTGAGTGCATATAGACAACAAAATTTATGAATATATATGCGCATATTTTCGTACATTAGAGTGCATATAATTATCAGCTCTAGTTATTACTGCATGGTTATGTTTTTCTAGAACTTATTCCTGTTGTTTTTACGTTTTTATCATCTCCGAAAAAAGGCCGACTTTCTGGAAATTACATAATTTACTAGTCGGGTACCCGGATGCTGAAAATATACCTGGGTTGGCTATTACCCGGGTTCGCTTTACACTGGTTGGCTATTACCCAGGTCGGCCCGGGTACCCGGGTACCCGCTGATATCCCTATTATGGAGAGTAAAGAAAAAAGTATCTAGGTATTTCTATTTTTATATTAGCACAATTAAAGTTGGTTTTTCTTGATGTGCCACAAGCTGTAAAACAACTTGCAAAATATTTAAATAAATAATACTAGCAGTCCAGTGAGACAAATGTCTCATTTAATAAAACAAAAAAGACCGTTTTGCAAATATAACGCGTATTCACCACACGTACGTATATGACGTCATTGTTGGTAGTACCAGTCCCATTCGCCTTGATAAAATTTGCCTAGAATCTAACCTAAAAAGTTATGATTATAATTAAGATAATAATTAGTGTTAGAGACTGAAATTCGGTTCCTGACCTGACATGACCATTCCAAACACATAACTTTAATAACTTTTTTCTCTATCTCTTACGGTTTGGCTGCTGAAACAGCGTCCCAGACAGACAAAACAGCGTCCCGGACAGACACGTCTATTAGATAAAGGATTAATAGAAAACTAGCAGTCCAGTGAGACAAATGTCTCATTTAAAAAAACAAAAAAGACCGTTTTGCAAATAGAACGCGTATTCACCACACGTACGTATATGACGTCATTGTTGGTAGCAAACTATCAGTCCCATTCGCCTTGATAAAATTTGCCTAGAATCTAACCTAAAAAGTTAGGATTATAATTAAGATAATAATTAGTGTTAGAGACTGAAATTCGGTTCCTGACCTGACATGACCATTCCAAACATATAACTTTAACAACTTTTTTCTCTATCTCTTACGGTTTGGCTGGTGAAACAGCGTCCCAGACAGACAAAACAGCGTCCCGGACAGACACGTCTATTAGATAAAGGATTAATAGAAAACTAGCAGTCCAGTGAGACAAATGTCTCATTTAAAAAAACAAAAAATACCGTTTTTCAAATAGAACGCGTATTAAATAAAAACTGTACCCAGACCTGGAAGGTGTCAAAGTGGTTGCCTAACCGATCGACGTTTTAAGGCACAGAGGGTCGCAGCTCCGTTTGGCGGCTGAAACATTTTTATTTAATACGCGTTCTATTTGAAAAACAGTCTTTTTTGTGATTTCTCGAAAACCGGAAGTGTCACGTGACTGAAATTCGGTTCCTGACCTGACATGACCATTCCAAACATATAACTTTCAAAAATTTTTTCTCTATCTCTTACGGTTTGGCTGCTGAAACAGCATCCCAAACAGATAAAACGGCGTCCCAGACAGACAAAACTGCGTCCCAGACAGACAAAACAGCGTCCCGGACAGACACGTCTATTAGATAAAGGATTAATAGAAAACTAGCAGTCCAGTGAGACAAATGTCTCATTTAAAAAAACAAAAAAGACCGTTTTGCAAATAGAACGCGTATTCACCACACGTACGTATATGACGTCATTGTTGGTAGCAAACTATCAGTCCCATTCGCCTTGATAAAATTTGCCTAGAATCTAACCTAAAAAGTTAGGATTATAATTAAGATAATAATTAGTGTTAGAGACTGAAATTCGGTTCCTGACCTGACATGACCATTCCAAACATATAACTTTAACAACTTTTTTCTCTATCTCTTACGGTTTGGCTGGTGAAACAGCGTCCCAGACAGACAAAACAGCGTCCCGGACAGACACGTCTATTAGATAAAGGATTAATAGAAAACTAGCAGTCCAGTGAGACAAATGTCTCATTTAAAAAAACAAAAAATACCGTTTTTCAAATAGAACGCGTATTAAATAAAAACTGTACCCAGACCTGGAAGGTGTCAAAGTGGTTGCCTAACCGATCGACGTTTTAAGGCACAGAGGGTCGCAGCTCCGTTTGGCGGCTGAAACATTTTTATTTAATACGCGTTCTATTTGAAAAACAGTCTTTTTTGTGATTTCTCGAAAACCGGAAGTGTCACGTGACTGAAATTCGGTTCCTGACCTGACATGACCATTCCAAACATATAACTTTCAAAAATTTTTTCTCTATCTCTTACGGTTTGGCTGCTGAAACAGCATCCCAAACAGATAAAACGGCGTCCCAGACAGACAAAACTGCGTCCCAGACAGACAAAACAGCGTCCCGGACAGACACGTCTATTAGATAAAGGATAATATTTTAAGTGCATCTTTACAGAATGTATCGTATGTTCATTAAAAAAGTCCATAAGGGGCGGTTGTGGAAATTCAACGGCTGCCATCCCAAGGCAAAAAAATAGGGGAGGGGATGTGAATATCTTTTGCGGTATATTACAACTTATTATAAAGAAATGAAATTAATTACGGTATTTTTCAAATCATAAATTTATTGATGCAACGTACACATGGTATACCTCTATAATGATATACATTAGTAAACGTCGAAATAAATTTACACTCTTGGAACTAAAAATTTATAAATTTACATTAATATCTCTAGTCTATATACACAGAGTTGAATTGTCAATTTTTAGTTTAGACCGGTAAGAGATTTTATTATTTTTTAGATTTTGGGAGGCTTCAGCCCTTCGAGCCCTTTCCCTGGCTATGTCACTGCTTCTACTTTACTGATGATGATTTATTATTTATTTTGACACTGCGAATACAATAATCTCCAATGCTTTCTCTTTCATGTATTAATTAGCAGTTCTGTAAAATTGGGTTCTTTGTTTTCGTGTATAGACAAGGTGGTGAATGCACTAGAACTGCCCACTGTCAAAACTCATAGGCACACTGCACTGTACTTGATAAATTATACTTTTTATATTTCTACCGAGACACATAAAATTTCTAGTTCTATTGCAATCATGCAAAAAAAATATATGAATATTTAGATGAGTAGGCGTATGTGTGAACATTTTTACAGACAATTTAACACATCTGTCAAATAATTCAAATAGACCAATAACGATGCAGCGTTGTTCAGTTTTCAGCCCATAAAAAAAAATTATATCGACATAACCACTAGTGGTTCCAAGCGGTATAATTTTTCGACATAACCACTAATGATCCTGGCGACAACTTTTTTAAAATTTTCAATGTGATGACAGTTATTATAATTTTTTGTTTTAGTTGCTCCTATGGAAAAGAACTCAAAGCAATCCAAATTTCACCTACAAATTTGCTCAAAATGAATTTTTACAGTTATATTCGTTGAATTTTCCCTCAAATGCCATTGTTAGTCAAAGCTATGTAGAATATTTTTGCTGTGGTATCACGAATTTCCATGGCGCTTAGGTTCGATTCGGACTATATGAAAAGTTGTGTTTTGCACCCTAATTTAAAAAAAAACAAAACCGTCAATTTCCAACTAGCGGGAGTTACTCTACGTGTTGGGCATTAAACTTTATATGAGGAAGGAAATGAATGCCTTTGCTCCCTAGATATATAAATAAGTATTACATCTCGGGAGAGAAAGAATTAACATTTATTTTGGTATTATTTTTAAAGTAATTGCCACTTTCTCTGAAATATGTGTGCAAGTTATGCAGTAAAATAAATTCGTGTGATGGTCACACTGTTTATATTTGGAGGTTTGATGATTACTCCAACTGGAAGTAAGATTTCTACCGTGATCGAAAAAGAAAAGGCGGTTTTCCGGTCTCTGGTTCTACCTATACACAGTTCTGACATAGAGTGTAACGGTCATCAGTTTTTTTCGAAAACCTGTGCTTAAAAAGTAAAGGCTACGAATTTCAACTTACATTTTTTGTTATCAAATAAAGCAACAAAATATCTTAGATTTTATAACTATCATTCCTATTCGTAAACTGAGCAATGCGAGTGTAACTGGAAAATGTTAATCTTCTGTAACTGTTTCAGTTTATGAAAAATGTTTTTTAGTTATGTACGAATTGTAATGGTCGATTTAGAGTGGAAAGTCCAGACGATCTACATCGCCAATTTATATGTTGAAACGAGAACATGGCTGCCTCACCTGAATTATGTACTTATTTTAATAATTAAATGTATAGCAAATTCATGTGCATGCGTTCTAATTGCTAATAACTAGACATTACGTTTAATTACTGTAACTTAGTGCGCCCGTGTACGCCCCTGACTTAGTGCATGCATTTGTGTGTGCAGCAATCGAAGTGAATCTAACAGAAATCGCGTGGTAGATTGAGTCAGTCGCGGCCGTCCCAAGCCTAAAGGTGCAGGTCCCCATTGACACACCATAAGGCTCAACCACTGCCACTACGAATCCGTCCTTACTCAGTCAGCCACGCACCTAGATATCAGGCATCGAAATGCCATGTACCGAGGCACCCGGGGCTTGCGGTAACTACCCGTAGCACTTGTGTAATCGTTGACGAGTAACCATTCGAAAAAAAATTCTCTAGCAAACATGTTTGTACTACGGCTCAGCATTTCTGCTGTGGACACCTCCTTTCAAACGTCCTCATCCACTGCCGTGCAGCTATACCTGCTCGTAATACGCAAGCCCCTGCAATTGTGGAACAGGTTGGTCTCCGGAAGTTATATGGGATAAATAAGTGCCTTTGCGACTCACAGTGAAAGTCGTGTCCAGCAATCTAAATAAAGTGGCCTGAAACTGTGCAGTGAATAGAATATATTGTTGCATCCGTTACGGAACCTATTGAGCGCACAGCTCGGTCATTCCTATGAGTAACCACGCGTGGGAAATTTCCATGCATCCAGTCTTTCGAGGTTGATGCTAAGATGTAAAGGATATTGCAATACGAGGTGTGATCAAATCGTCAATATAGATTTAGTAAATAAGTAACAAATGTCGTTTAATTCCATTCAAAGTACTCGCCTTGGTTTGCCACACACTTATTACAACGTTGATGCCACTTCTCAAAACAGTTCTGGAAATGATCTTTCTTGAGTGCTTTTAATAAAATTGTAATGTTGTGGAAGCTTCAATCTTCTGTTTCCTTTCGTGACCACTTTGATTTTTGAAAAGAGCCAGAAATCATAGGGTGCCAAATCAGGCGAATATGGGGGTTGCGGACACAGTAATTTTTTATCGTCCAAAAACTAGCAGATAAGAAGCAATTCACTTATCCGGCCTTTCTCGTTGCACGTCATTTCGTAAACCTTCTAGTATTTCCTTAGCATTCAGAGTTTACAGTAGTACTTCTACTCACGAATATCTACCATCAAAATAGAAAACAAACTATCAGTATCACTTTGATATTGGATTTTGATCGGTGTGAAGAGTTGAGTGCTTTCGGCTATGAATTCAGAATCATAGCTATATACCCAAGATTCTTCCCTAATTGCAACAGTATTCAAAAAATTACTATCCGAAGCCATATGGACAAGTGATTTTGCTCTGACCGACCAACAGAATGCGTGAAGGAAATTTTGCACTCGTTTGTTTTATTTTTAAATCTTTATCTAAAATTTGCTACACTGAATTAGATGTGGAGGCCATCAGCTATATTTCGAATGGCCAATCTCCTCTTTGATCGAACCACTTCACTCACTTTTTCAATATTGTTGTCTGCAGTCTAGATAGTTCCTCAGATTCCATACCTTTTCTAAATCGAACTACTTGTACCCAATCTTGAGGGTTACTGAATCATCTCTGAACTAATATCAACATTTCATGCGTTTCTTTTAAACTTCACGCGTTGTTCACAATCCATTTTGACGACAAAATGAAAAAACAAATTTACAAAGACAACAGTAGATCAATTTGACACTTGCCAGTATAATGATAGAAGGGCGCTAGATTATGTTTAATGCAATATTCCTTTGATATATCCACCAATGTGGCCCCATTCACCGTATTATCTGATCATACCTCGTACTATATATACTATGAATAATTTTACATCTTCTTCTTTCTCGTCTCCCATTTGTGCCTCACGGCGTTGGGCCCATTATACATTTCCTACAGGTTTTCCTCTTTCTTGCCATTCTTTTTACCTCCTCCATATTCTTTCCTCTTATACTACCCGTCTGCCTGATATTATCTTTCCATTGTATTCGAGGCCTGACTTTTGTTCTTCTTCCCGCCATTCTCATTCTCCATTCTCCATTTTCAGTTTCGGGTATCTTGTGATGTACATGCGGTGTACATGTCGGTACCACTTTAATTGTTTGTTCTCAATTTAGCACACAGTAGGCTGTACTAATAAATAAAATTATTTTTGTACTCATAACTTCAAAATTCATATTTCCCGGTCATTCCCGATGCGCCGAAAGTTACTTTTCCCGCACTGCGGTGCTTTTTACTTTCCAACAAAAACTAGGGTAATTGTGTGCTCTTCGTAAATTTTCATAATTGCCGCTTGTTGGTTTAATTGCGCTTCCAAACATCAAAGATGCTATAAACGTCGACAATAGCTAACAGGTGCGTATGATACGTATAAAAGTTTAGTGATTTGTGCTGTCAACTCAGTAAAGTAGTAAAACACTAATAATTTAATTTTTAAAAATATTTTCACTATTCGCTACAAAAAACATTGTACCTAACTTTTTCGGGAAGAATTTTCCCGAATTCGCACTACATGCAGCACTCCCTTCGGTCATGCTGCAAACAAAGTGCTCATTCGGGAACATTACCCTCCCGAACTTGTTAGGTAAATAACCATTTTTAGTGTTTTATTATATTCTTACGTATCTACAATGCGAAAGTTGTTAGATTCGAATTTAAAAGATCAAATAGTTATTTAGACCACAAGTGTTAGAAGTGCAACTTTTTTCACAAGTGTGGAGGGTTATTAAACGAGGCGCAGCGAGTTTAATAATCCACACGCGTGAAAAATAAGCATGCTAACACGAAGAGTCTATAATTTTTTAAAAAATTTCATTAAATATTAAAATCCAAGCCTATTTTGTATAGAATTTTATTTGGCTTAATTTTAATCAAGAGGATCGGTCAGTTCTGGTAACTAAGGAAACGTCTATTTAAAATCGTTCCTTCCTAAATTAAAAGCAGTGTTACTTTTTCCCATCGAGTGGAAAAAAGTAGCACTTCACGCACTGAAATTAATTAAAAAAAGCCTACTTTTTTAAATGAAATTTAAAAAAAAATATTAGAACATCGATAAAACTTTCACGTTCTCAAAATCATACTTTATATCCCTACCCATTGAATTAGTAATATGTAAGCATTTCTAACGCCAGTAACTATAGATTGTTACCACTAGTGCTGTAAATTACCCAGGTATTTATTATTAAGGGTAAATACCCGGGGTATTTACCCGGGTAAATACCCAAAATGGGTATTTACACGGGTATTTATAGCCAGATTTACAAATAGCATAAAGCTAATCTAACCAGTATAATTGATTGGTAAGTGAAGGTGCTCTATTCGAATTTTATCAAAATGTAAAGTAAAATAGATGCACTGAGAACCTTTTACTGCGTAACAGCAATGAGATAGCATGAATAAAACACAGAATTCAATACTCGAATAAGAAAGAGATGAACATAGAGTATGTTATTATATGTTAAGAACTGAAAGTGCAGTCTTGCCGCTTGTGCATGTAAAAGCAGCAAGAGCAATTTTAGCTCGAAATATGCCTACTTTTTTTGACGACTGAGCATATTATTATGGCAAAAATAATCACATTTCATTTTGACATGGCGAACTATTTTGCTCACGTGAAAATCCAAAATGTCATCTTTCTGTTGTCAAATGCCAGTCAGAAAAATCTACTTTCAATGTCAGTCATCGAAGAACAAATATTTGAGTAGACTTGATGCTCATTTTAATTATGGCATAAATCAACTAAATATGCCTACTAAAATAAGTTTTTTTATGGCTATTTCTGTCTTACTCTATTATTCTGTGCTTTTGTTCATGCTATTTCATTGCTGTTATATATAATTATGGTCCAATCGGTATACAACGTTGTTTATGTAATTTTGTGATTTTCTTAATATGTATATAAGTACAATTATTATTAATGTTAATAAATACATATAAGGATTATTTCTTCAAGTTAATATTAAGTTGAACACAGGGCCATTTAAGTAGTATCTGCACACGACCCGACCCGATATGGTTGTTTAGTAAGTGTGATGTTTTATTTGTTGTTTTACTAAGTGTTTTACGAGCAGCCTATAAAGTTCATTTTTCAAAAATGGAAACAAGTCAAAAAATAATGAAGTACAAACAATAAATGAACTCATTAACAGCATTCAATTTAAGAATCATCCCAATCTCCGGGAGTCAGAATAATCACAAAGTCCCTCCAATATTTTTGTAAATCCTGACGGGTTGCAATTTATTGTGTCTAATTATTTATTTCTGTAAACTTCGGCAACTACATTGTTTTTCAACGATAAACGATTAATTTACCCGGGTGAATGCCTTTCAATGTTACATTGTAGCAGTTATTTTACATAAAATATTTCAGTTTACTTCTATGCAGTTTATTTTATTAAGATAATACTATTATCTGAGTTATAAAGTTAGCTTAGCTTTCTAAATATTACAAATTTGATAAATACCCAGTTTTTAGGTATTTACCCGAGGCAGGGGTAAATACCCAGGTAAATACCCATTTATAAATTCCCTACCCACTGGGTATTTACCCGACCCACATCACTAGTTACCACTATCAGCAACGGTAACTGATTAAGCTTATTATGCGATAAACTGATTAATCATTTAAGGTCACAGTTTTAAGAAAGGCCACCTTGTTAACGTGCATTATTGCACTCCGTGTAATGAAATTTCCTGCTATAACTTGAAGTAGCTTATTCACTCATCCATATGTTGAGTATCACATAAAGGTAACTGTTGGCTAAACATTTGAAAAAACCTATTATTTCGTATTTTTCCTCTGTTTTCTGCGCACTACGTTAAAAACTTGTTAGTTTTTGGTCCTAACTCATATATTTGCTGTGGCATAGAATAAATTGGCCTCACATTTTGAAGCCTTTACTATTCTTAAATTCTTATATACTAATATTAGGCATTTCATTCAGACGTTTTCCTGTAATTAATTCAAATCGTATCAGGAAAACAAAAATTGTTGTCGGCCTCTATGACTGCAACAAGAAAATTTCAAACTGGAAATAAGAAAAACTAACCAATCCCAATAACGGGGAAGAAAAAGTACGGCATCATCTAGCATTTTAGGAATCAATGAAATTACAGAAAGCTATAGTAATGAAAACAACTCAAAAGCAGTACTTGATTGATACTCGCAAAAAGGAGTATCACAGATTGTCCAAGAGGTTGGTGTTTCAGAAGGAAGTGTTTACATCACTGATAACTTTCTGCATAATATGTCGAAAGGTGTGTGTCAGCCAGGTGTTGAGTACCCACAACCAGAAATATTTCTGTTCAGAATAAGCACTGCAGAATGAAAGACTCATGCAGGCTCATGGATATCTTTACTTCCGTAACGCTTAAAGTCTCAAAGAAAACATGAAGGTGTGGTTTTCTGAGCAAGATGAAACTTTTTTTCGGGAAATTACGTTGCTGATGGAGAAGTGGAAGAAAAGAAATCAAAATAATAAATAAATGTAATGGCACTTGTAACGGCTCAAATCAGGTTTTTTGCCTTTAAGTTTGCGCTCTGAGCTGGGCGAAAATTTACGGTGGTTTTATACCACTTTTGATACATCTGTGTAAAGCGGGCGACGTATTCTCATTTTGGAAAATTTAACATTTGAAGAAATTTCATTCTGCTATGCTCTTGCACACTAAGTTCGCTTGTTTGTCAATCTCAAGAAGAATTTTTTTCTTTATTGATAATTTAATAGTTCAATAGTATAAACCTTTTGTCTCATTACCCAATTTGCTTATCAAATCCAGTAATTATTTTGAAGATCTTGATTTTACATAACATTTGTTTAAATCTTGCTTTAGTAACGAGTTGTGTATAATTAAACAACCTTTGATGCTTGTCGCTTTGATTGTCGTGTTTCTTATATTCGGAAAATGTGAACTGTCGAATTGTTAAGATAGTAAACGGGTTTCCTTTTTATTGGTTTAGATAACACCCATGGCGTTAAGCGGAGGCTAGTTGTGTTTTTGACAAAGCGTTAAGATCATGTAATTATGAATGCTCTTTGTTATCTGCAGGCCTTTAGATAAGAGTTTGTTTCTGCAGATTAGTATTAGAACAATTTTTTCTGAACTGCTCTAACACTCCTTTAATTTGGGGGTTATCTTCGCTTATCGGTTTCAGACGATTAACTAATTCAATGCTTTTATATTGATAACACCTTTTTTATTATTACGTCATAGTTTAACTTTTAATTATTCCTGGGTTCATCTTGCATACAACAAACCGCGCATAATGTCTTGTATATTTATTAATAATAACCATCTGGGTTCATTTTGAACATAAGAACCCCGTATACATGTCTGGAATTTTTAACTGTACTTTTGGATTTCCAAGTTCTTTTGCATTTGATGGACTTGGCTTGGTATTTATATGTTTTTAAAACTTCTGGACGACTAAGAAAAAGATCATCTAGTGTTGTTTGGGAAACGTCAATTTTGATGTACTTTTTTCAGTTGTAAATGTTTTTATTCTTTTTAATGTGTATATGTGTGTGACCGTTGATATTGTAATTTAAATTGTCATCAGCGCAAATCCCTATTCGCACTTGAGTGTGTTAAATTAAAGCGTCCCTACTTGAATTACTTCTCACATTTGCCTTTGTTGATACCTCCTCGTTTTTTAGAGTCTAGGTTCTTATAAGCTGAGGTCAGTGAGTGTTATTCAGAATAATTTTTTGTTGTCGTTGTTGGCAACTGGTGCCCGTGTTGTTTCTTTTTAATTAATAACCTTCACAGCCGCCGCCTACTCTTTACCTAGAATCACAAATCGTCGAGAGTTTGAGCTAGCCTGGGTTGTTGGCACCCTTGAGAGGAACGGTAAAAAGGGTCTTTCATTATGAGTTACTATCCGAACTGCAATATCTTTGAACGCTGCTTGCATTAAAGTTCAAATATGGGGCATTTTAATATCATGATACGTTTTATCCGACTTTTTCTGCTCTCTAGGGTGTATATCACACGAAGTTTTGAGAGTTTTGATCTACTCCCGTCTTCAGGTGTTCCTGGTTAGTCCTAAGAAGGACTGATATTGTACGTCTCCCCCAAGGGAGGCACGAGTTTACGTATAAAAACGTACAATACCAGTCCTTCTCAGGACTAACCAGAAACACCTGAAGAAGGAAGTAGATCAAAACTCCTGAAACGTCGTGTGATATACACCCTAGACAGTGGAAAAAGTCCGATAAAATATATCATAATAGACCACTGCCGAAAAAATGACATTCAGAGAACAATTTTAATATCAGTTTTAGCATGAGAAATTTGATCATACCAAGTGTGAGGATTTACCAACTATTGATTGAATATGCTTCTTAGTAAATGTGTAGGCACCACCCTAACTATACGTTGAGTAAAATGTTAAAGCTACAACGTTTACTGCTACAAACACCATCCGACGCTCATTTTCTAATATAAAGACTACGCTATAGTAATTTAATGCTCAATACATACGTACCAGAATAAATTTACCGGACCTTCCATGTGTCGATGAATCATATGTTTTCGAAAATATTCAAAATGTCGTTTTCCTAATCGGAAGCCCGTCTTCCCATAGTGAAAATAAACAGCCTGCAACAAAAGAATTTCAATCAGAAATGAGATCCATAACCAACTTATAAAATACTATATAAATGTAGTGTGAAAGGCATCGTTGCAATTAAGGAAGTATAGAGAGAGAGCTGTGGAAAAATATTCTTCGGAAAGCTACTTCCTTGTCATCTAATTAATTACTACTTTTGTTTTTTAAGTTTTACATTAAAAAACTGTTTTCTAAACTTGCTACATAGTACTATTCAACAACTCCTTTGTGCTAAAATTAAATAATTATAACGAATTTACAAAATTCTTTTACTGCTGTACAAATTTGAATTTCAAACATTTTCTAACTACTGCTCCTTCCCATAAACTGGGAATGAAGTATGCAAAGCAGCCGAACTTGCTCAACGTATCGCTGATGTATATACAATATGTAGAATTATCTAACGAGGCCTTAATTATCGTTTATAAAAATTTCGATTTTTCTAAAAAAAAATTAAGTCGCTGATTAGCTAACTTAATTTTTACACTGATACCCAAACCAATTAGGAATTTAACAATTTCGTATTGGATTGCTGCTAACCTGTTGGTATAATTTTTGATGTAGTACAGAGAAATGTATGCAGGCGCCTGGATAAGATGCATTCCTTATAAAGAAACTGACATTTAATTTGGAAAAGTTTGAAATATAATTAACGTGTGAAAATAGTTATTCTAAATAGCTCGTTTAAGGAAGTTTCAGTATTGCGTTAACTTCTGATTTCTTTCAGCAGCAATTACTCTCCGTTACAGTTTACTAAATCACCTATTACAATTGACACTTCCAATACGTGATATGGATATTTATAACTACACATACTGCATTGTATTGTTATTTTAATGAACATCTGCGATTTTCTGTTATTTAGCGTCGCATATACTGCGCTAAGTAATCTAAAATATGCATTACATAAATATCTGCTAAAACTGAAATCATTCAAAGTAATTTAAATCAGCGCCTTAGTGCGCTAGAAATAACTCAACCCTTTCTCTTTGAGACGATCAAACTAATTATCTTCTATTATTGCTGCTTGGCGTATATTGTGAAAAAAACAATGCGAGTCGCCGTATAGCTATTTTTAAGTGTTCACGAATAAAAATACATTTTTGATCAATACAGATAGAGCTGGTTAGCAGATTACCTCAGTCGCTGTTAAAAGTTGAAACGCGAGCGAGAAATTCGTTGAGCATCAAAGCTAAATTAAAATCGAGCTGTAAATGTTAGCAGATAGTAGTAAACGTGCATCTATTATCGTAAATCGATGTTTTTATCGAAGCATAAAAAGTGTGCGAAAGTGATGGAAAACGCTCCGCAATGTCTCAGGCCGATAGGTTTTCTAGGGCAGCCAGTTAATACGTTAGATTTATAAATGTGACAGACTACGTCACGAATTACATGACCTAATGAAAAAGTTCTATTATTTGTTGACAAAGCAGCCCTGGGTTCGCACGTCAAATAATCGTCCATCTCGTCTTAATGAACTAATTATAGAAAGGGCTAAAAACAGCTTTCTTACGTCATTTCAAAAGGTCACAAACAATTGATGTATTCACCGGCACCGATGGTGGCAGGAAATTATTGATTATGAAAAAGTTATTCGAAATGTCACCTTCGCGGAATCATAGTTCGAATAAACCCTGTATGGGCTTAGGCGTTCTGTAAATACATATCGTCGAGGATTTAGGTCTATGCGTATAATTTCTAGCTTACTGTGCTCTATTATGAGATTATGACTTACAGTATTTCGTCTTTGGATATTACAAGTTAAGTTACCTTTGGTGCGAATTTACGAAATGAATTAAAACCGCCCGCTTACCCGCGAAACTCTTAGAAACAGCTGTTGATATTGGCGCCTCTGGGCCAAAACCTGGATGATAATAAAACTTCAGTCATTAAATCTCTTGCTTCTGAAAGCAAACTTAACCGTCAAAATTACACCACACTGCCCATAGCTAATCAACGGCTAGATTTGCTAAAGTAACGCATTAATCATCAGAAAACGCTACCTGTTACAGGGTAGATACTTTTGAGTATCCACATAAACAAACCCTCTTGATCATGTAATCCAAGTAACAAAGATTACGCCCGACGCGATGGCCTAATTAATCCCAAAAATAAATTCACGTAATTAAACTTATTAACGTTACATGGTGCACCAAGTGGCCCAAGTTTGGTATCAAAATGGTAAGATTTAGGTCAGCTACAACACGGTATCGATCAAATAATTTCTAATGACTCCTGAAAAAAAACATGTACAATAATTTAGTTAACAGAAAGCAAATCTCCACTGCAACATCGGCCGTTGAAAATAACGGCCAAAAATGTGCTTAAACACCCAAAAGATCAGCAGCAAGAGACATACAAGTTTTGCAGGTCGAACTCACTTCTGCGCCTGAGCTTCAGCAAGCTTAAAGTTGAACTACCCCTGTTCGCCTAAAGCTTCCCTTCCAAAAGGCCGCCCCTTTGTTTACCAGCTCCGCAGCTTCGTCCAGGTGGAACCTCTCCACGCTACAGAAGACCGCCCTGTAGTTCGCTAGATCCAGAGTCCCATCCAGGTTAGGTTAGGCATCCTCCAAAACACCGAACCGTTGTTCACCCCGCTACCGCCTCACCCAGGACGAAGAAGCCCCTCTAGTTTTCTCGTTTTAAGTCAGCACCTTAGTCGAGCGCCTCTTAGATCGCTTGCAAACCCTGAGCCTGATAGAGGAATACGAACCACCGCTACCAACGCGTCATCACGCACCCAATCATTTCATTTGTAATTATTTTACAGCTATATAAATATTTATCGATTCCAATAAAACCGCGCATAATCAATCATCGCTTCAATGTTCTGATTAACACACCAATCCCAATGAAGCTGAGCCCAGTAATACGAAATATACATTTGTGTTAATTGGCGCCCACCGTCGGAGTCTTTTATTTGTGATACCTTCGTTAGATGAAAATTTATTTCTTTTCTTTTTATTGTATGATTAGGGAACGCAAAATAATCAAAAAGTGCAATATCCGTGATGAGCCAGGTTGTTTCAGCAATTAAATCTCTTAAAATTTTTGGAAAATAGCTCCCAACTTGTAGATTGGAGCATTTTTTCCTTCTTTCTTCCTTAGCATTCTTAGCTTCAGTTGCGGTGATAAGTTCGTATAATGCCCCCAGTGGCTGTTCTTTCATGTTTCAAATAGCAGGTCCGAATTACACATCCTATAAAATAGAAGCCATCACTAACCATTGCGAGCCAGGATGTTTTCACTCCACAAATAGTCGACATTCTCTTTAAAAATGGGGTAAAAAACAAAATGTCCCGAAATTTAAAATAAAACCTCTTATTGGAAATCCTTATAGTTTTACCCTATGGAATCCTATTTTAATTTAATGACACAAGACAGAAACCTTTCTTTGAAATTCAAACCAATAAAAACTGTATAGCCACTGATAACACTTGTAGTCAACATCTGGTCACTAACGTACTTTATTAATTGAGGTAAGTAAGTTATTGACCGCATATTTTTGTGTGATCATCGTATTACACAAGTTTTATGCAAGACAAAAACTGTTTAACGTTTGTAGAATCTTTTTTCACTTTTAGCTTACATTTGCTTACTGAACGACTCGTCAAACGTAGAAGGGATAAATAACTGAAAAATATACGATTAAAAAAAGGATATATAGAAGAGTTAAAATTATTACGTGGACTTCTATCACATCCTGTATTATTACTAATACATACGGCAATGTTATAATCACAACTACTGTATTTTGTATAGCGTCAACAGTGTATTTATGACTGGAACTAATTTTGCAAAATGCTTATATTTAATGCACTTTGCACGCTATAAAACGTATTTTTAACGTAAGTTTATTAATTACAACAGTTATCCTTAAAATTAGAAATGTAACAAACATTAATGGCGTATTTTACGTTACAAATTCAAAAAGAAGTTTATATAACCATAGGTTCAATTCTCAATCCTTACTGAGATATTACAGGGGGGTTAAAATTACGTTTTTGGCATTTTGCAGAAAACTGGCGAAGAATATTAAAATGAAAATTAAGTAAAATATCAAAAACCTAATTTTAACCGCAAGGTTGGGAATTGAACATATGTGTATGTGAACGTTTAAAGCCCTTCAACATTTTTCGTCTATTTAGTAACCATATAAATGTTACACATTAACGAACCCATAATGACCCAGTGATTAGGGGGACCACTGTGACTCGATAGATACATTATTTTTAAAAAGTTTAATATTTATGGTGACCATTAACACATCAGCAATGTTAAAACAAATGATTACAGAGTCATTTGTTACTCTTATTAGCCAGCTGTTTAATTACAATCATACTATTAAGACAACACATGGGTGAAGAACTAACAAAACATTAATGAAAACTGTGATGAATAACGCAAGTCAATTTATTTATTTTGTTTTGCAAAGAATAATATATTACTTTACAAGGGATGTAGGTAAGATTTACACTACCGAGAACCGTTTGATGCAAGGTGCAAGGTAGTATAAATTTTCCTACATCCTGTGTAAAGTACATAATTTTGTTCACTACCAATATTTCCTTATGTAAAATAAATGGTAATAGCGTAAAAGTATTACATTTTCTAAATTATAGTAGCCTGTTTCGGGAGCTTGGGGCGTTGTTACAGTGCTGTGACGTTTTGTTTGACAGTTATAAACGCACTGTGAAAAATGCGTGAATACGATTGCGAGTGCTGTTTTCTGAGCTTTGTGATTGTATTCTGATTAAAAATGGATAACAGTACGAGCGATAATGGTTTTCTTCAAGTTAATGAAATGACAAACACGGCATCTCGTTAGTTATAGTAAATGCGGCATGTAAGTGATTCACTTCTCTAGGGAAGTAAGTACATTGTCATGGAAACTGTAACAATTTTTGTAAATGTTTCCTACATCCCTCAAATCAGACAGTGTAAGGATCACTTACAAGGAAGGTAGTGAAAAAAAATATACATTCCAGTTCTTAATACTGAATAAAATCGTAAGCGGTTTGATGTGTGACGTTTATGGTCCTACGAAAATTAATATTTTGCTATTATACACAAATTCTATTTAACTTTTTATTCACAGTGGCACAAAATCAATCTTAATTTTAACAATAACGATTTCTATTGCCAATTGTTCGAACACCTACTTTCTTTCAATTGTCGTTAGTTTAAAAATGTACACAAATTAAGCATTAATGGCAGAGTTACAATCAACATTATAAGTTTATAACTACATTGTTTCACAAACTTAATCTGTTTTACGTTCTCGAACTAGGGAACCTTTATTATTAAGCCCCTTTTCAAGAGATCACATACAGTGGAAACGCGGTTATTCAAATCTCGATTAAGCATGGAAAACTAGCTTTCTGTGTTGAACGGAAATTCTAACTATGTTTGATAGTTGTGATCAATTTTTCAATGTTCTTAAAAAAAAAGCTCTAACCATTAAGTTCCCATCACCCTCATCCATACGAAAGATAACATTTGACTTCTATTACTTTTAATATGTTCCAGTTTGTCAGCCTGGATTTAAAAAAAATGCAAAACTTATTATTTTGACAACAAATGAAATTTCCCATGATTCTCATAAACACGTGCTAAAATTTCAAAGTATCATAACAACACCTTTATAGTGAGCTGTAAATAAGAATTCGCTCTCGAAATTCAAACATTGCAGTTATTGTAACTATATAAATGACATTTACAAGTAGTCGTTGCAATACACTTACTTTGTACCGTAGTAAGTAAAAAGTGGACGTGACTACCTCCCTGGACTTTCCCATACTGGAAACTGTTCATATCGTCTTTATTCAACAGTCTTTACAACATATCAAAATTTCAACTCGATGACTCACGTCTTCACCGTGATAAGCGTTTACACTTTCACGTAAATTGCGGGTAAATATAAAAGAATGTGTAGTTCAAAACGTGACCACCGAGCTTCTGTAGATGGCGCCAAGTGGACAAGCCGCCACTGTGCTAGTTTATGTATTATTTTCCTCAAAACGGCTGTAGCACCGAGGTGAAATTTTCTAAGTACCTGGAAATTATATTATCTAGGGCATACAAAATCGATTTTTTTATTTTCGCGGAAAAAGATTCTTTGACGCAAAAATATAACAACCGTTAAAATAAAAAAATTATTTTTCAAAAATAGAGGGGGGAGGGGGCCGGTGCGATTACATATATCCACGAGTGTAATATTTTTTTGCATATTCATATGCTCCATTATGCACTGAGCAATTCAGTGAAAACCCCAGCTACCTATCTTGTTTTGTTTATTAATTAAAGGGGTTTAAATTTTCAAACTTCAAAGCTTCGTAGAGGGCGCCACAGATAATTCATGAGATTCTTTAAAAAATAGATCGATAGCCCTTTTCGGCGTCTATCAGTGTATGAAGTTTAAACAAATTCCTGTGGGCAGTTTTTGAGAAATGATTTTTAGAAAATTTCCAAAATTTTGAAAATTTGTAATTTAGGCCCCTTAATATTTTTCAAAACACTTTTTATATCACCTCATGTTAGCCTTCATATACTATTCAGAAAAAAAAAATCAATTGAATCGATTCATCCGTTTATGAGTAATAGGGCGTTAAACTCAAAATTTTCAAAAAATCATAGCGCCCTTCATTTTAAACCTATCGAGTTCGGCAAAAAACTAGCAGATTTGTCTTATGACCCTCTATCGTTATCCGCGATAAAATTTTCAAAATTTTAATCAAGAAAACAGTGATACCAAAAAAACATGCGTAACTTCCGCTTCCGGTTTCGGATTTTTTTGAAAAGCTTATTTTGTCGATGAATTTTCGATACACCCCCGCATTCCAAAGCGCATCAAAATCGGAGCAATACTTTCGGCTGTAGGAGCGTCACCCACCCACACACCCACACACCCACACACAGACAGACATTTTTTAAAAACCACTTTTTTGGGTTCCTAGAGGCCCAAAACGGATATTTCTGTGAAAATCTCGATTTCCAAAATTTTCATGATTCCAAGACTTCCCTATACCTATGGGTATGGGAAAGTAAAAAATCCTGATCCTCTACCTGATACGTCTGTACCCACTGTGTTCTTAAATGACAAAATGAAAAGAAAATCAAACTCACTACACAAGGAATTCAAACAATTCAACAATACATTTGTAGAAACTGTATTGTGCTATAACTTATTGTAAACAAATTTGGCTATCCAACAGTGGCGTAATAACACTTTTTACGTTGACCGGTATCAAAACCAAACAGCAAGTTTTTCACTTTTAGTAAACAAATGATATGTTTAATATCAGCAATATCTTAAAAAATTCTGTTTTGGCGAGACAAGAGGTACATCCTGTGTGTACATTTTAAAAAGGTCGTTCACAGTATATTATTGCATTGTTTTGAAAACGACTTTAGCGGTGATCAATGATATTGAATTATATGGGGTCATTTTCAACCGTTCTTCCACTACTGGGACTTGATTGCAAAAAAATGGCCCATTTTATACGCTTATAGTGGCCAAACTGTTTTGAGATATTGATATAGGGATTCCATAGAGTACCTAAGTCTTTTTAGTACATATTCCATAGTCCATACACGTGTGGCAAAAATTGTTGTTCTTTTTCTAATATACAGAGGTATTAACTTTCGCGAAACTTTAATATACACTCACCGGCACGAAAAACGCAGCACTTCCATTTTTTTTATTAGATTTAAAATTGTATCCCGTTGTGATGTTTTATTATTACATTTATTATTATCCATTTATTATACATGTTATAATGTTAAATGTATAATAAATGTATAATAATAAATGTAATAATAAAACATCACAACGGGATACAATTTTAAATCTAATCAAAAAATGCAAGTGCTCCGTTTTTCGTGCCGGTGAGTGTATAATACAAGATATAGGACAATTGTATTTATTAAGCAATTAATGTCTGCCTTATCGCCCTTTAAAGTTACGAAGAAATTCCTGACGCATCTTCATATAAGCATCCTCAGTATTTTTATCAAAATACTAAAGAAGTTTTTACAAGGTTAACATTTAGTGGTCCTGCTATCTATTTGGAATCACTGTTAATGTAATTAGTGATCCCCAAATAATCAGGGTACAGCACCGAAGGTATACATTTTGCCTTAAAAATAATATGCACGACATACTCGATTGTATTGCACAAATAAGTACATAAATACTGAAATATAATTTGAATATTTGTTTCTCTTTGACACGACATTAAATATTAAAAATATTAGCTTAACCTGCAAATCTCGAATTTGACATAGCTGGATAATACACTTCAGTGTTGCCAAACGTATAACTAGAATCACAGGCGACTCTAATTATAAATTTAAATGAACACCCGTTATTTGTTTTCACAGTTAAAGCCCAAGCTAAACTTTTTTATATGTATTTTCTAATATGTTAAACTTAATCATATTGTATTTTATGTAAGCAAATATTCTCAAAACTCCCTTGTGAGGTTTGGTTTAACGTGATTGCAGCAAGAAACACACGCTGTCTGCGAGACGAAGGGAGAACTATACAAATTTAACAAGGCAAACGGCAGTAGTAAGCAGCCTCTGCTGAGAGCTGCATGTGCTGGCGACTCGAAGGGGTAGTACGCAAATTCTATAAGATATACGTTAATTAGAAGCGTCCTGAAAGGGCCTGCAGAAAAGCGTTTGCTGCAAACCGTTTAAAAGTGCAGCAAGCCAATGTTTATAAAGTGTAGCAAACAAGCTTTTTCCAGGTGTACCGGTAAGTATACAATTTTAGTGCTATATTCAAAGCGGCAATTTGAAGACGCTAATTTGCACCGCATCGAAAGGTGCCCTGGTCACGAGTTGTGACGTCAATCAGACGAGCGGCGACCAATCTAGCATTCTGGGATTCCCCAGCATTATGTCAGCCAGGAGTGGGTGATCCAATCGAAGGCGTGCCGTTTTCAATTATACAGCGATCGATATTTTGACAGTGCGTGTTTGTTAAAGACATTTTGATTTTTGCGTTTTTACAAGACAATTCTAACGTTATTTTCATACGTTTTTATTAATGTTTTATGTATGTTTGATATATTTAAATGTATACGGCAGTAGTGATGTAAGAAATCCGGTTTTCCATTACTTAAAGTGAGTTTCAGTTCGGCAACAGTACAAGGGCTTCTTATTTTTGTAAATTGTTATCTTTCATAAGTGGCTACTTCGGATATTATGAAGTTTCATGTTCATATGTTCCTAACTGGATAAAAATGCAGTAAATTATTTTCAAATATCAAGGCGTCTTCTTCAAAGTTGCCGTAACCCACGAAGGAACAAAACAGAAGTGCCATTATAAGATGCATTCTTTCAACAATAAGTCTGATATCGGTGACGATATAATGCGGTTCCAAAACTAATGAGTAGGAATTGATAGAACATCATCTTGGATGATTAATGCTGCAAAATACGCTGAAATATTACAGAGTAATATAGGAGGAACATCTTTTTGAGAGAAAGGTCAATTTATTTTTCAGAAGGACAATGCTCCTTATCACCTAACAGCAGAGCCGGATTAAGGGGGGGGCTAAGGGGGCTGCAGTCCCGGGCCACCGAATTTCGGGGGCCTCGAAAAGATTCGAAGGTTATAATCTAGTGCGGTTTCTAATCATTTAGATCCCTTTGTACCAGTTGCATAAATAGGAATGGGGCCTCTAAAAAAAGTTAGCCCTGGGCCTCACATATCCTTAATCCGGCTCTGCCTAACAGTCGTTCAATGCTGATTTTCTGAGAATCGCAGTAAAAAAATAATAATGTGATGACCATGATTTTGTCGCACGCGTCCAAGTTTAGAAAACAAAGTCTTTTAAAAAACAAGTGCGACAACATGCCTTATGAAACGAGTTTGTTATTCCATTTTATCTGCATAAAAAATAAACAAAAACTTTGAATTTAGACATTCACAAATGACAGTTTATCAGTAGTCTGAAACAAAGGAGACTGTTCAATGTTTTTCATATGAAAAATACAATGCCTTATTGATATTTTTTGTTGGTGTTGTAGAAACCAATATTTGAATATGTTTCATTATTTCGATAAAGCTGTAGGCAAAACGTTGTATGCACCTTCTGCACGAAATACTTTGATATTCTTTAAATATCCATATATGGTATTAAACCACCCACCTGCAGTGGTGACTAACGAATGTCAATTGCGTAATATCTGAATCTGGGTTCGACTCCACTGGTTCTTTGACGACGCGCATTCTCAAGCACTAAATTATTATTTGGTGCACTAGATACATAAATAACTATTGTGGATTGGCATGAACGAATGAAAACCATAATGGCCTGACGCGGCAGGTTGTAGTCATTATCAAACTAACAAAAGTTATATGTATTAATAAAGTAATTAAGATTTAGTTATATTGTACCGTGGTTTGAACGTTTTGAAACTCATAGTGATCTAAGTAAAAAAATATTAAAAAGTAAGACAAACAACTTCCGCTCAAATTTACAGCTACAACACTAAAATAGTATATTTCAAAAGTAAATTTAAGTGCTATTTCTACAACAGATTTCGGAATAGCTTCACAACTTTTAAGTTTCAAGACAATTGGCAAGAAACATTGGAGCACGTGGGAATGCATTGGAGATTTGAGAAAGTTCCAGTTTCCGTCTTCCATATGTTAGTTCTTTCAAGAAATTTTCAACTACTTCATAGAAGAAATATTTGGCTTCCAAATGATGAAAAAAGCTACTAAAATCGAGTGTTGATTAAAACGCTGCACGAGAGTAGAAAACGGCTAAAATGTTGAACGCACGCGGCCTTTTCAAACATTCATCGCCCGTAATGCACCCCAATTAGCCGGATTGGAATTTTACGCCGCGGTCAATCCTTGAATAATTGAAAGAAGGCGCGCTCCTGGTTACACAAACAGTTTAAACAGGCGCTATCGATCTGGCACAATGCCCTAATTCAGGATTCGGCGAATCCTGCAGGAAGAGCGTCGTTCCGGCAGTTTATGGCATCGCCACCGCGGGGCCCCGGCGTCCCGATCGCTCCATTGTTGCCGTAACAACCTTTAATAAGCGTGAGTGTTCCTCATATCGAATGGCTCTTTTAAATGTTAATCTCTTATTCATGTCGGATACTGAGAAATCGCGTCCTTTCGCGAAATGGCAAATTACGGACACGAAATAATCGCGGCGGGGATCGCGCCTAGCAAAAATTAACGACCCGCTTTATTGTTATCGCACTTACACACGGTTGTAAAACGAAACAGCGACGAAAAGCAACACGAAGACCGATTGACCAGTGTTATTCATACCATACGGTTGATGTCTTACCGCAATTTCCACCAGTGTACAAAATTAATGAAACTAAATTCCTGAAAAATCGCTAGGCCCTATACAAGCACAAGACGGTTTCTTAGAACCGCCGCACAAACTGGAGAGCTTTAGAGCAGCTCGTTCTTTAAGATTTTACTTGGAATTTTATGAAGGGATTTTCGTCGGAACCGGCCGCTTTAATAATTTTAAGAGCCTTTTCGCGGTTTCTAGGAAAATAATATCGCTTCCTTAATTTGGACTTTCTAGTTCATTCTTCGGAGAGCAGCACATAACAGATGATAGTTTCCTATCCTATCTAATAAACGTTCTCATAGTTAACCAACGTCCATTTGGATATGAGGATTACTAAAAATTGAATGGACACAAGTAAAAAACTAAACATCTAGTGTTTAATGTCTAAAACTTCTTTGGTGGGTTCTATTATTCATGTTTTCGAGGAACGCTAAAAAATAAAAATATTGATATACGAACTAATTACACTGAAGTGGCTGGAAATTGGTTTTTGCACTACTAGTCTCAGAACGCACCGTTATTGGCCTATTTTTAGGTTGTGAAGTTGATTTTCTCCACCAAGGGAGAGAAAGTAAAATAAACAATTTTCACCGTGGTTACTAATAAATTGCTAAGTTACCAAATATGACTATTTTAATTTTGACGTTTTAAAGAGCTGTATTGTCAGGTTGACAGTTAAAATATTTTTGAAATTTGTTGGGAATTTAGGTATTAAGCAGTTTGGTAGTGCAAAAAATAGTATATACACCACGGTAGCGAATCGTCTTATAACCTTCGCGCTTTAGATACTTCGCGCTGCACGCTCAGTATCTAATATGCGCTCAGGTTATAATACTGCGCTTCGCTACCTTGATGTATAATATACTAATTTCATCCAAACAAACATAAATTCGTGTTTTTAATTTTATTGAAACTATTTTTTTACAATATTTCACTGTATTTCATAAAAAAATATCCGCCTCCCATCAGCTCAAATGCCGGTTTCCAGAGAGGCTTAACTGCCAATTAACTTTAAAAAAACTTCGTCTATTGAGGTAGAAACACTTCCTCTTATGACAAGCACAGCGAAGAAACAACATGTGGGCTACCATAAATCGACCCGCGAAAGAAGTACAAAAACTAGAGAGTAAAAAAAGTGAAACTTTGTGCTACAGCTGTGCGGGCTATCAATCGGTGTCACGCACGTGCACCTGGCTTCTGCAATTTCAGAAAGGGTCCAGCTATCCAAAATACGCTGTCCGAAAAAAAGTTTAGTAAAACCAAGCTACAGCTAGTTAATAAAACACATCATGCAAAACCCGAGTTGATTACGCCATCGGCAAAACGCAATATCGGAGTCTAAATCACGCAGCTACAGAAACCCTTTACGGGAAAAAAGAGCCAAGTGCTAAACTCGACCAGCATCGCAGAATGTCCATCCACCGGAAAAGGCGTATAAATAAAGGATTGACGCAACCGGCGAAGAAAGAAGCAAAAAATCCGGCTCCGGCTCGTTTGTTCACCTACAATTTAAGCATTTACGGAATTTTACTTTTCATTGTAATATGTTGTATTCACATACTCTACATACAGAGTGGTTATAAAAGAACTACATCTAGTTGCCTTTAATTTTTTCCATGTGAATTTTTATGTGCCGTTACATTCTTTATTGCTCTCAAACTAGCTACAGCTGTCAACATTTTAGTATTGACAGCTGTAGCTAGTTATAATTACTTATGAGTAATAGCGGCACACAAAAATCTACATATAAATAAATTTCAAAGGCAACTGGATGTAGTTTCTTTACAATCACTCTGTACAACTGTGCCATTGTTACATATATGTATATTCGTGTATGGTAGGATGACCGCCCGCAGAGAGAGCAAAGCGTGTAAATAAAGAGTTGACGCAACTGGACAGGAAAGAAGCAATAAACCTGAATTCCGATGCTCGAACCTTCTACTCGGGAGGACAATAGATCATTGTGAGCCCGAGTTTACGAAGAATTCCTTCGGCAGCCGTTAGATAATATGAGGAGCCACGATAGCAGTCGATGGAATTCCAACCTGGGGAATTTAATTGCTAGTCAGACGCACTAACCGCTTGCCTACAAAGTCGCACCTATTGTGCTTCCTTATCGCTCCGTTATAAAGAACGCGGTGACTCGATAAAAAGGTGACGCAGAGACGCAGGTACAACTTATCTTTATATAAGGATTAAATTAGGATTAAAGCTAACACCATCACTTTTTCATTGCAGCAATCAGCGGTGGCTCGCTATAAAGAGTCAAGGAACCACAACCCTTCCATAACAAACCAGTCGCAGATCTTTTTTCAGAAAGATTTTTTTTACTTATTTTCCATCATTCTTCAAATTTTAAACTTTAAACAAAACACGAGTTTTATTTTATTTCATGGCTATAAACTGTACGATAATCGCTTGCTTGCTTTCACGGTGCATTTGGGTTCGAGTTGCCAGATGACCGGGGTTTTCTGGAGAGTCCCGGAATTCGTCGGATTGTTCCGTAACCCGGAAATAATAATTTTAACAAAATCCTAGGATTCGCCAATCTGAAGACAATCATTTCTTTTGTTTTGTCAGTTCCGACTATATACTAGTTTAATGAACAGATTCAGAAATCAAATGACCGGAATTTTATTCAGATATGTATTGTCTAAGGTTGATTTTTACAGTACAAATACAAAATATAAATGTATTCTATCTAGGAAATACATAAAGATTTTTTTACAATCACTTTTATTACATTTTCCCTTGAAATAAATTGTGCAGATAGATACCAAGGTTTAATAGAAGATTCAACTCAAATTCTTTAAGAATCCATTTTTCAACCATCGCCTCAGAAATGTCCCGGAAATCTTGGTTTTCGTTCTTGCAACCCTAATTAGAGTTGGGGCTAGATTGAAGCGGCCCACCTTTTCGACAGCTTATAGGCTGCAGAGGGCGGAGAGCGGCTATAGACATAGGTCAAAAATAGGCCATTTAGCGTTGAATCGGGACCGCCCACGTTTGGCTTACGCAGTCTGACCACGGGTGTGATAAGCACGCGTCTCGGGTTACCGATTTCGATGTTTACAACTTTGGCACGTTGGGTGACGCACATCCTGCTATTTCATTCGTACATAAGATCGCAAACACAAGCGCGCCATTTTAATCGCGTGTATTTGCATTAATTAATAGCTCTCATATAATTATATTATTACTTGTTTTATCAATTATTATACCTTTCAATCTTCTAGATAAGTATTTTTCGGACTATTCGTCGCCCAAGGAATAGCTTTAATAAAAGCAATTAGGGAGACCTAGCAATATATTGGTATTATATTATACGTATTTACACATTTCATACAGTGAAAATAAACTTGATTCTCAAACAGTGGGGGTGCACTTTTTTGACAGAATTATACATTTAAACGAAAAATTAACGGGAGATATTCGATTCAGTTCTTATATTTTATTAGCCCGTAAAGTTATGTTTTTCAGTCCAGATGTAAATTATTTATAGATCCTAGGACGTCGGAATTTGTCTTTGTCTGTGAAGTGGTGGAAAATAAATTTTACATTTGGTTCGCCCTACCATCAAAATTCTTCATGAGGTGGCACTGACAGCAATATAAACAGCAACTTTCCTTCTTTAAAATCACAGTAGTAAAATCGAAATTCGTAGGTGTTAGATAACAGTTATTTATGGTATAAGTGTGTTTATTACAAATAATCCACAAGAGAAAAGTTGAGCCGTCGAGGGCCGCTAGACCGAGAGGGGTTATTTCTCGAGTGAATTATTTGTAATAACACACACGTGCCCAACAACTCAATAAATATCTAAAAAACATAAATTTTGTATTGACAGCCGTGAAAAGTCACAGCGACAAATTGTAAAGTATCGAGAGATCAAATAAATTTATAATTAAAGCCGCCTGCGATTCGTGTCATACGTTTGGCAATTATACTGAAGCGTATTGTCAGTCTATGTCAACTTCGAAGTTAGTAGGTTAGGTTTTGTTTATTATTTGACACAGACTGACTCAAAACCTAACCTGCAAATCTCGAAATTTAAATAGCTTGACAGCGCTAACAACAATACAGTAGTGAGTGACATGGTTTCTATCTCACTATTGCGTTATGGGCCACTTTAGAAGTCTAAAATCGATCTAGTAATAGCTTTATAACTAGGTGTTTGATAAATAAATTTATTCTATAAGGTTTTAAGCACGCTAGAAAAAGTTTATTAGAACAACTCTTTACATAAAAAATGCGTAAAAATCCGAACTTGCTGTAACCCAATGATTGTTTACGCTACATTGTATATTACATGTCCAGTTTCAAAAGTTTCAAAATCTGTGTAAAATCAAAAGAGAAATTGCAAATGCTACACTAATATAAAAACCAAATCAAATCGTAAGAGGTATACATAGACCTATAATTTTGAATATTAATAATGTATTGGTAGTCAATTAATTTTTACAGTTTTATTTCAGTTTCACTAGTCGTGAACTTATTTTTTTTTAAATATATGTATACAATTCTATTAGCCAAATTGAATTTAAAAAATACTAGAAGATTGTTGTACGATTTTCTTCGTAATTGCCTACACGTGCACACGTCTGCTAACCGAAAAAGACAACCGAGAGAAAACGGAGTACGGGGATTAACGTTCGTAGAAAAGGTTCGATTACTTTAGGAACCGAGATTTGCGCAGAAGGTTTTGTGTCCCAATACTTGTACAACGTGTATACATCGTTGAGATATCTCTGAAATGTTTTGGGTATTTCGCCACTACAAAATGGCAAATATTAAAACATGAACAAATCTACTTCAGTTATCAATATTAATTAATTAAATTAAAAATCAACAAGAAGAACTCTGCTTATTTTATTGAAGATCCAGCAGAATGCGACTAACCTCCCCAATAAACAGCGTGACACGCTGACACGGAAGTAGATTTTTCTTCCGAAACGTTCATGTTTTGATTTTTCATTTTGTAGTGTGTTAAATGTATCCAAACATTAAGTAACCGATTGCGACCAACATCGTCAAATATGACAGCTACTATAAAAGTATTAAAGTCTTAAATACAACTACCTCGCCGTGCACAAGGCAACACAATAAGTAAAGCTGTAACCGATTTATTTTTCAACGATCTGCTTTGCATCGTACTGCAAACAGTAAGTAAGACAGTAAGATAAGAATACGGCATATACACGAGATACATTTCTCCCGTTCTACGTTTGCGTGTATTAGAAATGGCTCGACCACCATGGGAATCGTAAAGTAACTATCTGGAGCGATGGCCATGAAGAAGCCACACGGGGTTCTGTGGTGAAGCATCCTCAAAAACTGCAGAATTGAAATCTGCGGGCCTTGCTCCAGTTGACAATGTGAAATTGTAGGAAGAAAATGCCTCCAACACAGAGAGGTATTTTGCCAGCGTAGCTTGACGGCACACCTAATTGGTTTATAAAGCCTTTCTCTAGGTGGCTTTCGTGATGTCATCAGAACCCCTAGAAAGAAATACACTAAGCGGGGTAGTAAGAGACCGGAGAGTGAAAAGCGGCCAGAGGTAGGTTTTCTTCTGAAATAGTTCTGAATCCTAGCATTACTAGATGAATTTAAGCGACTATACATAAATGGAAATCCCAAGAAATCGGACGATTTTTAAATTCACATCTTCGAGATCAACAACATAGCATCAAAAACAATTTATCACTCGATCTCCCCAAGATGGCTACAGGAAGCCTCCCCTAGACAAGCAATCTTTTTCAAAATTCGCACAAAAATAAACCAGGGGCCTAGGCAACTAAAGTCAAATCAACAAAAAAGTAGCAACTCAAGACGACACCTAGATATTAAATTAATATTAGTTGAAGCATAATGTACAGTTCTACAGGAACAAATGGTAACGCATGTATTTGCGATGATAACGCGTGAGGGCCGTCAAAGCATGTTACGACTGCTAATGCTATCAACCTTGTTTCCCATTCATGTCGCCAGAACTTGAATTTTCTAAAAATTTTTGAATCGACATTTTTCTGATATATCAAACAAATTACTGAAGTTACCCATTTTTGAAATTTTAATATTTGATCTTAGCTATAGTACCTACTACTTACTACTTTCAGTAAACATTACATTGGCTATACAAAAAAGTTCTACACGTAAAACAGATAAAATGGTAGTCGTATTTTAAATATGGTATACAATTGTCGAGCACTGCGTTGTACCTCGATTGGCAACGGAAGATAAAAATATTATATTATCTCCACTTATACATAAGAAACTAATACCACCATAGTTTTGCAATGTATACCTACAAACTACACAAGGTCAAAGATATGGATATATGTGAATGTAAACAAGAATTCGATGTGTGCTGATAACATTTGATCAATAATTCAACTTGAACAATCAGCTTGAATATGTCTAATTAATTAAATAATAATGACACCTTATTTACGTGCAGGAGATTGGCTGTGTGTTTTCTTATTACTTCGTGAACTATAGACACAAAGTGAATAGTACCTTCTATGTTATTTTTATCTACAAAGTTTCTCTTTCGTAGTGTGTATTTAAAACTTTCCTTCTACTATGAAACTAAAAAATTAAAAGTGTATATACATAGTTTGCCTGCTAAGGTTAAGCGGTTTTATCACGGTAGTGAAAACATCGTTCCAATCCTGCTTGGTACAATTTTCCTGTCATTGATATAAATCACAGTTTCTCGGCATTCTCCTTTAAGTTTATTTCGTTCTCGAATCAAATTTGCTCTGTTAAATAGTATATTTACATAGTTTGCTTTGCAGGTTTACTCAATTCATTCTTGAATCCCCAATCTTTGTCTGCACCAATAGTTCATCTACAAAGTTAGCCGTCAATAAAGTCACCATAGATATTTATTTGGATGAACAAAACAATGAGTGGTAGCAGTTGTCCACATACATGTTATTTAGTAACAGTTGTTTACAACAATCCTACAAGAAAACCTCTATAAAACACCCCAGAGTTGAATCGGCATCAAAATAATCACGTACACTCAAGTTCGTTGGCATTGCGGCTGAAAGCTGAATTTTCCAACAGAAAGGGCGATAATAAAACGGTGACCGCGTTTCTTTAATGTCGCTGAGATTTGGGGTTTATAAATAAAATTTCGCTTTCAGTGTTGTCACAGCTTACAAATGAGTTTTTAACAAAGGCGTGTGCAGTAATTTCTTTGGAAGAGGGTAACGTGGCACAAAGGTTGTTGTTGTACATATAAATTTTAAAATGGTGCAGCAGATCGATAGCGTTTAAAATCGCATTAAAACTCATTTCTGGAAAAGTTGGAACCCCGTTAGTTCATTCGATCTAATTGCCCATATTCTTACTTTTCACATTTTCAGCTTTATTAATTTGTTTATATTAAAATCTACTGCTTATATTAAGTATCTAGTTTTTAGAGTAAGTCTAATATTTAAAATAATGATTTGGTCTCACAATCCAAATATTCTAATAAGTTATGCATAACATAAAGATAACCATATTAATAGCCAAGAAGAAGAAGATGAAACAATAAGACAAAACAACATGAAGAAAGAATCCTCCTACGTCTCCTCACCGAGATGCATATTCCCAAAGCAAGCTTTCGGTCGAAGTTATTTTGGCTATAGTTAATATACAAAGGTAGCGAGTAGCCACACCTTTACGATCCCGGTGGAGGATAAGGGAGGGCAGGCACATTTAGACTGTAGGGCCTCCCAGGTCGTCATCCAGAGAAATCCCTACAATTTGAACGAGATTTTGAGATAAAGAATAAATACTTGGAATGCAAGAATTATGTTCCAGCCAGGAAAGTTAGACCACATAATTATAGTATTGGAAAGAATTGGAATAGATATTCTAGAAATCAGCGAGTGCGATGATCGGGATCGGGAAAATGCAATACCAAAAATGAAGTAATGTATTGCTCAGGAAATAATGATGAGCCAGACATAATCCGCCGACACGAGTAACTGTAATAGTCACCGATAGGATAAATGCGTCAGTAACTAGCTTCCACTATCTGAAGGGATTATGTTAATAAAAAAGCAGCTAAGCCAGTAAACGTAAACATAGTACAGGTATACGCACCAACGGCAAATAAATATGAACAAGAAATAGCGGAATTCTACGAACTACTATCTTGAAAATGACAAAGAAGAAAGACTGGAACATCATTATGGGAGATTTCAACGCAATGGAATGGAGAAATAACAGGAAATTTTGGATTGGCAACGCAAAATGAAACAGAATTTTGTTCAGAACAACAATAAATAGTAACGAACACGTTCTTCAAACTACCTCCCAGGAGGTTATATAAAGTACGTTTTTTTCCTATACAAATTTTCAAAGTCAAGATAAAATTGGCAAAACTGCTTTTTTTAATTATTAGAAAATTTATTTTCATCAGGTTTTTCTGTAAACGACTGGGGTCGTTTTGACATTTAAAATTAAATTGTCAGCTTTTCTTTTTTTAAAATAAGTATGCGTAAAAAAACGGAATCTTTTAAACTGAAATGCAAAAAAGGCAATTCTGAAGTATGCAGAGGAACTGTTGGATCTGCAGCCTAACATGCCAGAAGAAAAGGTTTACGAAAGCTTATCTAAAAACAAAACCCCTTCAATGGCAGATTTTAAATTTCCCACCAATTTTTAGTTCTAAAAAGTTACTAAAACAAATTCTACCAACATATATTTTTTACAGGAATCCAAGCAATGCCAACATAAACCCTAAATCCTTTGACCTTCAAAATTTTTATAGGAAAGAAACGTACTTTACATGTAGATCTCCACAAGACAAATCACAACACATCATTAGAAACCAAACCCAGTTTGTTTTAATTTAGCAAATGTACCAAAACGATATAGAAATAATCTTAAATCTATATGAAAACTTACCCAGGACCCGATATCTCGTCCACTAATAGAAGATATACTGCTTAATATGAAGAAAGTAGTCGACCATAACAAAATTGAAAAAATAAATATAGCAGGGTTAAAAGCGGAAAATGTAAGAGGAAAATCAGAGAAAAAGTTAACAATAATATGAATAATTTAACATCGAAAAATGAATAAAAGATGGCATTGTGAAAAGTGGGAAAAAAATAAAACCGGAATGCAAAGTGGCAAAACAACACTGGATGACGCAAGATATTTTGAAATTAATGGAAGGAAGAAGCTGGAAAAATAGAAATGGTCAAATATAAAGAAACTCGCAATACCATAATAAAACGTGAAATAGTAAAAGCGAAGGTGTGGCTAGAGGAAAAGTGCAAAGAAATAGAAGAATTACAAACCAAGCACGATCACTTTCATCGTCACAGGAAAATTAAAAGAAGTGGCAGGTATTAGCAAGAAGACAATCAAACATGTTGGTGAATAAAAACAATACATTTAACCGTGATAGACATGGAAGAAAAGTTACACACATGGAAAGAGTACATAGAGGATAACAGACCAATGCAATACCATGTTAAAGAAAGCAAAGACGACGGTCTCGATATCACAACAGACGCAGTAATACACGCAAGAAAGCGGTAGGCCCAGACGATGTGCAAGTGAAACTACTAAAATTGTTAGACAGTGAAAACATTAAATTGTTAGGTAAACACCGCGATATATTGTAATGGTTTACTGCCCACGGCAATGCTGATTGCCTAATTAACTCAAAAATTAATAATTTGAAAATGAGCACAGAATTAAATATTTTATTTATTGCAAGATAAGTCAGTATTTTATACGAATAAATGCACTTGATACGAGCACCAGTAACTATAATTTGGGAGAGAAAGGTTGGCATTAGAGAAGACAGAATTCGAAAGGGTTACGTTTCGAGTTTCAGTAATAATTGGTGTTCGGAATGGTAAGAAATTGTAATACAATAGTATATTACACAACGAGAGCTGTAGGAAGCATATTACACGCGAGTTGGAAAAGTTACGCACAAGCCGCGTAGCGGCGCGTGTGTAATTCCACGAGCGTCTAATTGCTCTATAGCCCGAGTTGCGTACTATACTTTTTCTACGATCACACTCATTTCGTTAAACGAAAAAGAAATATTTTATTAACTGTCAAACTATCTGTCACACCATCTTAAAAATTAGGCGGCTGCAGTCACATCCCTACACCGCTTCGTACAAACAACAGAAGCTAACTGTAACGTAATAAAAAAAATTACGTGTTAGTTATTATCATTACGTAACACTGTTTGTAACAACGAATTTACTAATCAAGTAAACAGTGCTTAATGAGCAATTTACTAATAAAGGAGTAGAAAATAGTATATTACACAACGAGAGCTGTAGGAAGCATATTACACGCGAGTTGGAAAAGTTACGCACAAGCCGCGTAGCGGCGCGTGTGTAATTCCACGAGCGTGTAATTGCTCTATAGCTCGAGTTGCGTACTATACTTTTTCTACGATCACACTCATTTCGTTAAACGAAAAAGAAATATTTTATTAACTGTCAAACTATCTGTCACACCATCTTAAAAATTAGGCGGCTGCAGTCACATCCCTACACCGCTTCGTACAAACAACAGAAGCTAACTGTAACGTAATAAAAAAAATTACGTGTTAGTCATTACGTAACACTGTTTGTAACAACGAATTTACTAATCAAGTAAACAGTGCTTAATGAGCAATTTACTAATAAAGGAGTAGAAAAAGTTTTTTGTTGTACCTAGTCCTGAAATTAAGAGTTTTTCTTATGCTACACCGGAGTGTTGCCATAAATTATTGCAAATAGAGAAAATACAAAGAGCAATAAACCGTTTATTGAGGTAATAATTATTACATCATTTTCTTTAGTCCTAAGATTGACACAAAATTCTTGAATGGAACTATTTAATATTTATAAATTGTGGTGATTTGCCCTATTTATTATTTATATTTTTATTAAAGCCTTGTATTAGTTAAGGGCATGATTACAATACAGAACGGGTATAATTCCAGAAGACTGGCTTAATTCAACACCCATAACCATACCCAAAAAGAATGTTGCAAAAAGATGTAGCGAACATAGAAACATAAGCCTCACGAGTCATGCACTAAAGACGTTTTTGAGAATAATCAATAAAAGAATTTATCAAAAAAGTGAAGATATTGTAGGAAGTACGCAGTTTGGTTTGAAGAATAACTTTGGAACAAGAAAAACTTGAGTTTTGTATGCAACTGCTGATGCAACGCTGTCGGGACGTTAATAAAAATGCATACATATGCTTTATTGATTATGAAAAATCATTCGCTAAAGTGAAACACGAGATGAAAGGGATTTGCAGATCATATAGCTAACTTATACTGGGGACAGAAAGCATCCGTGAAATTAGAACAGGAAATCACAAAACAAATTCAGAGGAGAGTGCATGCAGCAATGACGCATATTGTCCCCAATGATACCTATATAATGATTATTTTGAAGCAATAATAGATAAGGCAATTAGTGAACAGGAAGAAGTTATACTTATAAATGGGCAACTGATAAACAATATACGCTATGCCGATGACACAGCAATTTTCGCAGATAGTGTAGAAGGGTTGCAGACTTTAATGAATAAAATAAACAGTTAGCAAAGAGTATGGACTAGAAAATAATATTAAAAAAACAAAACTTATGGTAATTACTAAATAAAATGATATAGTGGCGGATATTACCATATATGGGAGATAGGTTAGAACGTACATCATAGTATAAGTATTTGGGATGTATGATGAATGAGAACATGGACAACAGTAAAGAAATAAGAAGAATAGAAATGGCAAGAGCACCTTTCTGAAAATGAAACAAGTATTATGTAATAGGAATTTGGTCCTAGATTTAAGAATGAGAATAGTGAGGTGTTATATTTTTCCGATACTACTGTATGGAATGGAAGCATGGACGAGGAAACAAAACACTATAAAGGAGATCCAAGCCTTCAAGATGTGGATTTATCACAAATTCTGCGTATATCGTGGATGGATAGGATAACGAATGACGAAGTCTTAAGACGAATGGGGAAAGATCGAGAACTGTTATTAACCGTAAAAAAGAAAAAGTTAGAATATTTACCCCACATAACAAGAGGAGAAAAATGCCATCTCTGATTATGCAAAGTAAAATTTTCGGGAAAAGAAGTATGGAAAAGAGGAGGACCTTAAGACAGTGGTATGGAATTAACACAGCTGGCTTACTTCGAGCGGCAACATCAAGAGTAAAAATCGTCATGATGATTGCGCACCTCCGATAGAAGACGCGAATTTAAGAACAACACAGCCTTTTGCAGGGTTTGAAGTAATAATGTTTTTTTAACGTCCACTTTCTGTTCCTTTCTTGATTCGACTGCGTTGTCAGTAGTGTAAGAAAGCAGCGAATCGGCCATTACCAATGATTAATTGCCCTTATGCTATAGCAGTACGCGAAGAGTAATTAAATTATAATATTTTAGTTGTCATATATTTGCCCACGCTAGAGTTGCACAATACAAAATTAAAGTAAGGAGCGCTACATATTGATGTATTCATGCAATTTATTTTTAACCTTTAATGACTGCACAAGAAAACGTGGGTGTTAACATTAAAAGGTAGTAAAAGCCATTTGAATTGGTCACATCAGTTCTATTAATCAAACGTTTATCGAAAGCAAATTCCCAAAATTGCCAGATTTCCTGTGAATCCAAGTGTTTTCATATAATAATGATTACTATAAATAGTAATTATAATTATAAAAAAAGAATAAATCTGAAAACTTCTACTGTTATGATTTCAAAGCATTTTATTAACACAAAAAATAGAGTTAAATCTATAGCCTTCAAGAACACCCTGTATGCTGATAATAAAGCGGGAATAAAATCGGAACCATTAAGTTTAAGACATCCTAAACACGTAAAGCTCTTGTTTTTGAGTAAAAGCGAGTTTTATGAACTGGATCGTTCGCTGATATAAAGGAAAAAGGGGTCATTACACGTGCGGTGATATTAAAATCTTTCAACTTCCCATTATATTCCAGTTTACGATTTCATGGCGATTACGAGTTAGTCAAATCCATCAAAGCGGATAACAACGAAACGAATAAGAGTGATTTGGTAGACTTTCTGAGATAGCTATCGATTATAGTTTTATCGAAAACACAGGAAACAGCGTGTTTTTCTGCAGAATTCGCTGAAAATCATACGAAAACGAGTATTGGAGAACTACACTGCGTGTTTAAAACAAACGTCCGTTCTTCCTCTTCAATATCTAGATTGGTAGGCAGCTCTTCAGCTGGTTTTGTCACAGGTCAATGCCATCATTGCTGAGTAATTCTCAGCTTCATAAAATCTAATCGCAATCTTCCTCTGTTCCTTCTACCGGCTTCTACATGGGCCTAGCCAGAGAGGGACAGGGGTGGGCATTTGCCCACCCCAAAACATTTATAAAGAGCAAAAGACAGTTGATTTATAATCATTATTGCAATTAATATTGGAATGGAAATATTTTCAGTTTGAAAAACCAAATTAAATGAGCGCGCCAATTAATGGGTAAATATATAATGCTCTTACAAGCTGGTATCATGATATTCATGGTGTAGTAGCGTAAACCTTCACTCGCATTTGTCCCTTAACAGCCGTTTTTGAATAGTCTAGATGTACATGTAAATACACGCTAAATATGGAACGAGCACGTTTTTTCTCACTTCCAATATCTGACTGTGTATGTGTGCGTTCTGTTCCGAGAAAAAAGTGTAAAAACCTGCCATGACACTTGAAAACTGTACAAAATACACAAGTTATTTATGTAATCTTAAAAATCAAGCGGAACTGTGGTACAGTCCCTGGAAGGATAAAAAATAATGTCACAGAACAGTTTTAGTGCACTATGGCTGCCCGGTGTACACAAAAAATTATACTGGAAAAAAGGAAGGCGCTAGAAGACGAGGTCATAAAACGATCTGCAGAAGATTTGCGAAAACTGATGATAATTAAACTTATATTTTTTTAATTGGAAAAAAATAAATGAAACTATAATAATAGTAGTTAATATATGTATATAAATTTTTGCCCCCCTCTAACTGGAATCCTGGCTACGCCCTTGATCGGAAATGCTAACATTCCACAAGAATTATTGAAAGCATTTGGCCAAAAACTCAAGAATTAATCTATCCACTAATTCGTAACTCATACTTCAAAACCACCAACAATAATAATTCACACCCGATTACAAAAAATAGTTTACTTAGCTGAGGCAAATCTGGATTCCAAGAAGAAAAGCTACAAGGCGAGGTATTTTAAATCACCGTAAGTTAGTTGTAAAAGGCTTTAAAGTGAATGGAACAATTTGCTTAGTTTTTGTAGATCTAAAAAAAAACGTTTGACAATGTCACTGAAACAAGTTACTGAAGACAATTAAAATAAACAATAAACATCCACTGGGAATCTCATAATCGACCAGATACAGAGACTCAGTTAAATTAGTAGCAATGTGAATATCGCAAATGCTACTACTTATGCCTCACATTTAAATCGTAAAACTTGTTTCTTTTTTATTTAGCGCAGGTTTCGTATTTTCAATTCAAACTCGATTCATGTTTCAGAATGTTTACGTTAACTTCGTTTTCAGCTATATCTTTCGTTTTTTGTGTTTTTATTTAGTAGCGTCAAATCTGACAATTTTAAGTTTTATAAATAACAGCGAAAAACTACTTCCAGGCAGAAAGAAAATTACAAAAAAAATGTAACAAATGTACTTTAACCGATAAAACAAAAGCAAATGACTGGTTCAAACGTAATATTAATTACAAACTTATACGATGTTTCATATTAAAGGTAATAGTTAATATACAAAGCATGTTACCTTATTCAAGGAAAACAGAAACTTCAATCAATACTTTTAAATTAATCATGATTTTAATGCAATTGCATGATTGTGGCGGATTTTAAAATTACAGTTTAGATCTATTGGTTAATTTCATCTTCAATGCTTTCATTCTAACTCGAGTTCAATTTTATTATACGTTCTGATATTCGACACGAAATACACAATATAAATGCAAGCAAGGCTTTATATCACCATGAAATAGTTCTCCTTTTTAACTAATAGTTAATAATGTCATAAAAGTTGAATTACAAAATACATATAATAAGTCGGATAACTATCTTGATCAAATAAATATCGTGGGGTGTTTCGACGCCCCAACACCTTTATTATTATAAAAATTATATATTTATCATTTAATTACAACTTTCTTCTTTCGAATATTTTACTAACTTAGGTAGGACCACATACCAATGTAAAAAATCTTGTAAAAACAATTTACTGGCATTGTTGAAGTGCTTTGGGGTGTCCAACAACCGTACCATACCAGTTACGTTGCCCTTTTCTTTTGTCGTTGATTATCAGCATGCTTCATTATCTAAGCGAAAATGAATTTGAGCGGCCTGCTACTAACTTCGGTGATAATAGCGAAGGTGATACTAGAAAATTCAAAAAGAGGCGGTTTTATTTTGCATAAGATGTTGAGATCAGTGACAATGTAGTTATTATTATTATTACTATTTTGTTCTTCTTTTTCTCTCAGCCTTTCTCTGATTGCCGTTACACCCCACCATACCAGTTACGTTGCCTTTTTCTTTTGTCGTTGGTTATCAGTATGCCTCTTTATCTAAGCGAAAATGAATTTGAGGGGCCTGCTACTAACTTTAGTGATAATAGCGAAGGTAATACTAGAAAATTCGGAAAGGGGCAGTTTCATTTTGCACAATATGCTGATATCAGCGACAATGTTATTATTATTATTACTATGTTGTTCTCCTTTTCTCTCGACCTTGCAGCTGATTGCCATTACACCCCATGATACCAGTTACGTTCGGTGAAACAACGATGCCTCTGGAAGGTTAGTTACATTTCTGAATAAATAATAGTCATAGGGGGGCATATCGAGTCTATACGCTGCATGAAACAGATTGGGGATTGTGCACTCGTGAAGATTTGAATCTCTTACTGTACAGCACTATGTAATTTCTCAAGTGTTATAGAATAGGCCCTCGCGGTAATTGACTTTAAATAATTCCCCGATGTCCAAGAACGCCATAAGCTTATAGACACTTGTGCTTGACGATTTTTATTTTTAAGGTGGCGAAACCTTATGAACCCACTACATTGATTTCTGCTTGGTCTTAGGCATATATGTAATACACATATGGTGTCAGGGCCCCAATAATGAACCCAAGTTTAATCTCCTGTCACTATTTTCCAGAACACATTTGGATCTTGAAGAATTTTCCCGACGATTTTTCTGTTCAAGAGTCACAAGTCATAGAAACCATCTGGTTGACACCTTTCTCATTCCAAACATTTCATACAAAATGTGTAGGGCACTTGGTTTGCATATCCTCAACACCACAGCGATCTCTGCTACCTTCAAACGTCGTTTTTTTTCAAGAACCATAGACTCTACCTTTCTGCACACTTCAAGATTCGTTCCACTTGTCGGTTGCCCTTGTCTTGGATCGTCTTCTGCCGATTCACAACCCCAACAGAACCATCTTAAGCAGTATTTTATTTAATATATGCTTGGTTTATTCTTATCAGACACTGCCGACTACCAGCATCCTTTCATGTATAATTTTGTGTCCATGGCTTTTCAAAATTAGGAATTTCATTTCGCTAGTATATGCCATAATGGATGAAATTTTGCACAATAACTATGAAAATATAGTATACTAGTACGATACAAAGACGTTTGGTGAAATATCCATTTATTATCACGACTGGGAACATTAATATATTCCCCCTCGTATTTGTTTGAAAATAACTTAATAGCACGTTCCTAAATGTATCAATTTCTATACGTAGTTATTTAAAATTATCTGCCACTGTCACAAGAGTAAACACCATACTTCCGGTTATGCGATTTTCTTGAAAATCTTGCTGTCGCATTTAGATAATACACAAAACTTATATATCAAGTTTCAACGCCATACCTCGTTTCGTTTTTGAGATATTCTGTTCACAGACAGACGGACACACAGACACACGGACCAATGAGCAAAAACATGTTTTTGGGGTTCAGGGAACTCTAAAACGTGAAGGTCTGTTGAAAACTCAATTTCGAATTTTTGGGGTGAATCCAATACTTCTTTTATCGTAAAAGGAAGTAAAGCCCATCTACAAAACTTAACAGTGTATTATTTACTGAATGGTTAGTTGTACGTAAAAAACCTGTATAATCTTTTTTGTAGAGAATTTCCTAGCCTCCATTTCTTGTAATAATCAGCTCACTTGGATTTTTTCGGCAGATGCTGCGTTTTTCAGTCTAATGTAACTGGGCTACCAACGTACTTTCTGATTTTATTACGTTGTGAAGATTTCACAAAATTAAGAACTTTGGTCGACATTGACAACTTTTTAGTTCGTTTTCCCTACTTTCGGCAATGCATTACGGTACAAACGTATTCATTGAACGATATCGTGTTAAGTAAGGGGTGCTGACCAACTACGTGCTCAATGAAGTTAGGAATCAGATATTTTATTGAATTTCGTACAGGGGTACTCCAGGAAAAAAGTTTGAGAATCGCTGTTCTAGAGCAGCGATCTCTAAACGTTTTTGATCGCGTTCCCCTAAGACAGAAAAGTTTAATAGCGTGTACCCCTGATATACAGGGTGTCCCAAAACGTACCAGAAATATTTTGGTAATCAATTGTGTAACTCATATCATAGATAAACATATATCCTAAACTCAACCGTTGACGAGTTATTCTTGTGTTTTATAATTTGTGATTAACACCCATAAAAGTAAATTTACCGTATAAACTTTTTAAGATTAATTAACAAAAAGTGTTCGAAACTGTCCCCACTGCGATCGATGCACAAGAATGTGCGTCGTAAAAGTGATTGTTGGGTTCTTAAAATAATTTGTGGGTTATTGCGAATAGTGTCTACGGCTTGTTGTATTCTAAGACGTAATTTTTCCACAGGGGGTACTTCCGTAGCATACACTAACTGTTTTATCTGACCCCCGAGGTAAAAGTCCACAGGAGTTCAGTCTGGAGATTGTGGTGGTCATGCCACTAGACCGCCTGTTCCAATCCATCTCCTTGGGAAATGTCTATTACGCCAATTTCTTACGCGTAAATTTGCATAAGATGGTATACTCTACCGTGCTCGTACAACACTCCATGTCGAATAGTTAACGAGACTTCTTCCAGTAATATCGGTAACGAATTCTCTAGGAAATCTTCGTAACATTCTGCATTCAAACATTGTGTTAATTCAAATGGTGCAATTTAGCGATAATTTAGGATACCAGCTACAGTATTCATACTTAATCTTTGTTGGAAATGAGTGCGTCGCCTTAAAAATGAGTGTTTTCTCTTGCTCATTCATGGAAATTATAAGAATTAGTAATTGCATCTCTCGGAAAGTAGGCATCATTAGTCCACAAAATATTAGGCAGAGTTATATTTATTCATACGTGAGAATCCAGTCACAAAATGTTAAACAAACTTCTGCATCATAGCCCACAGCTTGAACTCTTTGATAATAGTATGGATGGAAACGCTTCCTTCTTATTGTTCTCCAAACCGAAAGAGTGACAAAACACTGGATTATAGTAAAATATCGGTGTACTTATTTGTGCATAATAAACTGATTTCTGGATATTCCAGTACGAAATTTGATATGAACGGTTTTTTTTTTGGGATGAGAAAACCAAATCTCATCACAATGTTGCGGTACAAAGCAGAGCATTTCGCATACATCTAAAGCGTCATAACTTTTTTGTGCTTCTGTGCCTCTGCAGTGTACATCAAAACTGTGATCGGATCTGGTTTTCTCATCAAAAAAAAAAAAAAAAAAAATATTCATACCAAATTTCGTGCAGATCCTACTATTAAAATAAATTTTAAAAAAAAATTAAACAAAATCTTTCGAAAACTATCAACTTTTGATCTAAGGTAGGTTTTTCATTTTTCATTTACAATTACCTCCCCAAAAAAATGCCGCGGTTACGCGTCATCAAAAATATTTATACACCCTTCTTTCTTTTGGTCTTTTAAAGCAATTGTAGAAAATATCATGTGTCTATTTCAAGCGCAGTGTCTTTGTCGCTCTTGAAACATTTTCGCCGTTCGCTTCGCGTCGCGCAGCAACTTTCTCGAACGACAAAGTATCACTTTGAACTCTAGATACATAAATAGCTATTCTGAAAATAGCCATTCTTTTTAATGAATCATTCATACAGACTCAAAGAATAGCAATTCTAAATTTTATAAAGTTTAAAATCTACCGTGCAAGAAATGTAGCATTTGTATGGAGTTATTAAGCATTCAACTTTTATGTTTTCAAATGTCTGAAATAAATATATATGTATTTACCAAAAAAATACGACACTATATTTTAAAATTCGGTTTTCGCAAAAGTTGTGTTTTGTGACCTTCATATTTTTTCCCCTTCATCATATCATCATATTGTAATTTCTTGTCGTCAAAAACGGAATTTTTCTGTAGGCTTTGTGTTAATACAGAAAATTTAATTCGAGATTTTCAACACTTTCATGTTCTTTGTAATTGTTTTGTTTTGGCTTCACCAACTACAGTTGCCCATTCTTAAAAAATACGTATATTGATTCAAGAGATTATGTCGAATTACGTAAGTCCCCCTTCTCTACAACAAAGAAAAATTACCATCCTGCAGGGCGCTATCTACTAAATTTGTCCATCAAATCTTATCTGGGAAAAAATCAACCTGCTAGAAAAATCTACATAATGAATGTAGCACACGACATCCTCTCCCCAAGTAATCCGTTACAACCATCAAATTATACTTCTGTAAACATCTAGGAAAGCAAACCGATGTAAAACCCTTTTCGCAGCCTTCCCGTCAACCACTCCATCGATCTATAGGGCGCAAAGCAATGCGATCTTTCTTTTCATCCATTCGTTTCGACGTCCGTTTGGTTCAATTATGAATAGTAAATACATCATCACTGTTGCCTAATCGTTTGTCTACGGTTGAGTTCGGTATTAGTTTTATAAATGGCCAACTGTTCCATTTACAAGGGGTTCACAAAAACATAGGACAGTCTAGGATCTAGGGCGAGGGGGATACTATTCTCATCAAAATAAGCAAGGCCACATGTCTTAGTAAAAAATGCACCCTTAAGAAGTTACGCCCCCGAGAAAATGCATTTTTATTTTTGAATTTTCTTCGCAACTCTATGCACAACTACTTATCGAATCAATTTCAAATTTGACACAATACATTCGTCTAAAAAACATAATTCAGGTAATACGGTAGTAATGGATAAGTTAACAAAAACGCGCTTTGTGATCCAAAGATGACCGTGACCACTATTTTAAAATTTGCATTTTTTGAAACAGCAATCTTCTTGGGTTATTATACCATCTGACTCAATTATTATCCATATATATAATCGACTTGTCTGTCCGTCCGTCCGTCCGGGACGCTGTTTCAGCAGCCAAACCGTAAGAGATAAAAAAGTTATTAAAGTTATATGTTTGGAATGGTCATGTCAGGTCAGGAACCGAATTTCAGTCACGTGACACTTTCGGTTTTCGAGAAATCACAAAAAAGACCGTTTTTCAAATAAAACGCGTATTAAATAAAAACTGGTTCACCAGCCAAACGGAGCTGCGACCCTCTGCGCCTTAAAACCTCGATCGGTTAGGCAACCACTTTGACAGCTTCCAGGTCTGGGTGGTTGCCTAACCGATCGAGGTTTTAAGGCTGAAACAGTTTTTATTTAATACGCGTTCTATTTGAAAAACTGTCTTTTTTGGTTTTTTAAATGAGACATTTGTCTCACTGGATTGCTAGTCAGTTATAATATATTAAGCGATCATTATTTTGCCGGATTTTTTTTTTGCCAAAACATTATTGCTTTGATAAACTTCCGAGGCAAAGGATATGATCAAAATTCTGAACGATAGCGAGGGATTTTGTCATTGCATTTGCCGAGGAAGGTTACCTATAAGCAAAAAAAGATTGAGTTCAAATTTTACCTACAAAATAATGAAGACCGAGATATATTCAATCACACTATTTCCTAAATAAGCTGACATGGATGATAATAATACAACTCGTTTTGATGACAATTGTCATTTTTTCCAATGGTAACTATGTAAACGTATTACTGTCACTTAAATAATCCCAAAGGACTTGTTCTAGCTTTTGCCGCTTTAGTGCTTATCATGATTATCGAAATTTAAATATTGGATATCAAACGATTGGATTCTTGCTGAGCGGAAAATTTAGTTGACAGAAAAAGTCAAAATTTAAACGGCTATTTGAATGCACTTGGGATATTACTGTTGACTATTTCCCTCATATCTATCAAATAGATATGAGGGAAATAGTCAACAGTAATATCCCAAGTGCATTCAAATAGCCGTTTAAATTTTGACTTTTTCTGTCAACTAAATTTTCCGCTCAGCAAGAATCCCGAATGCGTAGCACGAGGAATTTTAGAAAGGAAAATTTACGAGATGTATTTCTTCAGAGCAGAAAATCGTCAAAATTTATTCAGGCTAATTTACATGCACGCGGGATGTTCGGCGTGATTATTCCCTGAATAAATATATAAAATTCGGTTGGTGAAGAACTTAAAAATTATTCACAAGCGATTAAATATTGACATATTTTTAACCACGGTTAAATGTTTTTATTAATCTAACCGAAACCATAGTGATTATGCATTATTATGGATATGAAGGAAATAATCGTAGTCAGATAGTGGCATGCCTTGACCAACACAGTATGGAAAGCTCTTTTAATTGTTATAATTGGCGCATTCTTGATATCATATAACTATAACTTCCAACAAGTTATGACCACACCTCAAACTATTCCAAATAAAGTCAAAATTACATTATCTACCTATCAGGTATTGTATTTTGAACACATCTTCCGAGTTAACAACTTTATGAATTTCCGACATTTCAGTCAGCTATCATATGCGCTCTGCACGTTTTGAAGTTCATCTTTATTAAATATGTCCCCGAGGCAATTTAATATTGCTCCTAAGGTTATTCTCAACATGAATCTACAGCATGTTCAAATAAAATACATCAAGGTTGACTATCGCTAACAATCAAGTGCTACGGCATGTTTCAGAATCACTGTATCACTGCCAATTTATATGAATAAGCTCTGTATGGATTAATCAATCAACAACTCGTATCTTCTTATAGTTTTAATTTAGAAGCAAAGTAAGAAATAAAGAAATAATTGTATGCTTAATAAAACCACTTCTCTTTTTTAAATAAGCTCATTTCCGAGTTACGCCCCAATTAATTGTATTCTTCAAATCGAAAACTCTGTTGAATATGGCAACGATTTATTTTTTCTATTACAGTAACCTAATATAAGATTTCTTGGTAGATTCTACAAATAATGAAGATGATTAATTTAAACGCTAAATAACTAATAAAAATCAACTCCGATACTCGTTTTCAAGCCGCCAGGAATGTGTGTTGAGTATTTATGACTTTAATAATGAAGTTCTAGGTATAAAAACATTTTGAAAATCCTACAATGTCTTTCGATAATGCTCTATTTATTAATCGCCCTATCCATCTTGGTGATATTTATTACGTGAAAACTTTTGAGACACGATTAATAGTCGAGCAAATGTATTTGGAAATGTCTGTAACCATGGGAAATAAATCCATTTTAAAACGTAACATTATTAAAAACAATTGTAAACATTTCTAAAATGTTGAATTTAGAATACTTTAAAATTATTATTTACGATATTTTTGCTATTAATCTTCATTCCTAAAGCGTTTGAAAAAAGAAAAAATATTTCAGTAAATACTATAATCTATAATACTGAATTGTGTCAAAACACCAATAACATATTGTTCTTTTTCAGTTATTGTTTGTTATAAATAATATCTGTCGGGTAATCATTTTTAATCCGGAACATTGACATAAGTAGAGCTATCCTTCATAATGAAATTTGAAAGTTTACTCTTGTTTCTAACAAATTAAAGTTAATTTGCATTTTTGTTCGATTATTATTATAAATACTCTTCTTTAACTTCTTTGACAACTCGTAATCAACTTCCAGCGTTCAACTAGCATAACCAAAGATTGTAATATTTAAGTCCTACGTCCCGGATTGAAAACGATCACCCGGTATATACATAATATTTCAGTTTTAATTCTGAAATGAAAAATTTCCTGCTGAGCAGATAGCTGAAACAGATACGCCCACATTCCTAAATTTGTTAAACATCGAAAAACAAGAACGCCATAGTGTATTCACTCAAAATCTGGACAGTTCTAAAGGTGTAAAAGATATGGACGGATCTTGCCTGATAACAGGTACTTCAGGCTACAAAATACTGAAACTCGTTACTCATGTAAAAAACCTTATTCGGGTAAACCCTTCTTGTTTATAAAGAGAAATAACGCCATAATTGCACAGTTTTTAAGTACTCATAAGTCATAAGAATTGTTAGGAATACAATGTGTATATATATTCAACCGAACTCAGTTCCAGGAAACTAATATTGCTATCGGTAGTAAATTAACCTACCTAGTATCTGTTTAATTATCTAAACACTGTCTTTAAAAGTCTAAAATTGCTGATTAATAATGTTGCAATTTCAAATATTGACTAGGACTTAAATAACAATTTCAGTTACTTTGGAAGAACATGAAAATATGAATGTCACAAATAGTTACACAAATAGACACATTCCTGTTGTACGAGTCCGATTCCGGAGTTTTGCTATTATAATGAACAGGGCTAATTGTATACTTTTCAGCAGTGTAAACTGTTTATAGACAGTATTTAAGATGATAAACAGTATTTTTAACATGAGTCACCAAGCTCATATAAATGGGGGTTGCATATTTTCCAAATTGTGTTTGACTTTTAGTATTAATAACTACTACTTACAGTTTCCTAAAAATGTAATAAAGATTTCTAAATAATTTATAACTACAACACAAAAATGCTTCCTCTTTTATTAGGCCAGTTACATGTTTACTTCCACAAAGTTGTGGTTCTATAAGCCCTCTTTGCTCGTAAGCCAGGTAGGTAGATAATTGCAATACGCCAATTAAATGTATCTATCAAAATATTGTATACCGGCTTCGGTAATTCCTAGATGGGCGTACGGTCCTGACCAGCACAATCTGGGTGATTTTTGGTCATGAATTGAATTAACAAAATGGTTCTTGATAACTACTAAACGGTGTCTAAATGACGTCAGTTGCCGTACAGCGACAACACCAGATTCAATTCAAACTACCGTACTTTAAGAACACAACTTTAATAGCGCTTGGAATCGATTCAGGTGAAGTCCATAAACCCTAAATGAAATGAGTTTCAACAGGCGCTTAGAAAAACTATTTGACCACGTGATTTCTGTGTTGTGCCGCACAAGGGATTGGCGGATGCAAATATATATATAGTATAGTTTATCGTATTTTAAAAGTTCTTCGCACAATCGCCAGGTAGCGTACGTATAGAAATTAAATTTTCTATTTAATACTCTTGATAAATAGAAAATATAGCGTAAATTCAAAACATAAATAAATCGACAGCAATTTAGTAAACGACTGACGGTAGTTTGCTAGGTATAAATTAAGTGGAATCATAATCATAATGAATTTAAAACCTACCACAAGTAACTCCCACAACAAACATGATTTGACATGCTACCGTAGCCAAAACGTACTGGTAGTAACTGCGCCTCAGAGTACTCACAAGGTGAAATAAAAACTACCCTGACCTTCACTCGTTAGACCCCTTGCATCGAAAGACGGTAGAAATCGCGATCGGCAAATTTCAGCGTGCGATGTGTAGCTCAATGGATGGTAGACACCATGAACGGCTCTTTCGGCATCCAAAAATTATTAAGAGGTCCTCAAGATAACGTGGAAAACATCAGGTTACTTGGAAACAAAAGAAGGAAAGGCCTGAAAATGAATTCGACCAAATGTCGCCCTATGTAAACGTCAAGGTAGAATAGTTCCGCACCTTAAATTTCAGACGGCCTAGATGTGACTACTTCCAAAATAGCATAACAATCCTAAATCGATCAGGCACGTGCAGCAATCCCCTAATCCATAACATCAAATCTGCACCCAATTACTAACCCTCTTCATGTGTAAAATAGCTCTACTATGAAGTTCCATGAGCAAAATTCTCAAAAAATAAATGCCAATTGCGACCCCTAAAATTACTAAAAAAGACATAGGCAACCTGATATAGATAACGAGGTTTAAAGCTGCCAAATGTACTATAAACGCGAATACGGAGAAATAATATTTTTAAGATCGTTAGACTCCCCCCTTCCTTGGAAGGCTAGAAATATAAGAGAAATGACGAGCCAAAAAGTATTTGAAAATAAAGTGCTGAAATTACTTGGGAACACGTAAGAAACCCAAAAGGAGATATTCGAAATAACTTCTAGGATACATGCCCTAAAAATTACCAACCAAAATTTAGGTAAACTAGAATGAAACCAGAATGAACGATTACAAGGATTCCGCTTCAAGCTCAGGCACCAAGATTGGCTTGGTATAATCTCCTCGCAAAGGGCAACACCACCGCAGACAGCCATCCCAATCTTGAACCACAATAACTAGGCTAAAACACCTAACCTCAATGTAAAAACAAGAGCACTGAAATTGTAAAAATATATTACAAATGACGTAAAACCCCAATCAACCAACAGAAAATAATAAACCCGCAAAATTAATTAGAAAAAAGCACCGGGACCGTGGCAATGCTAGACAAAGGGTACCTAGAGGGTACCAATCGCGTAAAAGAATATGTGTGAATCCGAATAGCGACCTTCCATACACAGCCCAAATAACCACTCGAAAAATAAAATAAATACAACCCCTTCACGGAGCCTCTGGGTTGCCACAATTATTTACTTTCGAGCTAGTTTTGTCGAAAATGAAAAGCTGTCCGAAATATCAACTAATTATGCCACAATGTTTTATAGAAAATCCATTGTCAACTCACACGGCGTTAATCGACAAGAATTTAACATTTAAAGATCATTAGTAATTAGAAATGATACAACCTCGTTTGTTGCCACAACTGGTATCTACTGTTTACATAGTGGACAATATTTCCACCTCAATGGCGTTCTCTCACAGAGGGTAAATTGTAGTTCCTTACCAAAATATCCCATGAAATTTGTGACCGTTGAACGTTCTGATGTTCAATAGCACTAGAATACAATAACTATAATGTTATAACACTTCAATAAAAGCCCGATAGTCAGCTTTAAATATCCAAAACAGTCCCGTAATTAACCAACTGGTTACGGTTAGCTACCCTACTCCAGAGAAGGGAGTGGGTTAACACTAAAATGAGCAAAAGCAAATACGGACGGCATCAACTTGATTGTTCAACAACTTGCGAATCCAAGTTGGAAGATTCCTCCCGGTGATATGGAGGGGCATTGGAGGGAGATATCTCAAAATTACATTTGTAAGACGCAGGCTCTTTGATAAGCTATAAAATGATAACCCAGAGACGTGTACACGCTGCGTTCACAGCGTCAAGTAAGTCATGTACGTTTAGCGCACAACTAAAGAAATCGCACGGTACGAAATAAGCATATAAATCATTACCGTCTTAATACATAAATAGCAAAACTGGCGTCAGCAGGAAAATGTCAATAGTGTCAATTAATTCACTTATTCGCGCCGATACATTTTTGAATTACGGCAAAAATATTTAGTTTAAGAGTATAACGTCGTAGCTTATCTGTTGAATCGAGAATCGATCGAGCAACTAATGTGACTTCAACCTCGCCTAGCAGCTGGATAGAACGGTACCAACGTAGACAAATCGTACAGACTACGAAAGCGAAGTTCCATAAATTGGAAAATCCAGATACTCAAGTCCATAATGAAATCCTAAACTTATCCAAAAAGAAAATCCGAAAATCTAGAGAATTCTAGAAAAACCTGAAAAAGCCATGTGACAAAAAGACCCCATTAGCGTACAGATACATTTGGGAAAAACTATTTACTTCAGGTGCTCCGAACTCCAGAAAAAGTGCTGATTTATTGAAAACCATCAAAAACCGCCACTGTCTTCATATAAATTCACCTACATGGTGTTTCTCTCAGATTCCATTTACTTAATCCAACGATAAGAACTGGGGAAAAAATAACGTAGACACAGCGATCACCGAATCACAAATCCTCCTGATATACCATCACAGTTGGAGAAAATATTACTAGAAAATCTGACCGCAGGAGTAAGTTCCTCAACGAACAGGCAATACGCAAAAACCCAAAAGGACACGTCTGAACAACCAAAATTGGACGGTATATCACGCTCAGATTCGATTAAATACGCCGAACACTGCAATAACGACAATTACCTCGCAAATAAATTCACAAGAGTGGAAAAAGAGACACTACCTTACAATTCGGAGGTTTCCAAAATTGATAAATAAACCAGTCATTGCCGCAATATTCTCCAAAACGTCAAAAATAAACACTTCGTTTACTAGCAGGTACGTATGTCAACTACCAAAGCTAATTAAACAAAATAACTCCTTCAGCGAGGACCTAAAGAACCAGGAAATATAATTTAACACGAGGAGGGAATACGTGAAACAATTCTCAACATAACCGTTAATTAGCTTTTAGGAGAAACTAAAGTGAGTTAGACTGCTAGCGCTGACGTTAGGAAATAAAGCCAAAAATGTCAAAATGAACGTAACAAGTGTAGTACCACAAACCTTTTGGCGCTCGGAAGACTATAATATACCTAATGTACAGTGGTGTTCATTAAATATACCTAATGTACAGTGGTGTTCATTAAAGTGTTGTACAGCATTTGTGTTGTACATACAAATATTTGGAATTAATTAGGCCGAGGCTAACAAATTATCCGAGTCAGTTATATGTAATATCAGCCGTATGTTGTTTTAACAGTTTTCGTAATATTTACTAAAAGTGGCCAATTTTAAGATATGTGATTTAACTATAGTAACAATAAAATTTACTAGTACCTGACTCCGGCACGTAATTTGGTAGTGCAGCAACGGTCATAACGGCCGTAGCTGTTAGCTTTTAACGGCTACGGGTGATATTTCGATCAACAAAATAGTACTGATATAGTACAATAACATTCATGTATGACGAAAACGTTTGAATAGTTGCTTAATCAATATCATTAGTAGCAAATAATCAATTATTACACTATATATGCTGTGTTCGCAACTTCAAGTATAGATCCTCAAACTCGTCTTGTTTATAAGAATTGTATAATGTAAATATATATTTATCGTATACCTATGTAACTGCCATATTATTGTATTGGTACTGTATCTTCATACCCCATTTAATTCGTTTGTTATTAACATTTCATTAAATAAACCAAGTATTTTAAATGTTATTGATGTAAGATTTAATCGTTGTTTATTGGAGCAACATTTCAGGTGTTGATAATTAATTTTACGCAAAGTAGCAACAGTTTGGTTGTATGCTTCGTATCCCATACAATTTGAATTATCCGGTTTGAGATACAGGGTCGTGTTATTTAAATTTCATTGGAGCTTTGTCAAACCTGGCGTCTAAATTAGATCGCTTTATTTTGGGATTTGTTTAATTATATCAAATTATACCTACTCCACCCTTCCAATGAATTTTGACTTCGGGATAAATTGTTTATAGGGCAAAGACTGTCGTGCTGTTGCGCACGCTTGCTATTTATACAAATTGTATTCCGGGGATTCTAAATGTAATGTGATAGGCCGTTGTTAGATTTCCCTGGTAATATATTTTTAATTAAGTGAAGTTTTTCTTTTGATAGCAACTTATCGAATACAAAATTACGATACATGTATGTACTGCCTTGCAAATCTAATACCAATGCCAAGACTTTGATTGCATTTTGATTTCTCATTATTGCTAGATGTGTATTCTAACTAGATTAGGGAAGCCTTGCAGTTACAAAATTACTTAAGGTGCAACCTTTCAAACAGACCTTCAAAATCTGTGGACATTCATATTAATATGTACTCTACTGCACTTAAGTTGTTTTAATGTATTAATGTTGTTTAAGTGTTCAATTTTATTTTGCTATTTATTATGTGATATCAGTATACGTATAATATGTATGCTCATATTCTTTCTCTTATAATTAATATCATAATTGTATCCAGCACTATGTAAAATATATCACTTTCTGCATTGTGAGTCGTTGAACCAATATATCACTACCTCAACTTGAGCCGTATCTTTAAAAAGTTAACAGACGGTGATGTAAAAGACTGAGAACAAAAGCTAGATTTCGCTATTGTATGTGTATAGACTATAGAGTAAACTTGTACAGTATACAGATAACTTCTAGAGCGGTGAATCATCTGGTTAGTATTTAGCAAGCAAGTGGTGGCAGTGCCGAACTGAAAACCTAGTACATCACTTTTCCTACATTTTCCGTTCAATATCTGACTTTTACAATTCTATCAACATAAAATAAAATCCTCTAAAGGAAAAACGCCGAGCAGTTTTTAAATCTTTCGCTAACGGAACTATTAGGGGTACAGTGAGGTGACACGCACAGTGAGCAATTTCCACATACCTATGAATCGGAACGGAAATATCGGCACACGACCGCTGCAATTCCGCTAACACAAATTCGCCACCATGCCGCCACCGAAGCGGAAAAATCACCGTTTCGCCGTGCAACCCCACGAACGTGTGCACCCACTCGTCGGTTCACCTGGTTAAATATGCCTCCCACTTACAATGAACTTGACTTCCAGCAACCCCTCAGTCGATAGCCATTAGAATCGATTCACAACAAAGAAACGCTTAGTGCACGCTTACTTTCCGTTTCTACTTCCACGAACGGCGTTGATGCGGGCCGCGCGGGCTGAACTTCCAGTGCAATTATGAAAAATCCCGGTAACCCGATTTCAGTGCAATTGTGCATGTTGGTATTCGTGGAAACGACGATAACGCTACTGGAAGTGCCTTTTATGTTCAAAGTAAAATAAAAATTATGCACCGTCACCGGTTACTTCGTGTGTTTGTATATTTGTATTTGGAAAAGGGTTGATTTTAATTTGCTTTTGTTTCTTCAACATGTTTGCAATAATCAAAAATTGAGTTTTAGCAATATGATTGCATCAAGTTTTAGTACTTAATTAACAACTGAATATCATATTGCATAGACGCCTCCACCAAATGTAAACTTGATTTCATACTTTGAAGATTCTGTTAATAGTTTTAGAAGTTCTATTAGGGGTTCTTAACGTATTTTTTTAGTAAAAATAAACGAATCGCTTTTACTTTTAGTTACGAAATAAATGTGAATAAATCGGGAAACAAAAATTGCGGGTGTAACACAGCGAAGATGCAAGCATATCGAAAAATGGAAGAGAAAAGCTTAAGGACGATATAGGATAAAATAGAATGTCGATAAAAAACTGAACATTTACAAATGAAAATTCGAAAATTGGAACGAGAAACCAGAAGAGAGAACAAACCAAATCAGCAATTTCACTAAAAGTTTACCAAAGACATAAACCGAAGTGAAGCATCTAAAAGGGAAGACAAAAAATACGGAATTAGAAAAAATGCAGTTACGTAAAAGAAAAAGTGTACATTAAATGCTAGCACCCTTCACAAAAGGTAAAAGCAAACACAAAAATAATATCCGGTCCCAATAATCTATAATATAATTTTCCTTAATGTGTGTCTGTCTGTGGTACAACATAAAATCTCACGTTCCGGCTTCGCAGATGTTTATATTTGTTTAGGTTTTGTTTTTCTTATCTTAGCGCTCGGATCGGAGCGTGACCTTTCGCGTATCCTATTTCAAGTGCGCGTAGCGCGCAATTTGCTTGTTTATTATAACCGCACAAAACAGGCAAATATAGCATTCACAGCAAAATCGCGTGAGAATAGAAATGGCAAACTTTCCCCTAAACAAAAATTTGTTTGCAAGAAAGCTCTAACTGCAAAAAGACAAAATCACAATAAAAGCCACAGAGATAAGTGATAAATAAAAACTTAGCAACAATGGGAATTACAAATTTGAAGAACGAGTACATCGATAGCAAGCAAATATTCACTTTGGGGTATGAGGGTATTGAAGAACAAAAAGAGCTCATTATTAGCATACATACAAATAATTTTGAAAAGTGAACACCCAACCTCACCAACACCAATCTAATGGTTCTTCGTTACTTGCCACTAAGCAGCCAGTTGTAATTCTTACTATTTAAAGATTGGCTTGTTGTCTTACTCACGCGTATATAAATACAATACAAACCAATTATTGGTTTCACAGATAATGATCAGTCCCGGATGCCGACATTCTTGTAGGGATTGCAATGTTCGTGAGCTGTTTTGCATGGTTCTTGCTACAAAGGCATATCTAGTGGGCTACAAAATTGAAAAATGAAATAATGAATAGTCAGTTAAATTGTATTATACCTCCCACTGTTGAGGATGTTTACACGACAATAAAATAGATCAAAAGCTAACAGACAATTGCTATTTCAGATATAAAACACTAAAACCTAGGTAGCCCTCCAATTTCATGACTACCTAGTCCAGTGATTCCCAAAGTGGGTGATATCGCCCCTTGGGGAGTGCTGGAACGGTCGGGGGGGGGGGGGGGGGGATAGTAGCCTCGGGTGCATTTTGGGGGGCGGTGAATAAAAATAAGGGGGCGCTGAAAGCTTAAAGAAGGAAGAGAAGATAAGAAGATTTAGAAAAACCATTCGTACCTATTTCATTTGTTGTGTAATATAGTGTAACATTATTTTCTAAATAAACACACAAAATGCAAGTTACAAATTTATTTATTCCATGAAGACTATTTACCATTATTAAATGTTCTTATTCTTCTTCATATCATTTGTTACTTTATTTATTCAGTCTGTTTATTCTCCGTTTCTTTAATTTTACTTTATCACACCCTTTAATACACCATCCAGAAAGTAAATACCATTAAAATAAAGGGTTTTTATTATTCAAATTTGCTTTTACTCAAAATACAGGTTACAAATTCAGAAAAGATTTGTTTATTTTAAAAACATCATTTTCTCTAGCAATAATAATTTATACAAAATTTCTATATGGTATATTTTATTATAACATTTCATAATTGACTTTTTCAGATAATCATTTGAGTTTTGGCTGTCACTTTAATTATTTCGATTGTCAGTTAATACCTACAAATTAAAATATAAGCTCTGATGTTACCAAACAACTATCGCGACTAAATCAACTTATATGCTCGAACCTTTTTAATTAACTATTCACAATGTAACAGTAACTGTATCTAATGTTTCATTCATCAATTCTCAAATATTTATGTTGTACTTTTAATGTATAACCCCCCCCCCCTTGTACTTTTTAATTGCTAATTAATTTATTCTTTCAAAATAATTTCCTACCTAGAAATACTCTTATAGATAATTATCAGTCTCAAGAAGCTACCACTACATTATCTTTCTGTTTGTTCGCTTAAAGAATGTAGATTTCTAGGGAGCGCTGAGTAATTTTTTTTCTGAAAAGGGGGCGGTAGGCCAAATAAGTTTGGGAACCACTGACCTAGTCCATGCACTAAATTTTAAAAATTGTAGTTTCTACATCACTACAGTGAATTACGCCACTATGATAAAGCGTGTATTTGAAAAGCTCTGAACTATGTTAATTGGAGGTATCAAAACCAATTACGACAAGCAACCAAAAAATATATGTCATTTATGTCTTCTCTATCACATTGCCCTTGATAATTCGAGTTTATACTGTACATTTTTTCTACCTCTTAGAATAACAGAGATTTCCATTTAACCCCACCAATGCTGTAACGATCAATATTGCAGCCTTCCATCTGCCCCCCCCCCCTCGTATTTATAGTTTGTTGTAACGGTACATTGCGTAATACTGCATCGTGCGATCTAATAGAGAACTGCACAACGGGTGGAGAGCTTCAAAGTTGAATCTAGACAATGTGTATTGGAAATCAGATTTACACTTACTGCTGTTCGCGATTTAAACATAGAAAATCTACACCCTGTATACTATTCTAAAAGTACGACAAGAAAATAAATGCATAGCTATATCTAAAAATTATACAGACATATACAGGGTGTTTCTAAAACAAGGATACATACTTTGCAGAAATATTCTCAAGAATAAATCAACAAGGCCTAATAAACCCGTGTCAGCAAAATTTTAATGTGGGTCACTTTTAAAGTAACATGAAAAATCTGGAAAATCGGGGTTGAATGTTTTACTTTGGTTGTAAACGTGGATAATGTTAAACAAATTACTTAGCGAAGTTATGGAGCAAGTGAGTGTATGTACTATTGAAATTTTACCGAAATAAGTCAAGTTCAGTTTCGGTAACACAATGGTGAATTACTCTTTTTTTGTGAAAAAACGGATACGATTTTTATGTACGGTCGTGTATGGAGTCACAAGGAAGACACTTGTGAATATCAACTCCGGTCGAAGATCAATAAGATTTTTGTTTTTAGTATTAAGAGTTTAGTTTGTTAGCATAAAAGGATAAGTCATCTTAGAAAGGATTGATTTGCGGACACGGATTTATTATAACTTTTTGATCACAGAATACTGCAAAGTATGCCCCCGCATTTTAAAAACACCCTGTATATATTTAATATAACTAGAAAATAACTCAGTTGTGGAACATTTGACTACTACCTGTTTCTGGTAATTACATATGTTCTGATTCGTATATGAACTTTACAATTGCGATCGGCGATTAAATTAGTTTGTTTAATAACAAATCGAATAGGTATGTATTATTATTTATTATCAAAGCTATTTTAAGTTATCATAAAATACATGCCAATTGATTTTTGGTGGCAACTAATGTCAGCATGTCATTAATGTAACTGTTGGTACAAATTACTATATTTATTTATGTTCTTCAATAGGATTGGTAACTCCATGGTGGATAATTTAATTAAAATAAATTCTGTAAGTCTGTATGCCTAAAACAACTGTTAGTGAGTTATACCTAACAAAACCAGATTAAATGCAGTGGAAGCAACCAATATAAAGCCATGCATTTAGAAGCGGAGATTCAATTGAATGGCCGGTAAGATTTTCAGGTCACTAGCTGTATTTAAAAAGTGAAATTATTTAATAAAGTCAGACACCTTTCGTCATCACGGAGAGCATTGGCCAAATGTCGGTAGAAATGGTAAACCAGTAGATTTATCAACGGCTTCTAATAAGTATATGTTAACATCCAAAATTTACTAACAATATGTTTGCAAGCAAACTAATTATTCTGAATAGGAAAAGTATTCAAAAGAGGTTCCACAATAAATTAGGTGTTGCATTGTTACTACTCTATGCAGCAAGTTCAACATTGTCGAAAAAATAAACGTTACACGTTTTCACTAACCAGAAATAAAATACTACTGGATATTTATGCTTTACATTTTTTAGCACCTACCATTTTGAAGCAATGCGAAGAGCTCTTATACGATGTCCCTAGTCTATCCTTGTATTCTCGGGATTATTGTTAATACTGTTAGGCCGTAAAATAATCATAAAAAATTAAATTAAAACTACATATTCTTTTCGAAAAAAAAGAGCCGCAATTATCAACCTTTGCATTTTAAACAGAATATAATACGATAGAGTTTTGTTAAAGTATACAAGGTGATTTATAAGTATGGTCATTCAATTTAAGGGTGGCTAAACGACATCAAATACAAAAACTTTGCATAATAAACTGTACGTCAAAAAGTAGTCGTAATAACAATCCCATAACAAAGTTCGTGCAGGTGGTTGTGCTCAGACCGAATTTGAATTAAATACAAAAGCAAAAAACAGTTGTTTGGTTATTTCAATCACATTTGGTGTAATAGCTTAACGTACTCTTACTGATTTAGCCAGTGGTTCTCGAGAAATCTGCGCCTACCCAAATACGATTTTTTCCCGCAAGCGATAAATTTTGGTCCAATGTACTTCTACTCAGGTCAGTATACGCCTATTTCATTTAATTACCACACCCTGTATATCCTAATATTTACGCAGCGTTTATTTCTGCCGCAATGACAGATTTTAATCTAAAAAGTTTCCCGTCCAACGGTGGCAGAACCTTGATAACACGTGTGGTCTCAGATTACGTTTTACGACCAGTCGCCAGTTGACATTCTCGGAAATACATGTGCGTTCAGGCTTCGAAAGTCGGATGCACGACTAGACGGAGTTTTTACGCTATGAGAACGACGAGTGTGTGGGTATAAAAAGAGATGGCTAAACGCGGAGTCGAATGTAAGAAAGGTAGGGACCAGTAGCAGAGCGAGATTATTAACTAACCGAGCGAGACTTGATGCCCACAGCCTGTACAGTAAAGACATGTTTTCTGGAAGCGTTGCCTCGAATACCTTCAGGGGCTCGAGGTGGGCCAAAAGCTTGAGAGAGCCCTAGGCTAATTTGTGCAAGCTACTGATTGAAATGCCGTATTATACCGATTTGTGTTGGGGGCTTAGAATAAAACAGACGTAAACTTCGAGAGTACAAACAACTCTCCGGGTCGTTGACATGCCGTGAAGTCGCTGTCGGAAACGTTTGTGCGAGTGAAACTTCGTTGTAGTTAATGTGTGTTGCATTGGCCAATAGCCATTCCTTCGGGTCGTAGTCGGGATGTAAACTACGCATCGCTTCTGCTTTAATTATGACGTGCGTTTTTCTTTGCTTCAGCGGACTTAAACGACTACTTTAAGTTTAGATAAACCTGGGAGCTTGGCGCCGCTGTGTGTCGTGTTTCGTAAATAGCTTTAGGGGAGCTTCGGCGCTTCCGTTATGTCTGATACCTCAGTCGATGCTGATTGGGAGACATCAACCCCCCCCCCCCCCTCCCTTGCTGTTGCAACCCACTTGAGATCAACTTCATCCAGTTGTGAGTTTTCCCCAGTGACTTGCATAAATTAGGGGGCGATCGCTAAATCAGTTATTGATTTGATTTAACGCCTTTTTTGTTATGTTGAATTTTGTGGCACCTTCAGCGCTGTCATATGACTCAGTTTGGATTCGTAATACTTGTATAATATTGCATAACTTGTACATTTTCTTGTTCGTTTATATAGTACTGATTTTGTGTTCGAAGATGGTTTGACCGTTTTACATCTGATATTAGCTGTTTTGGATGTCGAACACTTTTTCTCTATCTCCATTAATCCATTAAGTGTTTAGACTCCGTTGGTCACTAACTACCGGAGCTGCAATTTTATGAATTGTCGCCTGCTGTAACCATTTGTATTATGCAGCCCCAATTATTTACAAGTGTAATAAATCTTACTTGTTAAACTACGTTTTTGTTTCTGAGGATAAGACAGTTCGCTTAAGTAATAAAGGAGCGAACTCTTAAGGAGCGCTAAATGCACAAGTAGTGTCAGTTTTAGCCATTGATTGCACAATTATTAAGAAAGTGTAAAGAAAATCAACTCACACAGCTAAAGCAATTAGTTCTTTAGTTGAAGAGAAATTAGGCTTTCAGGCAAATATCCTTTGTACAATAGCCCGCTGCCTCGACCATGGACGGAGCAGATTCGTACAGCTACGGGTTGAATTTATCACGGTGGCGCCCGGGTAATCATCGAAATCTCATCATCCTAAAGCAGGACCGAATTTCACGAGTAACGAGAATCTCACCCTCCCGGCGGGATAGGTGAGGACGATCAGAGACTTAATACCGTTGTATCCCAACGCAAACCGCCTGTGGCAAGTGCGGTCCGGTGTTGTCGTGAAATCTCGATTATACCGTAACAGTTTATGTGGTCATCTACGTAGATGAATTAAATAACAATTTACATTAGGTAATATAAATATAAATAAATTTAATATTCACAAAACTCGAAACTTGCATTGAGCGACACTGTAGACGTCAAGGTAAAAAGTGATAAACAACTAATGATAATAAATTCACGATAAATACACCCAACCAAAACTTAAATAAGAATAATTTGGAGTGCAGTTAACTACTGTATACATCCTACTATCATTCCAATAAATGTAAAAACAAAAGGTACGAACAAATTCGCTTTTACAATATACATTGTACAATTACTAAACAAGTAGGACAAGGCCCCGACAATTGCAAAAATTGAAAATAAATTATATTAAATAACAAATTACATTTTTAATTTTCAATTAATTCATTCAAAATGGCCATTGCGATTATTGGTATAAAATATCAGCGTACGTACAGTCGTGTGCAAATAAATCTGGGACAGTGTTTTTTTCACATGCAGATTCAGTTAAGAATTTGAAGAATATTTCCATGGATTTCCTCTTATCAGAGAGAGTTACGGGTTTCAGTACCTATTAAAGTTTAATGCAACTTTTTCTGATATCAGGAAATCCATTGAGAAATTCTTCAATTCTTAACTGAATCTGCATGTGAAAAAAACACTGTCCCAGATTTATTTGCACACGACTGTACATCAAACAAGTAGAGACACTCAAGCCAAATGTTGAAACCTGTCTAGAGTGCCTGGGACAGTAACTCGGGGGGTATTTCTAAGCTTGACTATCAGATGGCAACACAAAATTCTACCAATCAGAGCCAGTTACTAGCTCTGCTACCTATCATATGTGATAAAGTAGTGGCGCCATCTGTTAGTACCATCGGAAAGTATCCACCAAGAGCCGTTCAAGGTCATCCAAATCGGTATTTTGACATCAAAGTAACCGACAGTGAGTGTCTCTACTTCTTTGATTTATTTACGCTGAAAATATCGAGTCCTTCGTATGATAGAAGTCACGGGTTTCATGGTTTCATCACAGTTTGCAGACCCGATCGACAATCATTTTAATTTTGAATTTAATATGATATCCCTTTTTTGTAATTTAATATGAGCCATAAAAAAATTTAAGAAACAATCCTTACATAAAAAGGGAGTACCCTTCAGACCTACTCCTACATTTTTAAAACAATTTAATAAACACCATATTGTTAAGATTTAAAATATTATGAAATTTCCATATTATGCCATAAATTTTGAGACAAATCAAAACGGTAACCATTACATTTAGTATTTCAGAATTGTAAGTACAGAGATATCAAACTTATAGCTATATAATACCAAAATGTTATTATTTATTCAAAATAAGCTTTAAGTCAATCGCAGCACGTACAATTTCTAATGGAAGATTATCCACAGCCTTAAAAAGGGCACGTTTCAGACTTTCAAAATTTGGGTGTGTTCTTTTGTAAGTCCTTATTTCTAATTCTAACCACAGTTTGAAATCCAAAGGATTAAAATCAGGACTAGATGACGGCCAATCGTTTTTGATGATGACGTCCCGGACTTTTTAACCACCCTCGTGTTGATTTTGCGTTGTGAGCAGGAACAGCGTCTTGTTGAAAAATCCAATGCTTATTTTTAAACAAGGAATCATTTAACCACTGCTTCTAAAACATCGTTTGGTATTTGCAGGATTTGTTTTGACGCAATTTTAACATAAATGTAAATGTGTGATACCTTCGTAACTGACACCCCACCAATTCATCACGTATGGGGGATGATGAGCGCGTTAGATGTTTTTTCTACATTTTGGTATGGTATTCGAGCTAGTTACATAGAAACGATCGTTCTGACGATTAAATTTCTCCTCAGTACTAAAGAATTTTTCACTTATAATTACACGAGAGCTTGACATTTTAATGAGAATTTCGTTGCTTGGCAATTTAATGAAAAAAACTGCCTCTGAAAAAATGAAGAGTCCGAAGGACGAGTAATTTTTTCTGGCAGTTTTTTGAGTTGAATTGCCTAAAGGCAAGGAAACTCAGATTATAAATGTTAAGTTTACTTCGATTAAAAAAAAGCTTGAGTGTAATTCGGTAAGACAATTTAATGAATACATATTTAATTTACATATTAGGTAATTTAAAAGTCCCTAAGTTAACAAGCAAGGCAAAAATTATTTTATTTTTAAAAGATAGGTTCCGTTTTGTAACTGGAAAAGTGACGGCAAACTTTTGCCGCTGTCATAGTGACAAAAAACCGCGGCTTATGGGATTTTTAGTGTATGCATTAAATTGTCGTCAGTAAAAAGAATATTTTTTCCGATATTGATGCATGTCGTTCAATCAAGTTCTTGCATTTCTCTAGCAGTATCTTCTTTAAACGATCATTTAGGTAATCGACTGTATACTTACGGCAAACCTTCCTTTTGAGGTCTTCTGTAATAATTCGGGATAAAGATCTATGCGAAATCCCTATTTGCATGGCCATCTTTTTTTTTTAATTCTGCATGAACTCCTTCCTATCCTTCCCTCCCAAGTTTTATGCACTTCTTCGTCGTTATACTATGTGGTTGACGAATTCTCTTCCGATCAGCAATTGTCTTGGTGTCTTTGTACTTGGTGATAGTGTAATAAACAAAATTTCTGCTAATGCTGAATTATGAATTTCTCAGCAGGTTCCTCTTACTTCCTTATTTTTCACACATATTGCTCCTATAACTTGAACACTTTACAAATGATCACATCAAGAAAACCATGCAAACTATTGCGAAATATGGTTCAAGCATATACTAGTCCCAAAATTACGGTAACTGTTTCTGTTAAATATAACCTTCGACCTTCACCGAGAAGTAACCCCAGCTAGGAACCTAGCACAATCTCGCCGTGCAAGTTCGTGTTCTCCGTACAGTTTTCCAAGACCCATTTTAAACCACCCCGTGCGTGCATTAAACAATAACCTTAACCCGAGAAATATATTTTGTTCGGTTCGTTTCCAGGAAAGCCTCCACCCGATTCCCGAATCGGAAGAAATTTACGACCTACTTTTTTAGATGGAGCATTAAGAAGCAACGACAACACTCGGTGGTCGATGCATCGCCTAGCTAATTGTGTGATTGTGTTCCCGGTAACGCGGGAAGGTGCAAACGCCCCCCGTGTGAATCCTACGCGTAATATAACATTCTACTTTTCGGCGTTTTGCCCTACACAATTCGTCCCACGTGCTCACCCCTGACATTTACATTCTCGTCCTCTAGAAAACGTATTCGCCACCCACGCGTTGCGGGATAAACAAGCTTCCCCGGCTAATTTCCCATAGGTCCCCAGCGTCCATTAATATTTCTTTGCTTACAATGACGGATTTAAGAGGATTCCGCCATTTCCTCCGCTTTACAGGGTGAATATTGCGTTACGACGCTAATTAGCGCCGTTTCGGTTGCAGACCTGAAATGCCGTGTCACTCGTTATTATAATAATTTACATTGCTACATTTTCAGCGGAGTTTTGTTAAGTTCTGTTCCAATTATTAACGGGACAACCTTGACATTTGCTAAAGGAAACTGCTTTATAATTGGCTGGGAAAGCGAGTTAGTGCGGCTATTAGGCGAACTAACAATCTTATTACAAATTGGAACAAAATAATATGATTTTATTGAGAAATGGTTACCATCGTCAACTTGTCGTAATATTTAACCATTTATAGAATAGACGTAGTGCTAGAAAAGAACAATAAAAATCATTGGGATGAAGTAGTCAAACCAAAGAACAATTTACGACAAGAGGAACGAGGAGGAACGAACACGCACCATACCCGGAGAGAATTGCAAGCGATCTGGTAAGTTTTTGTTTACCTTACCACCGCCAAATACGTCATGGGCGCAACCACGAAACAGTGTGCTAGCTAGAGGACATCCTATGGAGAGTATCCTACAGTAAAGAATAAATTCCCTCGTACGTCATATTCTATACTACGAAATGGCTTATTAAAAACTATAATAGAAGGGAGAAATGCAAAAGGACGACTGCAATAATTGCACTACATCGATTATACCACTCCCTCTAACATCAACCAATGAAAAACGGCAAAATGCATAGTTACGCATGTACTAACTTTTGATAATGTACATAGCAACTGACAATCACATACCTTCCTGATTAATAGGCGATAATCACACGCCTTCACAAACATCACGTTACCTCCTGTCAGTACAGTTGTCATAACAACCACATTAACTGTACTTTTAATATTTAAAATAAACTATTCAAACGTTGTTTATTGACTCGTGATATAATCTAGCCGAATGCAACTCGTGTCTTCTTGATTATCAAATCATTTCTGTTTCCACTCGATATATTGTTTCAGGCAATCACGCTTGTCCTACGGACTCGCGCGATTGCCAAACAATATATCTCGTCTAAACAGAAATGATTATTTGATAATCAAGAACCCACTAGTTGCATTATATATGATTATCAACTATCATTAAATGAAAATAAATAGACGTGGATAGCTGCAAACAAGCTAAAATCCAATCAAAGAGTTATTTGAAGAATTATTTGGACATTAATAATAACACCTATGACCGGCCACATACCGAAAATGTGGTTTTCAGTTTTTTAGAAAATGGGGGGAGGGGGCATATATGTACCATAGTCTAATTTGGTCATAATTCACATAAAACGCTCTCTGGTACACATCCGTACTACTTGCATTAATAAATAAAAAATAACGCAGCACATCAAAATTTCTTAAAAAAATTATTTCCGGACAAAATTAATGATAAGAAATGTTCCTAGGTGTTCGTTTTGCACAAGTATCACAAACATTTCAGACCCCACATGGGCAGTGTTCATGTTCAAAGTTGCTTCACCAATAAAACATTTTTAATTAAAAGGACAGCCTTTAACCAAAAACGACACCACCAAATTATAGATATTAACGATACAAGTTTGACTATAAGCATCTCAACGAAACGAGTTTGATTGTCAGAACGAGGCGGTGTCATAAGCAAACGTGTATTGTTCAATATTTTATATCCATTAGTAAATACTGGTTTAATTTAATTCTTTGTTTTGTAAAAGAGTGCGGTAATATTCATTACCGCCCTGAGTGCGGTAATAAAGCTATTAGCGATACTAAAATTAATTGGTAAATAGTATATAACAACACCGATGGAGATAAAATAGTTAAATAAAAAATTGTGTAAAATCATTTCTAAATATTAAGCTGAAAGATAATAATCCTAACCTCAAACTTGTATAATTACCTATACTCTTGTTATGAAAAGGTAGTTTCATTTAATATTGTACATAACGTGAATTTGAAAATATGTCTAGTTTTTGAATAGATTTTTCGTACTTAAAAATAAATAAAGTCTTATATTTTCAAAAACATCCTTTGGGCTCCATGAAAAATTCATCTGAATCTTTCATCTTTTACCTATTTTGAGCTCAATCAAATACCCGTATCAAACTTGATTGATGGAAAAGTAACACTTTTCTTCTCTGTTAATTACACTGTTACTCAAATTTACTTTACTGCACGTCACCAATGATAAGGTGCAATAAAATACTAACTTATGTCCACGCTTTGTAGTAAATTTGTAGGTTAACATAACCTAGAATATCTAAAATTTGTATACTTCTCTTACGATCGTAGAAAAAATATTACACGTAACACGGCATGTTGACCAACTCGGCTTCACCTCATTGTTTTTGCACTCAAAAAAGTATTAGCTTCATTACTTGTACAAATAACTATGTAGGTAGTCATATAAGTCACGTAGATTAATCACTATGTTTATCTTTTATATGCTCACGTAAACATCAATATACAGTAAAGACTCGATAATCCGGACTAATTGCAATATATGTGATCCGAATTATCGAAAACTCCGGATTACTGCTATGATCAATTTATATTGTTGATAAAAGTATTGAAAAGGCGATGTTTAGCGATTTATTTATACAAAAATGAAGAAAGGCAGGATTGAAAAACATGTAGTGCAGTCTGCAACTTTAGTTTGCCGGCTTATTAACACTGAGTAAAGACGCACCGTTTTCTTCAGCCTAATCTACAGTGACCGCCAAAAAGTCGGCATCATATAGAATTTTTTTTATTTTCGATTTATCAAAAAACTTTTTACGACAATAATTTGTGCTTGTCTAAAAATCTATTTAGCCCCTATCATATATGCTGAGTCATTTCTACTTATTTAAAAAATTGCGTTTTTCCAAATTGTCAACATCCAAAAAGTGTTTTTTTTTTAAATAAAGTAAGATTTCAATGACTTTTAGAGTGTGTTGATCTTAGCTAACTGATCATTCTCAAGGCCAGAAAACACCTATTTTTCTTTTACTTTATCTAAAATTCAATATTTGAATTTTTTAAATATTTTCAAAATGTCACATACCAAGACTTAATTTTAAAATTATTTTTTTAGGTGAAAAATAAAGATTTATAATTAGAAAAAAATAATATACAATGTTAAGATTTTTTTTATTTGCCGGAAAGCACTATGTTCGCATAATTTTTACGTTTTTGATGCAAGGTGCTTTTTAAAAGAAATAGTTTGCAATGATAATTAATATATATTTAAATGGCTTCTAAAAACTCGAATCTACCCCTGTTTCTGGTTTCTCTTCACATTGAGATTAAAATTGCACAAATGTTTCGTAACAGGAGATGTCGCTATAAGGTCTGAATACACAGTAAGAAGCATTAACAGTACTATCAGTTCCTTCTTTTAACTTTAATAGCAGTTTGAATGTTGAAAATATCTCAAAATGCTAAGTTAATATCTAAAGCGTTCTATGCATACAAGGGGTATTACATTCCGGAGCAGTGAATCATCAGGTTAGTCACTAGCTAGGGTTTCCGTTCAATACATTCTTGGTGGCCGTTATTTTATTAACACTCCTTTCATACAACTAGAAAATGGCGAAATGTTTGAAAAGCTTTTGTCAATGCAATACTTTGAAGCCAATATTTTAACTGATGCTTTTTGTTTTCCAACATAGCATGCGGGTGGCATTTATACATTCCGTATATGTATTTGGAACCTAGCGCAATTTCATTGGTCAGATTCGAATTTTAAACCAATCACATTACAAGTGCGAAATCTATGTACGCAATGTAAATCGGTGCCAAATTCACATACAGAATGTAACAGCTATGAGCGTGCGCGGCTAATACAGCGTGCATGCTGCATGGCGCGATGCGACTATTTGCATACTGTTTAGTTTGTCGGTCAGTTTCTCATCGTCATGGATGATGCAGCAACTAATTCACCAGATTTTGAAATAGCCATTCGTTTCACAACCATCAACAACCACTGGAATGGTAACCGACAGCGAATACATTATACCTTATACCTCAACTAAATAATTTAGTCCCAGATGCTAATAATAGTGAAGAGGAAGGAAAACGTTCAGGTGTTGAAATGGATTCAAGTACTGAGGATTACATCAATTTTCAGAATTTCGTCGATTTATTGTTCATCAAAAATGGCGAATTTGGCACCAGCACTTCAACCGTCAAAATGTTTTGCCAATCATCAAGGTGAAGACAAGTACAGCTTGGGAAATTTTCTTGTGCACAGCTGGGAGCTCATGTGCCCAGCGCTACAGACGAAAGCATCGAAATTCAGCTTACAGCATTAAATAGAAGCAAAATCGGCATGACAAGGAGAAGCAGGAAAAGGCTCTTGGGTCATCCAGCAAGTGGGAAACGTGCCAAGGAAAGATTTACGAAGAAACATAATCTATCACAAAATGTAAAAAAGGACTCAATCCAATTCAATTAAACATGGCTTATCGCACTAAACGTATCACTCGTATATTACCTGTTTTTTTTTATTTTATGTAATAATAGTATATTATGATACGAGTTTTATAAGAAGCATTTTGTAGCACGCACGGATTTAGGGTACGACGAGCGAAGCGAGGAGTGCCCTAAAGGAGTAAGTGCTACAAAATGCCTTATAAACGAGGTATCATACAGTATTTTATCTACTTTGTCACTTTTTAAGCAAAAAAAATGATTTTTTTTAGTATTTTTATTATAGCATCGCTTTGTGTCTATTACGATACGCAAACGCGTATCGTAATAGCCTCAGTACGAACGCAAAGTAGATAAACATATTATTTGCACTTTCGCTTTTGTTGCATATTTTCCTTGGCCAGAAGAACAGCGCACCTAAACTCGGAAAAATATAGGTGTTATATTTGCGGTTTTTGGTGCAATTTCGGGCCTGCGTAGCTGTTACATTCTGTATGTGAATTTGGCACCGATTTACATTGCGTATATAGATTTCGCACTTGCAAAGTGATTGGTTTAAAATTCGAATCTGACCAATAAAATTGCGCTAGGTGCCAAATACATATACGGAATGTATAAATGCATAAGGGTGAGGTAGGTATTAATATTAGTTTTACAATCAAGAATCACCATGATGGATTAATTCAGTCACAGGCCAACATCAGCCTCAACGGTCCTGTGCTGAAACAATTGTCACGTTTTCAATTTCATAAGGTAGTCAGTGCAAATAAAAGGCTGACGTAATCCCCAAAGAAATTGTAAAAAGACTCACGGTTATTATTTTTTGTGGAAGCTCACTGCATGCACAAGGAGAAATGGAGATAAGCGAATCTATCCTTGAAGTGAAAATATAAATACTTTCTAACGAGTTGAAGTAACGGGGTAGTTGGATGCCTCCTCAAGGATTTCTGATAAGATTTCACACGATTTACAATGTCGTGATGCAAGGTTTCTAAAATTTATGGCAGTCGATAACGCCTGCAATTAGGAAATCTTCACCGACTCTTGGAAATGTGTGAATACAGTTGATATGTAAACTGTAATTTTTCTGGATTATCGAAGAATTTAAAGTTTTCTTTTATCAATATGTGAATCGAATAGTTAAAAAGTTAGAAGGTGAAGTCTATTTATTACATTTTCGAATATAGACCTAACCTCACATTTGACTTGGAACTCCTTGCAAAAAAATGACACAATTATGTAATTCGTTTCGGATAGTTTAAGAATTTGTCCTGGTTGGAATATCGATTCGCCTCGTAGAAACACACGTTAAAGAGTTACAAGAAGATTGTGTAATGCCTGAAGCGTTACATTAGTGTTTCTTAAGCACACATACTTGCATGTTTGTTAAAGAAATCAATTTCCCTTTCAAACAATATTTGTTCTCCTGGAAGTTATCATCCTACGAAATTTGTTTCAATTATCAACTTTACTGAACATTTTTTTTTTACAAAAGTACACGTTAATAATAATCCTGAAACAATCATTTTGTTTTAGTGGCAATCATATTCCACCCATTTTGTTTTTCCATCACATAAAAGGCTATTAATACTTTAATCAAATCCGCTGCAGTCGCTACTCAATTCCGAATTGAATTTTCCCTTTCCACTAAAAAACGGGGATCTGAGTCGCCCAAATGCTTGCAAATATCAAACAACCGTGCCAACCGAACCATTCAAAGGGAAAAAGAAAAGGAAAAAGACTAATAATTGCAAGTCAGTCACTCTGAAATGGACTCCAGCTATGAAAGCAATTCGTTCCTGGGACATCACGGGTCGTTGTCGATAAACGAATGCGGAAACTGCTGAAAATTCCTTTCAGGTCACTAAATGATAAGGATAATAACCATCCGACAGCGATTTTTCGCCCGAGTGTTTGTTCCTTGTGCTCGGAATTTTACACAAATGCACGGTTTATGTGGCCAATTTAAAAACTCGAGCAAGAATTAAGTATAACAATAAGATGTCGACAAAGCTAGGACCCGTAAAAGTGAACTTCGCCACGTCACCACAACGAAAAATAATGAGGAAATCTCGATTTTTTCGCATTGCTGAAGTATTTTCCCAATAACACAACACACAACAAGGAGAAAAAAAGAATTTTTGTCCCACCATTGGTGAAATTCTCGATCGATGCGTGATACTTTTCCTACATGTTGCACACAAGATTTTAATCACGGAAAGAAATCCAGTGGTCAAAATTAGAAATACAGCCTACTTGATAATGATGGTACATTTTTCAAAAGATTTTCTACGTCACTTCCTTAGGTGGTGTTGATAATTGACATCGGTGGAGTATGTCAATCAGAACAATTAATTGATTTTTGAAGCTTGAGAACGTTAAATACGTCGAATCATTTATTCTTATTGAGATTCTGAACACACAAACCAACGTACAAAGAGTGTTTACAACTTCAAGTGGAACCATTAATGATTAGGATATCGTTGAATTATTTGGACAAGCACTTTTTTCTTCGACCATCACCACAAAAATACAAGATCTTTTCTTGGGTATGGAAACGGAAAATGGACAATAATTTCCCCGTATAAATAGCATTAGGCCGCACTTAAAAAATTACTGAATTTTTGAAATTGCCAAATCCTTCCGAGATCATCTGTTACGTTACTGGCTGATGCAAGCTGTTACAGCATAAAACTTGACGTACGAGCAAAACACAACGTTTATACTTTAGTCAAATCATTTACTTATTGTTCTTATTGTAGAGCAGATTGTAAATTATGCATGGGAATAACAACAACAAAAACCACGAGAAAAAAGACCCCGCAACGTCCCAGAGAAACTAGAGCGTTTCTTGCTCGAAATAGGAAAGCTCAATTTGCCGCAGGAGTGTCAAATCGGATGTTTTGATTACTTGAAAAGCTACACAACCCAAGCGTTATGTAACAAGGAACTGCACGGCTAGATACAGTCGAGACAAAGGGGGTGAAACGGTAGGCCAAGGAATTAGCTAGTTATACAAGACGATATTTGTCTAGAGCGTCACAAGTTCTTAACTCAAACCCCCACCAGAACATCAGAAAGAGGGCGGAAAACGTCACGCTACTTCTTAGGGATGATACCTTAATTCTGCCCTTTGCAAACGGATATTTACTTTTGTTGATTCTCAATGCGTCTGCTTATCAGCCACTGTTATAACCAATGCTACGAAATACACAGAAATACAGAAGGGAACTACATGTTATCTATTGAATAAAACAAAAACAAAGTGACATGTATACATTAAAATAAGCCCTGAATCCTAGACGACAAAACTGGCCTTTGAGGATGTCGTTAGCAAAGACTGCATGGACCTTACTGCATGGACGGGGTTGACACTTAATTTGTTTTGAGAGGCCACAGAGAGACAAATAGTTTGTATATCCACAAACTGTGATTCAAAGAAAAACTAAATTGAGAACACTTGCTACGAGTTCACAATTCGTTTTTCGTAATTTATTAGGGGCGCACCCAGATTGATACGACGATTGGGAGTACCTGCAGAAGTGATTTCACGATAGAAGGGGTTCCCAATTTTTACACTACTCAGTCCAGCGCATCCTATCCACTGGAAAGCTTGAAACACAATCGTCTCAATGGGAATCATTTTCAAACATCGGGCTAGCCGAAAGCGGTCGCAGCAGCGGGTTACGATTTCGCCGCCCCATCGGCCCGACATGTTTGCACCAACACCTAAACTCGAATGTCGATCGAAAGGCGAAATTTGCAATCAATAAGATACATTTCTCCTCGCGCGGGGTATGACGGTAGAAAAGTTAATTTCCCACGAAGGTATGCAATCGTTATTAATGGCAGCGGAAGCCGCCCACATATAACGGGGGTTGTACCATCTACAGAACTATATAAGCAGGGCCGACTTAGCCCAAAATAAATGAGAATTAACTAATTTCCGCAAGCGGCGTTAAGAATATAACGGGTGTTCATAAACAGTCGTCATCCCAGTAGGTTTTGACTTCAAAAACGTATGTCTATTAAAATTGAGAAAAACTGCTCTATGACAGTATGCAATGACGTTTCATTGTGTTGCACGAATTAATCAAAGATATAACATTTTGTTTTTCAAAGCAACTGGGATGACGACTGTTTATGAACACCCGTTATAAATTAACCTAACAAGGAGCACACAGCATTTTCAACAGTATGGCGGATGAAAATCGTCTAATGTATCGAGAGCAGTCTCAGTAGAAAACAAGCTTCAAGTGGCATTCGAAATATTGGGTCAAAAAGAGTTGGTTAATATAAATAGCCTCAATTTTCCAGCAAAATCTTCTGAGTTTACATTTTCCAACATTAAAAAGCTTACACTCTCATACTTCTAATAAATAAAACTTTTTCTTACAATAATTAGTTTACTTTGTCACTTTGGAAAGAGAAAATTAAACTTTTCTTATCTAATGGATATTGAAATCAAAGACTTTTTCCAATGGTAATATAAAAAATCGCTTTAAGTTCGTACTCTAGTGTAGGTACGATAAAAAATATATTTGAAAAACTCAGATTTTCCGTGCCTTGCAAAGTTAGTTTTTTGAGAAATATTTTAATTTTAGAAAAAATAATAATCCTATTTAAAAAAAATTATAGTTCAAGAAATCATTTTCTTCTTTTCATTGGTAATGCACACGGTAGCATTTAATTCGCTTTCGCGTATGTAAAGAATTTACAATTTCAATTTTGTTAAAAAGGTGGAGGGATTCACTGCCTGACATGCAATTAATTCAACGCATATAATTAATCAGATGGAACCAATAAAGCAAACAGGACAATTAAAAACTCACTACTTGTTGAATACACGGCAATATACAAATATAACTACAAATGTCTAAAAATTCATTTTTGTATAAAATATTCTGCTGATTTCTGGATTTTTAAGGAAAGACTAATTTTCCCAGCAACGTTAAAGTTTTAGGCACAGCCTCCGCATCTACGAAAAAAGTTTTATAACAGAAACCAGAAGAACGTCTTACAATCATTGTTACAAACCAACATAATCAAAGTAGCTAGCAAAAGTTAATGGAGAAAAAACAAAAATGCGTTGTTATTTACTGTGGTAGTTCTTATTACAATTCATTATCCGTTATCATTAACTTTATTTGCAATATTAAATTTTTTCTGAAGTTGGATTTAACAAAAGAAAATTTCCCTACCATGATTTTCGATGGTTTTAAAACATGAATATTTAAATAGTTTTATTTTCAAACGTTATAAAAGTGGTTACTTTTACGCCGGTGGAGTAAAAGTACTTCAAAACTTGATTAGCTTTCGAATATTTTTGAAATTGGTTGGGAACTGTGTTGACGTCAGTTCTCAATAATCGAAATTTTTTAAATATATATTTATTTATATTATTTTGGGCGTCTAAAATAATAGTAATTTATTATACAAGACGATAAAGTTAAATGTTATCCACGAGTGAATCGTTTAACGTCGAGACGAAGTCGAGACATTAATGATTCAAGAGTGGATAGTTATAACTTTATCGTCGTGTATAATACATTTTTTTCTATAGCAAGAACTTTAACAATTTCAAAAGAAAATAAGGAAAGTCAATGACATTTTAAAATCTCAGTAGCTAGATTGGGTTGCTAGGATAATACGAAGCTGTAATATTTAATTTAAATCAAAGTTAGAAAATTAAATTACGTTATCTACCCTTGCTGTTAAAGTAACACTTGACCTTTTGTTTTAAGTCGATTAAAGCACACTTTAACATTTGCCATAGAAAAAATATCATATGCTATTCGGAGTAAAAGTGACTGTGTGCCTCACCCGGACTTGTCTCACTCGTTTATGCCCATCCGTCAAACGCATCCGATATCGCCACACAAAGCATCACTTTTACTCCCAATAACATAATATACTATTATTGCCATTTTTCTCGTATTCCGGAGGTTTTGGTCACACGTTTTCGCAGTTGATTACTTCAGAACATACTAAACTGGAAACGTCTGCACTTTCTAGCGCTGTTATGCGGCTGCACGTTTATCTGATTTTATAGTGAGTTTTAACCTAAATACTTTTTTTTAAACACCTACCTACCGAACAATGTTTTAACGTCATAGATTTAATTCGTGGAAGTTATTACCTCTTCTTGTTAGACCTTATTATATTATGTATATCAAGAGTTCGTTTGTTAACATTCACATATTGTTATGAAATTTTGACGCTATTGGCAATTGTTAGTCTTTCGTTTCCCTAGAAACTTCGTGGTGGAAAAACAAAAGCTACGTGGTTATTGATAAACATATGTAAACAGAAAGAGTATAGACAATTTTCTAAGCCCATTTGATCGAGGTAATTCACCTTTTTAGTTTCTATACTAATTTTCTTGAGGAGCATGATCAACTTATAAATGGGCATTTAAATGTTTACAATTATACTTATTAGCCCGAATAATATTCAATGGGGTAAGTCAATTTGAATGCATAGCGTTAAAGTACTAACAAATATTTCCTACAGCTTCATCAGTTGGCTTCATCGGATTGCTTTATTAGTTCCATTTATTCAGCTTGATTGACCAACCATTATCAAATTTTTGGACGTTCTTCGGTGCTGTCATACGTTTTCATCTTATTTACGGTGTCATTATGTGACGTTTCAACTCTTTGCTTAAGGGCGCCAAAATTTATACCTCGGGTTAGCTCAAATCGGAGAATCACTTTGGCTCAAATATAGAATAGATCAGTAATAACACAGGATATTATAAATAAATATAATGTATTCAAATATGTACATTATCCTGAGGATAATTTTAAATAAGCCGTTTCTTTACCCGACCTCGCAATTATACCAAGAAGCTGGTGTTCTCACAGTCAGACAGCTGTTCATAAAAACCACCGTATGCAGAGCATACTTGGAAAAGCAAAGTAATTTAGTCAAACACAATTATTCAACCAGAGCTAATGTAAGTCAGAAACTACATACTTCAAAAGCTTCCAAGACAATAGGACAAAGATCAGAATTTTATCTGGCTAAACGCTTCTTTAATCTTTTGCCTAGGTGGTTGCAGAGTAGGCCCAATATTAAGTCTTTTACTAAACATTTAAAAAAGTATTTGTCGATAACGGATTTGGAACCATTTTACAGTCTTCTTTAACAAACATTATTTAATATCATATACATCTATCTAACATTACGCATGTAAACTATACCTATACAAAAACTCGAAATCAATAGAATATAATTTTTCACTACTTAATCGAGCTGGATAGCCGGCAGTTTTATGCACAAGCTCTGCTTATATAAAACTGCTGGTTATTAATTATAAAGACGTACATACTTTCAAATCGCTTACCTGCAAATGTTAATCGCAATTTAATTTATAGTTAATTTATAATGCACTGTAAATTTTTTTTTGTAACACTGAATTTTTGATGTCTTGATGTTCTTGATATGTATGTACTGAGAATCAATATACTCAATATACTCAATAATTCAAAATAAATTGTATATTAGAAAATAACATGAATACTATTCAGGGCGGTGTTTGCTTCCCTGGATGGGGCTGCAACCCAAGCCGCTCGAGAGTAACGCAGGTCCGCTGACGATGGCACGCTAAGACGCACGCCGGATCCTTCCGCAAAGAGTCCAATTACGTCGATTGTCTTGCTTACAGGTTACGCACTACCTGATACTGGTCCCCGAGGGTTACAGGAAAATTAAAAGCACTTATATGTTGACAGAAACGCTGTCATCTCCCTACGGGCCTATTATACCTGGGTTTATTCTGCGAGACAGAAACACTGTCAGGACAAAATAAGGTCGGGATCGGAAGGAAGGTATCTGAAACGAAATCTCAAGATGATTAGGAACAGGTCGGATCAGGATTCTCAATATCATCTTGGAGCGGCCATGTGTTTTCCTTTTATAGGTTTCGTGCGTTGTTATCGGTACATGGGCTGCCTACTTCATGGAAGGGGAGAATCGGCGCTGGGATTCCGTTATCTTCTTTTGGCGCGGCGGATAGCGCTTGATAGCGCGATGAATTGAATTGAAATACTTTTTAAGTATCATTAGAATTTTAATTCAAAAGTAAACGTTACAATTATGTACACAGAACCAGCTGCACGTTCCCACGGTTGGTGAAGTTCCCAGTTGCTGGTCCAGAGTGGCACGCAGCTTTTAAAAATTTTCGATTTTTAAGGTTATGTGCTTACTGGTCATATACAGCCATTATTTAATGCTTAATGTTTTATGATCTTCAATTGTAATAATGCCTGCGCTCACAGGATAACGTAAATAATGTAAAATTTGACATGTTTTAAGCACCTATTTGTAAAAAATTGTAATAATGGTACCGAAAATGTTTAATTATCATTGTGTTTGAAACGGCTATTTGAGAATTCTCGCATGCTGTATAAAATATTCTCGATTGTAATAAAAACTCGCACAGTATTTTTAATTTGTCCGACTACTAAATAGCTTTAACTACAATATTTACACATTTGAATTATTATTTGAATGGGATATAGTATACATATACTTAATCTATTAAATATAATCGTTATTATTTAGTATACGGTTTTGTTTTCTTGATGCTTTGTGTGTTCTTAAGAGAGCAGCATAACTACCTCGAGTGGCTCATTAATGGTAAATTGTAAAGATTGCTCCTTTATTTTGTAATTAAACTACGACCACTCGACCGCTATATTATACAAGAGCTAACGGGTATCTTACCAGCTGTATGAGGTAAGATTTGATGTTATAATTTATTTTGTTAGAACTATCAGTTTTTACAAGTAATAAAGATATATTTTTTCCCAACCAAAATATTTGCACAACATTCATTGTGGGAGCGCCATCTCGAGATCTCGCACCACCTAAATAAATTCCTAGAACCGTCCCTGATTACAATGATCCAATTTAAAAAATATCGTTCAAGGGTTCATGTCTCAGTTCCGTCATTTTGGAAGATAAATCAATCTTCTTCGAACTCCTTGTAGACCATTACCACAAGAAATTAGTAGACAAAAATTTGTCTTAACGTTTTGAGTTACAGGCCGGGGAGTATATACTGACTCACACTGTATATTCACATTTGTCTTCTGCAAGACGTTACCATTAGATAAGCGAGTTACTAAAACCAACGTCAATTATCGGAAAATTAAGCATGCCATCAACCGTGCAGCAAAATGCATTTCGATCAGAACTTTCTTCACTTGAGCACACTTAGGCTGGGGGTGCAATTAGTAATTAATTTCAAATATTTACAGGAAAGCGCCGTCAGGCAGAATAGATTGACACGAGAGCCGGAGAAAGCAAAATCGAATCAGGGATGAGTCACGGAACTCCAAGGCCGCATTTTTCAGTGGTGCAACCGATAACCATCAACCATCGCATAACGGGGATTCGGGGAAGTGGACAATATCGTACATTACCCCACTGCCCCAGTGCCGCTAATGCTCCAATATTCAAGGCCGATAACGATTATTTCGCGTGGGACGGCAAAACTCCATTGTGCCATGCATTCACCTGTTCTCCGAGACGTTTTCCTTTTTCACACACCCATTGGCGTAACTAGCGGGGGGCCCAGGGGGGCCAGGCCCTCCCCAGAGTGCCGTCTGGCCCACCCCAGAAGAATGAAAGTTAAATAAATTTAAAAATCTGATTTTGTATTAAACCATTTAAACCTACGGAGTTATTAACGACCGACATGTATTTTTAAATTTTCAGATTTTATTATTTGTTTTGACTAAAAAAACATAGTATAAATATACCGTATGTTGGATGGGTGGTTGTAATTGAAAATAATATGCAAAATAAAACATAATTAGTGCAGAACTACAATATAGTTTTGTTAATCTTTAAAACAAAACAATATTTTTTCCAATGCACCATTTCTTTTAATTTCTCTTCAGTAATCTATAAATACATGGTCAACTTATGTGCCTAGAAAAAGACAATTTCAATTATTTTATATGCGGGTATGTAAATGAGCGAGAGACTTGAGTGAATCTCTAACAGACTTCTGAGCGCATGCCGCTACTTAGGCTCGTCTAGTTCAAACACACTGCGACATGCTATTTGGACGTTTGCTTTGTCTAAAGAGTTCAGTTTATCATTTTGAAGAGTAGGATCCAGAATTGTATGTTTAGTAATATTTAAGGTAGCAAAGTAGTGTCGTAATTATAGATTTGCAAGACCCCGCAGTGCCAGGTATGAGGGCCCTGATCGAAAGAAGATTTTTTCTTAATTTACAATGTGTACTGTTAAAAGCTTTGGTGGCACAAATATACACATGAAAAGGTTTTCTTGGGTCATTTACGATATTAATAATAAAATTAACAAAAGGAACGTGAAGTGTAGTCATTTTCAAAATGGTAGCTTTTAGGGATGTCGGCGGGTACCCGGGTACCCGGGTCGACCCGGGTAATAGTCGACCCGGGTGTAGTTTCAGGACCCGGGTACCCGACTAGTAAATGATGTAATTTCCAAGAAGTCAGCCTTTTTCGGAGAAGATGATAAAAATAATAGCAATAAGCGCTAGAAAAACATAACCATGCAGTAATAATAAGAATGGGATGGGGTGATCCCTGATCCCATACCACATGTTTTTTGTTTCATATAAGGAAGGCAATAAATCAGCTTCACGGAAATATTCAACCCGTCAATAGTTCCATTAAATTGCGTCAGTATGGGATGAAGTAACATAAACATCATGTGTGTGATGTTGATTGATGCTGCTACCAATTTCGGATAAAAAGTCACGTACTCGAGTTTAATAGCAGTTGGAAGTGTGAAAATACTTAGGAATAACAGACGACTTGCAGTTTGAATTGGCGAGTAGGTACTATTTCAATTTAGTTCAATTTAAAACTCCCGGCGTAAAATAAAGCAATTTGTAGTTACTTCAGATGTTCAGATGTACACTAACATTTTTGTTATATATTTCGGGTACCCGGGGGTACCCGGGTACTGCTTTCGGGTACCCGGGTTTGACTTTAGACCGGGTACGACATCCCTAGTAGCTTTAAAAGTAAGGTATGGAACATCGAAGATCAAGTTTGGCGTCGCCCCATCTAGTTATTAGAAATATTTAAGAAGTTTCATGCCCAGTTACTGAAACTACATATTTTTTCTCCAAATATTTTTAAAGAATTTAAATTTAAAACGGTTTTGTTAAAGTTTTAGATAAAATTAAAATTCAAAGTACGGAATCGGAATCGCATGCTGGAAATCATGCATTATGGGAAATGGGGCGTCAGCTGTCACTGAGCACTGAGTGCCTTCTGACTCAATAATTAGTGCAATTAAAGACAACTCACAACTTACCAAATTACAAACGCGAGAAGATCAAAGTAACACTAAAAGTATTGTTTTTTAAATTTTAAAAGTAAACGCCAGAGATAAAGAAGAAATGAACAAGTCCATGCAAAATTTGAAATAATACAAAATTTTCTTAGAAATATTACCTCTTAGAAAAGAATAAAAATGACTTGGCCCTTACGGCTACATAGAATAACGCAGGTAGCTGTATAGACATACATAGAGCAATAGATGTATTTGCAGAAATACAAGCGAAGAAAAAACAATTTTAGATTGTAATTGCGGGGGACGCTCATATTATTGAAATAAATTTAAAGAACGTTCATATCTCAGTTCACACTTATGTGTATTTTTTAATATTACATAATAAAGTAACTTAATCTTGTATTTACCAACTGGTTTTTGTGCCCTACATAAGTATTTATCCGCTGTAGTAAATAGAATTTTGTGGTGATGACGAGTGTAAGTGATCCTAACTGCTTGAATTTTCACAGCTGCAAACTCAATATATTATGATAAAGAGAAATCACAATAACTTTGAAGAAGATATTAATTTTTTCAAGAAAATATTTACTTCAACCGTACTGAGAAAAAATTGAAGTAATGTTTTCCAAAAAAGGTATTTATCCTGGAATAATAGATTTTACCCCCAACTTCATTGAGTTGCGAGAGGTAATCTTTACATTATTTTTTTATGTTGTTTAGAAACCGATACAAAAACCAGTAAATAACTTTACGTGAAAAGGTAATATATGCAAATTAATGTCTTCAAAGATATGCATAGATATTGTCGATGGTTGGCTGGGGGCCTGGCCCTCCCCAGCCAAAAATCCTAGTTACGCCAATGCACACACCCCTTAATAAGGGGCTCTTATAGCCGTTCGATTTAATCAGGGGTCTCGGCTTGGTTTCGAGGAACGGGGCAGCTTTTATAAGTTTTATATTGTCTAAACACGACATTTTAGCCAAAGTAAGTGTTCAGGACCATTAAGAAAAGCAGCGCCCGGGATATTTAGACAGGATCTTCTTGCATTCGCAAAATGCCACGACGGCATTTCGTTGGAAATGTTGGCACTCTAGTGCTAGTACAACCTTAAAACATTTGCCTTTCCAAAATAATACATTCGCTTTTATCTTTCCATGAATATATTACATTTATGTATTGCATTTTTTTGCCATTAAAATTAATTTCCACAAAATCTTGCTCAAATCTGTATTAAATGTCAGACTGATTTAAGCTAAATATTAATGATTAAGTACGTCTTTATTTTTGTTAAGTCATAGATTTACCTAGCAATTAAGATCACAGTTCTTACTTCCCTATTGTAATAACCTAACCACATCTCCCCGCCTTCTAAGTTACTTATAGGTTTAAGTCACTGGACGTTAATCCTAACGCCTTTTTCATGTCATTTACTCACTCATGTAACAAATTTGCTTATTGTGTATACAGATCGCAAATAGTGAATAAATAAATAATAAAAAAAAATTTTTTTTGTTAAGTAGTTTTATATACCAGCACAGTAAATATTTTTTTAAACATGAAACTTTTATTCAGGTTATGTAGAAGTCTTTAATATAAAGCGTAGATTGCCAATTGCTTAACTTCATAATTCAAGAGCCCTTGTAAATATCACATATCAGCTAATTAATAATTAATTAGGCATTACACGGTTTAATTTATTTGTCATAAATCTTGTCTTTCAGAACAATTTTAATTTAGCCTTCCATAAACAGTATTAATCTAACTTTTTTATGACGATGTCTGCTACTTACAAGGTCTGTGCTAGAGCTAAGAGATGAACTTCTACAACTCCTTCCATTATTGGCATCATGATCGAGGATGCTGACACTCCCACTATCAGGTACGTACCAAATGACAACACTTTATTTATTCAAATTTACTTTAATAGCCAATTATTCAATCATTAATTATTAAATGCAATATAATTTATTACATCGAAAGTATGGGTAATTCCATTGCTTATGGAAAATACAGTTTATTATTTTTTTAAACCTTTAACGAAGCACCTAGGCTAGTTACTATCCTATTCTTAGTTACTGTTTAATTTTGACATCTCTTAAACTGAAATGACATAATTAAAAAAACTATATTAACTTAATAAATATTAAGATATACATTTTCTTGTGAAAACATCTTAACTTCTATTCCAAAATAAATCTCTCTGCCACTTCCAATTCCAAACGTAGCACATTTTAACACTTTTACTATATAAAATTCCATTTCAGTTCTGCACATTAAAAGTCCACATGCCAGAGCTGCACCCTTTCCTAATTTCATTGTACCTTATTCATGTTCTTTTCATGCAGGTCACCAGGTTGTGGATATACATTTGCTGCTTCGTTGAACTAGCTACCATGTTATGAGAATGATCAGAAAATAAAGTGGCTCATCGTCACTTTCCAATGAAACAAATTAGTGTCCTTTCTGAATAGCTGGCAATAGACACACATTCAAAACCGCCACGAATGTAGTTTTTCGTGGAGGTTTTGAACACGTATCTATGTCCAGCTTATGGCTACGCGTTTGCACACGTTCAAATCCGGCACGAATGTACTACATTCGTGGCGGTTTTAAACGTATGTCTATGCCCAGCTAATTAAGATTCCTAGCACTAGACTTATTTGTTAAACATAAATCAAATAATATCACGTTAATGAAAATGTATTATTATTGAGCTAGTAAATCTCAATAAGAGTGAATATCGCCAACATTTAATATAATTAATCAATTAATATTAGTTTCCGACGCACAGAATCATCGCAATACGAGGCATATAGGCCTTTTCATTCAATGCCCCGCGATTAGTTAGTTAGGTTTTCCCTTTTGGCAATACTTGCTATCGCATTAACAGTTTCTAATGTAATTTTTTATGCGTAGTAAACTTGCAGAAACTACGGAAAGTGTATATTCACTTTTCAGCAACATCCTTGAAACTTTCAGTAAGTTTACAGCTCGCAGCAAGTTGCAGTAGTTTTTAAAAATTTGTGAAAAAAATCTAGCATATCTGTAGTACTATATTTACAGAAACACTTTAGCAAATTACCATTGATTTTTTAGGGAATTTTCTTTAAACTTTAAGTTTTTATACACAACGCTAAACTTTCAGTAAGCTTACAGCAAATTTTCAGCAAGTGTACGAGACATTTTTAGGTACATTTCAAGCAATTTTTTATTAATTTACAGGGAATTTAGGCGAACCATCTGGCAATTTTTCAAAGAACTGAAAACAAATTTTCAGCTACACTTCCCTATATTTTGAATAACTTTGCGGAAAATTTTCATTAACTCCAGTTTTGTTTTACTCATAAAATTGTAGCAGACTTGCAGTAGGCTCGCTGCAAAAATTCAGGATATGTAGAGCAATTTAGCAAATTTACAATGAATGTCCAGCTAATTTCTACCAAATTGGTAGAAAATTTTCAACAAATGACAGCGAATTTTCATGAAATTGGCAAGTAATTATCAGTAAATTTCCAGTAAATTTTTGGCGAGATTATATCAAATTTTCGTCAACTTTACTTAACAATTTCAGTAAATTTGCCGAAATTGCTCAAACACAAGTTCAGTGCGTTTTTCGAAAATGTTGGAAGTGTTTACGTTTTTTTTTTGTAAATTTCCCGCGTACTTAACGATTTTATAGCGCCTTTTCAATAATCAAGAGCGATCTAATTTTAACTACTTCCCACCAAACTCTCAGCAAGTTCACTAACAACTTTGAGCAACGTTTTAATAAGTTTATAGGAAACTTCAGAAGGTTTACATTCATTTTTTTCCTAGACTTCTTTAGCTTCGGTATTTTTTCATAAAACTTTTTCTAAGTTTACAGTAAAATCTTTAGCAAGTTTAAACCTAATTTTTAGTTTCACATTATGCATTAGCAGCACATTTTTAACAACTTTTCTAGAAACTTTCAGTAAGTTGTCCGTAAATTTTCATCTTGTTTTTTTCTAAAATAGGAGCTACTTTACAATGAATTTATCATTTTTTTAAAGTTGATAACAAATTTTCAGCGACTTTTGTTTGAATTTTCAAGAAGTTTACAGTATTTTTTTTTGTAAATTGTCAGTACTATCGTAGTGAGTTTACACAGGAAGTGTTCATAAAGCTTGGTGCAACTTAAAAAAAGTCGACAACAAATTATACAGTGTGTTTCACTTTACATGGAAGCACCCCTGTATTTTCTTTGTATTTGTATGAATCGATTTGAATTTTTTACCAGTTGTACAACTTACCAAGAGGCATCTACTCATGTCCTTGAGCGGAAATGACGTTTTTAGCCTGGCCTACTACGATCAAGAACATGGGTCGTATTGTCAATATTTTGCATCGCGTTAGAGTTACAGCAAAATGTTATTAAGAAAAGTTGTTTAGAATCAAAAGAATACCCCAAATACCGATTTTCGTTTAATAATTCGAATTTTTAATTTTTATCCATAAATTTGTCAAAGTCCCAATTTTCAACTTTTAATTTGGTATTAAATGGTGCCATGGAGAAACAACATTTTTATTATTGTTGCAAACGTCATTATGTCTTAATAATGGCTGAATTACGTTTAACTGTAGCTGAGAAAGTAGAAATAATTGGAATTAATGGTGAAAATGGAAAGATCCAATAGAGAAGTAGCTAGAATATTTAATGGAAGGCATCCAGGGCGTGCACCTATTTATCCAGGAACTGTTTCAAAAATTAATCAACTTTTTAATTTAACTGGAAATGTTGTTAAGCCCAGACCAAGAAGAATAGTTCGAGAGCATCCCTCGGAGGCAATGATTTTGGCGGTTTATGTCGCTAATCCTCCTGAGATATGGCATTAAATGTAACTATTGCACTATCGAAAATTTTCCGTTGCTTGGATCTTCAGAAACTAAGTGCCAATACAAATAGGTGCACGCCCTGGATGCCTTCCATTAAATATTCTAGTTACTTCTCTATTGGATCTTGCGTTTTCACCATTAATTCCAATTATTTCTACTTTCTCAGCTACAGTTAAACGTAATTCAGCCATTATTAAAACCTAATGACGTTTGCAACAATAATAAAAATGTTATTTCTCCATGGCACCATTTAATACCAAATTAAAAGTTGAAAATTGGGACTTTGACAAATTTATGGATAAAAATTAAAAATTCGAATTATTAAACTAAAATCGGTATTTGGGGTATTCTTTTGATTCTAAACAACTTTTCTTAATAACTTTTTGCTGTAACTCTAACGCGATGCAAAATATTGACAATACGACCCATGTTCTTGATCGTAGTAGGCCAGGCTAAAAACGTCATTTCCGCTCAAGGACATGAGTAGATGCCTCTTGGTAAGTTGTACAACTGGTAAAAAATTCGAATCGATTCATACAAAAACAAAGAAAATACAGGGGTGCTTCCATGTAAAGTGAAACACACTGTAGTTAAGTCTACGACTAGTTTTTGTCTAAACTTTCAGCAAGTTTACATTTTCATTTACAGTCACTTTTCAATTGACTTTCTCAAACACGTTCGTTTTCAGCAACTGTTCAACAAATGTTTTGTTAAATTTTCAATAAATTGACAGTCAGCAATTGCTTAGTAAAGTAACCGAGTATTTACTGACAATTTTCAGCATATTTTCAAAATTCGAGCTACTTTTAACTTTTTAAGTAGTGATTTTGCATTTTATTTTCAGCAACGTTTGGATGATCTTTGAGTAAGTTTGGTTAAAATTTAAGCAAGTTTATAACAACATTTCGATACACTTCAGGTAAATCTTCAGCAACTTTGCATCCCATTTTCACAAACATTTTCAAAACGTTTAGCAATGTTTTTGTCAATTTTTGAATAAAATTGCAACATATTTTCAACAAGTTTTAAATAAATTATCAGCAACTTTTACGGAATAGTGTTTGCTGTAAACGTTCAGTATGATTACCCCGGGCTTGCGAAGAAAATCAGTAAGTGTGCAGGTAATTGATACCAAGTCTATAGAAATGCGTAACAATTTTTTTATACAATTCAAGTAAACCTTCAATAATTTGCATCCCATTTTCAATAACTTTGTCTAAACTTTTATGAAGATTTTCGTATTTTTTTTTTAGCAAATCATATGATAAATGAATTTCCAGCAATTTTTCTGCAAGACCGCATCAAATTGTTCTAACAAGTCTGTATATAATTTTCAGCATGTTTCCTGTCAATTTTCAGCAAGACTACCGTAAGCTTGCGGAATAAAATCAGTAAGTTTGCAAGTCATTGTAATCAAATTTGCAGAAACTTCAGTAGGCAACTTCTAATGAGCCAGACTGATACATCAAAAACCTGGAAATGCTGCGTATTGCAATGTTACGCTTAGCAGATATTTAAATAGATATTCTTTATATTACAGTTGTTTTTTGTCAACATTTCTTTTACCTAAGTTTATTTAGTTGCAGCAGTGTTCTTTAAATTTAATAATTCAAATTAAAATTGTTGTTCACATAGTCTTATTATAGAAACAAAATATATAAAATTTGAGAAAAAAACTGAAATATTGGATTTATTGTTCGGATACTAATAGGGGAAAAAAGAGACACCTTTTTAGATGGGGCAAACATACTAATTTTAGAAGAATAGGTTCAGCAGATTGCAACTCATATGCATGCACGCACGCACGTACGCACACACTCACTAATGACCCGACGTAAATTTTTGTAAACGGTTCTAAATTCCATACGCAACAACATTTCAATTTTGAACTATTATATAATTACAAATTATTTTATCAGATTTCTTTAACAGATATTACGATATCTGTCAACTGTTCACATACGATACAGTCTATGAGCATACTGTTTTTGATAAAATAACAATTTTACAGGACTTGCGGCGATCAACTATTCAACTTCTTCCATAAATTGGTTTCACTACTAACGGATTTACTAGTACAATAAAAATTTATACATGGTATTAAAACAAGGAAGAACAATGGTCGAATTCATAAACCATGAAGAGCTTAACACTCAGAAATGCATTAAAATTAATTAACCCCAAGTACTGATTTGCATCTGTGCACAGTGTCAGATTAATCATTATTTCAAACCCTCTAACCTCGAACAATGCAGACCTAATCAATGGAAGTGACTTAAACCAAAATAAGACTAAAAAATAACAAAGATCCACGGTTGTCGCGATAAATACCAGTCAACCTAAGGCATTTCGCGTTCGGCATTCATAAATTACAACGATACGTCGCTGCAGGGATTTAAAACTTCTTAATCTAAATGCAAAATTATGCACATTAAGCATAAAAATATCTACGTAAGCAATGTGGGTTGCATAAGTAACGACGTCACGTGGGAGTTGGAGGTCAGGTGCCAAACAATAAGATTTACGAGAAGATTGATTGCAGATTTGATAAGAGAGTTTGAACGAGGTGAGCAAAGACGAAGACTTACCTCGAGAATATTAGGGTCCCGCGATGTGTGGCCCTTCGGCAGTGAATATCAAACACCTACAAAGAAATCATTAATTAGTTCTATGCTGGATAAATGCGCAAAGGTTAAAGGTGGCAGCATTAGGGCAAAGGTAAACGTGGCAAAACTGAAACGCACTGTTTCGGGCAATTTTCATGATTTATTAAGAACGATAAAATTACAAGCTTTGCAACAAAATATGTAATCTACTTTCGATTTACCTTAATTTCAGTCGAGGATATATAGTTTAGTGGTTTAAGGAATTATTGGATAAACACAGGCTCATTTTTTTTATACAATTTGTGAATGACAATGCATGTACCTAAATAAAGAGCATTTTGTAGCGATTACTTTTAAAAATGTATTTGCCGAAACCAGAACTGCACGAGTTTTGCTCGATGACGAGGGCAATAACAGTCTTCTCGAAAAGGATGTATTCGGCAATACTTCAACGTATTCTGCTAGAAACAACATCTACTATACCAACTTCTTCATCTCCATACGTGCAACACCATGTCATCTTCATCACCTACGTTAAATGCTCGTTGGAGAAATGCACACCGGTGAAAATTTCAATCTGAAAACTGACGACCATTTCCTGCCTGACTATCAGTAGCACAGGTGCATTCGTAATTAAACAACACTTTTTGTCATCACCAAGTGGTCCAATGCTGATTATCTGTTCAATGCAAACTGCGTCTTCTTTGCCTTTTTGGAAAGCGACTTCTCCGAATTCAAGAATTCTTCTAACAGTAGATGTAAAAAACTTACTCCATAGCTTCGTTTGAAGATTTGAATCGTCTATCGGGCAAAGTAGTTCTTTCCAGTACATCTATTACGAATACAAAGTGTTACGCTTTAAGGATTCATTAATTATACACTCCCTCTTATGCAGTTTGGTCGCCTCTGTCCGAAAAGCACAACTATGTACAGTAATTGAGGTCTCCGAACTCGTTTGAATGGCCTTCAGCGGCGTATCGATCCGTTGTCATACGTAAGTAAGCCAAGCATCATTCAATTGTATCCGCGCACCTGCGGCGATGCTGTTTGTTCCTCGCTCTTCTGTAAGGGTCGCGGACCTGATGCTTACCTGGTTAATTACGAACCTGCACGCGTTATGCTACGTAATAACCTTTGCCTTAGTTTAGCGCTAGTTTATAGTGACATATGGGGTCAAAAATAGAGTGTCCTAACTCACTCGCGCTACCGCGGATTTGCATTGTTAATTTATCAGAAATGAGTTTCCCGTTGTGTTATTGAGTCCTTGTTGTGGCCACCGCTTCGCTTCTTCGGTTAGCAGTTGTTGCTGAGAGTCCTTGCTACGCCCACACTTGTACACCTGGCTAATTATGCAGTCTGCTGTTTGTTTTGTCAACGCCGCCTCGCATTGCTGGGAGTATTATAACACGATCGTGTGTTGTGAAGGTAGAAACGAATCTGTACATTAAGCGCACCGAAATATTTGAATCACCGGCTAGTATTGCATCACCTAAGAGTTTGTCAGTAATTGCTGACGCATTTATACAACACTCTATAAATTTCTACGTACGTGGTGGTATACTACTATTGCTGCCCTCCTGCTATGTTGGACCTGTGCCATCATTGGACATTTGTAACTGCCCACTAATTTAATCTGCCCACAGAACTGTTACCTATTTAAATATTTAACTTTGTTATATACTAATTAAACTCTTATAATTAGTGGCAAGAGTAGAGTTGGTGGAATTTGTGGCTTTCGACTGTAGCGCGGGTCGCATTTGTGATTTATGCGAGTGCTGAAATTAACAGATGTAGCATTTTGTGTTATATTTATGGTCGTTAATTAATATAACCCTGTTCATGTTTTAACTATAGTTTTGTGTAGAGTACTTTATAGACCAGGCAAGCTTATCCCACTAAATTTTGTGTCATAGGGACTTTACCGCCAAGCCGTTGGCTGCGCTGACCGGTAACCGTGCGTTCTGTCGTCTGTCAACCAAGCAAGACTAGAAACCGTTTGAGTACGTACTGCTTGATCCAGACGAACCCTGCACGCTGATTTAAATCTTAGTGCATTCCATTACGATGCTAATTATAATTACAGTCTTCATCCAAGTGTGGTTATTGAAATCAATATACAGTGTATAGGTATTGTTCTGTGCTGTCAACTGTATCTGTCAGTTCTGTTGAGTTCTGTCACTTGTCACTGTTGTTTGAACTAATCTACTATTAAAGTTCTCTATTTTGAACCACGTGCGTGTGAGTTAGTTACTAACTTTATAGACTCATCTTTAAAACGGACAAAATTAAATGACATGATCTTTTTTTTCCGACTTACCGTATGCTAATTGGAAAGTAACTAGAATTTGAATTTGCCGCCACTTTCAGTGATTCAAAATGGCGGACAAGCTTGCTCGTATAAATATAGTACCTTAGTTTTGTGTTCTGCTAATGTAAGCAAATGATGTGTTGAACCTTTTTGAAGTCTGTTTTTTGAGGTCGCAGCGAATTGGCTACTATAGTACTTTAGTGAATTAAAGAGTTTTCGTAAGCTGGTCGACTGACTTATTGGTTGTATAAGATTCTTTGGCAGCCCCTGGTAATTGGAGCATCCTTTGCTAATTATAGAAAAGAAGCGCACACCGGCCCCGTTTTCACAGTAGCTAGTCAGCCATCCGATATCATGTAGCCTGAATGATCGTTTGGTACGATTTAAAGCTGGTTAGAGTCATTAGGAAATTTTGGTTTGTAGCTCTAATCTAAAATTGTTTGCCGTTGGTAGTAAAATAATTATATACTCCGAAGTTGGTGTCACACCATCATCCCTACCTGAGATCTACTCCGTGGCTCATTTTCAACTTTTCCAGCATCTCTACGCTTTCTTGTACGGCAAACAGGAGCTCATTGATCGCACTTAGTTTTCTAAACAATTTTGTGAGTGGAAGCTTCTTTATGATTATAGAGCATTTAGGCAGCTAATTGTAGTTGCATTTGTGGGACCTTCCTTTTTACAACTTCTGAATAAAACGGATATTGGAATGTCAGCATTCTAACAACTCCTTAACCACACTTTCAACGTCATATCCTCACCTACGGTGAATGCTCTCGTTGTATGGCTTCTACCCTTTTTCTGAAATGCTTGAAACGTTCGACAATAAATGTACAAACACTTACTACTGCAGCTTGAGCCCATAGCTTTGTTAATTCTGAAGATTCGAAATCACTTCTTGATTTATCTTCCAACTTTCACGCGATTACAAACAAAGGTTAAGCGATTGGACTGAACTTTATAAGCAATTTCATGAGTAGAAGTTTCTTTTTCATTATTTAAAGAAAATTAAGCTGGCTATCGACATGTTATTTCAGATTACTATATCAAGTAATCATATAAATTTCAGCTCGAGAGTGCTGTGGCTCCATTTAAATTGTATGGAGCCATAGCGCACTACACGGCTGACATTTATTTGGTCACCCTATATTCTATACTCGTACTTATAATGCAATAGAATTTGTCATATATTACTTTAAACTAAAATACCTACTAACATGATTAGTTGAAGATAATACTCATTACACTATTTGTGATTCCAAATAGATAACAGGAAAATTGTAACCTATACTTAAAAAACTTTTATAGTCATGATTATACAATGAATATCACAGTAACTTAAAAAAAAGATACTATACTTTTCGAACGATGATACAAACATCATCCGTCATACTAATCTCAAACATTAAATACATAAACGACAACCCCGCCATAACAATTAACTACACGCGAGTGGGGCTCACGAGAACCGAAATATCCGGCCTCGTCCGCCGATTTCCTCCTTTGCAAAATCGCAATAAAATACTTATTGGGTCATCTCTGCAAATAGTTATGATATTGGGAATGAATTGCAATTTTCCAGGCACGCGAAGTTTCCCTACCAAGGTCGGTCTTCATGGTGATCAATGGGCTCCTTTCACGATTTCACACCCCCACAGGATATGACGTTCGAAGTTTACAGTTTATCGGCACGCGAGCTCCTAAATTACGGAATAATTTACTTTGATTACCTACCCCCGGTGCCGAGCGTACATGCAATAGAAATTAACATACACATAACAGCCTATACCCGGTGTCGTGGTAAAACTGCGGGTGGCAATAGCGAAGCAGTTTCAGTATGCATTTAATTAGTGATTATAATATCTAGTGTGCCTGTTCTACCGGTTAAGAGCTGGATGAAATCCAGAGGTGCAATTTAAACGTTTATTATTTCATCCTACAAGATAACCATAAAAGCCAACGATAAATTATGAAATATTGCATAAACCGCGCACACGAGGATCTATGCCTATTAATTCGTGCCAATTTATAACTTCCACGTTTTGATTATACTTTTCCACACAACGTATACAAATTGATTTAAGCAGTAAAGACTTAATCCTAATCACAAACCAGATTATTTGTGAAAAATAAGTGATTCACATACAGATTGTTCTAATTACAAACCTGGCCATCTGTAAACTTTCTTGAACAGTTAAGTGTGAACAACCATGTACGCAAAAGAAAATTAAAACCCGCAACGAAGGCGTATCAGTTATAAATTCCGTTTTTCTACAGCCGTCAAAAAAACGTGACATTTATGCATCGCTATAGATACGCGAAGTTTAACTTTTTTTAACACGTGAAAAAATAATATTTCTTCACGGCTAGCAGTGAAAAACGGTTTTGGAAGACCATTTCCTTAGTTACAACACATATAAAACGTTACGTACATAATAATATTACTCTACTTATTTGCTACTTACGTATGATTTTGTTGCAGAGAATCTTTTATTCTTTTTTTGACGGCTGTAGAAAAAACGTTGTTTGTATTTCGTGGCAAAATTCGTGTTTTTATGGCGCGTTTGAATGACTTTTCTGCCTCGACCTAACGGTCTCGGCGAAAATTGACATTCTCACGCGCCATAAAAAAACACTCATTTCGCGCACTTAATACAAAAATTACTATTTTATACGAAGAAAACTTTCTAACAGCTTACAAAAACAATATTTTATGGTTTAGTTGGTTAGCCAATCTTCATTGAGAGTGAAGTCTATTTCAAATTCAAATAATATACTTTTGCATCTGAATGTGCTCATGATGAATGATTTCATTCTATGAACATTTCATTCCAATTGTTTTGTCTCACGTTTCTGAAGTATTGTCTATCTATATGTATAACTTATGTAAGTATTACAAGGTCTACATTTTACACAAAAGATTATCTAATAAACAGAATGACTGGGGAAAATAATAATGAACCAAATACTTTGTTAAATATATTCTTCATTGTTACTTCTTCCAGAATTTTTAAAGCTATTTCGTCATTTGCATTTCAATTTGAAAAATAAAAACTTATGTTAATTTTAAATTTTAAAATATAGAAACAGTGGTACCTTCTAGAGAATGCGATATAAACTGTTTTTTTTTTCAACTGACATGAAATAATCTTCTTTAGAATTCCTAAAATTCAACTATCACAAAGTACTTTTCAGCACGAGCTTTGTAGAAATAGACTTATTACATTTTCTTATTACTTTGCTCCTGCTAGTTAGCAAACCACGCGATTCGTTATCAAAAATATCAACCAACGTTTCGACATAGTTCTGTTACTTTGCAGGAGTGTTTTATACACACATTACAATGGTCTAGGGGACAAGGCCAATTCCAATTCCAGCCCAAACCATAACTGTTCCCGCTTGGTACCGATCAACTTCCAGAGCAGTTGCCAAACGATTTTCATTTCCAGGTCTCCTCCACACCTTTATCACAGTATATATACTTCACAGACCAGTAGCGAAACTCTCTGTCGGCACCTTTGATCTCAGGTATGCGATTTCTGTGACCCTGAATGCGGCGGCCATATTCTGAGCTGTAGTATTAGCGCGAAATTCAAATATTACGTTATAGTACTTAGCTGTAGTATTGGCGCGAAATTCAAATATTACTTCATAGTACTTAGTGGTAGAATAAAGAAAATAACATCGCAAACACAAAAATCAATTGATAAATATTTATTCTTTTGAAATTATGCGATTTGCTGGATGAAGACCTATTATAATTACAAAAACCCTATTCTTTTTGGGAGGTTTATTAAAATTAAAGGGTTTTAATGAAATCTTATAAATTAGATACAATTTTACAAATCAAACAGACTACTTGTCTTCGAACAAACTCTGTAATAAGAATATAAAGTTTGCACGTTTTTCAATAGTAAGTCAGGTCTGTTGCAGCTCTCTGCCCATAACTTAGACCTAAGAGAATTCAAGCCATATTTGTTTAATGTATAATTACATTTCAAAGTTTCAATTACCTTTCTGGATCTTTTGGGAAACTGAAAAAACTTATTTCTGGTGCTTTAAACTTCTGTGCTGATTTGCAATCCTTATATGCACACACGTAGCTCCCGGCTTTAAGCATTTTAACAAATCTAGGTACTTACTAAGTATGAATTTAAAAAATAACCACACTCAAAGTTTTCAACACGCGAAAGAAAGAACACCTTCAAACCAAAACACGAGACAGCTGATTGAAGTGCGGCCATATTCTAAGCGGTATATTTTGGGACATGCGCATGAAATTCTCAAATCCTGAGTTTCGCTACTGGGGTTTGTTTATACTGTGCCTTTATAGTCTTCTAGAATCTGGCCTCAAACCGAATCTGGATTCATTCACTTTTGTTCTTCCAGCTGATGTGTTCCTCGGCCCATTCTAATCTCCGTACGCGATTGCCACGTGAAAGCACGGGAACTTTAACTGTAAGAAATAGGTTGCATGAGGTTGATCTCCCTGCTCGACGTCCTGTTAAAGTTTCCGTGCTTTCAGGTCGCAATCCCGCACGTAGATTAGAATGGGCCGAGGAACACATCAGCTGGCAAGAACAAGAGTGGACTCGCGTGTTCTTCACCGATGAATCCAGATTCGGTTTGAGGCCAGATTCTAGAAGACTAAGGGTGTGGAGGGAGGAGACCTGGAAATGAAAATCGTTTGGCAACTGCTCAGGAAGTTGATCGGTACCAAGGGAGAACAGTTATGGTTTGGGCTGGAATTGGAATTGGCCTTGTCCCCTACACCATTTTGATGTGTGTATATATTTCATGGTATTACCTTGAAACAATAACTAGCAACGCTTACAAAATTAGAAATGCTTTCTAAAGCCATCGTATTCTTTTTTAGTCGAAACAAATAGCTATAATATAACTAAGAATATGAATAATCGGCCACGTGGTTTGATGAATGACAAAGTTAACGCCGTCTATTATTTTCTCCACAGCTAATCTGACAGTATTCTTCAATGGAGGCCATCTTTAAAAATCAAATATTATTACTCTACATTAAGTAAATCAAGACAGAGGTTTATTAGTTTAATTTACAACTTAAATGACTGCATATACATGGTGAATGTTTTTACTGACTTGAAAAGTATTGATTTCAGCATGAACTTAAAAAGATGGATGCTCGTTCCAGAAAATTTTAAACTATTTTTTTGTAAATTATGCACCCTCTAAATAACAACTATGATCAACAGCGCCTTGACTTTCCAGATTAAAACAGGGTGTCGTAAGTATATGCAGAACGTGCAACTATTACGGGGACAAAAAAGGCCTGCAATATTTATTTATTTTAGAGAATTAGACTGCGACGAACCGTAGAAACTAGCTAATGCCACAGTTAAATACATTTAAATAAATAATAACAACGAAAATAATAGAATTTAAAAAACCATAATCAACTAAATAATTATTCTAAAACAACAAAAATATTTACCATATAGAAATCAAAATGGGTTTCCAAAAATTAAAGTACAGAAAAAAATCAATTAATTAATAGTAAAGACAAGAGAAAAACAATTAATTTTAAAAGAAGGTGAAACACATTCGCCGAAACTTTGCGACAGAACGCATGTAAAAATCCGTCTTCCAGCGAATCTGTTGCTCAGGTTGCACATTCGGTATATCGGTGAATTTAGGATTCAGCACTATGTATCTACAGGGTGTTTCAAAATTGCACAGAACAAATATAAGGGCGTTATTCTGCATCAAAAAATGAAAGAAAAATCCTTGATCAAGGATATCTTTGAAATGAATGATTTTAGGACATACGTTTATTAGTTTTTTCCTTTTTTTGCTCCAAAACGCCCTTGCATTTGTTCTGTGCAATTTTGAAACCTCTATAAGCCAACCATATTACAGATATTTGGTTCTTTCAACCAATAGAAACAGTATATCACTGACTGTTCAACACTCTAACATATAAGCCAATCATATTGCAGACATTTGCTTTTTTCAACCAATAACAGCAGTATATCACTGAATATTGGGCACCATGCAAAATAATCACAAAATAATGCACGTACTCAAAAACTAAATAGCCTTGTTGAGAATATATCGCTTAGCAACGATGTTCTGTCCTTAGCGATATCGCTAGGTTACGTAAAACGAAACACTAACAAACTGTGTGAACAAAGTTTGGCTTGCATTAAAATATTTTAAATTTTGTTTTGGAAGTATTCTGCTGAATTTTATTGAGGATGAATATTAATTGTTGGATTATTTTTCAGTAAAGTTAATCATTATGTATTAATATTGTTAAATAGTCTTCCCAAATACCACTCGAAGTGGATATATATTTTTTTTAATATTTTGCCATTTCAATAGAAATTATTGCAAATTTCACTCAACAAAATCACACTTAAATGTCACTCGCCTTCGGCTCGTGACATTTTTGATATTATTTTGTTTCGTGAAATTTAAGCGCAATAATTTACATGGAAACGGCAAAATATTTGTCAAAAATATATCCACTACTTGAATATTGTACACTGTATTCAGAAACAATGTAGGTACTCCAAAAATTAAGTAGCCTTGTTGCGAAACAGCGCTTAGCAACGACATGCATTTTAGTGAAGTTGCTAGGTTACGTGAAAATAAACATAAACAAACTATGTAAACAAAGTTGTAAACAAATGTCGGATTAATAATTACTATTTTAATAATTAAAAATTATATTTTTCTAATTAATTATATTAATTCTTGGGTTATTTTTTTAAAATTACGTTAATTGCTATATACTAATATTGTTAAATAGTCGTCCCAAATCAGGGTTCGCCACAGTGGGGCCAGCCCGAAAAAACCCGTCGGGTTTTTTCGGGCTGGGCCCACGTGAAAAATACCCGCTCGAAAAACCCACTGAGTTTTTCGGTCCTGGATTCGCTCCAAGGGACTAGTAAACTCACAACTTGGGTTAAACAATTTGAACAAAAAACCTCAACTTTTAGAATTTGATTACAAATTAGTAAAAGACAATTAATTACTTTTAAGAATAATAGAACATTAGAGCAAGAACAATTAATTATTACCAGTCAATAGTGTGTGTATCAGTTGAGCGCAAATGTCTGTACACTTGCACTAGTTTTGTGGCTTTTTCCACGCCCAGGCGATTTCGAAGTTTACTCCAAACAAGTCCGAATGTAGAAAAGTATCGTTCAATGGAAGCTGAAGATGCCGGCGCCGAAGATAGACCTAAGAAATAATCGCAAAAACCATATGGCAAGGTTGACATTTTTTCGGTTCTTTTTGCAACAAGTTTCCACCATTGAGGGGATGAAAACTGATTGATGACAGCATCCGTCATCAATGATGATGGAAAAAATGCTTCATCTTTTATTCGAAGAGCAATAATTATCCCGGGAAGACGGGAAAAACCCGAAAGAGCCCGAAAAAACCCGAAAAAGCCCGAAAAACCCGAAAAACCCCCTATGGGCCCAGTGGGTTGGGTTTTTCTGAAAAAGTCCGGGTTTTTTCAAACCCTGTCCCAAATACCGTTCAAAGTGGATATATATGTTGTATTTCCATGTAAATTATTCCAAATTTCATTCAACAAAATCACATTTAAATGTCACTCGTCTTCGGCTCGAGACATTTTTGATGTTATGTTGTTTCGTGAACTTTAAACGCAATAATTTACATGGAAATAGCAAAATATTTGTCAAAATATATCCACTGCTTGTGCTATATTACCCTGGAATATTTTTTTAGAGCGGGATAAATAAAATATTAATTCATTTCGAAACGATATCTTTGGAACTAAGAAATTCAGCTGCCGTAAGATTTTTAGAATTCACATCTTCGTGAGAATTGATTACATTATGCAAAAATAACAAATTTGATATAATTCTCCGATATTTCAAAGACGAAATGCGGCAACAAATACTATCGCAGGATGAAAACTGAGGATATTTCCCACTTTCATTACAATACAAACGTTTTAAAACAGGGTTTTGTACACGTTTAATTACATATATGTGGATATTATAATAAAGACTCAAAATTATTGATGAAAACTACAATCTGCTTCGAACGTATGCATTCTCAATTCTGAATACAGATTTAGAATGTAAAAATCCACTTGTAGTCCTCATTAACAACCATTTTAGTAATGTGAGACACAAACGTTAATTTTGAATCAAATACAACCCCTAAGTTGGTTATTTCCGAATTTTGAATTAAAGGCAAACTTTTTAATTATACTGAAACTTTATGGAATTTTTACAATGCATATATGACATACTACTGGATTTCTTTACGTTCAGATATAAAAGGTTAGCTTCGCTCCAGTCAAAAATATCATCAATATCTTGTTGTAACAAAGCACATTCTTGTTTAATTTAAACAATTTTCCAAATGTTTAAATCATCAGCAAACAAAAACATTCGGAGTTTTCAAAAACGTCGGATATGTCATTTATAAAAATTTAAAACGGACCTTAGTTTGAGCCTTGCGTTGCGGTACACCCAATAGAGCCTTATACTAACGAGATTTAGAGCCAAGAAAAACAACATACTGGCATCTGTTGGAAAGATAAGCGACAAAAAAATCAATTAAAGATTGTAAAAAATCAAAATTAGCTAGCTTTGCTATTCTTCTGGTGGTACATTTGCGTAAGTAATAATAAATTAATGGTAGTTGAACGATATATATATATATATAGTTAATCTATGGGCTAAATGACCATTTTGATTTACTAAAATAGCCATCGAATTAAGATGTGATTAAAAATCAAAACTTGATTTCTTACGCCCATATTTTTAATTATTATTATTAGCAGTGCTAATACTCCAACAGTAGGTGGTATAAGTTTTTCAAATATATAGAACTTATATATTTTCCTTTGCCTTTCCTTTACCTAGGCAAAATGTTTTACAACTTTAATAACCACAGAACGTGCATGATTATTAAATACTCATCTATGGCGCAACTAGAACTGCCAGTCTTCTAAGAAAATAGATATACACAAATCGGTTCAGCATAAACAATTCAACAATAATTCAATATCACTTGTTTGCGAACAGAAACAAGGAAAAGGTTTAAATATGTTCTTCAATGTATTAACAACTGAAGTTCAATTTAACCGCCTTCTTACTCCCTGCAAAGTTTAAAACTTTGTCAATTAACAAATTAGCCGAACAATGACATGGCAGTTGTTACAGGTTGCAACAATCATCAGTTCACGCCCACTTTTATAAGGCAAATCAAGAAGCCTGGCAATTAAAACAATTATAAAATACATATTATTATAACATCAATCCGAGGATGATTTTTAAAGCTTTTGAATGTACCTACTGCGCGTTTGAGTCTCTATTTTTATGTTCGTGCAGATCCAACAACAGAATCGCACTAAATAGATATACTTCAACTTTGAAAGCATGGAATTGTTTTCAGAAACGATTATGTAATGGCTTCTAATTATATAGCCGAATCTAGAACTGATGCAATTAGTTAAATACACGAACCGGTATTGGGATAATTATTTTTATTAACAACAGTAAATGGGTTTTTAACGAGCATCTGCGTTGGTTATATTTATAGCTAATTTTACTGGCCATATACTACTTCCGTAATAACGCATTAATTCAAAATGCGGCTTGCATTAAGTGTTATTTTAGGGAAAAGCAGCGAAATTGGGTTAGGTTAATGGTAACTGGAAATGCAAAATCGTTTATATAGCCATCCCTCAGTTTATGTGCAGAGCGTACATATGCACACGGGATGTGTATCACATCACCAATGCAAACTCTTTACAACAGTGAAGTGACCGAGGCATCTTTGGAGAGTATTTAAATTTTAAAATAACAAAAGCCAAATTTTATATTACATTTGGATTCCCCCTAGAAAGGAGGATTATGCAAAAATATTTCTGTTAGGACAGTAGTCTACGTCGACATATAATTCAAAAAGCGAAAATTGAAAATTGACGTTTCAGAGCGGTTTAAACTTCGCTTCAGGCATATCTTTTCTTATTTAGAGAATAGAGCATGTACAGGCTGCTTCCTAAAAAACGCCGCAACCCATAACTCCGTTCTATTAAATTTTAGACCCAATAAACTATATATATTCTTAAATGGCAATACAAGAGCTACCTTTTGACATCGCCCGTTCGTAAATATCTTTCAACTGTTTTGAGCAACGACGTTCAACTTTTTTATTTTAAATGGAACACCCTGTATATTTTTATATATTTGGATTCAGGATGAAATTCTGCATGCAGTAGTATGCTTCGAATTTTAGCAGTTACCGAAACAAACAGATGCAAGAATCGTTCAGAAGGACAATCGAGTCACATTATTAAGAGAACCTTCGACATTGGCTTAACTGTAATAAACACGATTTTACATAATAATTTGGGCGTAAGAAAAGTCTGCTGTCGGTGGATACAACACAGTTTAAAAGAAGCACAAAAACAACAGCGTGTGGAATGGTGTACGAAAACTCTTAAGACATATGATGAAGGTAGATCTAAAACAACATCATAACTGGTGAGAGATTCAATCAGACTTTTTCCACTGTCTCGGGTGTTTATCACACGGTGTTTCGGGGGTTGTTGATCTACTCCCGTCCTCAAGCGAATGAACTCCTTTAACCTAAGGTGGAAATGCTAAGCCTTCTAAATGCTCGACTGATAAGATAGGACGTTTCCTGAAACGATACAACATCAAAGTTGTGTTCACGACCAATCAAACTTTGAGTAACGGTTTCATATGAGTAAAAGACAAAATTCCGAGTTTAAAACTCGCTGACGTATATCACATTCCTTGCTCTTGCAGCTCGAGTTACACTGGAGAGACTGGTCGTTCCATTGATCTAAGACTTCAAGGGCATACAGGCGATTGCAAACAAACGCATCACAAAATCAGCAGCAGCTGCACATACGAGGTCTGATAAAAAAATACGGTGAAAAATTTTTTTAGAGCCGCAACTGATGATGCTACATCCATTTCATGTCATATGTCCGATAGCTTGATCCGCTGAGACAGACTGTATCAAGTTTGAGCACGCTGAGAGTAGTTAGTCAGTATCCAGAGCCGCTAGAGTGAGGTCGTGTTTATCGCGTCTGTCGCGCATCATGGATTTCGAACAACGCGTTAATATTAAGTTTTGTTTTAATTGCAAAAAAGTGCCAAAGAAGCTCGTGAAATGTTAAAATCGGTGTATGGCAATAATGTGGTAACTCTGAAGACTGTTTAAAAGTAGTATGAGCGATTTAAAAAACGGGAATGAGTCGGTTGAAGACGAGCAAGGGTCGGGACGTCCATCGACCTCAAAAACAGACGAAAACGTGCAAAAAGGGGCAAAAATTGTTCGTGCAAACAGACGAATAACTCTTCGAGAGCTTGCCGAAGAAGTTAACATCTCTTACGGGTCTGTAAGGATTTTAACCGATAATTTGCAAATGAGACGAGGAAAATCGTGTACTGCAACGTTTGCGAAACGATATACGAAGAAAGGGACCAAAAAATGGGCTAATGGCTTCCTTCTTCATCAGGACAATGCGCCGTGCCACACGTCGCTTGTGATTCGCGAGTTTTTGGCTAAGAAAAATCTTCCTGTGTGTCTACATCCACCTTACTCGCCAGATTTAGCCCCATGCGATTTCTAGCTCTTCCCAAAAATAATAACCGTGCTAATAAGAAAACATTTTGACACCATTCCTGACATTGAGATGGCCACGAAAGAGCAGCTGAACGCCCTTCCGAAAGAAGCCTTCCAAAAATGTTTCCAGTCATGGATTCAACGTTGGGATAAGTGCATCTCTAGCCAAGAACAGTACTTTGAAGGAGATTAATTTCCATGTAAACTTATTACTTTGTTTGTAATAAAATTATTCACCGTAGTTTTTTATCAGACCTCGTACATTTACAAATGGAAACACCTTAAAATTTGAGTACGCCAGAGTACTTGTCAGAATACCTCACTACTTCCCACGAGTGATACGTGAAGCCATAGAAATAAATACAATACAATACAAAAACACCCAAATTTAAACAGGAAAGATAGTTTTAATCTTAGTAAAACGTGAACTCTTGTGGTACACAATCTCAAGCATTACAACCACTGTGCATCAGACAGCCACGCGCCACGGATTCAAACTGCACTGCACTTGAACGACCAATCAGTATTACGTCGCTCCGAACGGCTGGCACAGAGGACTATAAATAGCTCCAAGACGGCCTTCAGTTCTTTGAGCAACTTTCACTCTGACGATGCAAGCTGCAATGGCTTGCGAACCGTTAGTCAATATGGTTGTACAAATAGCAGTAACGCCAAATCTACCTAAATAGCCTCATTCTCAAGATACTCAAACAATAAGAGCCACCAAAGAACATAGGCATCGCATGGATCCTTGCTCGAGTTCACGAGTTCACTACGCGGTCTAAGCCAAAATTCTATTTGAACAAGAAGTGTTTTATAAAATTGACCGATACCACTCGCTTACTAAAAAATCGGGAGTGTGCTCCCCTAGACTTTCTCGCATTCGCCTTGGTACTTGGTATAAAATTGTATTCATCGCGCGCCGCCATGGTTTTAAATAGGGTTCGATTATGTTCTTCGATCGAGATCCTTTTAACATGCATTGCGGTGCGCGGCAACGAATGATCTTTCACAGAAGATTTTACCAATTAATTGTTTTCTAGCAAATTTGAAACGTTTATTGCAATGTATATACATACAGCGATACAATTACATTTTCAGGTAACCACCACCTGTTTAGGTAAAGTGCCGCTTTAGGTTAACCTATCATACTGAAATTTTATATCTGGGAGTTTTTCTCAATAATAAATGTATGTGCAAAATTTCGTGCAAATACCTTGAAGCAAACTGGTACTTTACTTGAATGGATACCACTACCTGTTTAGGTAAAATGCCACTTTCGGTTAACCGATTTCGCTCAAAATTTGATAGGAATCTACAAATTTTGAATAATGACTATGTACATAATTTCAAGGGTCTAGCTTATTTCGTTTTTAAGTTATCGTGTTCACACACACACACACACACACACATACACACACACAGACATAATTCGAAAAATGTTTTTTTCGGACTCTAGGAGGTCTAAAACGTCAAGATTCGTCAAAATCTCGAAGTCGATTTTTTTGACGATTACAATACTTTCTCTATACTACCGTATGCGAGAAAGTAAAAAAGGGCAACTCTTGTTAAAGACCGGTGTAGCTTAATATGCGTATATTTTTAGCGCTTTAATTTTTAGGTTCAAAGTTTGCCTAATTGATGTTTTCTATCTCTTTGTATCTAGCTAAGCTTCCCCACTCTTTTATTCAAAATTTTTTCTCCTCGTCTTCTATACATTCCATCAACTGTTTCTTCGGTCTTCCCTTCTTGTTTCTTCCTTCAAAATCTTCCAGCGTACCCTTTTTGTCAGTGTTGAATTCCGACAGTTTCGGGGGGGGGGGTGTATAAGTTCTGGGGGGGAGCAAAGTTCTAGGGGAGGGGGGTTAAAAAATTAAAATATAAAGACACATACAGTGATTACTTAATTTACAGAAACAAAGCAGATTTAAATGGCATTACTTATTTCCGCACAATCTAGCCATACTTTTACATATTAAGAAAACCCGAATATCATGTGGTAATGTTTCGCTTATGTTGATTACTACCGCTCTTCTCTTTTAATCTTACTACTTCCTATTATATTGTCTAATATTAGAATAAAAAGCACTGTAGATACGGGATATCCTTTTTAACAAAGCTAGTGGACTCAGAAAAGTTTCTCTTTTTGTAGATTGTTTGAACTATTGCTGCATTCCATTCTCGTGCATCTTTTTGTTTCGCCATAGCTCGGTAATTTAGGTATATAATTTTTTTATTAATGACTTTCCATTCTCTATTAGCTTCAATGCGACTGTGACTGCGACTGCGTCTACTCTTGGACTTCTATTGTTCTTCCTTTAATTTCCTCTGATGCTATTGGGTTGTAAGTATTATTTCATATTTTTGCTTTCTCGACTTCCTGGGCTCTCTTTCGTTTTCATCTACTTCAGTTCTGTATAATATTGAAGGTACAATTCCTCTATCGTATCTGTCACCCCCATAAGTGTTGCTGTTTGTTTATACCCTTTTCTTAAGTTTCCGACTTCCTTGGACAGTATTTTTACTTCTTGCTTACTGTAATTTTCTACTATATTTTTAATTTTCAACACAGGGCCTTGAATAATCGCAAAGAAATACAAGGTGTTCCATTTTAAGAATTAATACTTTCGCAGCCAATCTTTTTTGGAACACCCTTTATATGTTAAAATAATTTTAATATGTGCCCCCATCAACCCCAGTAGGATCGCCGCGATCAACATTTTTATCGGAAAAAAGTCAAGGCGTAATCGGATACCGGTGCACTACATGGACACCCTGTATTTAGTTATGCAGCGATTAGTCGACTAATACTGAAGAAACGTGGTCTAAATTACAGTTTTCTTAAACCTTAGAGACTCGAATAAAATGTTGGCAATACTTTTTCTACGCCTCGATCCATTTATAGAATGTGAAAACTGAAAATTTTTCGAAAAAGCAAGCTTTTTAGACTAGTTACCGCCACCTCAAGCTCAATTGAAAAACAAACCTAACAGTGAAAAACTAGTTACCTACAAACAAAACCTTGAGACAAGGTGGAATTTTCCGCTTAATTTTTATTGCAAACAATCGGTATAAATTAAAAAAATGTACCATGCAAAATTTTTGATAGAAGATCGATAAGCATTAATTTCGCGTTCCAAGCTATAAAGCGCATCGCCTACATGAACAGCTGACGTCTCAATGCCACAGAAACAGAAATAATGCGGTTATCAGGAACTACCTGTTATACGAGTATGATAAGGTTTTATGGCTCGGTATATACATGTGTATGCACATATCTCACGCCTAGAAACAATCTTCTGGCTTAGTAACCAAGCTTAACAGAATGTATGACTGGAGGCCTTGATATATGGATGCTTGCATTGTAGTATATAATCGTCTGGCGATTAATGGTTAATGTAATATTATAATCAAATCCTTCTATAGCCTTTTGTTTGACTCGATCCTCTTTACTATTTTTCACTTGTGTTCCTCTTTCAATCCGATGTTCATTCATGGTGAGTCCTTTGCAATTTGGTCTGAACATCTTTTCATGTCATCAAGCAATTTTATCGTTCATAATTGAAAATGTAATTATTTTCCCCCACCTCAAACTCTTTATTACCTCTCAGTCCGTTGTTTTATTTCTATATTAATCGCTTTCATTGACCCTCATGAATTGTAATCATGTTATAGCAGAACTTTTACAAATAAATTACAATTGTTTCTTCTTTCCCTGTTATTTATTCAGGGCCAATAATTAGTGCAATTCATAAACCTAACCTGAATACAATAAAAAAAGTATGGCAATACATCTTCAACCATTTGTCGACGTTTTGATATTTTCATTTCTTTAACCAGTTTTGCATCTTTGGCCTTCTGTAAACCGCTTTATCAATTCAGTTTTATCTCTCTCCTTCCGTGATGTTTTCTTAATTTTGCTAAATATTTATTTTAATATATTCGGCATTCTTAGTACAATCGCCAAGTCATTTCTGTGTAGAATGTATTTTCTACGTGTAACATACAGAATTAACTACCAACTATGTATTTCCAAAGCCACAGAACAAGCACAAACGCTTAGATAGAGATGATATCAGTTGGTTGAAAACCCATATTGATGACAGCCCTTTTTGTCTTCCTAAACCGTGGTAGTTTTATTTATAAACAAAACACATTTTTAGTTAAAACATTTCGAATGAGCCACCAAGTGGACTCCCAACACATTCCAACCAATCGGCCATTTCAGTGATACTAGAAAAAAAGTGACTTTTATTATAGGTACGTCCACACCTTGGCTAATTGCGTGTCTCATGCATAAAAAACGTAAAAGACACCTGTTCCACCATGGAACTATTCTAGACGTTAGGAATTTTCTTAGGCCCCTTGCAGACGTGGATATTGTATGTCATAGGAGTAACTTGGGAGGGGAAGGGGGGGGGAGCGGTGCCCCTCCCAAAATTTTGACTCAAAGTGCAAGTGCAGCATTATTTATTTGCAATTTAGCTATAAAAATTTTGTGGGAACCTGAGTTTGACCTACCCCCCCCCCCCCCCAAAGTGGTGACACAAGTTACGCTCATGCTGTATGCGTGATACAGTATGTGCGATACAGAATCGCGTTGCGATGTTGATCGGATACCTGGGGCTCATAGTCACTGGCGAGAAAATCCCAGTGCAGTGCAGTTATGGACCTAGCTTTGCTATTTTTTATTTCTGTCATATAGTCGAGGTGTGCTGTATCTCAAAGACCGAGATTGGGCTTTACTAAACTGATAAATTTTTCGTAGTCAGTTGTTAATATACGCTCCATGATCGCATTGACTATATATCTATAGTAACTCAAACGCAGTTCACACTACTCCTTCGATTTATTACAAATTGAAGAAAATATCCTACGCCTATGATATGATATCGTGTGTTCTGGCTGGCAAAAGTATGCGTGTCGGTATCAGAGATACAAAATTGTCACCGGCGGCCGAAAGGGACGAATACCGAAATGCAGTATCGCGAATGGCGATACTCTATGCGTACCCCGATGCAGTGTGAAAAGCTCAATTTGAACGCATGTATTTTGCGTATCTGGGATACCGGTATTTCGCATACGGTATCCACGTCTGAAAGAGGCCTTAGAATTCTTTAGGATAATCGGAAGGTGTGAAAATTAATTAGAAGCCATATCTCTTCTTTAATTACGAGTAGTAATGTTTAGCAACTATTATTTTCGAAAACAAGGTGTATTACAGCGATTAATTCTTCCACGCAAATTAAATTCATAATTAACGACGTATTACCATCGCGAATTTGTCCAATTATCAGCATCTGTTAGATAACACGCCTAACAAGGACTATTATCATAAAGTTACACACAAAAGGAATATGGGAGATGTATGTTTTTAATGATGAACTATTGAATAATAATACAAATTCTACAACACTAGTAAACTATGGGCTTTTGATGAAAACGCCTTCATAGGCATAATTAAAAATCTCAATGGCACTAAGAATATCTTGATCAAATTATATTATATCCACATATGCAAATAAATATACGCTCGATCACAATATGAAACTACAAATCCAAAATTAATCGTTCCTTCTCGTTTTCAAACTGCAGGAATCACACTCTACCAATTTAAAATGCAATTGTTCTGGTTAAGTCAATTAGTTAATTAGCGACAAACCACCGAACTTCGCTTTTACTAATTCCCACAATGACATTGAACAGCATTATTAATACAAGTAATGCTAAAATTAAATTTAAAACTTGCCAGACGTAGAACGCTACTGCGATTTGCAAACCCTGGAACAGCTCTTCAAGTAATGAACGAATTAGTGATAAATTATGTGGTACTATTCTATTAATATGATTATGTGGTACTATTCTATTAATATGATCTACATCTGAGAAGCTGCATTATATTTATGCAAGCGGGCGTCTGTAGTTTCATTTAAAGATTACACAAAGTATTTTAAAAATTTAATAGTGCAAGATCTAATTTTATTTGTACAGTCACGCTAATATTCCATTTTATTGAAAAAATATTCCAATAGTAAATTACCTCAACCATTATTTCGATATAATATAAAGGTTTTAGTTATACTAATTCTTTTCATTTACTTAAATATGGCTTATGGCTTCTGTTGAATATACACATTCGTTACCTTATCTTGGAAATGCAAGCTTGTAACGAAGGTATTCACTTTGTAAACTGTCTTGCGGCAAATCCGTGACGTCATACATTTTTAGGAGGCTGCAGATGACATTAAAATAAGGTTCAAGCAGTATTCCTTTTGTTTTGTATGTTTTTAATTCAAGAAACGATGTTTTTTTTTAATTTTAAAGGTTTATTGTTATTTTCAATTAGTTTTAGGTTGTTAAAATATAACGCCCATCGCCGTATAAAGCAATAAAGATTCCCGATAAGGCTTATTTTGATGATGCATAACTCATTTTCAGTGAATCACTATTATTTAAAACGCTAAATAAAAAAATGTGTATATAGTCAGTATTGACCATAACTGCCAAAACTCAATGAATTATTTTAAATCAAGCATTGAGAAAGATGGACTAAAAATTCATAATCATCAAAAATATACAACGTACGAGAAGCCTTCAACAACTTTAAAACACAAAGACTTAAGAGAGTGTAACTCACATTTAAAATTAATAGCACCAAACTGAGTCACCTTTCTTTAATGTTGGTCAATATCCTTGAATGTGACTTAATTTCTAAGAAAAATAACAGCAAACTAAGTTACCTGTCTTTAATATAACTCAATTATATGCAGTGTGGCCCAATTTCTACGAATAATAACTGCAAACTAAGTAACCTTTCCTTAATATAACTCAATATCATTCAATGTAACTCAATTTCTAAGCATAATAACAGCAAATACCTTTCTTTGATGTAACTCAGTTACCTTCAGTATATAACTCAATTTTCAGTAAATTAAGCCACTTTTCTTTAATATAACTGAATTTGCACCAGTGTAACTCGATTTCTAAAAATAATACGAAGTCGGCGTTCTTTAATACAACTCAATTTCCTTCAGTGTACCTCAATTTCCAAGAATAACAACAAACTAAGTTACCTTTCTTTAATCTAAGTAAATATCCTTGAGTGCAACGTAATTTCTAAGAATAATAACAGCAAACTAAGTTATCTTCTTTAATGTAACTCAATATCCTCGAATGCAACTTGATTTCTAAGAACAATAACAGCAAACTACGTTACCCTTTTTAATGTAACTCAATTTCTAAGAATAGTAACAGCATATTAAGTTACATTTCCTCAATATAACTCAATATCCTTCAATACCAACTCAATTTCTAAGAATTATAACAGCAACCCAAGTTACCTTTCGTTAATGTACAGTCGCGGAATTAAAAATCCGGACGAGTCTTATGGAGGATTTTTGCAATTTTTGGGTAATGTAAATTGGGCTTTGCGTTTCTAGGTTAGCAATTGACAGTTAAACAATGAGGCATGCTGTCATATACGAGTAATTATTTTGACTTTGACTAATTTCACCACGTAACGTGATAAGTAAAGTAAAGTAAGATATACACTGAATCATTTTAAATGTCCGGATTTTTAATTCCGCGACTGTACATAACTCAATTTCATTCAGTATATAATTCAATTTCCAGCAAACTAAGCCACCTTTCTTTAATACTGAATTTATTTCAGTGTAACTTGATTTATAAAAATAATAACAAGTTAGCCTTCTTTAATACAACTCAATTTCCTTCAGTGTAACTCAATTTCTTAAACTGTATCATGTTTCTTCAGTGTTGCTAAGTTTACAAGAATAATCACGGTACATTGTCACCTTTTTAAGTAAAGTTCTGAGCAATATGTGTGCATTATTTACAATAAAGTCTTTTTATAATGTAGCTCAGTTAATAAGAATAATTACAGTAAAGAGTAAGCTGCACTGTTTTTCATGTATAACTCGATTTCTAAGAAAACTCAATAAATAAAAACGGGTTTTTAATGTCACTCAATTTCCAATAATAGTAACAATAAAAGTCAATATTTTGAAATCATAAATATTGATTGCAATGTAACTCAATTTCCAAAGTTAGTGACAATATATTCTACGTCTTTTTTAATGCAACTCAATTTCTATGTATAACAGCACTTATTCTCAACAATTTTCTTCAATAAAATTAAATTTGTGACACTAATAACTGTAATAACCTCTTCTTTCTTTTGTATAGCTTAAATAAAAATAAGAGCAGCAAGTTACATCGTCGTCTTTTCTTAGTAAACCTCAGTTATAATATTAATTAAATTAATAAGAGCAAATTTTCCGTAATCTTTCTTTAATACTACTCAATTTATACTAACAAAAGCAATATATTACAGGAATTTTCCAGTGTAACAATAATATAAATCATTTTCTTCAATTTATCTAAAGTTATGAGAATAACAACATTAAATTGCACATTACATATTCCTACAATTTCTATTAATTCATCCTATGGCTATTCAATTGCCCTGTTATCTGTCAAAAATGGACTAATGAAAATCCAAACTTTGATATTTCTTGACAAATCAAAGAAATTGGAGCAGATATACAGGGTGTCCCAGAATTAAGTGAAAAAAACTACAGCATGAGAATTGCCCACAAAAAATAAGCTTTTTTTATTCCGAGCATTTTGATATTTGATTAAAAATCCCTTTATCCCCAGAAAGATATAGTTGAAATACGTTCAAAGGTGACACGATGTTTGTAATGTTGTTATTAACAGTACTTTTAACAACAATGAATAGGTTAACAATAGCAAAGTAAAAAGCAGTGGCCCACTACATGTAGGTAAAACTTTAATATTTTTTTCACTACTTTCTTTGTAAGTGATCCTTACACTGTCAAGTTTGAGGGATGTAGGCTACATTTACAAAATTGTTACAGTTTCCATGACAATGCACTTACTTCTCTAGAGAAGTGAATTACTTACATCCCGCATGTATTACAACTGATAAGATGCCATGTCTGCCACTTGGTTCACACGAAGAAAACCATTGTCGTTCGTACTAGTATCCATTTTTAATCAGAATACAAGCACAAAGCTCACAAAACAGCATTTGCAATCGTATTCACGCATTTTTTTTCCAAGAATTTTTCACAGTGCGTTTATAACTGTCAAACAAAAAGTCACAGTGCTATAAGGCTACTATAATTTAGCAAATGTCATAATTTTAAGTCAGGTTATTACCTACCATTTACTTTACAAAAAGAAATATTGGTAGTGAAAAAAATTATGTACTTTACACAGGATGTAGGAAGATTTACACTACCTCGAACCTTGCTACCCTCGTTCGCTTCGCTCACTCAGGCATCAAACGGTCCTCGGTAGTGTAACTCTTACCTACATCCCTTGTAAAGTAATATACTATTTATCTACGACAGTGCGTAAAAGTGAAATGTTATTTTCGCACACCTGACTGAAAATGAACGAATATAATTGGATTTCTATTCGCAGGCAAAGGAAGTTTTGTCATTGTGAAAAAATCACCTTCGGAGATTTCTTCAGATCTTCACGTTTCAGGGTCCCTGGATGACGAAATAGTAATGTATGTATAGTTAGTGTGTAAAGAGAGCCATTTTGGTATGAGGATGCGAGTTTCGTACCGAGCGGTAGCAAGGCGGGAAAAAGCAACCGAATACCAAAATGGCTCTTTACACTCGAAATACATACAAATTTCTTTCTACGATCCTAAATAAATGACAAGTTGTTAAATAACTGAAATATCTTTGTAACAGGCAACCAGAAATACATCACTGGCACTCTATGTACTTGTACTGTATAAATAATGTAATTTTAGTAGAACACGAGACATTTTAGGAAAATAAATAAATATATTATCCTCAGATTCCATCTTCAACTTCACAAAAACTCACAAACTCAATAAAAGTGTTGCGTGATGATGGACCCCCCCCCCCGTGATGCAATTGTCAATAATTTTAGCCAGTTCCAGAAAAATTACGAATACAATAATAATCAGGGTAGCCATGGCGATGCGTACAGTAAAATGAAGTGACGCGATTATTTCATTAAGACATTGTTTACGTGGTTGCAATGTTAAAATGGTTACTAGGAAAAAAAACGTGTGAATCGCTAACTTTTTGCATTGACAGTGAGCTTTTAATAGTCAGTTTTAGAGGTGACCGTAGAAAAAACATATTTTCTCAATTCCGTCTGTCTGTATGTCCGTCTGTTAATTTTTGGTTTAACTGAAGAACTATTAGCTAAATAAAAGTAATACTTTGCATATACCTCAGGTTTTTACTCTTGAAGAAAATAGACATATTTTGGACCCAATGTCTACAGGGTGTTGCAAAACTGGTGCATTAACTCCATGTTACGCTATTAAGAAACACTTTCCGAGTAGGAAAACAGTTTAAAAAGAAAGCTTTATGTTATATTTTCTAAGATATGGGAGTCCAAAGTTTAATTACAAATTTCTTTTAGTAGGTATTCAGTATTAGGACAGAAAAACCTACACCCACTTAAAAGCTAATAATACGAATATAAATACTTATAAATAATTTTGTCATTTAACAAACACTTCAGCTAGTTTTGAGGTTAATAAAACCTCACTATATCTTCAAAAAATATAACAGAAAGACTATTTTAATTATTTTTTTACTACTCAGGAGGGGCCTTTTAATAACGTAACATAGAGTTAATGCTCCATTTTTGCAACACAAAATTTAAATTTCGTTTTTTCCTTTGAATTAATCAGTTGTTTAAACAAATTACGTCGTATAAATTTCACGTTTCCTAGTGGTTAATTTATAATGTGGAAAATAATCATACGAAATTTTATATACTAAGAGTCAAATTTCAGATAACAGATATACTACTTAAGTTATATTATCTAATTAATTAGCTTCCGTTAATAACTAAATTGCTTATAAGGCGTAAACTACTCATTGTTCACATGCACACTGATTGTTCTTTCTATTGTTATGGTCTGATATTGCTAGCGGGCTATTAGATGTACAATTCAGTATAAAGCATTTACTACTCTTAACAATGGTTTTACTTTATGGTATCTACAATTTAATATATCGAGAAATATTCAAGCTTATCGGCGCTAAAATCGAGTCAACTTTGTAACCATTATTTTGAACAAACATTAACAGAATTTATTTATATGCAGAATGACTCATAATTGCATTTGCATGCTTCATAAATAATCATTTCTAACATCAAATTCAACTAAACTTTCAAATTTTGTAAGGATTTTTATTCTCCGTACTTCTTACCGTTCCCAAAATAGAGGAATTCAGAATGCTGGTTTTTATACCTACCACTAGTAAATAAGTTTAATCTTCCCATGGGATTATTTTACACATTTTAAGAAATATTTGTAGAAGTTTTCGTACAAAACTGGCTCTGCGGATGAACTCCTTTATCCCATAAATATATTTCACAAGATTCTTAATTCGCCGGATTAACAATAGATACGTATTAATATATTTTTATCTACAAAGTAGGTGTACATACATAATTAGATCTAATTAACTATTGATTGTCGAATCGAATATCAACTCCCGTCAGTAAAGGCTTCTGAATATATAGTCTGTTCACTAAACATAAAAACACAAAGTGGCCTTTGATTTCTAAAATTTCATGAGTGTACTTGCAAAATGCATCTTTCGACTAGGAATGTACTTACAAAAAGTTACTAAAACAAATAGGTTAAAAGAGTGTAACATTTAATTAGCATCTGTCATAACTACTTTTAAGGATGTTAAACAACTACTGTGTTGGATACTATTGATGTAGCATTTATTAATAAGTATTTTTATTACATTTTATAAAAGTTTAGGCAAAAATTTCCAGAATAGTATGTACTTTGACACTGAATTAACGATATTCATTAATTGTCATTTTTAAATTCAAAGTCACTTTTATGCAGGTATGGAAACCTTTGCAAAACAAAATACAGAATCCCTAACAGACAAATTTTACGTATATGCCAACTTCAAAAAAATTTCTATGTTTTTGTGTTTACTGAATGGCCTATAAAAGCAGACAATGCTCTTATAATACGTAGAATTGGAAATACTTCACTGTTGTAGCAAATTTTCTCAACTTTTTGGTACTTCTACGTAGTTACCAACTGGAAACACGACAATAAAAGAAATTCTTTAATTGAAAATCTATCATGCAGAAAATGTTAATGTTTGGAGATTGAACTTTATAGGCCATGTACTGTTTGAGACTGCAAGGGACTAAAAAACTGTCTTGTTTTTGTTCACATCGTAAGCTGTCACTTATATTTCTATCGCCCAGCACCCCAATAAATTCCGATTGTTGGAAAAATTATACGGTAGTCAAAGCTGGCACGACGACAGCATAAGATACAAGAAGCTTTGAAATATATTCAGTTATAATATCACAAGAGCATCGAAAATAATCAATTATTTTATTAGTAAAGAGACGTAATCTGCGAAAAACCACGAGAGCGTAGCTCGAGCGGTATTTTAAGGATTACGTGGAGTTACGAGTGAAAAATAATCATTATTTTCGATGTTCTTATCATACAGGATGTTTAAAAAGTCACATTTACAAACGTCACTTCAGTCACAAGTTTAAGGCATGAGCCGAGCGAGTCTGTAATAAAACGAGTGTCTATACGAGTTTAGAAAATTGGTCGGATACTATATTTTTACGAGCGCAAATTGATTAACGTAAACATGTATTGTTTTATAAAAGTATATGAAAATTACGTTAGCTAAATTGATAAGTAACGTGGCCCAAAAGTAAAAGTTTACAACAGTTCAAATTCAGTTATTTGCTGACCTCGTGCTCTTGCAACCCTTTTTAGGGTTGGGTTGCAAATGATCACTAGGTGCAGCAAATTCTACTGCCTATGCTTATTATACAAATAACTATTTCCTACTTTGGTGCAGAAGGTACACATTTTTTTACACGCATTTGCGTGCAGAAAGTGACCAATTGCTGTACTCTTATGTTAACAGTTTCTGCACTCTAATGTCAAATGATAATTTCACTGTGGCCTCGACTGCAAACACCGGCTCATTGAAGCCCCCAAAGGGATAATCATCTGATTGGCTAAAACTGACAAACGTTATTATTTTTGTTTGACAAACGTCAATTTTTGATGACAAACGTCAATTTTTGACGTCAAATTGAAAAATTAAATTTCTTATAGAATAGGAAGCCGTCGCGTCGGCGTTGTGCCGTTAGGACTCGTGTTCCATCTTATAGATGCGTTTTCCAATGACATTCTTTCCACACTTGTATTACAATATACTAGGTAGTCCCTAGTTTCGTTCGTTGTTACAGTATCTCGAAGCAAGCATTATTGCGTATGTTAGGTTACCTCCACTTTTATCTCAGTTTTACAATTTTTGAAAATCTTTAAATATATCGATTGTCTATGTAGTTTTAGCAATTTGTATTCTTCGTTTTGTAGATTTCCAGTAATAAACTCGATGGTAGCACTATTTCCTGGCCCCATTTAGGAAGTTTTTAGTCTTCAGTTTGTTTTTGATGACTAAGACGCACTTCTGGGGCTTTAAGTGGATTTATCCTCAAAATCGTCAGTAATTAGATGCAGATATAGTGTAATGGTTTTGTGAATTGTTGAAACCTCTCTTGATCGAGAATGTAACAGTATTACAGAAGCAACTTACCTTTCCGCTGCAAGAAATTTCAGGAACAGAACCGTTTATGGTCCAACATTTACATGGTTTAGCGCTTTATTTGCCTTCTAGTAACCTTCAATAAAATTCGATTGATCTTCAATAATCTCCGATTCTGAATGAACCGTTTTCTGTACCTTTCACCTGTTTGACTGCACATCGCACGCTGGGGATAAACCCTGCAACTTAATAATACCGGATCTAGTAAGGTTCATTTGGCTACCACGTATGTTAGATGTTTCAGCCTTTTGACATCCGTGACCAGCAAGCGTGTGCAGATCGTGCTTATCCGAGATCTCAGCTACCGTCCTACGTTACTCGCTAGCAAGAGAAATCACTGAAATCGCATGTTCAAGTACACTTTTGATAGAGGTTACTTACTGTTACACTTTCAACATCGTAATTAGTTACTAATAAACAATCACCTGTTTTGCCCATTGTGATCAAGTTAATAGCTGTGGACTGGAATACCTGCTCATTTCCATTACGGCTCTAAGCTTCGCCTAATCGGTACCGGGCGCTTTTAATTAATATAATTTCTTTGTTCTGTAATTCTGTAATTTAAATATATGCATCGTTTACGTTCGGCATTAGCTGTTTTTTAGAGCTTCTTTCGCCGTGTGTCCCTTTCCGGCTTACCTTTCGTCTCACCTTAACTATCCTAGACAATCCTGCGGGGTGTGTCTCAGGGTAAATCATAGAACCTGGCATCCTAAACCTAGGCGTTATTGGCAACTTTTCTGTTTTGTTCTGCTCACGGACCCTCTTCGACTTCCGCTTATGAGCTGGCCAATTCTGTGTGAGATTTCGAGGTGGATATTGGACACATCCTTTCGTTTGGTTCGTTTGTCTTCAAATTATTGTAATAGTATTATTAAATTATATAGACGACGTTCGGTGTAGAACTTAATGGAGAGATAAAAAGATGACAGAGCATGATATACACTCATACAAATCAATGAACAGATTGAACGGACACACTGTCTTCAATAACTAGTTTGTACTTCTTTTTCACGTTACAACTCTGGATGTGAGCTGCTACATTTTTCCTGTACCCAAACTATATAGTATAACAATTCAACAAAATGTCAACCAATAATTACAAATTAAAGACAGCGTGGCTACTGTGGCTACTAACCACTACAACTAACCAACTAGCACCAAAAATGCAAAAACAGCGTTTTCAACATTCAGTTTTCCCGCGGAACGATCTCAATTGCGATGAAAAATGGTGCATGTGGATGACCCATATTCAGGCGGGAGTTGCTAGGAGTCAAAGGCTTCCGAGAAAGCGTATCGCCTGGCAACGGCAGGTGGAGTGACTAACCTATCTCAACTACAGGGATAAGAGCCCCCGAGCCAGGTCACTTTGTACCCTCCCGCTGTTTATATTCGTCACAGAGTTACCGCACAATTTCATAAGCGAATTCCGACTGCTGTACCGCCGATTTCGATGAATCAACTTAATAACAGGAACGGCACGTAAAGTAGTTATTTTGTCTACGAGATATTTCCAGGCCAACTTTAATTTAAAACGTACATCTAGGGAATGATAATAAATTTAAAACGTCATACAAAAATTTTTTAAACTATCGCGACTCCGTGGGAACATTCGATTTCGAGGGTCGACCAACTCCAGTGGAAACAGAATGGGTTGGTTACTTAAATTCAATTAAATTACCCCAAAACACCCATCAGTCCCTTAATACAACAAATATGCATCACATAGAAACTAGAATTCATAAATTCAAAAGCTTCCAAAACACAATAATCTGAAATTAATACAAATACAACTAACGGCCAGGCCAATAAATAGTTGTGCAGTAAAACACACTTGTCAATAATAATATTTTGCTATGAATGCAATTTAAGCCAATAAAAAATCCGACTCCTGATATTTTACTACGTTGAATCGAACTCCGACTCCCGACTCCCAACTCCGACTCTACAGCCCCGTATAACTGTCATAATGAAAAAAAAACAGTAATCACATAGCATTAGCCTTGCCAGAATATTAAGAAGGTAAACCACTGTAAGATCAAATGGGTAGAAAGAGAAATAACTAAGAAAAAAATAACAAAAAGAAGATTGATTGATGTTAGCTTCCCAAAAACTCAAAATTGAAAATGAAACATAAAAACCGAATTAAAAAATTGATGAAAAGTTTGATATTAGTACAGTGTTGTGAATAAGCTACAGGGTTTGCAATTATTCTTGCATATGAAAAGAGACTCTAAATGTGACCATCTGGCTCTTGATGTTTTTTCAACAATTAGGAGGTCCAGTGATAGGAGAGTCCATAGAAGCCATAGGATAGCAGCCAGAGCTGTTCAAGATCATTTTGATTTAAATCTTTTTTTGATTTAAATACTTTTTTTGATTTAAATACTTTGATTTTAAATCTTTTTTCAGAAAATGATCTTTGATTTATGATTTAAATCTTTTTGAAAACTATCTTTGATTTAAATCTTTTCAAAATGATTTAAATCTCTAAAAATATTTAAATCTTTTTAAAACGATTTAAATCTTTCTAAAATGATTTAAATACCTGTATAAAAAATTTAAATCTTTTTACAGAGCCTGTCTATTCCTGTGGATTCGTGAATTTGCCTGCAACTGCTGCAACCGTGCATTGTATTTGCTTTGCATTTAACGCATTGTCGTCGAACTCGTCGCGTCGCATAGCAAGTATCAAGAAGTATTCCCCATAAACTTGGTTACAATGGTTACATACATCATACAACACTTTATACTCATACATCATACATTCATACACATACATACTTTATTATGGCAACTGTAATCAGTCTGAAATCGACAAAGGAAACCCTAGCTAAAATGTTAAATATATTTTTTAGCTAGACTAATAACACTTTTAAGGAAAACTCAATTCAATAATAAAAAAAAATACTGTAAACCCATTTACCATTTTTTTGTGGTTTTATTAAAAAGTATTTGTGGGCAGAACAAATTTTAATTAACTTGTTAGTTTGGGTTTTAATGCTTTTTTTGTTTATTTCGTAGGTACTATACGATTTTTAAAACAGATTTATTGATAGTCATATTTTTGTTTTCTGAACACCTAAATAAAAGTTTGATTGCTGATTTAAATACCTACCAGTATCTACTTTTTGATTGCAATCTGTAAAAGGATTTATACCTTTTAAAAAGATTTAAATCTTTAAAACCGATTTTTGATTTAAATCATTTGTAAAATGAAAAGTATCTATGATCTTTGATTTAAATCATTTGTCAAAATGAAAAGTATCTATGATCTTTGATTTAAATCTTTTTTAAAATGATCTTGAACAGCTCTGATAGCAGCCACCTTCGTGCATTACAGTGGAGCCCTAGCTGTGAGCTCAAAAACAGAGATCAGAGCCATCTAGGAAGAAGCGCAGAGATCGTCCTAACAGCACCACATTGGCAGATTTTAGAAGGTTGCAAGGCAGGTAAACCAACCACAAAAAAGGGAGCCCAAACATCGGGGAACTTGCTAGTGGGTCGAGTGTTTTATTTACAGCTTCGCTTACTTACGCTAAATGCCATAAGCCACGCATTAATAAGTTATAGCGGATATAACTGTTAAAGTAAAGTCTCTTATATGTGTACCGCTGGAAATGGTGAGGTAAGGCCACTATAAATGTTTGTATAAAGAGTAATTTCCCATAACTTCAAATGTTCCATGAAAATACATTCACTCGGTTAAATATGCAGCATAAAAACCAACGTATTAAATTAAATTGTATTAATTTATGCAATTCAGTCAGTATTAAGCAAACTAAGTTTACATACCAAATAACAAATAGGCTGAATGTAAAAACCCAACTCTTGAGGTGAGAGAAAATTAATTCAACTCAAAATGTATTAATATAGTATAGTAATAAAAAATATATAATAAAAATAGAGAAAGGGGCCAAATGTAACAATATATAATAATCAACACTACATATAATAGCCAACTACCAACAGCTTTAACAAAGTCAAATATTAATAGAATAGAGTGCATCCAGTATAAAAATGGTATTTCCAAATTAATTAATATTTGTTCCCCAGCAAAAATCGACCAGCAAAGCCGGAAACATTAGTATAGTAACACATACTTGTAAATTGTAAACGCACGCAACGAAATAAACAATCTAATAATTTAATGAGCAACGTGCATATCAATATAGAAGTTAACAAAAGTCGAGGGGATTTGAAGAATCACGGTCGAGGACGTTGGCACTTAGCACAACGACTCAATAACCGTGACGTGAGACAGCAAAATAAACTTTATACAAGCAAGCAAAACTAAACAAAACTGTGATCCTCCTCGGGGCGGCTGTGATCATCATGGTAATGAAACTGGGAACGAGCCGGTCTTCTGAACATAAAATCAACAATGCAGTGAGCGCTAAATCGGAGATAAAATGCACGTAGACTCAAGAATTGAGGTTACGATTCCAAACCACCATAAGACCCTGGCGTTAAGAGTATGGCTAGGTGGAATAGTGAAAATATCGCGAACCCTAGAACAACACCGCCAAAACAAAAGAGTGAGTAAAAATTATCATTTGAGTTGCCCCACAAGGCGAATTAGCACTGATACGATATATTTTCACACTTTCAAAATTGGGAAAGACAAAGGAGCATCTAAAATGGCTCACGGCAAAGTATCCCGGCGCCAACCAGCGAAAGCACGGTCAAAACGAAAATCACGCCGTGGAACACTCGAAAAATATGCAATGCAACTACAGTCCGTAGCAACATAGTGACACAAAGAGAACAACGAGCCATCTGTATTAAAACGCATATTCACATTAGTATTTACGCATTTATAAAAATTTCGCCATATTCTTCTTGCTCTAAACAGCATTGTGTAACAGAGAAACAAGACAACGATAGTATCCTCAGAACGACGGCTAACGTTACGTACAACATGGCGACACGAACGACGCACTCGCGCCTAATTGTAAATGTTACTGATATACGTTGAGGTTTTTGTTTTTCTACTTTTTGTAGAATTGTATTAAAGACCATCCCCTCATTGACGTTGCCATTAGAAGGTAACAGAAAATCACTAAATTCTATAATCTATCAGCTCAGCACATAAAAATGTGAAATACTATTAAAGGTTTTTTGCAGTAACAGACAAGAAGCATCTGGGTAACACCTTTTAGAGCAACCAAGTGATAAGGCACGACGTTAATAATATTCTGTTCGCACTCTGTCACGTTTTGCAGGGCCCCGAAACTTCGCTTATCCATAGACCAACATATTTTACATTGTTGTTTTAACATACATGTAGCAATGCAGAAAACATTAGGTTAAAATAACGATTTCTATATCCGGCCCACTTTATCATTCGAAAATATTAATTCAGCGATTTATATATTAATAGTAACTCATCTTACTACACACTTCCGAAAATAAAAGTACATACTATTCAATTCCCGTTTTAGGGACTCAAGTGACACTTTCAATGCTGAGGGGGGGGGGGGGTAAATATTTAAAAAAAAAATCAAAGAGATTAAATGAAAAACAAACAATTTTCACCACAGTAACTAATAAACTCGTAAGTGACCAAGTATGTTCGGTCAATTTACGAGGCTCATAAAAGACGTACTAACGCTATAATGCGATTAGGAATATCGTACAGAATTCCCCATAGAAAAAGTGTAAAACAGGACACTACACGTATATCTCAAAATCATTTATCGTCGATTCTACAGAACGCTCGCGAAGAACTAAAATGAGATCAAAACAGCTACATAGCAAATTCCTAACAATCTTAAGACTTGCTGATGAATTGAAGATCGTGATGAAACTACTACTCAATAGAACTACAAAGTTAATGGAATTTCAAATTATGACTATGAACATTAAGGTTTCGTATTAAACCAATATATGAACAAGAAAGTTGAAATATAATACGAAGCAAACCCAATCAAACAGCTGAATTGACAAGAAGAATTGGGTTGACTGGCATTTGCACTTAAAAACAATCCTGAAATGCAAAGGTATCAGTCTACGTGTAAACACGAACGCATTCGACTCTAGGCATGACCTACAGCACAGAAACTATGAGTCCCTAATGAACAACAACTAAAATGTAGAATAACACAACCAACAATAGAGAAACGCCAAAACACGACATGAAGAACATCAACATAACTTTTATGTACGCTGTTAATGTTTCGTTTGGAACTCGCACGATTGCCTTGCGACTAAATCTATTATGTATTTAAAAATAATAATAATAACGAAGACTAAAGGTGTAGACATTGAAATGAAGTTGAGCAAAATATATCGCAAGAAGCGAGTAAATGATTTTATTATTTCCACATTCCCCCGCTCGATTTTCTTCTTTGACTATTCTTTGCATTCTAAATTCGTGGTCACTGCGTTCTACAACTTGCTTCCTGAGCTCTTCCCATTCGATACTCTCTTCAATTCTTCAAAAATAATTTTTGAGAACATTTATCATCAATTTCTTGTTTCACAATAACACCACGTATTAAAGAGATATTAGTGTCTCGATGAGTATTATTTCAGATTTAATATAGCTAAAAATGGCAACATCCTGGATTTAAGGCCTCGAAAACTTCTCGCGGTAATCCCTCAACGAACGTCGAATTCGCGACTGGTCATTATTCGAGGAAGTCTAAGATTACCAAATTCCCATGAAACAGACAAGAGGTAGCATTGTATAAAGGGGTTTTACGAAGTTAGGCTCGCTCTGAATGTCTCAATCCAGCTCAATCGATCGGCAGTCGCGTAGCGTTATTTTGGTGTTCCATTTCCGTATTTGAATGCGTTTGATTATTATTAAATTAGTGTTTGTTATCTTACTTTCTATATTACGTATTTATATTATCGTGTCAGTGAAACAACAACCCAAAAGTTAATCGTCAATTTGTCAATTTGTAGCTTGAAGCATCTTTTTTTCAAAAATGTTGGAACAGATTGGAAGTGCGTTGCCCTCTTGCTATATTTACTTCTGATGTTGGATTATCCGTATTCCGTTGATTATTACACACAACTGTCATATGACTAATATCATTCAATGCGAAAATTCATTTTTTGAAAATCGACCAATCCCGAACTGATTACCTAATAAGCGCCCTTGGGCTGCTTATCGAGCGATAAGCGCCCAAGGGATGATTATCGACCCGGTGGATAGTGTCATAATTAGAAATAGAAATGCAAGAAACAAGCAATTTGAGTTTGTTTTTTGATGTTTTTAGATCAATTTTAAATCATAATTCGTATGTATACGGGTTTTGTGTAATAATTTTCAAAATATAAACGGGGGCAACATATACCGATAATATTGCCCGTGCCAAGAGTCATCGTGCCGGTTGCTCTTAGAAAACTGCCCTCGGAACAGTTTTCATTGAAACCAGCACTCGACCCTTGGCGTGTGCAAAATTATCGATAAGTATATGTCGCTCTTGTTACATTACTAATGAAAATATTTCGTATACTTTTCGGTTTGTAAACAACTGGTGTGAATAACTTCATTAAACGCAATACATCAACTGAAGTAAGTAAACATAATTTTATCTTGGGTTTTACCATTTCGAGTTTCCAATGTACACCTACTTTTTCTTCGTTTACTCCTTCTTCTGCTACATTTTCTTTATTTTGTATAAAGATGTGCCCTCCTAAGACCAATCTAAGAGTTCTTTCCATACTGTTATTGTATTTTTGCTTGGTGCTAATGATCAATTTTATCAAAACGCAATGTGATCCAGTTAAACATTTCCCCGTGCAAACACTATTTTGCTAAAATAAAAAAAATAAACTCTAGATTATAGGTCTCAGCATCTTAAAACATTGTAATCTGAATTCATATTTTGCCAGTTTTTACTACCCGGCACTCGTTAAATGAACTTCTACCCTCAAACAATCAATCAGCGATTCCCTTTCCGGGCAACCACCCCAACAGATAGCATAACCTAATTCGATAACTGCGGGAAAGCTGGCCAACGACGCGAAATGACGATTACCAGTGATTAATATTTATTTTCGGAGTATCGCGATCAATTCATTGCAATTTCCGATTCGGGGAACTCCCCGATTCGGGCAATCAATGCGATACGTGTTTGAGGGAAACCGCAGCCAACACGTCAGTCAGTCATTCATCCCCGAACCTGGCGCTTACGCAATGTGCGTCCTTTTTAAATGTGTGTTAGCAGATCGCAGATCTGCCCAAGTTGTCAGCTCCCCCCGTAGCTCGGAAAATACCGCAGTTCTGGTCGGGAAATGGGTCAGGGCACAGCTGAGGTTGACGACCTTTCACCTAATTCGCATCCCACCCCGGCTCGCGATTCGCGAACTCCCTTTAAACCAATTCGCTAACCCGGTGCTTAAATCAATATGTTTCGCTCAAACTGTCGTTTTCTTCCCGGTCGCTTCCCGTTTCCCTTTTATTCGGAATTATCTCCTTGAGACGTCGGCCGAGATTATGAAAAAAAACCGTGGCCGACTTCCAGTTTTAATAAAGAAGTTCGCAACAGGGACGCGCAATGGCTGAAAGCGTCGTGCGGCTTGGTGGAAGTTTCGAACAATCGAGCAATGCCAAATTCCAAACTTTTCCATTAAAAATATCCTCACTTCCATACTGGAATTTCGTTATTATTGTAGTAGTTCTTATACCATGTAACGTCATAAGTACTAGTGATATCAAATTCTAGTGTGTAAATGTGATTGGCTACTGTTATAGTTATTTATGATATGTATAAGTGTGTAAAAATACTCCACTCGACCTGGCGACTCGAGGGCGTAACTTTACTCACTCTGGCGGATTATTTGTAACATAACACAGTTGTACAATAAATAACTATTACATAACAATTTATACTTGAACTACACTTCAAAACTTAATTTTCAGTGAGATTAAACAGTCAACTACAGTCAATCGCGCTTACATAAAGCTTATGGTAGAGTGCAATGGTTACCCACACGGATCACTGCAAAATAATGGCTAATCACTTTTGGACGAATTTTCACAGTATCCCAAAGATGTGTGATGTGTCACATCATCAGTGGATATTGAACCAGTTTGGATGCCGATTTCTTCTGTCGAAGTTTCATGCACATTCATTTTTGATGAGTAACCTAAATGAGATAGAATATTGCATCGGAACAGGCCTCATGGCCTAATCCGTGAAGTGGACGATGATTATTTAAACTTACATTACAAAAAATTGAATATTTTTTTGTAGGTAAATAAAGTGAAGACTGTAGAAGTGTAGACTACCTCAATTTCCTTTTTACGTCTAGTCGGCTTTTTTTCATCGATTTCTATCACAATGTACTCGCATATTCTGGAAGCATCGGTGGGATTTCAGCTTGATCGTCGTATATTTATGCGTTACATTTTTTTTAAAGGGGGCTTTTAAAATAAATTCGTGTTCTGACCGATTTTTACATCCAACGATGCAAGAGCCTGTCATTTTACTTAAGCTTAATAGTTTGACAACCAAGTTTTACAGTACGTCATTTAATTGTTATTGCCATATCCACCGTTCAAATTTCAATTTTAGATTACTGCACATACGCATAGGATCGTATCCAATCAGAAATTAACCCGCGTTCGCCCGACTCGTATCTAACTATATACAGGGACTCTACCATTGACCGCACTAAACTCGTATTTACGTCACAGAAGTTCAAAAAAATGGTAATCCTAACGTTTCGTCAGATGGTTGCAAAACACTGGCTGTCGCAGACAATTAATTCAATTGTTCATTTCGGCTACATACTCGCCTGCCGTGTATAAGACCCGATTGCCACTGAGAGTTCGATGCGTACACGTTTTCGTTTAGCATGAGATTGTTGCAAGACGGACGCCTCTGTTTCCTTCCAGTTTGTCGCTTTTTATCGAGGTGTGAAAAGGTTATTTCTCCTCGTGTTTGCCATGGCGTTGTACATTTTGTGCAACTGAAGACCAGTCGCCGAGAAATGCCTGTGATTAAGATGCTGTAAGCAGATATGAGGCGGTGTTCGAGTTCGTGGTTCCTCGTGAATGAATTCATTAACTTAATTTTTATACTGGTACCCAAACAGTTGAGGAATTTAATAATTTCATATTCGATTGTTGCTACACTGTTGATATAATTTTTAATTTAGTATGAGGAAATATATGCAGGCTCTTGGATTAGATACCACCCCTTATGAAGAAACGTTTAACTTGGGATTTGAGGGAAGTATACAACCTAATCAGTTACAGTAAAACTGTATTCTAAATTGCTCGTCTATGTAAATTGCATTATCACATTAACGTTTCGGATCTCTCTCAGTAGTAATTAGTATTTGCTCTCCCTACGATTTATAAAGTCACGTAATACATTTGCGGCTTCAAATAAAGTATAACAATAGAAATATCTACTTATTAAGTACAGTGCTATGATACTTATGTATTTGTGTGTTGGCTTTTAGTCCATATATACTTAAATGTTAAATGTTTTATGATCGTTTTTCGAATACATATAATTTTGTACTGCGCCTGTTATTGCCCAGATTTTATTGACTCTTATTACATGATATTCGTTACTCTTTGGGCTCCATTCGGGTCATTTAGTGGTTTGCCGTCTCAAGAATCTAGAGGTAAACTTGCCAGATAGAACCACTTGGCGCTCTTTAATCGATTTCATCACCTCTTAACATAAGCTAAACTCGATCCATTCTCCTGAGTTAGTCAATGGCATGTTTACCGTTTGATATAGGTGAAAACGCCACAAGCAAGGCTACTGGACATCATATACAGGCCTCCATTCTTCAGAATTACCTAATGAAAGTACGAGTGTAGCAGTGGGTAGGTGGTGTCTGCGCATCTACTGTTAGAAGTTGGCTCAGCTTTCCACTAATAAGTGTTATAAATACAGTGCAATAATAAACTGTCTATAGCGAAAATTCAACTTTATGGGTAGATAATGTCCTTTAGCACTACTATGCAAATCATTGTGTACGATTTCTCTCGCAACTACTACACCAGCACACGCCTCCCAACCATAAATAACAACTGTGCGGAAACGGGCTACGGGTGCTAACATTCGCATGTGAAGTTCGTTTACTTTAGGAACCGAGTTCAGCCGCGACCGCCTTTTATTTAACAATCCGTTTAACATCGTACTGCATTTCGTGATAAACATGCGACAATAAGTATTTTGTATTATACCTCCACGTATTCGAAATTGCTCGACCACAATGAGAATCGTAAAGAACGGGACACTCGAAACTGCTTATGAATTCTTTCCCTCTGTGTTTCTCGCGATAGCATCAGAGCCACAAAACGAAAATATATTAGACGTGGTAATAAGAGTCTTCAAATACCCCAACAGCGTCAAGTGATTAGCGAAAGCAGAATAACCTAACAGAGGGTGGAGGGTGCCCAGGGGTAAGAGTTGCTTCTGAAATATTCTTGGATCTTAGCATTACTAGACACATTTCAGCGGCTGCATATTCAATACATCAATGCTGACGGAGAATTCTCAAGATATCGGACGATTTTAGATCCACATAAGTGCATTTCCTCCCAAATAAACCACCAGAAGCAATCTATCACTCTTTCAGCAAGATGACTAACGAAAATCGATCTCGCACTTGCTCTCTCTGTCTCTCTCTCCCACTTTCCACAATTCGCACAAAGATAGACCAGGGGGCTAGGCAGCCAAACGCACGTCAACAAAAATGTGGCTACATACACCAATTAATGGAAAATAGCTGAAAATTCAAGAGAGTCCCTACATAAATTATTTAAATTTTAGTAATTAATTACATTAACTCATTACTGGAAATAAATTACTTCCGTTGAAGGTTGATACTTCTTTATGAGCCAATTTTTATAATTTGTTTTTTCTTTACTATACGAATTTACGTTTTTATCTTTACCACAAACTTTTAATAACAAAAACCATTGAATTTACGCATTAACATTATCGACTATGATGGTGTTACATATACAATACGGACAATGGCAAGATAGAAACATGTGGGATTGTACATTGAACACCGGAAGACCCAGTTAAAGATAAAAGAAAACTGCAAAAGAAGAAACGTAAAACTAAAGTTTATACCGTGCTCAAAAACCTAGCCTGGATGTAACTTCATTTCTGACTCGCGGAGATGATAATGTAACTTTTCACAAAGATAGAACAAATTTTTAATTTCTCTTATGTTACTTAGTAGCAAATGCAAGTGATAATGGTAGAAAAGTTGAGTAGAAGCAGAAAAGGTTTCTGAAATCTCGCAAACTTCGAATGCAAAAATGTATGATAAAGGATAAAAGGATATAGCCACTCACTTCCTTTCCATAAGAATAGCTTTATGATACATACTAATAAGAGATTTGTTATAGTTAACTACCCTCCCTTATTCTGAAGAGACCCTTCCAGCTAGGAGTGGCGTCACAAAATTAAATATATATCGATTCATGAATATATGTATATATTGATCTAACGTAATATTAAATACTAGCCCCACAGACCCGTCATGAGACGGGAGATAAAGCGACTATCCTCAACTGTTTCAATCTGAAGGGGTTTTCCACTATCTTCAGTCTTTCTTCTTCTACCATAATAAGCCTTCCATCTAGTATGCGTGGTGCAAATGGAAGACTGGAAAAGGACCCGACAAGTAGGTGCACCATCCAGAAGAAGCAACCGCCATCAAAGAGAAATTGAACCATTCAACTGACTATTTAGAATTTAGATCAATTATTGTATTAAAATAACAAATTCTTCAGTTTCTCTTCTGTATTAAAACAAATAGTCGTTCTATAATATTGTTCGATTTTGTGACAATAAATCACTGAGTTAAACACATAACTACCAAATGAGTTTAGAGACAGTCTTCTGTAGCAGTAAAGTTTGTATCATTGCTATTCAATGCGTTGAAGGAAGTAAACCCGATTGCAGACGAAATAAGTCCGATCGGTAACGATGCAGCGTAACGGATAGACACAGTTTCACTGGCTATTATATACACTGCTCAAGAAAATTATCACTGACTGATTTGAGGTAATTTTACTTTCCACCAAGAAGGTCGTAGTCAAGAGATATGTGGTTCGGGTGTGTGGAATTCAGCAATCTTCCGTATCTAGAGCAGCCAGAAGATACAGAGACTGGAGCATATGTACACCGACGAGGACAACGCCGAAAGAGGGCCACATCCGAAAGAGACGATAGATTTATCCGAATGAGTGCTCTTCGTCAACGTTTTGTGGCGGCAAGACATATTCGAAATCAGCTTTCTGAAGTACGACGAGTAAGAATGAGCGATCAAACATTAATTGGGTTATTAACGACTGGAGCAACGTAGTTTTCATAGACGAGTCAAGATTTTGCTTAACATCGTCTGATGAACGTATTAATGTGTGGCCTCGTGTGGGAGAACGGTACACTCCAAGAAACATTCTTCCAACTACGAGTTTTGGAAGTGGTTCAGTAATGGTATATGGCGGGATTTCCTTAAACGCTCGTATGGAGTAAGTGGTGGATAGAGGTTCAATGACAGCAAAAAGCTGTGGCGGACATTTTAAAACCACATGTATTGCCCTTTGTCCCTTTTATTGAGGATAACTTTCTACTAAAGCAAGATAATGCCAGGCCCCACGTGGCTCGGGTCTGGCTTCAGTATTTTCGGGATACCGGAATTCCAGTCACAGACTGACCACTCTGACCAGCTTGTAGTGCAGATCTTAATATCATCGAGCATGTATGGGACATATTTGGAAGGTGAATCAGACAAAGAGAAGTCACTCTTACTTCACTTGGTAGGACGTTGACTGTAGAATGGGACAATTTACCGCAGGAGTCACTGAGAAACTTATTTGATAGTTTACCGAAATAAATGCAAGACTGTTATTAATGCCAGAGGTGCAAACACGCGGTATTACCTGTTATTTTGTTTCTTTTTCAAGTAAAAAATTCGCGTTAGTATGTTTTCTTCTTTTTGTAAACTTGTTCCTGTTTGTTATTTATTTTTAATAAAATTAATATTTTTTATTCTATTTTAAGTTTAAAATGAAGAATCTAGCATTAGAAAACAGAAGAAATAGTTGCAATCTATAAATATTGAGGGTTGCGATAATTTTGTTGAGCAGTGTATATGATATTGATAAGGCAATGTTTTTAGAAGTTCGTCCTTTATAGATCGATATTAATATTAATACATTGAAAAAATACAGTCTGATTTCCAACCACAGGATAAACTAAGACAACTCATTGAATCATCTAATTACAAATATGATAAAACAACTGCAATTGTTATTGTCAAAAATTAGTCGTTCATATTTCGGAAGCTTTTATAGTGTTAAAACTATGATCAGCAATAAGCAATTCTTGTTACTTAAAAGCATTTTTGCCTACGTTAGCAGTTAAATCGATGCATTTTAATGCACAGAAAAATACCTTCAAGAAAACATAATACATATTCTTTATTAAACAAACTTAGAATATTACTTACAAACAAGCTCTCTTACTTAATCGAATCTGTCTCGCCCTATGCTACTCATACTTACCTTCCATGTGCTATAGTAACAACATAAGATCTCATATCTGCTCTTTGCAAACATTGACAGTAATTACAAAGCCCAGTCAAGAAGAAGATAATTAGAAATGAATTTGTTTTCAACATCAACTCAATACACATCTTATTAGAATGTAACAAATATCATTAAACAATTAACTAATTAGTCTAACGACACTACTAATTAGTGCATTATCTAACTTTATATCTTATTAATATAAACCAAAGACCAAAACACCAACAATTGTGCTATCACACCAGCTCATTTCTGTTGCTTCCGAATATTTGTTTGGAAATGCCCAGCCTACTTATCAAATATTACTGTTGCGATGGTATGTTAAATATTTCAGAATGCACTAAACAGCCTCTGACGCAATAAAACCTGTCTCAGATAAAATTTGTACACAACACAATCCACGGTAGATTGAGAAACGCATTCTACATTCCTACATGTTTATCAGGTGGCTATTAAAAATTACAAGTAATTCTACTAAACGAATAAAAACTGCTATTCGACATTCACAGACTCTCCTGATTACATAAAAGTGTATGAAAGTCAGAATTCTATACAATTTTTAAGAGCAACGAAATGAAGGGAAAATTGCGAAACACTGCAACAGCATCGTCCGGCAACTACTGTACTTAGGGTCTCACCCATTAGGTAGATGCATTTTTTGCAAATAGATATATTCCTTAAAAAATCCGAACTGAATCAGCAGAGCTTAAATATACAGATCAATACAAAAATCATCGACAATTCTTACATAAATACATTATGGGACAGATGAGGAATAACCTGTACATGTATAGAAGACACACCTAGTGGTGATATCATTGAGGAATCACGTGATTGACTTCGCAGAGTAGAGTGTCAGTGTCACAGTCAGTGTTTTACTAGTTTCTTTGTGGGATGCGCCATATACATATTAATTTAATTATAGAGTTGACTCTAATACACGGATCGTTGGCATGGCTCATTTTTATTATACATATTGTCTCATTGTATAGTTTACTGTTAAAGGGAAGACAGTTGTGAAACAAAAAAAGTCTTTCACGACAGACCCCAAGGCTAGACTCTCAATGGTGAAAACTCTTATTAGAATGCTGAAAACTGGCTGCTTGATCACAGAATGAGGAAATAGAAGCTGTTATGGGCGGAAAATGCATATATCCAGTGTACTATAGAAAATTAAAGGAATGTTCTCCGATCAATTTCTAGGAAAAAGTGACAACAAAACACTGCCTGCTACTCATATTAGGGATGTCGGCGGGTACCCGGGTACCAGGGCCGACCTGGGTAATAGTCAACCCGTGTATATTTTCAGGACCCGGGTACCCGACTACTAAATTATATAATGTCCAGAAAGTCAACCTTTTTCGAAGATGATAAAAAACCAATTTCGGATAAAAAGTCACGTACTTGAATTTGATAGCACTTGGTAAAAATGTGAAAATATTTATGACGACAGACGACTTGCAGTTTGAATTGACGAGTAGGTACTATTTCAAATTAGTTCAGTTTAAAACTAGCGGCGTTTAAATGCGTAGAGCATAGAGCTTGAACATTGCATGAAACTACAAAAGTATGTACAAACAAATAACAAAACAATGTCATTAAAAAGCCATAAAAAATCGCCTGTATGGAAATATTTTCATTCGCCAGAAAATAATAAGGCAAAATGTAAAATCTTCGGGTACCCGAGGGTACCCGGGTACTGTTTTCGGGTACCCGGGTTTGATTTTAGACCGGGTACGACATCACTAACTCATATCCATATCCAAATGATCAAACATCGTCAAATAAAATGTTTTGGGGCTGTCTTTCCTACCCACTTCGCGCCAAATGAGGGTCTGGTGAACAGCTAAAGATGTTGGGAACATTTGAGTCTGTCTTACCAAGACTCGACTCCATGTCAGTATCACGCATTGAAAATGCAGCAGAAATATTTTCAAGAAAAAAAGATACCGTGCCTAGTAGACTGGTCTGGTAAAGCAACCCTATCGAAAATCTGTAGACCATCTGTAAGGCCAAAATACTCAAAATGGATTCAAAACTAAGTGAAAAATGAGCGGATCAGCAATTAAGGTGTAGGATCAGTAATTAAGGTGTAGTTTCGGAACGAGAAAATCTTGGAAAATTATCAAAGTCTAATCGATTCCATATCGAAACGAGTGCAGAAATGATACCTTTTGTATTAAAAAATTAATATGACAGCTGTATTTCCACTTACAATTGCTCTTCTGACAAATAAAACATTATTTGTACTGCTAGTCCAAGAGTACACCATTATTGACCGACTTTTGTATTGAAAAGTTGATCATTATAAACCAGTCCTCAATAATAGTATCTCCATAACAACCTTTATAAACAGTCTATTATTCACAAGAGAATTAAAAAAGTTTCAATGAAGAACAACATATTTTTTTATTATTTCTACAAATATTTACATTCAATTACTCTTTCTCTTTGTAGTGTGTTATAGCTAATTACTAAAATTTAGATCAAATCGACGATGAATGGGCAATTTTATATCTTGATTTCAATATTTTTTATTCAAAATTTCGTCAAAATTGAAAAACAACATATACAGTGTCCGCCAAAAAGTCGGCATAATATGGGAAAATTTTTGATTTTTCAAAAAAACTCTACGTCAATAATTTGTGCTGAGTGATTTTTACTTCTTTAGAAAATTGAGTTTTTCGAAATTGTCAAAATCCGAAAATTGCTATTTTTCGGAAACTAAGTAAGATTTCAATGAGATTTTTTTAAAGCGTGTTATTTTTAGTGAACTGAACAATCTCAAGGCCAAAAAACTCGTAATTTTTTTTAACTATAGCTAAAAATTAATCTTTCAGTTTTTTACTGAGCTACCTATGTTTTTAAGATGATTAGCAATGTCATTAACTTACTATTTCTTGAGGTAATTCTTCTGTATTCGTCTCTTCACAAAACTCCTTTAATGGCGGAAAACAGTCAAACTCCCCACTTTCAACCCTACTTAGCCAAAATTGTAATTTTCTTTTAATAGTATATTATTATATGAGCGATTATGACAGCCATTATTCACGAAGATGACATTTGCGCCACAAGCCGAAGTCGCGTGGCGCAAGTCATCTGAGTGAATAATGGCCATAATCGCGAATATAATACGATATTTTATCTACTCCTATGCAATAAAAGCCATGTGTTCATATTTCAGAATTATGACATTTGTGACAGCTGTTAACTTCAAAAGTCATTTAATAATAAGAATAAATTTTGTGATTGGCTACAACCTATTGAATAATGAAAATAGAATTTTCTGATTGGTTGCAATTTGCAAACTATTGAATAATGTAAATAGAATTTTATGATTGGCTGCAAACCGTGAATTATGAATCATAATTCATGGCCATTGTGCAGTAGGAGTAGATAAAAGATCTTATTTTATCATTTGCTGTAAACACTGTGATCTGTTTTCTTTGAAGTGACAAATTAACTTCATTAAGTTTAGAAAATATTTCTATTAAATAGGCAAGTCTAAACAACCAGTTTTTATCAATTAATTTGTTTTTCAAGTAAGGATGTTCCAGAAGAAAAGCGCGAACTTCAGCTCGCAACTCGAACAATCGAAGTAGCATTTTATCTCGAGATAACCATCGAACTTCTGTGTGAAGTAGTAGAGAAGTATGAAGGCTCCCTATATCATCGCATAAGATTTTAAATAGTCGCATATTTAACGGTCGGGCGATCTGCTGTGGCGCCATGACCGTTGGTATAACCACTGTTGTTACCTTAAATAAAATGTTCCTCCTTTTAAGGAATTTTTGATGGCAACGAGAAACAGGGATTTTTTACACTTCACATACTGGCCACTAGCGGAGCCCTTCCGCATCATTCGCGGAGCCCTGGGGCTCCGCGGAGCACACTTTGAGAAACGCTGCCATAGTCTAACAATTTAATAGTAACCTGTACTATTCTGTACTATTACTGTTTACTGTTTTTGCCCTTCTGAATAATATTTTATACTGAATGTTTTAATTTCAGCCTCAACTTTAGTCATTTCAGAATCGCATTTTTCTTGTTACAACAAAACGCCCCTCCAGCGCTCGCATAAAATTTCCAAAGGCGCTTTTAGTGTTTCATTTCACGTCAAATGAGAAGAGATTTAAAGATGGATTCGAACGGAACTACATCAATTATGTAGCCGGGTCACATTTCATGGCAGGGCTGGCAAATAAAAATATGTGCCAAGGGCACACAGAGCATAATTTTGTCCATAAATTTAAAGGCCCTGCGATATATAAGGCTTTCCTCGAGCCCCGGCATAGTTCATCTCCTTTATTTTGACTCCGGCCAATATGACCGAGTTTTTCTCGCCATGATGCCCTTATAAATCAGCCCCACGGTTCCTTCAGATGTTCGTAGAATTATTAAGATGGCTTCTTAGTTTTCCCTTTTTGTTAAATAACAAGGTTTCCCATTTAGCGGAGTATTTTTTTTAAATTGCAGGATTTAGGTCAGTATAATAATAAATAACACGAAAGAAAATATGCGCGTTTAGATTATTTGTTAGTTTCAAACAAAATATGCAAAGCAAGATAGCAAAACATTCAACTCAGAGATATATATACAGTGTGGTCCATTAAGTGTGCAACAAATGGGAATTTTTTTTATTAGTTGTACAATCGAAATTTAAAAATATTGCCAAAAGTTAGTGCATGTTCGATAACCATATCAGATGCCCTTAGAATGGCTTCAAGTCAAACAATATACAGGGCAGGACAAAAAATATGAAATTCGTTCAAGAACAAAGTTACCATATTTCAAAAAATATAGCAAAATTTTATTGAGAAAAGTTGTTTAGAATTAAAAGTTATGCTCAAATACAAAGTCACGGCCTCCTATTCGAATTTTGATTCTTTTTTGGAAAATTTGGTATTACCCCCGTATGATACATATTTTTATTATTTTGATTTTATATGTATTTAAAGTAGCCACAACCACATCCCTTTTAGATACCTTTTAGCAACTTGAAGCGTATTTGTAAAATTTACTTGGATTTATATTTTTTTAGGTAAGCGTCCACTTCATGTTTGTTGCAACGATATTTAACAGAACTTTAGAATTTCGCAAATATTCTTTTTAACAAGGCAAATGCTTTACTAATAATAATTTACATATGAAAAACTCTTAATAAAATCAGAATAATAAAAATATGTATCATACGGGGATAATACAAAATTTTACAAAAAAAGAATCAAAATTCGAATAGGAGGCCGTGACTTTGTATTTGAGTATAACTTTTGATTCTAAACAACTTTTCTCAATAAAATTTTGCTATATTTTTTGAAATAAGGTAACTTTATTCTTGAACGAATTACATATTTTTTGTCCTGCCCTGTATATTGTTTGACTTGAAGCCATTCTAAGGGCATCTGATATGGTTATCGAACATGCACTAACTTTTGGCGGTATTTAAATTTCGGTTTTACAACTAATAAAAAAATGTCCCATTTGTTGCACACTTAATGGACCACACTGTATATATATACAAGTTACATTTAAAAATGTGAAATACAACAACCGATAAAGTTAGTTTAATTATATGCATACACTTTTGGTGGAGTATGCGGTCGGGCGTTATCTTTTTGTAATGTTGGCGTGTAAGTTGTTCAAGCCTTTCTATGGAGGGTAAAATACCAATGCAATCTGCAGACTTCATAACATCTCATTTCAAAGACATTAAACGTTTATGCTACGATGCTACATTCCACACCATAACTGAACATGAGTACTGCAATATACAGTAATTATTAAACATTAGAATGTACCCAATGGAGAACATTTCTGGGAAGATTTTCTGACAATAAAATTAAACGAATGAACTGGTACATATACACAAGAATTTTTTTCTTTTACTCTGTTTAGTTTTACAGCGATTAAACGAGTAATAAATACTACAAACACAAACCGACTTCTTGAAAACTTTTAAGAGTTTCTAGATGTTTTATCCCAAAAATTTCGAATCACATTTTTCGTGTCAGAAACATGAACCATATTTTATAATTTTTCAGCATTTTTTTTAGTGATTATTTAAAGTTAAAATATTTGCCTAATCGGTTACTCTAGAACAGTACATGGATTATTTAACTACATAATAACACAACTCCTTGCTTACCATCACTACTTGGAGTGTTTGGATTAGATGCTATAGTTAGAAGCATTTCGTTTATATTCAGAATTCTATAGAAAAATAACGAGTGATTAAGTTCGTTTGATGTACTTTTAAACAACCACGCTGACGCTGTATGATTCAGCGCATATGTAACTGAGGGACACGCGATGAAAGATGCTGAGCAGAGCTACATTTTTCTAAATAAAAGTCATGGGAAATATGATTTAGGACCAATATCAACGGAATTTGTATAATACACACGTGTTTTCCAGAAATTTATTATTATATTTATATTTATGGAATAGAAACCTGATGATTAATCTTTAAAAAAATTGCGAGAGGGAAATATTTCAAATCCTTACAGACGTTCTTACTATGTAATTTCATTAAGAACACTAACGTGCTCACCTTCTAAAAATATGAGCAAAAGAAAAAAAAGTTTTCTTTAGGTAAACAGTAATCGTGCTGATCATAATTATCTGATATTATTTTCAAAATGCAATTACAAACTTCAAATATAATCTTGCCGAATTTCAACTGGAAATTGAAAAATATTGTTTTTGCTCTATAAATGCAACAACTGCAACTCAATTAACACTCCAAGGAGGACTATAAAACCTGTCAATTATAGTTGTACACTTTGCATCTTAATAACTGATACAATATAATGGTAATATTTGCAGCTCAAGGTCACCTCCGTAAGACAGTTCGTGAAGATTACTGATTACATTTACCCGGGCCAAAGCCTACCTACCCAATTGGTCCTTCGAGGCGGAACTGTGAATATAGATTAATTAGATTAATAATTTTTAGAGCTAATAAGACGAAGACGATGCGTTACTATACGAAACATTGCAAGAACGGAACTTACCAATTATAGTTTCACACTTGGCATCTTAATAATAACCCATGTTTTCAGCTCAGGGTCAGCTCCGCAGGTGAGTTCATTAAGATTGTTCCTTAACTTGCAGAAGTTAAATCCTACACTAAATTTCAAATAAAAATGCAGCGGGGAGCTTTAAACTCAAACTCAGTTTTGCACTAGGAAAATATGTTTGTTTGCCTGCTCGTTTTACAATAATTTTATCCTATATAATTCAAATAAACATTGTAGGTCAGCCTTTTTTGTCCACTATTTATCGGTTTTCCTTTTATATTTTTAGGATTCATACTGAATTTGAATGATGACTTTGTTTCGACCAATCACAGCCATAGTTATCTGTACCGCATGCTTATTTGAAATTTAGTGTACACAGTTGGTCCTTCGAGCTGCGTTCATACATGCAGTTTAACGAAAAAGAATTAGACAAACTGTAATGAAAATTTAAAAGATTCTGTTTCAGATAGTATTAATACAGTACATTAGTCGTATATTTCTAATTGGTCCAAATTTTATAAATTGAAATATAACAAATACAGAGCAAGAAAAACGCAAATAGACGTAACACTTCCTATAATATGTGGTGGGTTATAAAACAAAATTATTAAAATTGCTCTTAACAAATCGAATAAACCAATTATAAATACTTTTCACTTATTGTAGATATATTTGTCATACCTTAAATTTTAAACCGGATCAAAATTTTGTTCCGGTTGAAAGACAAAATTTTTCAAGAATAGAATGGTCTGATGCATGGAATAAGTAAATCCTGATTCGTGGAATAGCTAGCTTGTTTTGACTAAGAATAAATCAACCAATCAACGACATGTTAAATTACAGATATTATGAGCCAGATTGTTTTTTAAATACTAAACGTAGAACCTTTACTAATTTCGTTACGATTCTTCGAATGGCTAGAACTGATTCATCTAACAGCTAACTCGAGCTATTTTCATTATTAACAATAAATTAACGAATCAACGGCATGCTACATTTCAAATGTGTATAACCGATAATTAACGTGGAGCATTTGTGAAGTTCATTTTAATTCAATGAATGGTATTAATTCATCAAATACCTAACTCCAGCTAGCTCTACTTTGACTGACAATAAATCAACGGCAAGTTAAATGGCATATTTACAAACGACATTGTTTTCTTAATATCGAATGCGGAGCTACTGCCATTTGCGTTTTATTCATCGAATAGCTAGCTTACTTTTGATTAACAATAAATCATCGAATTAAAAATGAAGGTGGAGCCTTTCCAAACCTCATTTTAATTCATCGAATTGCTAGCCCTGATTCGTCGAATAGTTAGCTTTATTGCGACGGGCACTAAATCAGCATATATACATTTTAAATTTTAATATTCTGAGATTCTACTAATAATAATCGACGAACCAAATTCAATGGGAAACCTTTGCCAACTTATTTTCCATTTATCGAATGACTAGCTGTAAGTCATAGACTACCTAGCTCGACTTAGATTTTAATAACAATAAATCAATGGCATTTTAAATTTTGATCTGTTTCATCAAATGGCTACTCTTGATACATCAAATAGCCAACCAACTCGAACTAGCTTGATTTTGATTGACAAATCATCGAATTAAAATTAAACGCAAACTCAACTTGGTTTTGATTCATCAAATGACTAGCCCTGATTTTTCGAATACCTAGTTGAAGCTAGCTCTATTCGTTTACTGACAATAATTGAATGGCAAACGACGTTGTTTTATAAATATTCAATGTGGAGCTACTTGCGTTTTAAGTAATCGAATAGCTAACTTGTTTTTTATAAATAATAAACCAACGAATTAAAAATGAATGTAAATCATTTGCCACCATCGTTTTGATTCATCGAATGGCTAGTCCCGAGGCTAGTCCTAATTTGCTAACTGCCTAACTTTATTGTGACCGGCACTAAATCAGCAAATCAACAGTATTTTAAATTTTAATTCCAGTTTAATATTGAATGTGGAGCACATGCCAACTAGCCCTGATTCATCAAATAGCCAACCAACAAGAACGAGCTTGATTTTAATTAACAATAATCGACCAACCAAATTGAATAGGAAGCCTTTACCAACTTATCTTTGATTCGTCAAATAGCTAGCTCGACCTAGCTTGATTTCTAATAACAATAAATCAATTAATAAACGAATAAATTTAAAATTTTTATATGGGAGATTATAGTTGAATATTGAATGTACAGCTTTTAATAACTTCGGTTTAGTTCAGTGAATTGTCAGTATTTATTTGTCAAATAGTTACCTCGAATCTAGCTTGATCTTTAGTAAAAATAAATTGAATCAATGAATAAAACGAATCAACGCCATTTTGAATTTGTATATAGGAGATTCTAGTTCAATATTAAATGTGGAGCCTCTGCCAACTTCGTTTAGTTCTAGCCAACTAACTAGAACTAGCTTGATTTTGATTAACAATAATCGATGAATAACAACTGAATGGTAAGCCTTGACTAAAATATGTTTTATTCATCGAGTGGCTAACCTTAAGTGCCTAAGACGTCGAATAGCTAGCTCAACCTAGCTTGATTTTTCAAAACAATAAATCAGATTCAATGGTATTTAAAATTTTTAATTTTTATATGGGACATTCTACTTCAATATTGAATGTGGAGCATTTTCTAATTTTGTTTTGATCAGAGTCAATGGTATTTAAAATTTTACATTTTTATATGGGACATTTTACTTCAATATTGAATGTGGAGCATTTTCTAACTTTGTTTTGATTCGGTGAATTGTGAGCCCTTATTCGTCGAACGGCGAGTTTGATATTTAAAAAAAATATACCAACGAATTAACGGCATTTTAAATTTTTAAGGAGAGATTCTAATTCAATGTTTAAATATGGAGCCGTTGTAAACTTTGATTAGTTTCCTTGAATGAACAGCCTATTTACAAGAACTAGCTTGATTTTTATTAGCAATAATTGACGAACCAAAATTAAATGGATAGACAGCCTTTACCAACTTCTTTTTGATTCAACGAATAACTAGCTCGAGCTACCTTGATTTTAACAATAAATCACCGAATCAACTGCAATTCGCATTTCGAATTATTCTATGGGAGATTCTAATTGAATAGTAAATTAAAGACTTTGCGGAATTCGTTTTGATTCAGTGAATTGTGAGCCCATGTTCGGCCAACAGCTAGCTCGACTTAATTCGATTTTTAATAACAATAGAACAACGAATTAAAGGCATTTTAAATTTTTATACAGGATATTCTAGTTCAATATTCAATGTGGAGCCTTTGCTAACTTTGTTTTGATTCATCAAATGGCTAGCCCTGATTCATCGAATAGCTAGCTCGAGCTATCTTAATTGTTATTAACTTTAAATTAACAAATCAACGGCATTTTTTATTTTTAAATGATAGATTCTAGTTCAATGTGAAATGTTAAGCCTATGCCAACTTTTAGTTTTATCGAATGAATAACCAACCAACCTCGCAACCAACTAGAACTTGATTTTAATTAACATTAATCGAAGAATCACAATTTAATAGAAAGCCTTTACCAACTTATTTTTAGCTTGATTTTTAATAATGATAAATCAACGAATCAACGGCATGTTACATTTTGATATGGGAGATTATCAGGGCCGTATCTGGGAAAAAATTCGGAAGGGGTTGAAGTAGCACAAAAAAAAGATCAGTTGAATTCCCCAAATAACATTTTAGGCGTCTGAGCGTTGAAAATGATCTCTCCGCTATAGTTGTTGATACAAGTAATGTGGCAAAAAAAAATTAAAATAATGTAAATATTTGGAAATATAGATTGATTACATTGTGATAATTCTTCGACGGCATTGTTCGGGCTATCAACTTCAGGCTGCTGAATCCACTTCAGTCGTCCATCGTTGTAACTCTGCAGGCAACCTATCGAGGTCCAAAAATTGATTGTACAAAGAAACGTTTTTTAGCTCTACCGTGTATCTTTTGCACATATTTGGTAATAAAAGATGTAACGATGAGAACGTTTTTTGTGACTTGCGAATCTTTGAGTCAGTTATTAGCTTTTCAGTAGTTTAAGGTTGCGTTGCGATTCTGTAAGCAGACGAAGTAAACGCATCTCCAATTTTATACTTTCTGGAGGGGCTTCAACCCCCAAAAACCCCCTCAGATACGGCCTTGGAGATTATAGTTCAATATTGAATGTTGAGCCTTTGCCAACTTGGTTTGGATTCATTAAATGGCTAGCTCTAATTCATCGAATAGCTAGCTCGAGCTACCTTAATATTGTTATTAACTATAAATCAACGAATCAATGGCATTCTACATTTAAAATGTTTATATGCCAGATTCTTTTTAAAAAATGAATATGGAGCCTTTCTAAATTTAGTTTTGACTCGAAGAGCTCGAGCTACTATACTTTTGACTGATATTAAATCAATGAGTCATGGACAAGTTGCATTTCAAGTATTTATATGTATAGAAGTATATATAGATATTTGACAGAATGCCTTTGCTAATTTAATCAGAATGGCTACCCGCGATTCATCTAATAGCTAGCTTGATTTTGATAGACAATAAATAAACAACTTATACCTCAAACGTTAAATGGAAGTATTTAAATATTCAAGTGGGCCTTCGTTTTGTTTTATTGAAAGGCTATCACTGATTCATCAAATAACCATATCGAGCTAGCTTCATTTTGATTAACAATAAATCAAGGGCATGTTAAATTTCCAGTTTCTATACAGGGTTTTTCCAAATCGAACGGCACTGTTCTTGAGGCATGTTCTATAAGTCAATATAAACAGATCGTACGAACATAGGTCCGCAAGCACGTCTTATGGGAGCAAGGTGCAGCTCTGAGAAGTGAGAAACAGATGTTATTTCATTAAAATAATACAGATAACAAATTTGATATAATCTGAAATCTACGCTACTTTTTGTGATCAATTATATGTTTTTGAAGAGTATTGATATAAAGTTGAGAATGGGTATTTTATGCAAGGTTTTCGTCAATTAAAATAGGATATTCGAGAAGCTCCGATTTTACTATGTATTACCCTTCTCGGAACTGTAGGTTCAAGACAACATCCGACCACTGTTCATAGGATTTTTTTGCCGAATTTGATCTAGAGAACACATCCCTAAACAATAGTAATGTGCATTTTTTAAACGTCCTGTAAACGAATTTTTCTTTTCAAATATCAAATTTTGAGTCTTTGTTAACATGGTTTTGATTCATCGAATAGCTAGCTCGAGCAGGTCGATTTTGACTGCCAATAAATCATAGAATCAACAGCAAATTTAATTCCAAATTTTATATCGGAGATTCCTTTTAAATATGTGTTGAATGTGCCGCCCTTACTATTTTCCTTTGGATTCGTTGAATAGCGAACACGAGCTAGCTTTGAGCTTTATCGTACTACTTATTGTTTTTGTTTTTTTTACAAATGTTGACTGATAATAAATCATAGAATCAACAGCAAATCTAATTCCAAAATTTATATCGGAGATTCCTTTTAAATATGCGTTGAATGTATCGCCCTTGCTATTTTACTCTGGATTCGTTGAATAGCGAACCCGAGCCAGCTTTTAGCTTCATCGAACTACTTATTGTTTTTGTTTTTTTCCAAATGTTGACTGATAATAAATCATAGAATCAACAGCAAATCTAATTCCAAAATTTTATACGGGAGATTCCTTTTAAATGTATTGAATGTGTCGCATTTGCTATGTTACTTTGGATTCGTTGAATAGCGAACCCGAGCTAGCTTTTAGCTTGATTGGACTACTTATTGCTTTTATTTTTTTCAAATGTTGACTGATAATAAATCATAGAATCAACAGCAAATCTAATTCCAAATTTTATAGGCGAGATTCCTTTTAAATATGTGTTGAATGTGTCGCCCTAACTATTTTACTTTGGATTCGTTGAACAGCGAACACGAGCTAGCTTTGAGCTTTATCGTACTACTTATTGTTTTTGTTTTTTTTACAAATGTTGACTGATAATAAATCATAGAATCAACAGCAAATCTAATTCCAAAATTTATATCGGAGATTCCTTTTAAATATGCGTTGAATGTATCGCCCTTGCTATTTTACTCTGGATTCGTTGAATAGCGAACCCGAGCCAGCTTTTAGCTTCATCGAACTACTTATTGTTTTTGTTTTTTTCCAAATGTTGACTGATAATAAATCATAGAATCAACAGCAAATCTAATTCCAAAATTTTATACGGGAGATTCCTTTTAAATGTATTGAATGTGTCGCATTTGCTATGTTACTTTGGATTCGTTGAATAGCGAACCCGAGCTAGCTTTTAGCTTGATTGGACTACTTATTGCTTTTATTTTTTTCAAATGTTGACTGATAATAAATCATAGAATCAACAGCAAATCTAATTCCAAATTTTATAGGCGAGATTCCTTTTAAATATGTGTTGAATGTGTCGCCCTAACTATTTTACTTTGGATTCGTTGAACAGCGAACCCGAGTTAGCTTTGAGCTTCATCGAACTACTTATGGTTTTTGTTTTTTTTTTCAAATGTTGACTGATAATAAATCATAGAATCAACAGCAAATCTAATTCCAAATTTTATATTCGAGATTCCTTTTAAATATGTGTTGAATGTGTCGCACTTGCTATTTTACTTTGGATTCGGTGAATAGCAAACCCGAGCTAGCTTCGAGCTTGATTAAACTACTTATTGCTTTTGTTTTTTTCTAATTGTTGACTGATAATAAATCATAGAATGAACAGCAAATTTAATTCCAAATTTTATACGGGAGATTCCTTTTAAATGTGTTGAATGTGTCGCCCTTGCTATTTTACTTTGGATTCGTTGAATAGCGAACTCAAGCTAGCTTTTAGCTTGATTGAACTACTTATTGCTTTCGTTTTTTTTATTCAAATGTTGACTGATAATAAATAATAGAATCGACAGCAAATGTAATTCCAAATGTTATATCGGAGATTCCTTTCAAATATGTGTTGAACGTGTCGCCCTTGCTATTTTACTTTGGATTCGTTGAATAGCAAATCCGAGCTAGCTTCGAGCTTGATTCAACTACTTATTGCTTTTTTTTCTAATTGTTATATGATAATAATTCATAGAATCAACGGCAAATCTAATTCCATATTTTATATTCGAGATTCCTTTTAAATGTGCGTTAAATGTGTCGCTCTTGCTATTTTACTTTCGATTCGTTGAATAACGAACCCGAGCTAGCTTTAAGCTTGATTAAACTACTTATTGTTTTTGTTTTTTTCAAATGTTGACTGATAATAAATCGTAGAATCAACAGTTAAAATCTAATTCCAAATTTTATATGCGAGATTCCTTTTAAATATGTGTTGAATGTGTCGCCCTTGCTATTTTACTTTGGATTCGTTGAATAGCGAACACGAGCCAGCTTTTAGCTTGACTGAACTGCTTATTGCTTTTGTTTTTTCCAAATGTTGACTGATAATAAATCATAGAATCGACAGCAAATATAATTCCAAATTTTATATGGGATATTCCTTTTAAATGTGTTGAATGTGTCGCCCTTGTTATTTTACTTTGGATTCGTTGAATAGCGAACCCAAGCTAGCTTTTAGCTTGATTGAACTACTTACTGCTTTCGTTTTTTTTTCAAATGTTGACTGATAATAAATAATAGAATCGACAGCAAATGTAATTCCAAATTTTATATCGGAGATTCCTTTTAAATGTGCGTTGAATGTGTCGCACTTGCTATTTTACTTTCGATTCGTTGAATAGCGAACCCGAGCTAGCTTTGAGCTTGATTGAACTACTTATTGTTTTTGTTTTTTCCAAATGTTGACATAATAAATCGTAGAATCAACAGTTAAAATCTAATTCCAAATTTTATATGCGAGATTCCTTTTAAATGTGTTGAATGTGTCGCCCTTGCTATTTTACTTTGGATTCGTTGAATAGCGAACACGAGCCAGCTTTTTGCTTGACTGAACTGCTTATTGCTTTTGTTTTTTTCAAATGTTGACTGATAATAAATCATAGAATCGACAGCAAATATAATTCCACATTTTATATGGGATATTCCTTTTAAATGTGTTGAATGTGTCGCCCTTGCTATTTTACTTTCGATTCGTTGAATAGCGAACCCGAGCTAGCTTTTAGCTTGATTGAACTACTTATTGCTTTTGTTTTTTTTTCAAATGTTGACTGCTAATAAATAATAGAATCGACAGTAAATCTAATTCCACATTTTATATGGGAAATTCCTTTTAAATGTGTTGAATGTGTCGCCCTTGCTATTTTACTTTCGATTCGTTGAATAGCGAACCCGAGCTAGCTTTGAGCTACTTATTGCTTTTGTTTTTTCTTCCAAATGTTGAAATTTTATTGACAACAGATCAATGAATTTAAATGTTTTGGGCATATTCTGATAATATTTATTATGGTTATTTTGTAATGTTACACAAACTGTCTAGTTACTTAAAGGCATTGGAAGCATCTATTGTTTACATTCCTTTAAATTATTACAGCGTTGCAGGTATATTTATTACCCAAACTTAGACATTGCCTTGAGTAAAATAGATCTGTTAAAGATGTAAATTATGCAAATTGTTCTTAGCAGCCCCGACTAATTCCATGTAAAGCGCACGCCACTGCCACACTGGGTAGGTTTTAATTAAACACCGACAGCCAGGTACAAAGGTTCATATGCACATTCATTGCTGTTTGTAAACAAGGAGCAATACAATAGGATAGTGGACGCTTTTAATAGTAAAAATAGAAAATGTTTGCAAACACTGGTTAGTCACTTGCCTACGGATATTTTTTTAATTTATGTAAGAGGCTGACTCATATGAATTTAAAATTTGTATTAGTTCCACCGCTCTAACCGGGAATCCACCCCGAATTTGTTGCAATCAAGAGTACAAAGAACATTAAATAATCAATACAGGCTATGCAGACGATTTAGAACAATGCCTGAACCCTATAAAAATTGTGAACTTGACCTTCGAGAATGAATGTACATGAAACAAAAACTGCTTTTAAGGCCATTGTGCAGGAGTGATAATATTTTATAACCGGTAAACCACATGTTACCTGCGCTTGTCATATAAAACCTTACAATGACCGTCTTATTAAGCAGTCCAAGATCGATGTTTTAGCAGCTAGGTGCATTAGAACACTCATTTCCATAAATACATTAAAATTAGAATCGATTCTAAAAACTCCTGGCGGGCATCTTTTCGAAACCAGCAAATTTCCTAGAACAGGCTTTCCAATCATTCCGATTTGGGACTTTTGCAAGCTGCATAGGTATTGCAGGTAATTTTACCTGGCTTTAAAATCCCAGTTGGCTGCTGTCCGTCAAAACGTGTTTGGTGACTGAACGAGAAAAACTTCAATGTTTACATAAAGACCTGTCAGAGGCGTAACAAATACATAAATAATCGATACAGAGATGCTGGATGTTACAACAGCATCAATAATATTAAAATAAACATCCTTCGGTTGCCAAAATAAAATGTACAAGCTACCGAAGGCCAATTCCTAACCTAACTGTCAAGCAGGTCCGAACAAACTCAAATATCGCTCACCTGTCCGTCGCCTCTAGATTTCCGATGATCCCACGAACATCTTCAGAACACGCAGTGTTTTAACTATTACTTATGTAATTTGGCAGGCGAAAATCCCAAAATACAGCCATTCACGCACCACAAAAACAAATACTGGGGTTCTTCACATGTGATAAAGCAACAATCGAGCAGATAACCTCTACTACATCGTATAGCACGTTAGAAAAGTGGAAATGCTAGTTACTAATTAAATGTTTTGCTATTATATACTTACGAACACCTTATTTACCCGCACAGCACACACAAGTAATGCTTCGATGGCACAACTTTTTATATCACCCTTTGCGAATTCGTAACATAGTTGGCAGCACGGATCGGAAATCGGAATTCGCAAAAACACCTGTGCTACCTGTTGGGCGACATCGAACTAACCCGGTTAGCGCGGGTTCAAACCAAAGTAGAAACAAGCTGTAAATAAACTGATTTATTTATATAATCTATCTCAGACCTATATACATGTTTAACAAAATTGCTGAATAGCTATTACTAACATATCTCGGAATGTTATGAGTATTATAACTGCCTCAGATGTTGTTTTGAAATCCGAGCTCGTAGATCGAGGATTTGAAGACATCTAAGCACAGTATATTTACACATTGTACAATGTGTAAATATACTGTGATCTAAGGCTGTTGTGATTCATAACATCCGAGGTTTGTTCAATTGTTTATCGATTGCAGCACTGGTTGCCATGTACGGTAAGGGAATATGACTGTAGTTATGACTTAGTTATCAGCCTACTTCTGTATATGTAAACAAAGGCTTAATATCCTGAAACCGATAAAACTATTTAAATGATCAGATAATTTATACATTGATTGCTTTTAGTACGATGTAGCCTTACTAGCAATTTGGTTATTGGTTGAAACAAATCCATCATTACAACCATCAGAAAATAATTTTTTTTAATTATCAATTTGACATTCGGTATGAAACAAACTTATAATTTCTTAATATAAAACTGAGTTTGAGTTTTGAGCGCCAGCTACTGCATGCTTATTTGAAATTTAGTTTCTTTATCAGTGTTAATATAATGATGCCAAGAAAAAGTACATTCTTGTCAAAACTTAGGAATTCTATAGAAATTTTACTTATATAAAGTGTTTCAAAAACATGGTGCCACATTGAAGAAGGTTATGTAAAAGACGTTGAAATATAGAAAAAGCATATACTTAAACTTTTTCATTTAAATCCCTCCACTGCAACTTTTTAACAGACAAGAATTTGATTATACATACAAAAATATGTACCTACCTACTAGAAAGCCTGATTTACTAAAAAGGTTTTTTTTCTTTGATTTGTAGTCTTTTTCGTCAAACCCATATCTTCATGTTTCGTGCAATAAACAGTCACATTTAGCACCTATTAGAGCTTATTAGCACGTATCATAAATAGCTATTATGTTCGACTGTTCTATAAACACTCAATCTATGATACTATTTAGTGTTTATACCGTCTGTTCTATAAAAAAGGCCCCGCCTTCTAGCTACTTTATTATTTATTTTAGACCCAATAAACCTTATATCAAATCAAATGGCACATAAAAACCTACATTTTAACACTATCAAAAAATTTTTATCTTCAATTGTTTCAGAGTGGTGACGTCACGTGCAATTTTTTTAAATGACACTGTATATATTTTTTGACATTTTCTGGTAGAGGTTTTTTTTCTCTTTTCAACAATATAAATATTTTATGCCCTTACATAAGAAAATTTTCGAGAAAAATTAAAAACTTTTTTATCGGTGGGAGGCCACCATACAAAACTATAAACAAAAGTGTAACTCAGAAAAACAAAACAATAAACACTTTAGATTATTCTGAAATCTGACAGTTAAAGCGTTTGGCTACTATTTGTTTTGTTTTTCGGAGTTACACTTTTGTTTACAGTTTTGTATCATGGCCTCCCACTGTGAAAAAATTTTGTAATTTTTCACGAAATTTTTTTTATGCAAGTGCATGAAATATTTATATTGTTGAAAAGAGAAAAAAAAACCTCTACCAGAAAATGTCAAAAAATATATACCGTGTCATTTAAAAAAATTGCACGTGACGTCACCACTCTGAAACAATTGAAGATAAAAAAAAATTGATAGTGTTAAAATGTAGGTTTTTATGTGCCATTTGATTTGATATAAGGTTTATTGGGTCTAAAATAAATAATAAAGTAGCTAGAAGATGGGGCCTTTTTTATAGAACAGACTGTATACAGGGTGTTAATTAAGTACGTAGACAAACTTTAAGGGGTGATTCCTTGATAAATTCTAAGATAAAAAGTTCATACAAACATGGGGCCTAAACGGCTTCGTTTCAAGATACAGGGTGTTAAAGTTTAAACAAAAATTTTGTTTTTCAAAAATGTCGAAAACAGCTGGAGGTATTCTAATGAAACTTGGTGTAGGTTAGTAGTTCATAAAGTGGAATTGTTCGGTCAAAATAAATTTAATTTATTTCCACCAGTTTTTTTGCCAAAAGTTTGGTAGCTATTGTAAGATTGTTTGTTATTAAATAATATTTTTTTACAATTTCTTTAAGCTGTATTTTGAAATCGAAGCCGTTTAGATCCCAATGTCCAATGAACAAAATTCATGTTGCAGATTTTTTCGTTTTTCTCGTAAAGGGTTTATTCTAATAAAAGATACATCTTTTGTATAGTTTCAATGGATGAAGCTAAAAAACTTATCGCATAGATTAGAAAACCGTGGCGTATCAGATTTTTCTAAAATAAGGTAACTGAGGTTGCCCCGATGTACGCCACTGGTGGAAATAAATTAAATTTATTTTAACCAAACAATGACACTTTATGAAATACTATCATACACCAAGTTATATTAGAATACATCTAGGCGTTTTTCAGCTTTAAAAAAAATATTTTGTTTAAACTTCAACACCCTGTATCTTGAAAATGAATCCGTTTAGGTCTCATGTTTGTATGACCTTTTTATCTTAGAAATTGATCAAGGAATCACCGCTTAAAGTATGTCTACGTACTTAATTAACACCCTGTAGTTTAACATTTTAAATTGTACACATCTATCAATATCGTATTTTTGTTCGCAAATTTGATACCTACATATCAAGTTGGGCCATGACAACTACATGTTAACTTTTTTTCTGTCACAGAATAGATATCATATTTATAAACTCTATTTTTTTTTTAGAGAAACCGCGTAGTGCAATTTGGTAGGCGCTGGATTGTATTAAGCAAGTCCTAGGTTCGGATCCTGCGGAGGCTGGAATATTTCCGCAGCCTTGGCAATTGGAATCGGGTTCGGTGAGACCATTCACAGTTGGGCACCAAATTAACTGTGCTCTACTCAGAACCACAGACCTAAGAGATAGAGTAACAAGGTCAACACATCACCAAGACACACACCTTACACAATGGTTGCTGCGTAAGCACAAAAGAAGCGCCCCAACTTTGTAACCCGAATCCGGGGTAAGTTGAGCAGTGTACCGCAAGGTAAATGAGGTTATCGATAATACATATTTTTTTCTATTTTAGCAGTCAAACATCAAGCTTTGTATGCAGCTTGTACATAATGAGACTTTAATGAATTCGTCTTCTTTATTGGACTTGTTACACAAAAACTATTAGCTTTTTGAAAAAAACAAAATGCTAAAAAAGCTTTTAAATGAATCAGCTTTTTAGCAATATTTTTTATAATAAAACTCTCGTTCGTTAACCATGTATAATAATAGTAATTTATGTATTTTATATTAATTGAACCAATCAGTTTGAAAAGAGGCCACAGTAATAGGTACAGGTAGGTCTCACAATTTTTATTTTTGTCATAATTTGGTAGAATTCATGTCCCCGAAACACGCATACGCCAAAAAACTAAGAGAAAAAAAATAGCTTAGTTATAAACAAGACTATTTTGCCGTTCAAACAAGGCTAGAAATTAGTACCTTGTAACAAGACTAGCGATGTGACGTCGCTGCTCTCAGCTTATCTCTGGCGGGCTAAAATGTCCATATATGATCATTGGGGCTTCGTGCATCATATTGTATTTTATTTGTTTGTACAAAAACTATTAGTTTTACGAAAGGACTAAACGACTAAGTTTGAATTATAATAATCTAGACTTTAAGAGTACACTAAAGAGTTGTACATTTTTATCTGTAATAGTTTCTAATGAAACAACAACTAATTGTCTTGCATCCTTTTTTATTAAAAAAGCAAACAATAAACTTCAAAGGGCATATATTTATTTTGTTTAAAATAAAATAATATCTAATTATAACAAAATAAAATAACTTACATAAAGTGGTAGGTACATACATAAGCAGCGGGCAAAATAAAAAGAAGCAAACTAATATAAACATATATGATACATGGTACTTATTAATTAAAACTTCTAAACATATCAAACTTACATAATAATAAATCTATATATTTAAACGTGAGCGTTTTCCTTCAAGATCTATTTTGAGACTTCCACCGGGCCGACTTCGATAATTCTTTTTTTAAATGAAACCCGTGTAGATGTGCACAAAAGTCCTAAATTACAAATAACTGCATAATTTTTAGAGAAAAACCAAAAGATTGTAGCGCGTAAGTGACGTAGCTTTGGAGCGCCGTAACAGTGGAACAAGTAAACTTTCGAAGTCGGCCCGCGGTGTTTCGCTGATTTTTGCAATGGACCACTGTACCTGCTCGAATTTGTTTGGGTAAAATACGGCCTGCTAAATTATGAGAATAACGTCAAAGTACAGTTGCGGCCAAAAAAAAATGGCACAGTTACGTCGATTTTCGCCATTATTCCACCTTTCGTTACTGCATTTATATGCGGCATAACTACTTTGTCGTATTATTTCTAATTTGGAATTGCTTGGCAGATGTCAACTGTTCAAATATGTTGCCATATGACATATTAATAAAACAAATTCAAGCAGCTAAAGTAAGACAAAAATCTGATATAATAGTTGTCCTATTTTTTATTGGCCGCAACTGTACATGTACAGTGAGCGAATATTTAAGAAAAGTTCAATCTTTCCTTTCGAAAAGTAGCGTGTGTGAGTGAATCTTGACTGTACATCAGTTCATTATTAATCGAATGTACCTACACATCGCCCATTATCTTGCAAAATGGAAATGGAGAATATCCCACGATTACAGATGAAAAGGATGCAATTAAAATACCATCTCAACCGGTGAATTACGCTGGGGTCGACTTGAGGGAAGGCTGCTTTTCTATTGGTCAACTTTATCTAGACTGTTTGGGGGTCAGTTCTGCAAACAACTTAGTGGTACTCAAACCAGAAGGGAAAACTATACTATACTATACAATATCATCTACAAAAAAGTACTTTCATCCTCTATTCGATGGGATTGACTTTTACTCACAGATCGTTACATAATAGAATCTGGGGAAAGTAAAAAGTTGTAATTCGCCATATTAGTTCTTTTTACAAATAGGATCAAATTATTTTCAGGGCTTTTCGAAATTCATTCCTCCAAAGGAGATAACTGTAGTAGACCTGTTTTTCTAAGTTCTACAACGAGGAAAATTTTACAGGTGGGAAGCTTAAATTCGACATATTAGTTCGTTTTACAAATCAGATCAAGTAAATTTCAAGGTTTTTCAGAATTCATCCCTGAAAGAGGTTAAATAAGACAAATGTGTTTTTCTACATATCGCCACACTACTTCACTAATCGGAAATCATTTTTAGGGTTTTCCGAAATACATTCCCTCAAAATGGTTAAATAGACCAGAAATGTTTTTTCTAAAAATAGCCACAAAAGATCTACTACAGGCCGGAAATTGAAATTCGGCATATTCGATCGTTTTACAAATTAGGTCAAATCAATTTCAGGCTTTTTCAAAAATAACTTCCGAAAGGGTTAAATGGGGTAGATGTGTTTTTCTAAAGATCGTCACGATATAGATACAGGTAGTAAGTCGAAATTCGGCATATTAGTTCGTTTTACAAATCATGGCAAACCATTTTCAGGGTTTTGCAGAATGCATCTGCTCAAAAGAGTTAAATGCGATAGATCTGTTTTTTAAAGATTGCCTTAACGAGCGAACTACTACAGATAGGAAGTTGAAATTTGGCATATTAGATCGTCTTACAAATAGGCCAAATCATTTTCAGGGTTTTTGGAATTCACTACCAAAGGGGGTTACGGTGTAAATGCTCTCTTAGAGGTTGGTACTGTGTGAACAAACCTTTAGTGCCAATATTCGGTTCGCGCTCATCGAAATTTGTTAGGTTGGCTATTACTTTTTTTGATGGTGCTCGGATTTTGCAAACTCAAGGCGCTTCGGCCTTCGTCTCATTTTTACTGCGAAGCTAACAGCCTGAACGGTTTTTCGCATTCTATAATCTGATGGGGGAGTTAGTCTTCTTTTGATTCTTTGTATGCCCCTCGCCGTTTGGCAAGGTTTTGGTGTAGAAGCGAATATTTGGACATTTAAGCCTGGGGCAATTGGCGGGTTAGTTGCAAACAAGTTTCTGCAAAAAAAAATCCGTGCATAGGGCCCATATTCTCGGGGCGATTTATTTTGAAATTTTATCCGCTCTCGCTTGAAGCGCATGTCACTTATTTAAACGATTTCCTAGCCGTTCCTACCCTACCAGCGACCCTAAAAATTCTCAATTTTAGCCCTAAAAACGAATATTGCGATGAAATCAACAATAAAATTATATCTCTCTTGCCTGAATATGAAAAACAATATTGAGTGCCAATGCAATTGTATTACATAATGACAACATTTTATAATTTTCTATGAAATTTCTAGATTCGTTAAATTTCAGTGGATTATAGCCACATTTCTTAACACTAAAAATAGGATGAATAGATATTCCCTTGAACATTTTATATGTGTCTACTGGTTTAATAGATGAGATAAGATTAATGGTACGCAATTTATTTAAGAACTGCTTAGATTTGGTATTACCGCGTATAGATTAACACATTCTAATATTGCACTGCCGATTTTCTGTGCGCCTATCATTTGCGCTGACAATTAATAAATCACAAAAACAAACTATGGATAAAGTGGGAATATATCGTATTTGCCACAACTCCAGTATTTAGCCATGGTCAAGTATATGTAGCAATATCACGTATGAGTAGTTTTAAAAACTTAAAAATTTAGATTTTACCTAATGGATCCTGCCACACGTTACAAAGAAGTGTTGTAACTTGCAAAATATTTTACAACGGGTCAACTAGTAGTATATTATTTTATGAGCCAATGAATCACTTTTCTCGATGGATCTGTAGCGTTTTTCAGATGAACAAACTGAGTCCGAGAACTACAGATTGGCCGTGAAAAGCCTTTAGCTCCGAATAAAATAGGCAATTTTTTCTCCAAACGTGAAATTAGCTACCTCCAATTAAACATAATAATTATTTTAATTACCAAACGATTTAGATCCAAAAATTTGGAGTTGTAGAGAATGCACTGGAAAGTTGTTGCTATAGATTCCACACAAAATAAACATTGATGTATTTTCTGTGACAGGAAAATAAATTTTCTCTGACTTACAGATTCTTATTTTAAATACAACATGTGACACTTATGACATTTTGAAATTTTATACTAATTTTACTAATACGCTAGTGGCTAGTAAATAAAATATGGTATGCACCACTGGAGATATTTATGTTTTTTACCTTCGGTTGACTTGTCAACCTCGGGGAAAACTTATTCGTATCTCCCTTAATGCATAAATATATATTTTTCGCCAATGATCAGTAAATGCATGATATCACGGACAATTGACGGTCGATAAAGTAACACATTTAATGATTAGGCAGTAACTACATTGACGTAATGAGTAGGCAGTAAATAAATTAATAACCTAAATTATTATGACATAATAAATTTCGAAAAGAACAATATTATTTGTATAGGCCACCTCACTTAGCTGAATGTTTGGTATTGTTATCAAGTGTTTTGTCATTTTCGGAAACCTCAAATAAAGCATTGTATACTTCCCCGAGATGATATCGTAATGGAGTTATGGCATCAATCCTAGTTGACCAACGCGTATCGGACAAAGGTTTTAACGTTAATTTTTCTACATATTTCTTTAATACAGCCCACTTATTAGTTGAGACAGAAAAGAAATTATATCGTTCTTGTACGAGCGAAAAAAAAAAATTATACTCGAAATGTTACATTTTACTGCATCATTTACTACAAGGTTTAAACTGTGATCGCAGCATAGCACGCATATCAGTTTCCTGCTAGTTTTTCGTTTATTTTCTTATTTATGTTCACGGTTTAATTTGTTGATATATTTCTTTGTTTTTATTGAATCCTTGAATTTTGTCCATTTTGAAAACCAAAATAAAATAAAACGTTGTATGTACCACGTGCCTAATCACAATTATAGCTCTCGGGAAATTCAAAGGTTTAAAGCTCCCCGCTTCGCGTCGAGCTTTAAACATTCCTTTGTGCTATAATTGATAATTGAGTATACCCTTAATACATAAATAAATATTATTAGTCATTTAGCTAAAATTACTAGTAAACAATTGAATTATAGTTATTATGCAGTTAGCACGTCAGATTTAAGTTGTTTGACTTGTGATAGTATCACAGGAAAAATAAACGAACAAAGAAAGTTTAAACTTTTTATTTTAAGTAAAATTAACGAAAATAAAGAGGTACTGTTTGGACAGTTTAGTGACAGGCTCACTAAACAAGACAAAGCTGAAAAATAGAAGGTAACTAAAAACTGCGCCTTATCTTTGAGTGTGGTGTCTTAAAAAATAAGGATTGGGAATATGTTAGGGATATTTGGTTTATTTTACAGTTGATTGGTACTATTGGTAGATACCTCGTACAACAATCCTCGCAATAGACTGCCGCTCCACAGTTTTCACTAACGATATATCAGTGGCACGCAAACAAACGTGTGTACTAAGAAACTAAGAGACAAATAAGCCCAAAGGGCTTATTTATAACGTCAGGGAAAGTGTTCAAATAAATTGGGAAATTACCTACCTTCGTTGGGTTAAGTTAAATAAATTCGGAAATTACCTACCTTTGTTGGACAAGTCGGAGTTTCAATTTTTAAAGCGAAGTGGCCGGAAAAAACTTGCCTTCGTTTAAGTGTTTTTCCGTTGATCGTTTATTTATGGGTTTTGTTAATGCATACAAAATCGTTCATTAATAGCCCTTGTTAATGTAAGACTTTTTTTATTTTCTAAAATCGGTTTTTAATGACTCCTATTAATGGATGATTTTTCTATTAATAAACGATTTTAGTATAAGAAATTAAAGCTACCATAAGTTCCAAAACTGTTAAGTGTCAAATTTTTGTGATGCAATAAAATAAAATTGTCTTCAATTAAATAAGATACGATCAACGAAAAAATATTATAACTAACTCGTGTGTTAATAAATAAACATTTTATCTCACAATTGCAACTATACATTACAATAACCAGTATTCTCCATTTATTAAGTATTCTACAAATTTTTTGTATCATTCTTGAAATTTCAGCAGAAACAGAGCACACAAGACCTAGCTGCCGCCCCCTAAACTCTGCCGCCCGGGTGCCGTGCACCGCTTCCACTCCCGCTGGGTAATAATTTAGAGCCAACTGCATGCCATAACAACAAACCGGAAATCCAGTAAAGCCTTTGATATGAAGTAGGTTTTGTGATCAGAGATGATGGGAATTCTGAAAACGAAATTCGCAGAAGAATCAAAATAGCCAGGAGCGCAATTATTAAACTAACAAGATATGGAAACGTCGAGTCATTACTAAAACAACAAAAATGCGCTTGCTTTACACATTTGCTGTTATATGTGTTAAGCATTTGGTTACTGGGCACGTTTCTGACCTCACTAGCTGTTCCCAAAATTCCTTTCTGGCGCTAAGGGCAGTGTCGGCCACCGGGAACGGCGCCAGGACAAGAACAATGGGCTCTGTTTTACGGAATCGACACTTGCAAAGAAATCGCCAGCCCTTTGGACGGGGCATGATCGAGACGGGGGCATTCGCTGCCAGAATCCGAAGAGAGACGCTTCGAACACTAAAACAGCGATCGAATTAATATGTATTCATATTCGGCGATTATATGTTTTTTGTTAATTCAATCTGGTTTTAATTCCTTTATAATTGAACATTAGAAGTGGGATAAAGGGCCTACCTGCCTAGGTAGTAGTCGTGTTTGTTTGCGCTCGTGATAATTAGTGAGTTATGGCTGAACCAGGAAGGGACGTCCTAAATGAGGAGGATTGGCGTTTCGTTCAGCGGCGGTCGACCAGCCAGCGGCGTTCTGTGGATCGATCCATCGATCAGTGATTTTGAATGACATAGATACAAGTATAGCATTTAAAATTACATACGTTTATGTGCCAAGATGTGTAACATCCCTTTTTCGTGCTATCTTCTTCTGTAATACAGAATATGAATATACTCTATCTTTCTTGCAGTTACTAGCACAGCACTCTAGATATAGAACACAGCATGCTTATTTTTGTTTTTCAAAAACGTATGTTGGTTATTGCACCTTGTTATGAACAAGAAATGTCAAACTCACATTTTAGGTGTAAACACATAACCTTAAAGTCGGCTGTTTACTAATTTCAGTATGACTAAATTATGCTTTAAATGCGATAAAGAAGATGATCAACTATTTCCAGGTGATGGCTGTAAAAGAGTGCTGTGCAAAAAGTGTGGAGAAATATCCGAAACCGAAATAAGATGCTTAAAGTTACGTAAGAGAAAACTGCTAATCTTTTGTGAACCATGTAAGGTTGGTGTTTTTCGTGTACCAGAGTTAATTAAGGAACTGCAGCAGCTACTTGAGAGTAAATTTGATCAATGGTGACAATATGTCATGAATGTGCAAATAAGCTGGATATGGGTCACAACGAGGCTTTGATCTCAGAAATGTTTTAACGTCAACAGCGAGCTAAAAATGTTATACTTTTCAACGTTCAACAACCTCATGGTAACTCCTATTCAGGAAAAGCCCACGTAGACAAAAACTCAGTCAAAGAACTGTTGAGATATCGAAGTGGATACTTAATAACTTGAAACTTTTTAGGTTAGAAAAATTTGATATAGTATAATACCTACATCGTTTAGAAGTTATTCTGAATTCTTGTGAAGAAGCAAAAAATATTTTAAGAAACAAGAATAAAATTGCAGTGCCTAATGTGCAAATTAAATCTGATCAGACTCTAGCGCAAACAGATTACTTTAAAAAAATAAGGCTAAAATTGAGCGGTTTAATAAGGAAGGGGTTACTAATAAAACAATCAAATACCTAAATGGTGCTCCTACAATTGTGGATGCCACTTCCCGTAGTAACTCAAAAAACTACTAACTGTGTACTATCAAAATACTCGTGGCCTTCGGACCAAATTACAGTTACAAATTGCAGTAACTACCAATAGTGATTATGATTTAATAATTTTTACTGAGGCATGGTTGCAGAGTGACATTTCTGATAATGAAATGGGACTCTCGAACTACACTGTGTTCAGGAAGGATCGGAATAGTAAAACTAGTGTTTTTAGTAGAGGTAGTGGTGTTTTGATAGCTGTTCGGAACCATCTCTGCAGTAGCCATATTTATGTTACTAACACTAATGTTAAACACTTGTTTGTAAAAATTTCCTGTCAGTCAACTTATCTTATAGTGGGTGCAGTTTATATTCCACCGAGGTCTGCGGGGGATATACGTGTTGTCCCCAGAAATTTTGAATACGAGCATTTCAATGCATTACTTGGCGCTTAGTTACTACTCTCATTTTTTGCTTAGCCGAACCAAATATTTTAATTCACTAAGCAACGGAAAATAATTAGTAATTTCTAGTTTTTACTGATTTTGTAATAAAATACGGAATCAAAGTCAAAAATAGTTACACGATACAAATTATACTTAAATTCTAACAAACACAATATTAACCTAATGAATAACAAATAGCTAAGTTCATTTTATTAAATGTTCAAAAACATCTTGTTGAGCCAGACAATATCCCAGGCGATCATAAAATTCTGGTCTAATTTCTCTTAACATCGCAAGAGTGATATTTTGAGAGGCTTCAAGAAGTTTTATTCAGGGCTCATCCACGTTGTTATCTCTTTGATGCTGATGGGTATAAATTGTTTGTGGCCCAAAAAAAAAATATATATATATTTGGGGACAAATCAGGAGATCTTGGTGGCCATTTTATGTCTCATGTGGTGCTAATAATACGATAAGGAAATATTGATTTAAATATTCCTTAGCCACATTGTGAGCAGGACATCGGTCGTGCTGATACCAGATGTGGGCCATATCAATGTTTTGTAAGCCTTGAACTGCTGGTATCACTTGCTTGTCAAGCAGTTGCAAATACTTTTGGCCATTGAGGTTCCCGTCAATAAAAAATGATCCTATAATAGTGTCCCCCAGTATACCAGCCCAAAAGTTAAGTTTTTGGGGGTATTGAGTTCTTAAAATTATTGTTTGGTGACTGTTTTCTTGGGACCAGTATCTCACTACCGAAGAATTATGACGACCATGTAACAGGAAAGTCGATTCGTCACTAAACAGAATATTTCTAAGAAATTCATAATTATTGTTTACTCTATCCATCACATCTTCACAAAATTCCATTCGACGACCATGGTCAGCTGTGAAAACCTCTTGTGTCGTTTTAACTTTGAAAGACTTGAAACCATTCCTTTTAAGTAGTCTATGCACTTCTGATTTTCCGGCATTAATTTCTGGATTTTCTGCAAGGGTGCTTGTTGACAAAGTGTCATTTTCTGTTATCATATTGCGAACCATAATTTCCCGCATTTCAGCTTCTTCATTTTGAGGCTTCCATTCCTTTGAGCACTTACATGATGGATTTCCAGAATCAGTTTCCTCAAACAAATGTTTAACATTGAAGACCGAACTGGTGTTTACTGTCACATCATATGCCATAACAAACAAATTATTCGCGATTTCATTCGTGGAATGACCTCGATAAAACCATTTAACAATTTGAGTTTTCTGTTCTGTTGTCAACATTTTGAAAAGAAAAATTAACCACTTATGTGTATCATATTTGAAGCTATGCATAAAGTCAAATTGACATGCACAACCAACAGTTTAAAAACGAAAGTGAGAAACACTTTCTGCAATTACTGCGACTACTTATTGTCTGGGTAAATTATTATACAACATTGTTAGAATGTACTTATATAAAAAATAGTGAGTACTACTTAATGGATTTTATTATTCCAATTTAACAAAAACAAGAATATAATTCCATTTTATATATTCAATTCATATGTATTGTTGCTTATCTAGTTCTACAACCAGTTACTAAAAAGCAGAAATTGGGAATTGATCCACTTATTTGTCCAAAAATACAAGAAAATTTATTAGAAAATGAGGAAAATAGCACACCAAGATATAGTGCGTCTCCCGATGGGGTAGGTACTACACTCTTGTAAACTATCGAATTTTTTATTCTTCAGGAAAAAGTCGTTCTTGATAAAAAAATTTACTTGTCTTAGGAAGTCACAGTGATTAAACTTATGATAAAGTATAAAAAACATTAAAAAAAAATTTAAATGTAATATTGAACTTAAGCAAAGTACTGACTCTTATTTTTAACTTTTATGAAAAATTTTATTTAACAAAGTTGTTACAAAACTGAAGAAAAGCTCAACTATGGAGTTTGGTTAAAAATAACAAAACTAACTTTTTCCTAAGAAAACTAAATTTTTGAGGTCGATCTAGAACTCTTTTATACTTTCTCATTCTTGACAGAAAAAATAGTTCGAGTGAGAACAGTCAACAGTAAAAAAATCAACTATGTTACGAACTTTCAACATAAAGATCTACTAGAACTTACACATTTTCTAATCTTCTAACTTCTTCATACACATTCATATCTTTCTTTATGGTGACAAATTCAAACAAGCTCCTGTCATATGACACTGACAATTTTAACGACAAGTTAAGATGGCACCTTTAAAAAAGCTCATAAAGCAATAAATCGAACCAGATTGAGGAATGGGATGAGCATATGGGTCTTGCTCAGAAAAAAAAATCTGCGATACTGAAACAATAATTAGAAGAAAACAACGCACAACCAAAATTTTCGAAAATTAGGGTATCTTGATATTTTCACCGCTTAGTTTACTATGAAAGCGCTGGTACATACATGTTTTCTATAGCAACCGGCACAGAACTTCAGAAAAAGTTATCTTCGTGCAGCATTGAAGGTGGAGTTTTCCATTTTAAATAGTAACCATGTGTTAATACGCAGGTTAAATGAATCAATGCCGTTTGATCCTAACTCACAAGACCAACCGAATTGTGTACAGGTAGGTGTAGGTATATACAAACCTACCTGCGCTAAAATTCTTAAGGTTCCGCGCCAGTTGCTATATTTTTTTGATAGTATACATATCTATATATTTAGCATGTGAAAGGTTTTCTTTCGGCACCTATTTTGAAACTTCCACCAAGCCGATTTATATATTTTTTTTAAATAGAAGTCGCCACCATGTGGGTTTGCAAATATATACTGCTCAACAAATGAACTGAAGCATTTGCATATATTGGTGCAATTTTATGAATATTTCCAAAAACAGTCATTGCATTTTTGGTAACCTTTCAGGATTGTGTCACTATAAAAAGCATTTCTTTTCGTAATTTTGTTTAAATAAAACTAAGTCCATTAATAAAATATTATCATTTGAAAATTTAGAGTTTTTCCCAAATGTTGATAGCACATTGCATACAAAGTATGCCAAAAAATTGTAAATATTCCAAAAAGACTCGAAAAACTCTTAATTTCCTTTATTTCATACTGATGTCAAAAATGGCATTTTTTGGATTACTTCCAGTACAAAAAATGGAACATTCAAGTCTTAGTACATTAAAGTAAAATATTAAAGTTCAAGTACTTTAAAATTATACGTCAGTTGTTAACATTAAATTTGAAACGATTTACAACTTTTTATTTAAAATTCATTAAACTTGCAGTATGAAATAAACTGTTGTATTCACCACGAACGAAGTGTTTTTAAAGGTCCTCGCAAGTAATTCCGTCCTTGGCCTTTAAAATGTCACTTTTCGTTCTAGATAAATAAACTACTATTTTTTGCTCTTCCTCTTATTTTTGTTAAATAGTATTTTTTATAATGGTATTGTTTTTTAATGGGTATTATTTAACAGTCTACCAAATTTACCCAATCTTTTCGTGCAAAAAATACTTTCGTTTCCCTAAAATACTAAATGCTCACCAAAATTAAGAAAATACATAATCTTACAGCGACAACCAAATATTGATATCATGCTAGTCTCTTATATTATTTGTTCCTAAAAATAACTTTTGTTGGCTAAAAATGCTAAATGTTCATCAAATTTTATTCCACATTTAATTCTAACATGGTACCCAGATATTTAATTTTCGTCAGTGTCTTATATTTAGCAGTTAAAAAAACTATTTGTTTAAAAAAATACACAATGTTTACTATATTTTATACCACATTCAATTTTAAAAGTATTCCCAGATTTATAATTCTTGTTAGCCTAAACTAACAAGAATTATAAATCTCATATTTAGATATCACTTATAAGAAAAATCTATCATTTTTATTCGGTGTCGTTTATAAATGGGGACATAGAAATAAGTCTGAAGAATTCTTGGAAATAAATCAATATATATATAAAAATCTAACACAAAATTCACAAAACAAAAATGAAAATGAAACTTATTAAGTAATTTCATACGGCAATACACTGGTTACACTCACTGTAAAAGCTACAAAGCACAGTGTGTGGCTGAAAGCTGAAGCCTGCAAGAAGTTTGTCTGGAAGCGACAAGGAGAAATGCCCGAGTTTATTTCATTTTTGGAGTAACAGAATAATTATTGGACGCACAAGTAGTTTTTTCGAGAGACTAAATATAAATTAATAGCGCAAATATGTATTATGTACGGCACGGACGCATAACTTGAGCGTTCTAAATTTGGTGAACATTTAGTAAAATCGATAAACATATGGAATTTAAAATGTAAGCAATGGTAAAACAATACGCAACATAGCTATTTTAGTGGTGCTGTTCCCATTTCCCGGAGTATAATAATTCGGGTTCCATTAAGATTTTTTGATGTTTATTAAATTTTTTGGTGAACAGCGCTAGGGATGTATGATTTAATTTGGTGTACATTATATTTGACCCCTTTTTTAATTGTATTAATATGCTTCAGTTGATATTATCCAATTATAAAAATACAAAACTTGTTTTAATTAGAATAGTTTGTAAGTATATGTAGTAAATCCCTGTTATTTTTATAAACCAAAACATATTTCAAATAAATTTGATATTTAAATAGCAGCTTTGTGCTTTATTATATGTATATCCACATATGTATCATGTACAAAATATATTCACAATAAGCATTACTTAAGTATCTTTAATTTCATTGCAACGTTGAGAAATATTTTAATTTGAAGCATTGCCATATTACTATTTTTAATTTTTTAGTGTGACACAACAACCTTTAAATGAAAAACGTTATAAAATCTAACTCGGAAAAACTTGAAAAATTCAAGAGAGATTGAAAACTTCACAGCCTAACACAGGAGTTTATTTATTTATTTATTTTTCAATATAATCCCTTTTTATGCTGCGATCCCAGTCTGATAAAGCTTCGTCCTGGTTTTTAAAATACCCCGTTATGGCTGCTACAGCTTCTTCCGTGGACAAAAATCTTTGCCCTCCTAGGTGTTTTTGAGCTTCAGAAATAGATGGAAGTCTGAGGGAACATTGAAGTACCAATTCAAAACCGTACCGATGAATTTCACCCATCGCAACTGTTGATGTTTACGCCAAAGCTTCATTTTGATGGTGTAGGATACGTTTCGTTAGCATTTCAGTTTGCTTTCTTTGAATTTCTTCACGAAGTTGATGTAAAAAGTTAGAGTAGTATTGTCCTGTTATGGTTTGATCCTTAAGAAAGGAATCCACCAGCAATATTCCCATCCCATCCCTAAAACCAAAGCCATCACTTTACTAAAGGACGGCACCACCATTGCTTTTTTGGGAGGTGGTGAGCCCTTATGCTTCCACTGTTTCGACTGCTGCTTTGAGTTAGGCTGATAATAGTGAATCTATGTGTCATTGGTGGTAGATAACAAATCTTTAAATAAAATTATTAGGATCAGCCTCATAACAGAGTAGCGACGTTTGAAAACGAACACGTTTCTAATCAATTATCAGAAGCCAAAAAGCCCACCTCGCAACAACTTTCGACTTTCCTAACTCATTACTTAAAATGTTTTGAACCCGTTCATAGGATATGCCCACAGCCTCTGCTATTTCTCGAACCTTGATTCGCAGATCTGCCATGCCCGTATCGTGAATCAAATCGATGTTTTCTTCAGTGGTAGCAGAAGCAGGTCCTCCACTGCGAGAATCATCTTCAATGCCGTTTCTTCCCCTGTTTCAATTCGGCTGCCCACTTTTTGACCATTGTGTATGGAGGACAATATATTCCCAAAACGTTTGCCATGTCTTCATGAATTTGTCCTTTTTGTGCACACATTGCTCCACAAAATTCCACAAGTCTCAAATTAACAGAATAACGTAAAACTTTGCATAAAACCAATAACAGTGCCCATAACCTCACTACGAATAATTGTAGCTATAATGTTGCCGTCTCTCTGTCATGTAAAATTTTCAATCTATTCGCATAGAAACTTTCTGCAGTACATATGGGGTGCTCATTATTTTGAAATTAATTGAAAAATACATGACTCATTGGTGTCTGTTTGACATATCTGTCACAACTATAACATCTTGACAATTTCAATTTTGGTGCTTTTGCTTCAGGGTTGGTAAAGTAACTGCAACAAAGATAAATACATACACATTCTTTTGCTTGAGAAAGAGATGATAGCAAAAAAGTATGTCGTGGATATGTTGGATCATTAGATGAACCTTGTGTTTGTATCTATATCCTTCAAAATCACTGGGATCGATAGCACCAGGCTCGCCGACGACGAACCCGAAGTCCACGCGCTGATCCTGGAAAGAAGCGGAGGACCGGATCGTCGGAGCGGTGGGTCTCTCGGCGTTCTCAGGAAGGTGATGCTGGATTGTCATCCCGTCAATCGGATCCCTCAGGACGACACCGGGAGGTATCGAGGCGCTCTTGCGGTGAAGAGCGAGGACGGATGCAGAGGTCGTCGGAAAGCGTGACAACAGTGTCACAATTAGGCGATGCCATTCTTGAAGAGTTATTTCACAGGCACAACTTGTGACTAACACAGAGAAGGTGGTCGACGTGACAGAAATCTGAGCACGAATGGAAGGACACATGAATCGCTATCAGAATGAACAACAGCGGAGATTTGACCAGAAAAGGAGTCAGTCTCGTCCGTACCTCGCGGGAAAACTTGTACTGCTGCGTATTACGAGTACTCATTTCCGGATTTCAAAGGTGTTGGGAGACGACCAATATGAGGTGTCAGACATCCCAGGCAGTAGTCGCTTTCAGTTGAGGTATCACAGCGTGGCTGGTGTGGATAACATCAGGGCATGGATCCGATTCGAGTAGGAGAGTCGGATGATAATGGAGAGTGGTAAGGGTCAGGGGTATTTTGTTATTATCTTGCTATGGGCTTTCGGCGGTAACACTTTGTGGTCAAGTAACAGGTAACACATAGTGCTGTTTTTGGCGGTATAACATTGTGGTCAAATGGTAGTGGTATTCACATCATATGCCTGGGGTCACTGAGGTATGCGGGCGCAAGGCTACTGGTGACGTAACCAAATTTTTAATTATTATATGTATATATTTTTTCCCAACCCTTTATTAATTAATAATAAACTGGGCCCAGTGTATTGCATTCTATTAGGGTATAGGTTGGATTGCTGTTACCTAAGGAGTGCAACCTGCCGTGTTCATCTTTTATTCTATTTTATTTGCCAAGGTGCTCTGTCTCAGACATTTTGTACAAGTTTCAGACTTCCGTGCCGTGTTATCTGAGTGAGGACATTCAGTTCAGTCAGGAAAGGCCGTGTTAAGGATTTGGTTACTGGGCACGTTTCTGACCCCGCGAGCTGGTCACAAAATTCCTTCCCGTCGCTAATGGGTTGAAGTGTCAGTGGACGGGGCATGATGGAAACGGGAGCTTTCGTGGCCAGAATCCGAAGAGAAACTCTTTGAACACTAAAACAGCAATCAAATTAATCTGTATTCATATTCGGCGATTATATGTCTTTTGTTAACTCAATTTGGTTTTAATTCCTTTATAATTGAACATATGTCTCATAAACATAAACTGTCAAGGCTAAAAATCGAAAGAGACTGATTGCTTTTGAGATGTGGCGTGTGGCCAGTGACATACTGCAGAAACAAATTTCGTGAAACTCGTTGCATAAAACACGAAACTTGTTTCATTAACTCATAGCTCATGTATTCAAATGAGATGGTGTAGAGTGCAGACTGACGTTTCTAAAACATGAGAGCGGAAATAGTTGCTTATACAAATTCCATGCAAGGCCGGTGACACACTGGAGAAACAAATTTCGTAAAACTTATAGATGAAACTAATCACATCGAACTTGGTTTCTTGTGCAAATCACACTTATGAAACTTGTTAAATTGAATTTTAACGGGGAGACGAGGTACACAATGGATCAATGTAATCAATTTTCAACGTAGTGCTTCTGTCGTTGGTATAGCATTCTGGGAGTTTAAAGAATTTTTAAGGACAAGCTTGCCAAACTTTTGCCTGTTCATGCTACTAACCACTATTAATAACTTAATAAGCATCAACTAATTCCCAAAACAAATACGAGCCCAGAATCACATCATTTTGCCCACTTAAGATTTTTCAGGTATGTTTATTTAGTACCCACAAAAGAAAATCTTTTTGGGCAATATTCTTACAGCATAATTGTAGGAATTTTTAGCAGTATTTTAAACAGCTTTAGCAATAACAAATTACAAAAAATAGTCGGGGAATGGTAACTTAAAAATAAATTATCGATTTATTTCATTTGGTCCATATGATCAAAATATCATTTCGTTCACCGTAGCATGTTTTGGTTGAAGTGAAACAAGCTGTTTGTTGTTTAATAACATGTTTACAGTCTGGTAATTCCTGTGGCAAAATTTCCAAACAATTGCAATTATCGTATTATAGTGTATGAAATATTGTGAAACTATAAAACAACAGGATCCATAGCAGAAAAGACAAATTTGGGACTAACTCCAAATATTACTCCAGCAAATATAAGAGCTTTACGTATCTGGACCAAATGACATGATTCTGGGATCGTATCATGAAACAGATCATGTTCTGTTAATACATGAAATTTGTATAAACAACAGTTTCCGCTCCCCTGTTTCAGAAACGTCAGTCTGCACCATCTCATTTGAATGCATAAGCTATGAGTTAATGAAACAAGTTTCCTGTTTCATGGAACGAGTTTCACGAAATGTATATCTCCAGTTTGTCATCGACCTAACAGGATATGCTCTGTTTCATGATATTTGTTTCGTAAATTAGTTGAGTTTTGATGCTTATTAATAGTGGTTATAGTTGTATGAGCAGGTAAATGGTAAGCTTGTTTGTTCTTCAATATTCTTTAAACTTCCTAGGATGTTGATGCAGTCCCATTGTAACGAGGAAGGGAGTTCTTGATTTATTAATTTCTACCTCGGGTTAGCTTAAATCGGAGAAAATGTTCACTCAAACTCAAATATATATGGTCAGGAAAACACAATCTATATATAACAACAGTATAATGTTTTAACTAGTTGTACAAATTACGAATTGCTAAGTACATTAAATAAAATTAGCAATTTCCTCGGGGGCTGTGTCTTTTTGCTCCTTGGTAAGCTGTAACCCATTTAGCAGGTAGGTGTGGGTGGCGGCTGCATTCGGCGAAGAGCTAAGTAGGTATTTCGGCCCTGTATGTCGAATCTCGTAGCGCAACTTCGATTTCAGGAGATGTTTAGTATATTTAATAAAAAGGTGAATGCAAACTCTCTACCAAATACTTTGCTTGTACTAATTTTTTCCAAGGTCAAAACCTATTGTTCTTGTACTTAAGTTGTAGATAATAAAAATGTAAAATTACATTGTACAACACTTATTTACAACTTACTAGTTACAAGACTAGTACTATTATAGTATATTACGTTACAAGATTGGTAAGTGTCATAAAAAAGGCCGAAAAAAGTTAGAAGAACGAGGTCCGAAGGGCCGAGTTTTGTTATTTTTTAAGAACTGTTCCAGTAAGGCACTTAACGGTCGAGTCTCGGATAACATGTTTTGCGCTATCAACTAATAAAACTGAAACTACCGTTGAATACGACAAATATTGTTTGCCTAAATAGTGGGTGATAGTTGTTTCTATAGTAACTAAACACAAAACAATGTTCTACGACAGTCCCAGGACAGTTATATTCACAACGGGCTTGTTATTTTGGAAAAAAGGTTCCAGTCTTCTTTCGATGAACGTGTCCATGTGTACCAACCCAGAAGAACGGGATACGATGAACCGCTTCTCAGTAAACGTTTGGGGGTGAATAAGTATCGAGAGATTAAAAAAATCTGATCCTCTGGGAGCTGTGGAAATTCAAACGTATGAATATGTTGGTGGCACTGTAAGTCTATGTCAAATTCGAGGTTAGCAGGTTTGGTTTTGCGTTAATTTGACATAGACTTACAGTGCCACCAAGAACACTATACTAAGGACACGCAACTCCCGTTTCGAAGCGGACCGCTAAAAGCTGACAAGTAAGGCGGCCGTGGTGTACAATTATTCATTCACAAAACTCGTGAACTGTCAATGTCAAACATTTGCTGAGTGTAACTGGATATTCGGATATGTTTTAACAATTAATAACACACTTGAAATACACTCCATTGGATTAACAACCGTAAACTGACTTTTAACCGCGATTACAGGTTAATTTAGCTCGCTTCCAACTCTCGAACACCAGTACACGCTGTCGACAGCGCCGCGACGGCTATCCCCGACATAAGGGCCGCTTTTATATACAGCCGTCATAGGAAGTTGCATCTCCTTAGTATAGTCTTCTTGAGTGCCACCAACATATTATTCTACGCTAAAATTTCCACAGCCCGCTGAGGATCAGTTTTTTTATCTCTCGATACTATAGATCCAGGAGTCTGTGCTGTATTTGTGGAGTGACTAACAGCTCTAGGATATTGTATCTTGGAGGAGGTCATGACACCCTCTGTAGTGCCGGTATTTAGTAACGACTACACGTTTCAACAAGTAAGTACTAAAGCAATTTTGTTAATATATTGAGTTATTCTGCAAAGAACAACTGCCCAGTCCACATTGCTAGATTGGTTATTCAATATTTCGAAGAAAACAACATTGAAGTTTTGTGATGGCCTTCAAGAAGTCAGGACTTGAATCCTATCGAGAACATTTGAGAGCTCGTGGCAAAGAAACTCCAAAGCCGCCAGCACCAGCTACAAAACCAAGACGAACTGAAGCAGATGATTGTTGAAACGGGGGGGGGGGGGGGGGCGTGAGTCCGGAATACACAAGATCCTTTTAGTCTCCTCGATGCCGATACGTTTACAAGAAGTTGTAGACCGCATGATGCTATGGCAAAGTATTAGCGTTCATATCTTCAGTTTTAATCGTATTAATCGTTCTAATCCCCCCAATAATTATTTATTATTTACCCCTTGTTATATTTATTAATTTTACTTTTGTTATTTAAATTATTGGTTACTTGATCAAATTAATTACATAAAATTCATCATTTACTTTCAATTTTATGTTTAATGACAGCTTTACTAAAGCCTGATTTAACCAGCGCCAAACCATTTACGTACGGTGCCTGATTTAAGTGTCCCGGTTTTTTATGCTCGTCGCCAGTATACTATTGTTACAAAAAATAGGACAAGGTTTTTTCAGCTCAACGTTTAACTGGCAACTGAGAAGTGATAAAATTTTTCTGAAACTTTTGTTTCAAAAGCTAGGATTATTTCTTGATTAGAAAACAGTATAACTATTCGACAAATTACACATTTATCTAGTTTTATAATTGTTTGTATTGTAATTTTTGATATTAAAATTGGATATCACATGTGATAGGTTTGAAATATTCACATGACAGTTATGATTATGTATGGTACAAGTGAATACGTTTTTATACCAGTTAGCATATTGTTATGATATGCAAAAGGTAGTTTTAAAATATGGATGATAGAAATGATAAATTTGGAAGGTTAATTATAATCAAATTCTAAAGGGTTTAATAAAGATTGGGGGTAAAGTTCAATAAGAATGATAAAATTAATTAAGACAATGAGTAAGGTAATTTGAGGTATAAATGGCAACTCAGTATTCAAATTTTGATGGTTGTAGTTCATTTTAATAACTTTCAAGCCAATGTTACAATTGACAAATGTATTTGTTATAATAATAAGAATTGATAGCATGTAATAATAGGATATTTAAAATTTATAAGAGGGCAAGAAGAATTGTATCTAATAGAAATAAAAATGTTGTTTAGTCAGTTGTAAAAACAAACTCGTAAAAAATATACAAATAATCTTGAAATGTTTAATTTTGATCAATAAAAGTAAGAAATTTAGTATTACAAAGTCAAGATAATAATTATAAAGGATATCAAATTAAAGAAAACTTGTTGGTAAAAGTGTTGGAAAACAAAGAATTGATGGTTCTAAGTAAGGAAGACATGTTAGAAGTTGTTGAGGAAATTCATACAATATTTTGACATTTGATGTCATTATACAGTCAAGAATTAAAATAAAAATTTAAACTTCAACTAATAGAGATCTAGATTTGGCGAGCCACCCTGAAAAAGAGTACTTAATTGAAATAATTGATTTGAAAGTAATTCTAGGTTTCTAATATGGTGCATTGCATTAATTAAGTGCAAGCTCAAAGTAAAATAGTCACTACATAAATTATATGACTAGTTCAAATGTGGAGCTATCACTAAACAAAACAATATATTTATTTTGTTAGTTGCTATGGCTTCTGGATTTAGAATTTGTCCTAGTTATTTTGATAGCAATCTTATATTACAAGAGCCGATGCCGCCGGTTGCCGGCGGCCATATATCTAATACTTACTATATTGCTAGCGGCTATGAGTGGGAAACTCACCAAGGAAGTGAGACAGACAACCAACTCTTCAATGTATAATGGTGAGCTGTGCGCAAGCGCGGCGGCGTCGTCCGCCCAATGGGGAAGTGGTCAAGTTTAAAATTCTCTTCTAAAGGCGGAGTTCGTCTCACGCATGCGCACGAGGCGCGTTATACTCTAATTGAGACTATGTCGGCGCCGTAATGTTTTCTGACGTTTCTAGGCCCTACTAGCAATATATGTGTATTATATATATGCCGGCGGCCGTCCAGGCGTAAGCAGGCGCGCGCACACGCTGCATGAACGGCCTGCATGCTAGCAAGTGGCGCGCGCGCACGAATGGCGAGACCGCATTTGTATTGTTAACGCTGGCAGGGCCGGACGTAGGCTGGCTACCGCCTTGAGCAAGCATTTTTATTGTTAACCGTTTCTTTACGCTGGCCGCACAGACGTAGGCTGGCCACGAGTTCTAGTAGTACCATAGACACCGAATGTTGTGGTCATATGGTCAAAGTCCTACTTAGAATTTTGCTGAAAGGCTGAAACCAAAATGTTTCAACCGCAGCAAGATATCTGTTACATGCTACAATAAGTAGGTTTTCATCCGCATTTTTTATTCTTAAAAAGTTCACCGAGTCACCATGGTAGTGTCGAATAAAAACACAACTCACACGCTTTGTCGCAAATTTGTATGTCAACATAACGTAAAATGTCTAATGCAGCATGTCAGAAAAAGTTTCACCGAACAACATTTTTATACGTAGCTATAAGTATAGTTTGTTCACATCTTTGTTGCATTTTGCCTTTAAGTCGGAATACATGAGATAACACTTTCAAATGCGAAGTTGCTATATTTAAGTAAATCAGGAAATAGAACTTTAATAATTTTTATCTACGACAGTGTCTTTTAGTTGGCAGTTTTAAGTTTGTAAAACGACTGTTTAATAACATGTTTTCATTAGTTCACGTAGTCAGTAGTAACGTGTTTAAAAGATTTCATTAGGCACGTTGTCAGTAGCAACGTGTTTTAAAATTTTTAAAACACGCAAAATTACGACCGGTTGCTGGTAATCCTAATTTACATTAAAAAAATATTTACCGTGTTTTCTAGATTCTATCGTAGATAAAATATTGTACAATACACATGCGTAAAGCATCTTTAGTTACTCGCGAGGCTTAAAACGCTCATTCACTCGCGTTTTAACTCTACCCCGCTCATGCCTAAAGAGTAGCTTTACGCACTTGTATCGTAAATTACTATTATCTATGATAGTGTGTAAACTTTACTTGTAGTTGGTAGTTTTAAATTTGTAAAACGACTGTTTAATAATATGTTTTAATTAGTTTACGTCGTCAGTAACAAAGTGTTTAAAATGATTTCATTACGCACGTCGTCAGTAGCAACGTGTTTTAAAATTTTTAACCACACCAAATTACGGCCGGTTGCTAGTAACCCTAATTTATATCTAAAATATTTTGTTATATTTACCGTGTTTTCTAGATTTTGTCGTAGATAAAATATTGTACGGTACACATGCGTAAAGCGTTTTGAGCCACTTGCGGGGCTTAAAACGCTCGCTCATTCGAATTTTAACTCAGTCCCACTCGTGACTAAAGACTGACTTTACGCACTTTATCATAAATTACTATTATGGATCCAGTTTCAAAAGTGTGTAATTGAAGACATTTTTAATTCAGTACATGGAAGGTCTTCTAATGCTTTACAATTTAATATTTCCCCACATGCACTATCAAAATAAATATCCCAGCTGGCAATAATATTCGATTCTGTCAAGTGACTGTAAATTTGTTGGAAGTTATACAGGTTATACAACAAAACTAAAATTACAGTTCTGTTTAAGCGCAACTTGATAACAATAAAGCAAAGCCAACTTTCATGCAAAAAAGGTGTGAATCTATTATACAAACTCGTACTATACGTGTTGCACTTGACATATCAAACTTGGCCTACGGTCTCATTTGATAATTTTTATGTCGCGTACAATAAACAAATAAACAGTCACTTTTAACAGTTGTATCACAAAGAGCTGTTTTTTCATGAACTGTCAAAAAAGGTAACATAAACTCAATGCTTTCGGTATGCAAACTTTGCCTTTTTTAACATGGCGAAAAATAGGTTATTTATTTACCGTACTATTGATGGCGTGCGATAAAGTAGGAATTTCGCGCACTAGGGCGCGAAACAATATTGATATTCTTTTTTGGCGGTTGTAGAAAAAATGTTTGTATTTCCTGAGCGAAATCAGTATTTTTGACGGACTTGAATGACTCATTTCGCGCATTAATACAAAAAAAACTATTTATACCGATTATGTTTCTGGATTAATTATTTAAATTGCGAATCAACAGAAATCGCGAATGAAAAATTATGAATTGCAAGTTTATTTGTACTACTGCACTTCCACCTATAAAATTTAATCAAAAATGATTCAGCCTTTGTGACTGTAGCTCTAGTACAAAGTGGGAAAAATTGGATGTTTTCATACGGAATCGCGGTAACTATGCGAGATATGGAAAAGTAAACCCCCATCCTCGATCTCTCTTTTCCAGAAAATCTTAGTGGTGAAAACCAAAATGGGATATCATCTTTTGTTTTCGAGTTCTAAACAAAAGTTAAATTTTTCGACATTTCGTTTTGTAGCTGTATCTCGCTTATTTATGAAAATAGAGAAAATTAATTTTTACGTTTCTCAGGCACTTTTTACCCTAAAGTCGTATTTTTTTGTATGGAACTCTTAGTTGGCTATGGCATCATGGAAAAGGGGATTTCTTTTATTATATATGTGACATATATCATAATATATACTTAACATAAATATATCATAAATTTGGACACATGTAGAAATTTTTTAGTATTCATTTATTAAAAAATCTGGTGTGATACACGCACACAACTTCCTTTTACAGTGATCTTATAATTAACCAAAAATTTAATTTTTAATTTTTAAGCATTTGTCAAACATTTTCAAAAATTATAAATTCTGCAAAAACGGTACAAAATAGAGCGTTAGTTGAAGAGACAAATTTTCTCTAGAATTTTAAGCTGGATTCAAAAATATAATAATATACCGGGTGTTTTATTTAACATAGGAGTTAATAAAAAAATAGAAAAAAAAAACAAAAGAAACCCATTTTAGAAGTATTCAACTGGAAAATCACCTATCTCACATCAATACACATTCAAAATGTAATAAAAATGTAAAGTTTGAAAAAAATCGTTACAGCCGTTTTTGAAAAAATCGAAAAAAACTGAAAAATCACAAGAGTAAACACCTACTTCCGGTTATGCGATTTTCTTCAAAAGCTTGCTGTCGCATCTACATAGTACACAAAACTTATATATGAAGTTTCAACACCGTACCGCTTTTCGTTTTTGACATATTCTGTTCACAGACAGACACACAGACAGACAGACAGACCAATGAAAAAAAATATGTTTTTTTGGGTTCAGGGGATATGTCCATTGCGCTTAAGATTAGGACGAGTGCGTTAGCACGAGCCTAATCGAACACGCGAATTAGTTACAATATTTTTTTCTTGATCGTATCTTATTAAATACGAGACAATTTTATTTTATCGCGTGGCAAAAGTTTGACACTTAAAAGTTTTGACATTCATGGTAACTTTGATTTCTTATACTAAAATCGTTTATTAATAGAAAATCATCCATTAATAGGAGTCATTAATAAACGATTTTAGAAAATAAGAAAATCATGTATTAATAAGGGCTATTAATGAACAATTTTGTATGCATTAACGAAACCCATAAATAAATGATCAACGAAAAAATAGTATACTCAGTGCCTTAGAAATAGTATCTAGTAGAAGGATCTGTATGTTGCTTGGTATGATGTTGTCCATACGGAGTTAGTAGCATTGGATCAGTATCGCTTTCCACCTGAAGACCTAAGGAATCGACTACGGATTCTATAAAAAAATGTTGGCCTGAATCTACTTGGTAGCTATTTCCATGTTTTTCATTTTCTTTGTTGCTCACTGCAGCAACTATGTCTCGTGATTTTTATATACAATACCTGATCGAAAGTAACAATGCAAGTTTTCATGTTCCGTTTTTTTTTTGAGTATTCAATTGACGTATTTATGGCAGTGTACAAGTTGTTGTAATCACTTGCATCAGAATTAATAAATGGCAAAAAATTAATCTTTGATGGATCGAATAGTTAATTGTTGGTCAACATATCCATAAAGCCATTCCAGCCTAGAAAAACACCACTACTTTTATATTTTAGAAACATCCAAAAATTATTTAATTTTGTTGCAAAAGTAGCTGATAAATTTGGTCCTTCTTCTGGTATATTTATAATTATTTTTTTAACCCTGCTCCTGTTGCTTCAGTGTTATGTCATGAGTTTCACGTTAGCTGTTTGAACTATTTGAAACTCTGAGTGCAGTTCACTTAAATGTGGAAATGGTTTACGGTTTTTTAGTTCAGAAGCAGGTGTAATAATATAAATTGATCCTAAAAAGTGAAATGTATCTCTGCCATCTAAAGTATTTGCACAAATATGCCATCAGTTAGTTCTAGATCCTCAGCGAATGTAGCGGAAGTTTTGTATACTATTGCCTCTTTATAGGAATTGCAAAAATCTAACGCGTTGCAAATATCGATAATTTTTTTGGAACCAAATTCGCAATGAAGAGTGACAGATAATGCTACCTGCCACGGTGAAAGAAAATACTGTGGTCTCTGGTCTCCTTCTAGACATAATCTCGTGAGCTATGAATGTGCACTTAACTTCGGCGTTCTGTTTAACTTGTGCCGATGTCTTTATTTTGTGTTTCATGATAAGTGTTCTTAGAACAAATAATAATGAACTTGGAATTGATTTATTGATAATATTATCATCTTCCTCTTGGTCATCATCATCATCACAGCCACCAACTGTACCAAACATTTTGTCGCTAGCAGGGTAATTTTTATATGTACAAATTTCTCATCTTAGGCGTCGTCGAAATTTCAGCAGCCGCTTTAATAACTTGATTTTCCTCTACGATAATATTGTTTTTTCTATAGCATATGTTAAAGTGTGCTTTTATCAACTCAAAACAAAAGGTCAAGTTTTACTTTAACAGCAAGGGTAGATAAAGTAGCACTTTAACATCAAGGATAGATAAAGTAATTTAATTTTCTAACTTTTGTTTAAATTAAATATGACAGCTTCGTATTATCGTAGCAACCCGATGTAGCTGCTGACGTTTTGAAATGTGATTGACTGTCATTATATTCTTTTGAAATAGTGAACGTTCTTGCTATAGAAAAAAATATTGTATTATACACGACGATAAAGTTATTTCTATCCACTCTTGAATCATTAACGTCTCGACTTCGTCTCGACGTTAAACGATTCTTCTTCTTCTTCCTCTTATTATAGGCCAGTGGCCTGTTTTAACCACGAAGTGGTTCTGTGAGCCCTCTTTACCCTTAGGCCGGGTAGGTGGCTAGCCTTGCCCGTCGAAACTGAGGATAAAATTTAACTTTATCGTCTTGTATAATAAATTACTATTAAACGGTTACTGTATCATTTTTCATTTAAAATTTGAAATTGAGTGTCCTTGAAACAAATAATTGTGTTGGAACCTTGCTTTCTGGATATAGCTATAGCATCATCATAATGGTCAATTAAGCGGTTTATAATAGTTAAACTGCTAGGTTTATATTCAGACGTAATAACATTCCTTGACTCTTCTATATTAAATGGACAATCGTAGTAATTTTCAATAAATTTATATATTTCTTCCATTGCTTCATCCACTAATATACTGCTACTTCTCTTTTTTGGAGCTGTGTCTGTTTTGCGGACAATATTTCGTATATTACGAAAACATTCAACGTGATATCTCGCGTGTAGTGATGTTAAATCAATAACACTTGAATTAAAAAAAAATATTTCTGAAAAAATCGCCACTTTTATTTCTTCTTTGTCTTTGAATGCGTGATCTGAAACTATACTCCAATTTTTACGTCTATTTTTACTTAACTTTTTATGTGATAATTTGTTAGCTGCATCATCACATATAAAACACTTCAATTTAAATTCAAATCCAGCAGTTACAGAACTTCTAAGTTTTTTCCGTCGATGTTCCAGGGTCCTCGGCTGATGTTTTAGCAATGTTTCTATAAATTTATAATAATAGTTAACTTTATGTTGTGTTTATCATAAAAATTATGTAAAAATAGCTGCTTAATTGTAGATATATCGTGTGTTACAAATTTTATATTATATGCACATAGTCCAGTCGTTGAAGGTTTTCCGCTCCGAATTGTTTGAACCTTGACCGATTAACGTGAAATTTGGTGAGTGGTTAGGGGATGGCTCAAAGAGCAAAAGTAACATAGCGCCGATGTGCGCTTTTACCCTGAGAGTGGATGCCACCTTTTCTCGGGGGTAGAAATGTGTTTACTCAAAATAACCCCGGAAATGGATAGAGGGACGAATTCTAAGTAAAAAATGTTCTATATAGTTTTTTTGATATATCGGTATTTTTCGAGCTATTCGCGATTGAAAATTTAGATTTTTTGTGATAAAAATGCATGTTTTTGGACGGTTCTTCGCGAATAAGTCGAAAACTTCGCGTTCTATCAAATAAGTTGTAATAACCAAAAATGAAGATTATAAAACAACAAAGAGATGGGTTTATTTATGAATGCTCTAGGTCCAAAATAAAAGAAGTTATGGTTCGTTGAAGAAGATTTTTTTTTGCAACAACTTGGTTCGAAGTAATCAACGTTAATTAACGAAAAACCGATGCATTTTTCGGGAAAAACTTATAGAACATTTTTTGTAGTAATTGAAAAGACCTTTAAAATTAGCACTGCTAAAAGTCGATTGCATTGTAACTAAGCGAGTTACGATGCAACAACGGTGGGCCACTCGAATTTTTGAAAAAAAAATGAACGATAAAACCCGAGCCATTCCACCAGAATTGATATTGATAATTATCCCTTTACAAATCACTTTATTTTAGTATTACTTATGTAATCCAAAAGTTTGGGCGGGTTAGAATGCGTATTTTTCGAAAAAAAAAATGATGAAAATGGAAAACGTATTTTTCAATTTTCTTAAAAAAATATCTTATGTTGAAAATAACTAAAACTAAAGAAAAAAACCTAAAAAATAATATAGTACAAAAATGTTGATTTTTTCTTAACAAACATTTTAGTGTTTTCAAAAAATATAAGTAAAATTAGTACCTTAGATCAATATATCTTTTGCGACATGAACGTATATTTCATTGGAATTTTCATACAAAAAAATGCAATTATCGTCTTTTCTTTCTTTAGAGACTTGAATGAGATTTGGAAGGCCTTTTACAACTTTAAAAAGTTCTTCAAAACTTTCTTCCTTACAGATAAAGCAAAAATGTACTGGAAGTACATACAACTACTTCCCGCCACTTCTTCTTCATCACTGTTTGAATTCTTATACATTTCTATTAAATAATAATGACAATTTAACTGATGTCATTGTCAACCAATGGCATTCTTCAATTTAAAAATAAACTACCAATCGAACGATTATTTTAGTGACAATAATTCGAGGAGCTTTATTTCAGCGACAATAAATCGAGGAGCTTTATTTCAGCGACAATTTTTTCTGTAACAATTATTGTAGTGAAAATCGTACGACACTCATTAATGACCAATAGAAAAATTAGTTCACTAGCCATAACCAAGACAACAACAAAATTTCTTGGACATTTTTTCTAGGTAGACATTACTTCTTTTTAGGGTTTGTGTCGTTACGATTTTCTTACCGAATCTGCATTCGAGCATTAATTCATATCTGGAAATTATTTTTCGTGCATTCCAACAACGTCCTAATTTGACCTCGCGTCCCGCTCGGGCAAATTAATGCGACGTTGTTGGGACGCACTCAAAAAATTTCCGGAAATAATTAATGCTCTTATGAGATTATATGTGACAATATTTCGAGAAGCTTTATTTCAGCGACAATTTTTTCTGTAACTATTTTTTAATGAAAAGTTACATTGTCAAGACGAATAGGACCCTAGGTCGAAATATTGCAGACAATTTTTGCTCTTCAGATTGTCTCGTTTCTGTTGCTTTAGAAAATAACGACTCGTGCAAGCACTCGTCGTTATTTTCGTCGCTGCAGAAACTCGTATCTGAATCGCAAAAATTATTGTCGGCAATATTTTGACCTCTCGTCCTATTATTACTGACTATTCAATTCACCTGTCATCTGTCAAAAAGTGACCAATGAAAATCCAGAATTCTGACATTTCTTGACCAATCAAAAAAATATCAGTGGATATATCTTCCTAGAAGGTATTCAAATCACTATTTTTAACAAATGCGATTTTTATAAGAAAAAGTCAATATTAGTGTTCTGTTACTATAGAAATTGCGTAGTTTGTTGCTAGATTTACTGAAAACTAATTTGAAAAAGTAGTTTGGTTCATTAAATAGTCCCTCGAATACCATTCTTAGTCAAAGTTAAGTAGATTATTTTTGCGGTGGTATCACTACTCATGTCCATTGCGCTTGAGATTAGGACTCGTGCTAGCGCACTCGTCTTAATCGTACCAAAGCGCAATGGACATTCGTGACACCACCGCAAAAATAGACGACATAACTTTGACTACTCATGGTATTATAAGTGAATATTTTACTAAAAAGCAAATTAATCACACACTAAATACTAATAGTGTTTATGACGTTATGACAGTTTATTCCTTAGTAAACACATTTTGATACGCTTTTGTTTATTTTAAAGTTAACCTTAGATTAGTGGTAGATATTTATAAGACTGGATGTAAAAGCCTTTTAATCCTATACAGGGTGTCCGGAAAATATGTGTGCAACGGAAGACCACAAGTTCCTTGGCCCAAATATGATTATTTAACTCAACTTACCTATATACAAAGTTGCTTAGATTAGCCGCTAAAGATCTTCAAAAATGATTAGCTTTTTTAAATTTTTTCAAGTAAGTCGAAAAATCTTTGATAGATTTTATTCATTTTTTGGCCATGCGTTTGTACCAGTAAACTATAGCTTTTTGTGGATTCAACCCTAATTTCGAAAATTACAGGGTGTTTAAAAACTTTGTGACAATAAATTATCCATCCATATTTTTTTAACCCCCTGTATAATCACTACCAATGTTCTTTTGTGGATAGCTACTTTAATTTAGAAGCTATTTCCTCACTTATAAAATTTTAGTCGGGTAAACGGTTTAGCCACAAAAATATTTTCTAAATCTCTACAAGCCTGAATCAGTAATTGTAACGTAAATAACACTAAGCCTGTAGGGATTTAGAAAATATTTTTTGTGGCTAAACCGTTCACCTAACTAAAATTTTGTAAGAGAGGAAATAGCTTCTAAATTAAAGTAACTATTCAGAAAAAAATTGGTAGTGATTAGACATGAGGTTAACAAATTTAAAAAAGTTGATCATTTTTAAAGCCCTCTAGCGGCTAAACTAAGCAACTTTTTTAAATGTTGTTTTCAGCCAACAGCCGTTAGGCCAATTATAGGCGTCGCTGTACATTTTATGGGAACTTCCAACCCCACTAACAACTGTCATGATGTTATTATGACATCCGGGATCAACTATTTCAGTGGCAGCCGTACCACGAGGCGCCGAGCGAAGCAGCCGTGAAACTCCCATCTAAGTTTTGACCAGAAAGAGCATACATATGGGTAAGTTTAATTAAATCATCATATTTTGGGGCAAGGAACTTGTGGTCTTCCTTTTTACACGTATTTTCCGTGTGCCCAAAACCACTATAGATACGGGGTAACGCGCGAAATTCAAAAATCAAGCTATTTCGCCACTTTAAAGACGTCATTTTCCATTTTTGATAAATTTTAACATAAAATTTTAGATCAGCGATCCAAAAAACTCCTATATAAGTATAAGAAATAAAATCCGAATAAAAAAAATTGACCTGTTTCCGCCATTTTGGATCCACCATTTTTGAGTTTAGTTGAGTTTTAATGTAACATTCGTAATCAGCGACCCCCTAACCTTTAGACGTCTAATAAAAATTAAGAATAAATAAAACAACAAAATTAGACCTTCCACGCCATTTTGTTTTTAGACCGATTTTGAGGCCATATTCGTAATCTGCGACAGCAAAAAACTTATGTTATCAAATTTCAGGCAATTGTTTAAATAAATAAAAGAGTTATAAATTTTTTAATTAAGAGTGTTTTAAAATACACTTACTTGTTAATAACAATTGAAAAAATAAAAAGCACACCTTCTCACCTATGGGGAAATTTTCTATAAACCTTTTTCCAAAATAAAAAAAATATCAAAATCGATTTTGAGTCAACGAAGTTAGAACTTTTTTTTGGTAAATGGAGTACAAGTAAAATTTTACGCCAGACTAGTTCTTAACTATAACACAGGCAAAATCTCAATTAGGAAACTAAAATATAACGCAGTGCAATCATCATTCACCTGTACAGTTGTGAGAAGTGTCACTCTCATTATTATTGGAGGGTAAATAGTATATTACTTTACAAGGGATGTAGGTAATCTTTACACTACCGAGGACCGTTTCATGCCTGAGTGAGCGAAGCGAACGAGGGTAGCAAGGTTTGAGGTAGTGTAAATCTTCCTACATCCTGTGTAAAGTACATAATTTTTTTCACTACCAATATTTCCTTATGTAAAATAAATGGTAATAGCGTATAGTATATTATGCAACGAGATAGCTATTAAGACACGAGTATGAGAGGGTGCAGGGGCGCAGGAACAGGGGGGGCAAGGGGGGCGATTGCCCCCTTATGGAATATGTCGAGGGGGCAAATAATGTAATTTGCCCCCCTGATATATTCTATAAAGTTTTTAAAAAATTGTACATAAGGTTATCACATTAATCTACATGAGATGCTAAAATACAATTAAGTGTAAACGTAGTTAAATTCATAAATTATGATCTATTCCATAACCGTACTAGATTACATTAATTTTTGATTATACTTCAATTAGATAGGCATTGCACTAAGGACAATTTCAATTTATAATAGCCAGAACTACAATTTATAAATAATTACGGTGTCAACCAGTCAAAATGAAACCTAACCTCATTGACAAAATAACCAGAAGTTTATGTCAGAGCCAGTAGATATAGAGAGTAGGTACCGCCATTCTTTGATCCGTGAAAATGCCGCTATCGCCGCCATTTTTGTTCCCACCAGCAATGACTGATTGAGGTATGTCTAAAATTTTATTTGAAATTGGCAAGACTGTAAGTCTATGTCAAATTCGAGGGTAGCAGGTTATGTTTTGCGCCAGTTTGTGTCAAAGCTGACGCAAAAACTAACCTGCTAACCTCGAATTTGAAATAGACTTACAGTCTTGCCAATTTTAAGTAAAGTTTTGGATTGCCAACAAACGTCACGTTGACGGAATTGTGTTACAAACCTCAAAGTGACGCATATGTCAGAGGAATAAACATGGCGGACGTGGCGGTACTCTCTATATCTACTGGCTCTGGTTTATGTATCAACACAATGCAATCTAGTGACAATGCTTGTTATCAATGGTTTCTCTAGATTGCATTTCCAAATGAAAAAATCAAGCGTGGTCACCACACGACTTTCTATTACTGTTTGTAAAATTTTCAAAAACTATACTAACAATAAACTGATTTGACAAAAGTTATAGATAATTACGCAATATATAACAGCTTTGAACATTGCTTTCCCATTCATTTGGGAGAAAGTTTTTGTAAAACTTTCATTTTGCCATTTTTCCAAAAACTGCATGTCTTATAAACTTTTTAAACAAAAGTTGTATATAATTTCTCAATATATCATCTTGTTCTATGAAATTTAATTTTTATCAAACAATTATAACATTATCCGGGAAAACAGAAAAACATAAGAGTAAATTACCATTTGCGGTTACCAGATTTTAACCAAAAATGACTGGGATCTCCAAATCCATATTAAAAACAAATATATAAATTTTGAGGCCGATTAATTAAACAATCTGGGTTGTATAGAGGACACAAACATACTGACAGACTCACAAATTGTCATGATCATAAACTAACAAACCTATATCACTTTGAAAATCACTTTTTCTCTACGAGAAGACACAAATACGGAAATTTCCGCAAACATTTCGTGACTACTATGAAAAATCATGATTACTAAATTTTACGAAGTAAAAAAAGTAACAATGAAGTATACCTTTAAGGTATTTTGTGTATCTTTATGACGATTCAATACGTGACTAAAAATCTTTTTGGCTTAATTTTAACTATTACCTATAGTTATTTATGTATCAAGTAGGACTTTATTGAAAGAGTCTAATGCAGAGGAAGCGTAGCGTAGCGATAAAGAGGGCGACTCAAATAAGGTCTGATTATGTACAAGCTGCATGCAAAGCTTTATGTTCGACTGCAGTGCAAAAGATTTCCTTTTATCTACAATATCGTTTGTGGCATTAAACACATTAGACAATTCAAGTTGCTATTGAAACATTTGATAGTTTCGAAGTGTGCTTCTAGGTTAATTGCGTTTTCTATATCAAGAATAACTACCTATTACCGAGAAGTATTAAAGATGTATTCCTTTTTATTAATTGTAGAGTTTTCAGTTAATACTCGTACGTATAATATTTTTTCCTGATTTGAATAAAATGACATTTATTTTGATAATAATGTTGGACATTGACAGGCGGCAGTTTTACTTTACTCTATGGACTAAAGTGACACTTTATGGACGCTAAATAATACTATAATAAAGTGTTTATGGAACAGTCGAACATAAAGCTTAGTTATGTTAAACACTCAAAAAAATTATTTTTGATTTACAGTTATATTTGTGATGGTACAGTTATTAAAATGCAACTGCGGCGCTTCTGGTAGTTTTGTGACAATATTGGTGGATGCCATTGTTGATGTTGATGGAGTAGTAATATTTATTGAATTGTTGGTTTGCTTATATTCAATTGAATTCATAATTTGATTGGCTACGCTGACTTTATTTTGAATTTATTCGTCAATATAGTTTTCGGCCACTGTTGTGGATTTCCATCCTCCGTGACGTTTTAGTGACTTGATGTCACCACTAGCATCAACCAATATTGTGGCAGAACTGCGGCGAAAGCAGTGTCCGGTATATAAATTGGGATCTGGAAGATTTAAGTAAGTAGCAATTTCTTTTCCCATGTTTCCAAATTTGTTTATTCCTACGTTTTGTACTGTGCATTTTCCGTTTACATAATTGATAAAAAAATATGGGGTTGTACAATTGTTTGGACGAAGATTCATGTACTTCTTGCATATTTCATAATAGTTTCCCGTTACTATGAATTTTCGTGTTGTTTTAGTTTTTGTATCTTTAATTGTGATTAAAAGGGTTGATGTATAATCTAAATTCCAATTTGTGTAGCTCATTTCTTCTACAAGCTCCCATAATACCAAAGATACATGCCACCTATGAAAAAAAAACAGTTTTTCATGTACATTTGATTGCAAACTAAGATTTACTTACCTTGGACAATAAATATTTAACATCTGGGGCTTCTCCAATAAATTGCTTTATGTCATTTGTAGAAAACGTTTTAGATTTTTTTGGTTTATAGCCTTCAGATTTTCTTTTCAATAAGGCGTGCAATTTGGGATATTTGGTTTTGTCCACTTTTTGTTTAATAGATAATGTAGATTTCACAATTGAATAATGTGTCCATAAACTTGTGGATTTTTTTTTATAACTCATCAAAATAAACAATTAAGACGTTTTCTGAAAAGCTGCTAACCTTATTTTTGTCCCTCCAATCCATAAACTGAGAATATATTTTTTCGTATGCCTTTGCTGATTTTACGGGTAATAAATTGTTTGCGATATTTGTGGCCTGTTCCACAATTTCGGGTGGGGTTAAATTCTCAATTTCACTCTCACTATCACTCATTTTTGTCGATTTTATTTGCAACAATCACAAATTTTAGGAATTTACTAGGTAAACAGTGACTATCAATTGTTAAAATTGATAAATTTTAGATCTGTCAGATGGTCATGGCACTATTTGATATTAACCGAATATTGGTTATAAACTTGTATCTTAATGAAAAATTTGAATCTTAATGGATATCATTAAAGTACAGGTAGGAAATACATATATAATAAATCAATTAAAGTATAGGAGTAGAAAAAAATTATTACATTTTACTTCGACACGAAGTGTACGAAGTATTGAAATTCCCTCATATCGAAAACCACTCTGAGTCAAATATCTCTAAAATTCGAGCCAACCGACTAATGAACCCACTATATCAAATCTCCGTCTCGGCGGTGCGGATCTTTTGGTGAAGATCCCAGCCCACTAGATCAATCCCTCGTATTGGGGGGTGCCTAAACGTGCTGTGCGGGGGATGTATATTCGTATGTGTACACGATTCCGGTCGCCAGGAACCTTCCTGAAGTCTTGGATCGTTTTCATACGCTAGGTCCTCCGAAAATGAAGGCAACATCAACTTTTGAGCTATGGTCGTCGGCAAAAAAAATTTTTTATTTTTTTTTTAATGAATAACTGGTTCATAGCATTTCATTGTATTAGCGAAACGGAGTGATGCTGAGTATCGAAGTATTCTTGGAAAGCACGGAAGGGCGCTTTTCTTGGGTGGGGGATACCATATATTTCTAAGTTATAGTAGCCTACTTCGGAGCTTGGGGCGTTGTTACAATGCTGTGACGTTTTGTTTGACAGTTATAAACGCACTGTGAAAAAGGTGTGAATACGATTGCGAGTGCTGTTTTGTAAGCTTTGTGCTTGTATTCTGATTAAAAATGTATAATAGTATGAGCGATAATGGTTTTCTTCATGTTAATCAAATTGCAAACACGGCATCTCTTCAGTTATAGTAAATGTGGGATGTAAGTAATTCACTTCTCTAGGGAAGTAAGTACATTGTCATGGAAACTGTAACAATTTTTGTAAATGTTCCCTACATCCCTCAAATCAGACAGTGTAAGGATTACTTGCAAGGAAGGTAGTGAAAAAAAAACTTTTACTTATTACAGGTTCTTTCAAAGTCAAAGTGAAAGTATACGGCACCCGTCACCCAAGAAAAGCGCCCTTTCGTGCTCTCCAAGTATACTTCGACACTCAGCATCACTCCGTTTTGCTAATACAATGAAATATGAAAAAGTTATTTATAAAACAAAAAAATTGCCAACGACCATACCTCAAAAGTTGATATTGCCTTCATTTTCGGAGAACCTATCGTATGAAAACTATCCAAGACTTCAGGAAGGTTCCTGGCGACCGGAATCTTGTACACATACGAACATACATACCCAGCACAGCACGTTTAGGCACCCCCCAATACGAGGGAGGGATCTAGTGGGCTAGGGTCTTCACCAAAAGATCCGCACCGCCGAGACGGAGATTTGATATAGTGAGTTCATTAGTCGGTTGTCACGAATTGTAGAGATATTTGACTCAGAGTGGTTTTCGATATGAGGGAATTTCAATACTTCGTACACTTCGTGTCGAAGTAATTTTCTGAGAAGCTTACCTATGTGAACGGGCAAGTTTGCACTTCACCCAGTGTAAGTGCCATTCTTTCACACCAGTTTTAGTATTCATTGTAAAATTTGCGTCTTTGACTAAGAAAGACACTGTAATGAAATGTAAATGGGTAATTAATAACTAGAAACAATTCGTAACATCTATCCTACTTTATGAAAATCTGTCAATTTCAAACCAGCGCGAGCCAAATTTTATTAACTCCCGGCGGGAGCCAATATTTTTTACCTCCCGCATTTGTGTTTATGTCACCATGGATATCACACCAAAGGTTTGCAACGTTATGTTGATTTCAAGAAGACTGTACTAAGGAAATGTAACTTGCTATGATGGCTGTGCATAAAAGCGGCCCTAACGCCGGGGATAGCCGTCGCGGCGTTGTCAACAGCGTGTACTATCTTCGGTCATTTTCGTTCGTTTTCGCTGCCGTTCGAGAGTTGGAAGCGAGCTAAATTAACCTGTAATCGCGGTTAAAAGTCAGTTTACGGTGTGTATTTCAAGTGTGTTATTAATTGTTAAAACATGATCCGAATTTCCAGTTACACTCAGCAAATATCTGACATTGACAGTTCACGAGTTTTGTTAATGGATAATATTACACGACGACCGCCATATTACCTGTCTTCTTGGTTGATTTGGAAATTAGGAAAAATGTCACTACAGAAATCTAGAGTCACTAATGATTTGCTAAAGCAAAATTTATAAAATTTTGAGCTATCGAACAAGGATTCGAAGAAACTATCATATATACAGGGTGTTTCAGAACTATGGGATCAAACTACTAGGGGGCACCTATTCAATGCGACGGTAGAAGACATTTGAGTATAGAAACCCATGTCCGGAAATGTCTCCCTGAGGCACTGGGACTCTATGACACGTTAAGACAGTTTAAAACAAAATGTATTTCAAAACGACTTATCAAATTTTCAGTCGAGTCCGCTGAAATCATGTGCGACGTTCAAATCGATGTATATTTTGTATATTGTAGTTGGAGGGCGACATTTTGAACAATTGTTGTGGTGACATTATGTACAAAAGACAGAAATAAAATGCATTCAAATGTTTTAAACTGCCTTAACGGGTCATAAGGTCCTAGTGCCCCAGAGAGACATTTCCGGATATGGGTTCCTATACTGAATAAGTACTGAAATGTCTTCTATCGTCGCACTGAATACCCCCAAGTAGTTTGATCCCATAGTTTTGAAACACTCTATACATCACTGGAGCAAAGGTTCATTTCCTCCCTTGTGTGTTAAATTCACACGCGGGAGGAAATGAATACTTTTGCTCCCTAGATATGTAAATAGCTATTATTAATTACGAACAATTGTTTTCATTATTTGACATTTAGAAATTTGTCATTTTAGGCTAATGTTTGTTTGGCAATGGCAACATCTTGAAACATTCTTTCAAAAACATAGCGATTAATCCATTTATCCTTGGAAACTGGTTCCACTTGTCCCGTCTCTTATCTTACTTTTTATCACGGTGCTTTTTATACAGGATCTCTAGGTGTTCACTCTTCAGCTTTTCACGAAAATAGAGATCCGGGTTGAAAATGTTTAATTTGAATTTCGTCTTGGTTTTAATCTGGCAGCTTGTAGTTTCAAAGTAATCTGTACTATAGGTTTGAAACTAACTCTACATACCGCAACGCAATGTTATTGTTAGGTTTTTGTTTTGTGTTGTTATTGTAACGTTGGTACCTCCTGTAGCGCATGTCCGCATTGGATATTAAAAGCAAACTCGAAACCAAAAGTCGAAAGATTGTTCTGTGGTCGAAAGTAAAAGCAACCGTTCCCGTAACCGTACTGAATTTCGAAAACATGGAAAATACAAACGCAGCTGATGAAGCGGCCGTGCAGAACGACAAGGTCAAGATCAGCCGCCCCAAAATTAGCGGCTCCAGCGACGAGAAGGACGAAAAGGCACCGGACAGCTCGGACAACAATGGTCTGCAAAAAGCGAAAAGTGGAAAAGCCAAAAAGCGCAAGAAGCCGAAAGACGTGACGGCGCCCAGGCAGCCGCTTACCGGTAAGTTGAATTACGGGAAAAACTGCAAAAACTGACTTACTATCTGCAGGTTATGTGCGGTATTTAAACGACCGACGGGAGACCGTTCGGGCTGCCAATCCAAATTTGCCCTTTGCTGAAATAACGCGGATTTTGGCGAGCGAGTGGTCTAATCTGCCCGCAGACAAGAAGCAGCATTATTTGGACGCTGCCGTTCAGGACAAGGAGCGGTACACCAAGGAGTATAATGCCTACAAGCAAACACAGGCGTATAAAAGTTATGCCAAGCAGATGAATGAAAAGAAGCTTAAAGAGAATAAGGAGGAGAGTAAAGTGAACGTAAGTTTTAATATCTACGAGTATCTTCTGTAGTTAATATGAAAAATTGTGTGAAACTCCAAATGAATTCTTTGAAATTTTGAAAAATATAAACTGTACTTTCTGAAAAGTATTGAAACGTTTTTGATCTAATAGGCTAGGAAAACAAGCAATTGCTGGTATTGTTTTTGAGATCAAAGTGTGTCATTCATGACAGTTAAAACTTTGCATTAAAATTTTAGAATCCAGGTATGTACCTATATCATATTCTATTATTGCTAAAATATGTAATACATCAAAATGTAACGTGGGTAAGACTTGATTGCCTTTAAACAAAATGTTCAAAAGGCTCGAGCAATAAATAATTAGAAGAGAAAATTATGAAGATGCTAAAGAAAAACAGATCAATGTCAGTTTGGGATTTATTAAGAGAAATCACACATCAAATGATCAACGCATGAAAAAAATTAAATAATTTGAAGACATGCAAGAAGCAAGAGTACTTTTTTTTTACTTGCTTGTTGCCGTATGCCTTACGGCGTTATCTGGTTTGGGGCCTCCACCCATTTCTTCCACTTTTTCCTGTCTCTTGCTATGCATTTTAGTTCATTAACTGTTTTTCCCTTTTTTTGGGCTATTTCTTCTATTTCCTGTTCCATGTTCTTCCTTGGTCTTTCAGGTTTCCTTTTTCCATATCTTCTTGCTTGTGCTACTCTCGTAGTTAGTGCACCCTTTTGCATGCATTCTTTGCACATGTCCATACCACTTTAACTGTTTTTCTTGTATTGTTATACTGATTGGTTTTTGTTTTATGCTTTCTCTTATGTCCCCATTTCTGCACTTGTTTCTTTTTTTCCCAGCAATTTCAAAGGTTTTTCATTTCTGCCGCACAATTTTACTTTCCTTTTTTGTCATTAAACACCAGGTCTTGCAACCATATAATATGGTTGCTACCTCCACAGCGTTATAGATTCTGTTTTTAGTGTTAATACTTATCTCTTTGTTTCCTAGTATTGTCTTGTTTATTTGGAAGTATACTTTTGTAGTCTTTCTTGCTCTACCCAAAATTTCTGTATTTGTCTTTCCATCCTTGCTGATTATTGATCTTAGGTACTCATATGATATGACCTGCTCCCGACTTGATATTTTGCTGTTTTTCTGGTCCATATATTTGTATTATTTTTGTCTTTTCCGTATTTACTTCCATCCACTGTTGTCCAGGTAACAGTATCCAAAGTGATAAAAAAAGAAATAAATATAGCTGTTAAGACATTCAAAGTTGCATTCACCGGGTTGCATTTTGATTATATGATAAAAACGATAGATTTCATAACTGAAAATGGTAGTCGTATTTGTACCCAAAACCATAAATCCTTCAAACACAATTTAACAAAATATACTTGGAAACCCAAAAAAGGTCGACGTGGCAGCTGTGCAAACTATAAAGGCAGGCATCAAGGGCTAAATTTGCAAGTTTGAAAGAAAGTTGCTTATTTGCTAGTCAGACTTTGTCAAATGGTATTCAAATTTGTTATTTTGTGGAGTTTGTTTAAAAACGTTTCCATACTTTTCTGTACAGTCTTTACTTGGTGTTGTGCTTATCTATTATAGTATAAATCGATAATCTTATTAAATAATAAATAATACTTCCATGAGTTGTAATATTTCTTCAATTGTTGGTCATCACCTGCGGTATTATTAATTTTTAGCTCCTGCAAAGCTTACTTTAATTTGCCGTTGTTATGTTAGAAATTTCTTGATTCTGCTTGCCCAAATCCACTACATCAATTGTGACATTTAGTTCCTAATATTTATTTCAGTTACTTGAATAGTTGTTTGTTGGAAATTATTGCTATTCCATTTATTTTCTTTTAACTGAATAGTTTTTGTTTCCAGTACTTGTTTCCAGACAATTCTTTGGTCTCTATAATAGAACCTGACTCTTCTAAGTATTTCCTTGATTCTCTTCTCTTTTGCTATTTTGTTCAACAAACTCTATTTAAGGAAGAACTGTTTTTGTTTTTCTTAATTTGGTCTTAGAAAATTGCTTTCTATTTTGTATTTCCTCTCTCTCGTAGCATTTTATTTACCTGCTCATGTAAGTACAATAATTTGCAACATATAAGCCGTTCACGATCTTTTTGGGTCGGGTGAGGCTATGACCATCTAGTAATTTTGTTGGCAGAACCTCCGTTGCAACTAAACTCCCTCATGGAAATTGACACTTTTTGTGTTAGGTTAGGTTGTTTTCAGTTTAAGGTTATATTTTCTGAATAGGTACATTGTTGCCGGATATTCTCTAGTCTCTACATTGACTCGCGTTCTTTTAAATTTGGTCTGTCCTTTTTAAATTGGAAGTAGCATCGTTTAATGGAAATTTTTTGTTGTAACAAAATTATTTTGGGCATTTTAACTTTTCCTTTGATGGAAATTAAAATTATTTTTACACATTTGATAAATTATTTATTTTCTTACAAATATTAAAATAATAAATCTGGCAATGTGGTGGCAAGAAAATGCCGAACAGACACTGACAGAAAAAAAAGTTGCATCCGCCACATCATCGAATCAGTTAGTCCAACATGAAAAGAAAAAATCATAGCCAACTCTGTTCCAAAAAGGTCGTGAACGGCTTATATAGAGATCTTGGATTTCCTGGCCAACCAAAGTGTCTTGATTTATTTTTCATAATCCTATGTATTTTGTCTGTTTTTTAAGTTTCAGTCCAGCTTTCTCTCTGTTTTTAGTTGACTTTACCTTCGGCATGTTCAGTATCACAATAGCTTAATAATTTCAGTTTTAGAGACTTTGTTTACTTTTCTTATTAGGACATACTCAATTTTATTTTAAAAACCGTTACCAGATTTGTATCCCCATTTTTTTACCATCATATGATTTAAAAAATGTATTACTAATAAGTAGACGTCGGATTTTAGGAAAAATGCCTTTTCTTTAAAATTACAGGTAAAAATAAAATTCAAACACCAAAGTGCAAATTACAAAAAAACAATAATTTTGAGACTTTTATTTTTGCCTAAATGCCCTATTTTAAGGAAAAATGCCTTTTTTAGCGTGTAATTGCCTTTTTATTATTTAGGTGCCTATATTTCGGCCTAAAATGCGTAATTTCTTGATTTTTAATTTTTTTGCGAAATCTTTCTGATTTAAATTTACCGTTGAGTCGATAACTTAACTAATCGAATTGATGCCACACCCGGTAGATGACCCGAGCGCCTGAGCCTATACCCGAGCGTGTGCGGGTGCGTTAGTTTAGCGTCTATGTATACCATAAAATCGGTGTTGTCTTTCTTTGTATCTTTGTTTGCTATCTTCTCCGAAGATACTGGACCGATTAAATTGTATGATGGCTTAAAATTTTGCTAATTTTTAGACTTACATCGTATGCCGGTTTTTATTTTCAAAAAAGTACGAAAAAGTAAAGTAAAATTAAATTATATTTAATTTAATTAAATCGTGTAATTAGCGAAGCGAAGCGTAGCGTAGCGTAGCTCGGGTGATTCACTGGTTTGTTATAAAATTTGATAGTACAATAATGCCGAAACAGGTGAAATCGTCGCTTTTCTCGAAAATTGAGGGTTGGATCAAAAATAAAACCGATTTTAAAGCAGATGGAAAATTCTTGTTTTGCTTGGCTCGTAGTTGCATTGAGGTTAGGTATACATTGTCAAAAGATTACGTCAATGTTTGTCTATAATTTGCGATGTGGAGCGCAGTTTTTCTATATAGGTATAAGAATGTATTAACTCAGAAAAGACATAAACTTACACCAGAAAATGTAGAACAGTTGATAGTTTGCAATTTAACAGCCGAACAGACATTTAATAATTTTAAAAAAATGTGTTAGAAGCATTTTTTATTGGAATTTATTTTCACTTTAAATTGATTTCTGAAAGTTTAATGTTTGTGTTACTTATTTGTGAAAAATAAATTTTGCCTACTTATTTAGTGCCTAAAAGTTTGACCTCTATTAATAAGTAATAATGTCGAGATGGGATGATTAACATTTTGTCTAATTTAATCAAATCAATACCTCTTGCTTTGTAATTTCTCATCTGTGTTTTGATTAACTCATGAGCTGATGTTTTTCATGTATTTATCATCGTCATTTTTTTTATTAATCGTTTCTGGAGCAAGGTTTCCTCCGAGCAGAGCCACTGGATCCTATCTTTGGCTAATACCTTGATTTTAGTCCTTGACTGACTGCCTTTATATTCTCCTCTACTGTTTTCTCCAGCTCATCTTTAGCCTTACTTGCTTTTCAAGGGCTGAGTCTAAGGCTGTTGCCAATCCATTTACATTTTTTCTTTTTTATTTGGTCATTTATGAATTTTACTGAGATTTTTTAACACTAATTTTGAATCACGTAATATCTTGGTTGCTAAGTGAGCGAAACTCATATTTTACAGTACACTTTTATTGTATGTGTTGATAAGTTAACTTTGAAGTATCTCATTTGGTAATATACAGGGTGGTAAGAAAAAATAGGAGAAACCAGTAAAAATTATTTTTCAGATCAAGTGGCTGTGACTTCATATTTGACACCTACTTTCAGTTCTAAGCAACTTTTCAAATAACATTTGAAAAGTAAAGGTACTTTATTCTTGAACCATTTTCATATCTTTGAACTTCCCCCGTATAGCATTGCGTTGAAATTTACGACGGACACTGCTTGTTATATTATATGTTATGATATACAGGGTGTTATGGAAATGAGTGCAAATATTTTAACCAGTGATAGAGCTCACCAAAATGTCAACTTTTCTATTTATTGTTTTTCATTTAATCGCATATTTTTTCAATAATTTATCTCCCCTAAATTTGACGAGCCGCCTGGTAAGCAAATCTAAGTTAAAGGTGAACAACACAAGGTATATTAAAACTGCAAAGTTCTTGCACAAAAAAACATGCGGTCAATACCTTACCTACCTCAATTATTGATAAAATACGTTGGTGACCAGATGTGAACTAACGGTTTTATCATTACCTATGCAGTTTTTGTTGGTAGGCATATCAAAGAAATGTTTTTGTGTTTTGTGCCATCAAATTAAAATATTCCATAGGTGGGTATGCATTTTTAGAGTAAAACTGTTTTGAATTTTAACTTAGTTTTGAGGGCGTTTTTGAAAAAATAATAAATGGAGAAGTTGTTCAGTTTAGCGAATTCTATTACGGGTTAAAATATTTGCACTCATTTCCATAACACCCTGTATATTACTGGAATGGGAAAAAATCTCCTTTCTTATGATGCCCCAGACAACTATGGGTTTCATAGAAAAAATACAACTTGATGGTATAACTTGAATCTAAAAACTTTTTGAAAAACTAACTGCGCCTCTGCATTCGTATCAAAAAAGTGCCTCAAGAAGGTAAAAATTACTTTTCTCTATTTTGATAAAGAAGCGAGATATAGCCAAAAAAACGAAAAGTCAAAAAATCTAATATTTGTTTATAACTGGCAAACAAAAGACAGTAGTTTATGTTGGTTTCCACCATTAAGCTTTTCTCGAAGAAAGAGATTGAGGATGGGGGACCATTTTACCATATCTTGTATAATTATGACACAACATGTTTTCTAATCAAGAACGGTTAGTGTAAATTTTACTATATTTCTGTTTTGTTTTTGTAAGTTAATCAATGATAAATCTGAAACTATTGTCGAATGCATGCTTATTATTCTTTTACTTTTTACGGTAGAACTATGCCCGCATTATATGTAAACAAAAAACATGTCTGAAAAAACACCAGCCTCCTAAATCATCAATGTTTTAAATATTTCCATCTTTAATTTTTTGATCATGGATATCTTTGAAATTACCTATTTTAGGACATACATATGTCGATGAGGGTTTTTTCTTTTTTTTTCTGTAGAATAATGCCCTTATATTTGTTCTGTGCAATTTTGAAACACCCTGTACAATATATGCGTAAATTAACATTTATTTTAAGTATTCACATATACATCATAAAAAATAAAACATTTGTGTATAAATAAAGATAAATAAAATAAAGAATGTATTATACAACAAAACATAAAACACAATAGCCATTTATGTTACAAGTACAAAATTCAGGACTTTTTTGGATAAGCCGCAGTTTATGGCCAAGCGAGCACAGGGAATGAGGCACATAAATAAGGCTAGTTTAAAAGTTTGCTTTCGTACGACCAACATGTATAATTTTTACTTCCTTTTACAATAAAGGCAGTATTGGATTCACCCCAAAAATTCGAAATTGAGTTTTCAACAGATCTTCACGTTTTAGAGTCCCCCGAACCCAAAAAACATGTTTTTGTTCATTGGTCTGTCTGTCAGTCTGTGTGTCTGTGTGTGAACAGAACATCTCAAAAACGAAAAGAGGTATGGCGTTGAAACTTCATATATAAGTTTTGTGTACTATCTAGATATGACAGCAAGCTTTTGAAGAAAATCGCATAACCAGAAGTATGATGTTTACTCTTGTGATTTTTCAGTTTTTTTAAATATTTTCAAAAACAGCTCCAACGATTTTTTTAAAACTTCACATTTTTATTACAGTTTTAATGTGTATTGATTTGAGATTCAAGTTAAATGGATTTCTTTTTTTGATTTTGTTTTTTTTTATATAATGTAGGGAAACTAATAACAAATTTTTGACTAACTATAAGATCACTGTAAAAGGAAGTTGTGTGTGTGTGTACCACACCAGATTTTTTATTCTACTGCCTTGGAAGCGTTTTTTTCTAATCATAAAACGACAGTTTAATCGAGAAAATCGGAAAACGTTGAGGAGGTCATGATCATATCGCAAAATGAAAGTGTCTATTATGATTTCAACCAACGGAAATAGTTGTTAGTTTTTGTTGCTATGGTTGTTATTGCTGAAAAGCAAAAGGTAGTAGTACAAAAAAGTAGATGTTTTCGGCCGCTAAATACTGTCAAAATAGATAGCTTTTTGATGCAGTAGAACAAAAAACTATTAAAATAAAATGTAGAATATAGAATCCAAAATGAAAAAAAATATTGGCAGTGGAAAAACTTATCAAATTAAAATTTCTGAATAGTTTTTAAATGAACAAAATCTTGAAATATTTCTCTTTGTTCAATGAACGAGAAACATCCCTCTTAATTAATAACATGGCCAAACTCCAACAACCTTTTTTTACTTATAGTTCTTCTTAAGTAGGTTCTGATCAGTTTTACATGGGAACATCCTCTTTCTTCACTGGCTATATTTATCCGAATTATTAAAATTTTAAGGCAATATATAAATTAGGATATACAGATTGTCAGAATACAATTTTGAACATAGCAAATTAATGTGTACAACAAAGAGGCCATAATGGGTGTCTAAAAATGTTGTTATCGCGTGTCTTGCATAATATGTTACATTTAGCTGAACAATGAACGACGGTTAAACGTCAAAAATCCTATTTATTTTCACTTGGTAGGTAATAAACACAACCTCACAATAATTGAATTATGACACTTACAGCCGGTCTTATAAAGGCCACTAATTTGACGTTAACTTTAATTCGCTGTTAAAATAAACAAAAGCGCATCAAAACTTCAGTGCTTATGACATTTTATTTATTAGTAAACAAATTTTGATGAGCTTTTGTTTATTTTAACAGCGAATTAAAGTTAACCTCAGATTAGTGTCTTTATAAGACTGGCTGTAAATCACAAATTGGAGGTAAAATGTGACACCTTGGCAGCTGCAAGTGCTACAAACTACACCCTTCTGAACTTAAACAGAATTAGTCATAGCACTCTTCACCTGTTTTTTTAGACACCTTTTAGTTTTCAGTGAGTGCAACAAAGAGGTCGGCATGCTGAATTGTTTGACAAATGTCACTTTATATCTTGGGCATATGTGAAGTTTCGTGAATCTGCGCAGAGCGCTGTATAATCACGAGCAGAAATTTCAAATTTGCAATGTAACATCACTTACCACATTGATTACGATGCAAATATTTGATTAAACTTTCCGACGTTTCTTAAAATTTTACGAGAATAATATAACCTTCCCATCTACCTCTTATGTTTGGTTTTATTGTGTCTTTTGATCAGTTTCCTGCTAGTTTTTTTTGTTTATTTTTTTTTAGATTAGTCACAGATTAATTTGTTGATTAATTTATTCGTTTATTGTTTACGATTTCGTTTGATGTTTTTAAAATGGCAAACGGTGCTACATACGTATAATAGGTAGTGTATTGCAACGTACAAATTTACCAATTGGGAAAGATCTTATCATGAATTTTCCTCGCAAGTTTTACAAAGGAAATGGTTTGAAGCTAAAAATTTAAATTAGGGTACTGATCCTTCAAACAACGTACCTGTTTAACAATTTCCGTTTTTATTTAAATACAGAGAGACAACAAAAACTGCAAGAAAGAACCGTTATTTGAAGAAAGTTGTTTCCGAGTAATTTCTTATAGGCAAAAACTATCAAAACACCCTGCAATTCCTGCACTTACTTTATTTGGTACATTTTTAATTATATTTACAGATGGGTCTTCAATAAAACAAATAACCTTTAAAACCATTTACAAAAGACAACACACAAAAAGATCTTAAAAAGCTTTTTCTAAAAGATGCGGTTATTAATTTATTATCAGCATGGGATAAATTAACACCAGCAGTTATAAAAAACGTTGGAACAATGTATAGTCCAATACCAATATAGAATTTGATGAAGATGATGTCTTTGAGTGAGTTACGAAGAAAATGGAAAATTGAACAAGATGATGCTGTAGTTGATGCTATTACCTTACTAGAAACAATTAAAGAGTACACTTCCAAGGACATTGACGAATGGAATAGGGACATTATTGCAGTTGCAATATATTTCAGAAGAGAGTGAAAATGAAAATCAGGGCCACGAAGAATAGTATATTATGATACTAGTGTATAAGTACGCCTTTTAAGTACGTGCGACGAGTTTAAAAGCACGACGCACTAGCGGTGTGCTTTTAGCGTCGCTTGTGCTTTAATGGCACTTAATACACGTGTATGATATGCTATTTTTTGTACGATCGTAACAAAAATCTAAAAACTTAGTTCGGTGACACTTTTTCCGTCACATTGTGTTAGATATTCTAGGTTATGTTGATATTCAAACTTACGGCAGAGTGTGTTTTAATAAATTATTAAAACACGCCTCCAATGGCAACGTGTTAAAAAGACGTAATTCAAGCGCTAATATTAAGAGTGCTATAAACGTCATTTTTGACACTAGAATCTGTGTAAAAAGTTGTCATTTTGACACGATCGTAGAAAAAATAAAGTAACACACCCAGCTGCCATGGAAGCACCATAAGAGTAATTAATGTACTAAGAGGGGTAACCTAGTCTTAACATTCGAGCATATTTTTACCACTTGAGCGAGCGCAGCGAAGCAAGAGTGGTAATTTATGTGAGAAATGTTAAGACGGTTTCCCCTCGAAATGCGTTCATTAGTTTATTGTTCATTGAGGCAATAATTTTGAATCATTAATAATTATTAAAAATTGCTCAATCGAAATCGGACTACCATGAATATGTGTACTACCATGAATATGTGTGATGTTGCTATAGTGAATGCAGGTTAAATGAGTGGATGCATGTTAAATGCATCTCAACATTCGAAGAGGCGATCATGTTAAACACTGTTTAACATTTCAATGAACAATAAACTGTATTAACATGGGTCTAGGGCATCCAATACCGAACTGAATTTTCAAACCCGGGATTTCGGTATTGAAGAAATTCTATCTGGATCCCGGTATTCAATACCAGGATTTCCGGTGTTCAAACCAGGATTCCCTGTTTTCAGTACCGGTATTTCCAGTATTCAATACCGGGATTTCCGGTGTTCAATACCGGGATTCCCTGTTTTCAGAACCGATATTTCTAGTATTATGGGTGTATAATAGGTAAGTAAATATGCAAGCACCAGTGACAACACAACTGAACACAGTTTATACCGTTTATGGACGCATCTGCTAACTGCTACTACCCTGAACCATACTAATTATTATCTATCAACATGTTGCTCTATGTCTGGCGCCGGCCAGGCCGGGTAAGGCGACTCGCAGACTCTGCGAACTGCGACGCAGTGCACCCAAAAGCAATCCCAAAAATATCGAAAATTTCGGTATTGTCCGGTATTGGGGAAAAATACCGGGATTGAAATACCGGAAAAAAAATTAGGGATCCCGGGATACCGACATTTCGGGATCCCGGGATTGGATGCCCTACATGGGTCACATGCAGTGGGTTGAACATTAGTCACATTATTTCTTTAAAAAACATGTATGAAAAAACCTTATTATTAAATGTTTCTGTTAAAAGGATTCAAAAGAAATAATTTAATATCTTGTGAATAATAATAAGGAATGAGTTAAGAATAAAACTTATAAAAAATTCAGTATTATTTAAAACTGACCATTAAAACAGAGGCATGTAGTTGTAGAGAATTATTTATATACTTCGTAGACCTTGTAAAGGTCTTCAACACAATGTCGAGACGACAAATATGGGAAGCACTAAAAAAGAAAGGTGTAAAAAGTAACCTGATAATGATTGTAGGGATAGCGCTTACAACACAAGAAACTACATAAGAACAAGAAATGACACAACAGAGTTCATAACAGGTAATGGTGTACAGCAAGGGGAGTTCTGAGTCCTCTGCTTGTTATAGCCCTGGTAGACAAACTAGCGAAAGAAGTCAGAAATAAGATCAAAAGCTAGAAACATGGAACCTATTTCAACTTCTGAATTCGTGTTTGTGGACGATCTGGCAGTCGTAGCAAAATCCGAGAGAGAGCTACAAAGAAACATAGAATGCTGGAAGTGAATAGAGAGAAGACAGTTCTAATGATGATTGCAAAAAATTCAAAGGAACTAAACATCAGACTGGGAAGTGAAAAACTAATGACAAGTAGAAAGTTATAAAAACCTGAGGGCAATAATAAGTAACGATGGAAGAATTGTGAACGAAATCAACAGCAGAATCCAGTCAGCTACCAGATTCTAGTCTGCAATAAACAGCACAATACAAAAAAGTGTCAAAGAGTGTACACCAGGGCCGGACTGAAGGGCTGGGCGATCAGGGGCCAGCCCGATGGGCTAGTGGTCGTCGGAGCCTGTGATTTGCTGGTTAATCACGACCACATATTAACATGTTGAACGCTGCAACAAAAGATTGATTACAAAAACGTCCCATAAACCGTGAATATTAGCAGTATACTGTAAAAATCAGGTATGAGTTTCTTGCAAAAATACTGCAGGGTCGAGGATACTTTGCAATCCCTGAAGAAATTTTCCCGAGAATTTTATAAAGTTTCCAGAGAGTTTCTAAATACAGTAAATGGGAAATTGTTTGAAAATAAAATCCCGCTAAACGTTGTCGTTTAGAAAGAGTTGTGTCTCCAGAAAATAGGAAAGAAAAATATTTTCACGAGGATTTTGCTAACAAATTTAGAATTGAGGTTTCTAATGTGACTATAAACAAAGTTGTCATGTCTTAGAATTCCCTTTTGCAAATCACAACAAGTTGTACTAGGATATTGAATGCTTCCCCCGAGTTTCCATTTCCTTCCAAACCTGTTGACAAATTTTCAACAAAAAGTTTACCTGAGCAAGTTTTATTCTGAAGTATAGCAAGATAACCTGCAAATAGAACTTTTAGATTTTGGTTTCGAGCAGAATAAGTTGTCATCATTAATACCAGAGAAATACACCATATAACCAACTAAACAGGATGATGAAGCAGAAAACTGTACTCTTAATTACAAGTTCTGCAAAAAATGTATAGTTTGCAGTTACAGGCTAAATCGTTAAGGAAACAAAAGCATTTCAAAAACAACGGTAAATCAGCAACAGGAAACACAAAATCCTCACAGAAAGCAAAAGTTGCTCAAATACTTTAAATACGTATAGTGGAAATGCAGAACTCGTAACGATACCTCAGGTCATGGTAAAGTGAGGTAAAGGCAGTATCCAGCAGTTTGCTTACCAGATGTACAGTGGTACACATAGAAGAATCGAGAACAAAAGCATCATGGCCAGTTCAGCGAGAGATGATAGTAGTTAACGAGAATATCCTCCTGAGCGGATATGCAACAAAAAGCGGGCTGACTGCATGGAAGTTTATTTACATATTTGCGTAGTGATTTCTTGATGCCAACTCAGCTGCCTTACAGTGCCACTGTTTTGAGTTGCATCATATATTAAACTCTACAGAACCATATGGGCAGGGCCGGCTTATCCCGAAATGAACAAAAACTAACTAGTTTCGAAAAGCAACGTTAAAAATAGAAATTAACTTAATATTTTGTTACAACGTTCTGCAAAAATATCAGTTACATGCTAAAGCATACCCTGATTCAGAAAAAACATAAATATTTATTAACCGTTTCTATTTCACAAGCCACATGTGAAAGGTTTATTTCTAAATTAGAGTTTATTACTTTCTTTTATGATAAAGGAAGTATTGGATTCACCCCAAAAATTCGAAATTGAGTTTTCAACAGATCTTCACGTTTTCAAGTCCTCTGAACTCAAAAAATATGTTTTTTTTATTGGTCTGTCTTGTGTGTCTGTCTGTCTGTCTGTCTGTGAACAGAAAAAAGGTATGGCGTTGAAACTTCATATATAAGTTTTGTGTACTATGTAGATGAGATAGCAAGTTTTTTAAGGAAAATCTCATAACCGGAAGTAGGTGTTTACTCTTGTGATTTTTCAGTTTTTTCGATTTTTTTCAAAATCGGCTCTAATAATTTTTATCTACGACCACCACTAAAAGTAGGCCTTTTAGCGCTAGCTTGTTTCACTAAAAGTGACGTTATAAGTTCACTGTGGTTAAAGAAATCAGCTGTTTACTTTTAGCCCATGTGCTAAAAGTGAAGTGAGGTTATAAAACTACAATTTCGAACTGGAAGTGAAGTTGTAAAGTTATTCTAGTTGCTTCTTGCGTTACAGGTAAAGTGTTTTTGAAATAATTAAAGCGTTATGTAATGAATACAGTCAGATGTGGAATATTAATAATTACATTTCGTAACTGACCTTGACAGTACTGGCTTCGCAAACATTTACTCGCGCTCGAAGGCCTACTGTTTATTATGACATAAATTAGAAGTGTTTAGATACAAACCTTTGTTAAATCGATATTTATGGATTAATAACGGTAAAATAAAGTTCGTAGATAAAATATTGTATGCAACGCGTGCATAAACGTCAACTTTTAGCACTTGTTGCATAAATAGCTATTTTCACACTTTGCATTTTTATTACATTTTTAATGTATATTGTTGTGAGATAGGTGATTTTCCAGTTGAATACCTCTAAAGTGGGTTTCTTTTTTGAATTCAGTTTAGAATTCTAGAAAAAATTTGTCTCTTCAACTAACTTTCTATTTTGTACAGTTTTTTGTAGAATTTGTAATTTTTGAAAATTTTTGACAAATGCTTAAAAATTAAAAATAAAATTTTTGGGTAATTATAAGATCGCTGTAAAAGGAAGTTGTGTGAGTGTATCACACCAGATTTTTTAAAATAGAGTTAAGGGGCCGTTTGTCTCATGCGTTTCCGAAAAAGACATTCTAGTGTCTATTGAAATGAATGATGATATTTTGCATAAAACATAGGAGATTTACTTGTAGTTTGATATTTTACCTTAATCTTAATACTATATTTCCGTCTTTACTTGATTGTTACTTACACCTATGTGCAGTTAGAATTTACTAATCTTTTTTCTTTTTTATATTTTTTGTATTACCTGGCTAATGCTTTAAGAATATACAGTGTGTTTCACTTTTCATGGGGACGGTCATGTATCACAGAAAGTACCTAACCAATTTTGTTCAAATTTGCAAGGAATGTATACAGTGAAATCTCCCTTACCGGACGTCTCTCTTACACGAACAGTTTGTTGGGAACCAACTTGCTTGCATTAACTTTACTAATAAAATTTTCTCTATTAAACGGACACTCTCTTAAACAGACACCGACACCATTTAGACTGTGAATCTCTCTTGTACAGACACTTCAAAATGCAGGCCCAGCTAATATCGTGAGGCGTCAAGACAATCCATAAATCCAACATTTTATGATCATGTTGTTAAAATATAGAATTCTTTTGCAATACGGGCGATATTAAGTCAACTCAAATCAGCGGTATGACTGCAGGAAATTCGACACTTTCATTACCCTATGCGCGATATTATTACAAAACAATCCATGTGCTTGATTTTAGAGGCCTGCAATTCAAAATTTCTTTGCCTTTTGCGTGGGCAGCCTATTATGATAAAAATAAAAATAGCAAGAATTTTTCCCGCTTGCTTTTATTGAATGAAAGAATAAGAAAACTAGGCTCAGGCGCTCAGGGCCCCCGCGACCGCGGAGTCTGCGGGTATCAAGTTACGTCAGTGTAATCAATTTGAACCAGAGGACGATTTACCCCGTGATTATCGCTAAACTATAGTTTTACCGCTTTTGTTAAATTATTTGCTTGGAATTACAATAAGAAATGTTTAAAACTCAGCTATTATTCGAAAAATGACGAAATGAACAGTATTTTTCAAGTTTGCGTTTTAATATCTTTCTAACGCATAGGAATTTTTGCATGAAAATTTGGCCACAAGGGTTTTCAAAGGCGCGGATTAAGATTATGTTAAAAAATTTGACCGGAAAAAATCGCTAATATTACTTTGTGAAAAAGAACCTCCCTTTTTTCGTCCTAAGACGGACGCCTATGGACCCATTCTTATGTGTCCTTGTGTCCTGAGTGGCACTAAGGGTATATACATTCCTTGCGAAGTTGAACAAAATTGGTTGGGTACTTTCTGTGATACATGACCATCCCCATGAAAAGTGAAACACACTGTATATTTATTAAGAAATGTTTTCTAATAATTGGGTTAGTTTGCCTTAGAAGAATAGTAGGTTATGCAAGGAGGGAGAGAAATGCTTTATTTTGCTGAGGTACAATTGCACTGAAGCAAAATAGCATTCTTTCCGAGTTGCATATATTATTTTTTTCACGTTGCAGGAAGATTTAAAACGAAAACCGGTTTTTTTAAACGTCATTTATTGACATTTTAGTTACAATTATTTTAAAATTAGTAGCCTATGGTAAATTTTAAAGTTGGTGGCACTGCAAGTCATTATGACAAGAGCTCACAATTATGTCAAATTCGAGGTTATTAGGTTAGGTATTGCGTCAGTTTATGTCAAAAGTGACGCAAAACCTAACCTAATAACCTCGAATTTGACATAATTGTTCTGTCAGTCATAATGAAAACTCCCTAGGGAAATTTTTGTCTTATTTGGTCTCTAGGGAGTAAATGTTTTACTTCTGTCACAATTTTGATGCTATAGAAACCGACTTCTACTCCCGGACGTGGAAAAAAGTCATTTTTGCACTTGCGGGACTAAAGTTGGCACTTTAGTCACTTATTTCAGGGACTAAAGTAGCTCATTTTATCTCTAGGGACAGAAGTAATTACTTTAGCCCCTAGGGACTAAAGTAAAAAATGTTACCGTATCTATGGTAATCTATGGTAAATTCGGGGTTAACAGGTTAGGTTTCGCGTCAGTTTTGACATAAACTGACGCAAAACCTCATCTATTAACCTCGAATTTGACATAATTGTGAGCTCTTGTCATAATGACTTACAGTGCCACCAACTTTAAAATTTAGCAAAGGCTACTAATTTTAAAATAATTGTAACTAAAATGTCAATAAATGACGTTTAAAAAAACGGGTTTTAGTTTTAAACCTTCCTGCAACGTGAAAAAAATAGTATATGCAACTCGGAGAGAATGCTATTTTGCTTCAGTGCAATTTCTCTCCCTCATTGCATAATCTACTATTTCAAAAGCGGCCTGTTTGGGATTATTTGCCTGGGCCGGTTCAAACACCTTTCCAGCCCTGATTTGTACAAATATTAACATATAGCAGCAAAATATGGACATTAACAAGATGACAGACAGAGAGACTACAGGCATGTGAAATGAGATTTCTGAGGAGAATAGAAGGAATAACCATGAGAGACAAATAAAATAAATAGAGGTAAATGCAGTAAGAGAGACAATGGAAATAAACTAATTGCTTTGGCTAGGGCATGTGTTTAAAATGAACAATGAAAGAGAAGTAAAAAAATGTGGGAGGCGAAATCGACAGGAAATACTCTTTGGTGGAACAAAGAAGTCGCAAACATGATAGGGGACTAACTACAGGGAGGCAAAAGTGCTCACTTCAGACACAAAACTGTGGGAGCAGATGTGTAAATGGAGAGAAAAACCTCGCTCCATTTGGCGGTAAAAGAAGATTATGAAGAGGAAATAATTTGTTGTAGGATACAAGGAGTGTTTAAATTTAAACAGGAATTTATGTATAAAAAAGTGGACGTGACTACCTCCCTGGACTTTCCCATACTGGAAACTGTTCATATCGTCTTTATTCAACAGTCTTTACAACATATCAAAATTTCAACTCGATGACTCACGTCTTCACCGTGATAAGCGTTTACACTTTCACGTAAATTGCGGGTAAATATAAAAGAATGTGTAGTTCAAAACGTGACCACCGAGCTTCTGTAGATGGCGCCAAGTGGACAAGCCGCCACTGTGCTAGTTTATGTATTATTTTCCTCAAAACGGCTGTAGCACCGAGGTGAAATTTTCTAAGTACCTGGAAATTATATTTTCTAGGGCATACAAAATCGATTTTTTTATTTTCGCGGAAAAAGATTCTTTGACGCAAAAATATAACAACCGTTAGAATAAAAAAATTATTTTTCAAAAATAGAGGGGGAGGGGGCCGGTGCGCTTACATATATCCACGAGTGTAATATTTTTTTGCATATTCATATGCTCCATTATGCACTGAGCAATTCAGTGAAAACCCCAGCTACCTATCTTGTTTTGTTTATTAATTAAAGGGGTTTAAATTTTCAAACTTCAAAGCTTCGTAGAGGGCGCCACAGTTTATGAGATTCTTTAAAAAACAGATCAATAGCCCTTTTCGGGGTCTATCAGTGTATGAACTTTAAAAAAATTCCTGTGGGCAGTTTTTGAGAAATGATTTTTAGAAAATTTCCAAAATTTTGAAAATTTGTATTTTAGGCCCCTTAATATTTTTCAAAACACTTTTTATATCACCTCATGTTAGCCTTCATATACTATTCAGAAAAAAAAAATCAATTGAATCGATTCATCCGGTTTTGAGTAATAGGGCGTTAAATTCAACATTTTCAAAAAATCATAGCGCCCTTCATTTTCAACCTAACGAGTTCGGCAAAAACTAACAGATTTGTCTTATGACCCTCTATCGTTATCCACGAAAACAGTGATACCAAAAAAACATGCGTAACTTCCGCTTCCGGTTTCGGATTTTTTTGAAAAGCTTATTTTGTCGATGAATTTTCGATACACCCCCGCATTCCAAAGCGCATCAAAATCGGAGCAATACTTTCGGCTGTAGGAGCGTCACCCACCCACACACCCACACACAGACAGACATTTTTTAAAAACCACTTTTTTGGGTTCCTAGAGGCCCAAAACGGATATTTCTGTGAAAATCTCGATTTCCAAAATTTTCATGATTCCAAGACTTCCCTATACCTATGGGTATGGGAAAGTAAAAAGTTATTACAATATTACAATGATGAAAACTATATTACTTTTCGACGTAATCTCCCTGCCTAGTAATGCACTTGTGTCAACGATCTGGAAGCTTTTTAATACCTTGCTGGAAGAAGTCTTTGGGTTGCATGCGTACCCACTCCTGAACAGCTTCGATAACATTATTTGACTGAAATCTTTCCTGGTTAAAATTCTTTTAATAGGCTAAACAAATAAAAATCAGAGGGAGCAAGATCAGAAGTGTGTGCTGGATGCGGAAGAAGGTTCCACTGAAGTTTGTTTATGGTTTCAATTGTTCTTGCAGCAGTATGAGGATGAGCATTGTCTTGGAGAAAGCAAACAGAACTCTGTCTTCTCTTTTGTTTGTTCCTGCTCGCCTGCTTTAACTTTATTACACGAAAGTGTCAAATAATAGTCTACATTAATTGTACGACGTTCTGTAAGGAAATAAACAAAGAGCACACCTTGAGAATCTCAAAAAAAATTTGCCATCACTACCAGCTGACAACACAGTTTTTGCTTTCTTTGGCTTTGGAGATATGGTGTGACACCACTGCATGCTTGCACGTTTTGACTCAGGAGTAAAATAGTGTACCCAAGTTTCATCTGTTGTCATAATTGTGTCCAAAAATTCATCTCCTTCTTTTCATATCGCCGCAGTAAAGAAGTGATTTACAAACGATTTAACTTGTGTTCTTCAGTCAACAAGCACGGAATCCACCTGACACTTACCTTATGATACTTTAGTTTGTTTTTTATGATCTCTTCAACACTTCTGACACTAATTTGTAATTTTTGAAAAATTTGACAAACTGTTACCCCTCTGTCTTCTTGAATAAGGGCATAACTTTTTCTTCATTTTCACGATTAACCGAGGTAGCAGCCGTACATGGGGCTCATTTGCTACATGCGTTCTCCTGTCTCTAAAAGGATTTTGACCACTCAAACACTCGACTTTTTGAAAGACATTGATCGCCATATTGTGCTCGCAGTCTTGTAAACATTTCAGTCGAATTTACGTCTTCGTAAGAAATTTGATTATTATATGCTGTTCCATGCTACAATGAACAGAACTTTCAGACATTGTAACTTTAACTGTCAAAATAATATTATATCGAAACAATTGCTATAGATATGTTAACAAGAGTCACGGCTAATCTTTAAATAATTTAATTTTTAGAATTGTCTTCAGATGGGGTTTTAATTTAAACATTCCTGTTTAAATTTGAACACTCCTCGTACATTACTTCTACATATTGAAGTTTTGTTTAGTTTTTTGTTTGAGCTTTTACAGTTATTTGAATTGTCAATACTAAAATTTTATTTTGGCTTAGACCAATAAACAAATAGTATTTTCTAGCTTTATGTGCATTACACCTTGTGAACCAAACAAGGATTTCTGTAATAATTAAGTTTGTCAATGGCTCATGAACCCTAACAAGACACCCATAATTTGATCTGTGTTGTTAGATTACGTTGTGAACAAGGATACGTAAGCAAACTTGGCTCTTTTGCTTTTTGTGCACTCATGCAGACTAACGTTTCTCAAGATGCTCATTAGGTTTAACTTCTACTTCTAAAATATTACAAGCGTCTTGAATATTACTGTATAACACTTATTTTTTTACTTCTATAGACAACAACTACAACACCAAACATTGTGGCAAGAGAGTCTAACAATGAGATGGATGTAGGAAACTTCGACATTCCTATATTTACAGAGGAGTTCTTAGACCATAACAAAACCCGCGATGCTGAGTTGAGGCAGTTACGGAAGTCCAACACCGATTACGAGCAGCAAAACGCTATTCTACAGAAACACATAGAAAACGTCAAGAGCGCAATCGAAAAACTGGAGGCTGAAATATTACAACAAAGAAAGAACAATAAATCCTTACAACAACATTTAGATCACATACGAACAACGCTTACTAATGGCTTTGCCACTGTCAAATTACCAGGTGGGTGCAGTGTTTCTAACTGTAGAACTCTGATTTTGTGTATTATTATCTTGTGTTGTAGGCACTGAAGAGCTTCCGACCCTCCAAACGATAGACACTTACATGGGGAATTTGCATTCACTGTTGCTGGAGAACAGCAGTCAGGACGTAAACCTGCTGCAGAATGTGAGGGATATTGTAGCTCGCCTGGAGTTCAATGGATGACAGGAAGAACGTAAAGGCGCTGATACCATTCCAGAAGATATTACCCCAGTAAAGCATAAAAGAAAAACTAAGAAAAATAAGTAATTTATTCCTGTTCTGTTATGTATTATATTATATTTTTAGTTTAATTACTGTTTATTTTTGGCGAAATTAGATCTAATTTCTTTTCAATACATTGTAAATGTAACAAAAATATCGAATAAGGGTTAATAAAATACCTGAAAAAATATTATTTTTTTTGTACTAGGTCCAAGCAAGGTTTAATAGATAGTTGTTAATTTTTACTATTTAGAAGATTAGCACCTAAACTACTATTACAAATTAGAATAAATATTGACTTACAGTTGTTAGCGTGGTGACTAAGAATCTTATCAAAATATATTAAAGAAATCAATGTTTTTGCTCTGTATTTTATAAGTTGAAAGAAAAGCAGTTTTGTCTTCTTACCCTCGTTACCATTTCATTGTATTGAAAAGCATACTAAACAATACTCTACGATGTATTTTAAATTAATATGAGGTCTTGTATAAAGAAATAATATAAAATACAAGAATTTCAAATATATTTTGCTAATTATTGAACTACTACCAGTGATTTTGAAGGATATACATACAAACATAAGCTTCTCATATTGTGCCAATGTTACTAAGACATACTGTAAGGTGCCATCTTTTTCTCAAGTAAAAGAATGTGTATGTATTTATCTTCGCTAAAATTTACATTGCCAAGACACTATGTCATACTGACATCAATGCATCTCGTATTTTCAATTAATTTCAAAGTAGAAATTCTAGAAAGTTTCTATAGGACCTCTCAAGTTTTTCTGTGTTGGTTATTATAGAAATTTTTATTTAAAGGTTGTTTTATCACGCCTCACCTGCATCGATTAATAAAACTTGCAAAGCGTAGTTTTTTAATCAAGATAGGCGATACTCACACATGATACACTTCAGCATCTTGACTATAAATTACAAGAGTTCTTTGCAATTTAAATGTTTTTTCTAGGAACTAGACGAATGTACTCCCTTGCAATATAGCAACTTATGTAAAACACTTTGTTCCACAAAAATGATTTAGTTTGACATTTACGTGTCATTCATAAAAAATTTTAGTAATAAAAATAGTATATTATACATCAAGGTAGCGAAGCGCAGTATTATAACCTGAGCGCATATTAGATACTGAGCGCGCAGCGCGAAGTATCTAAAGCGCGAAGGTTGTAAGACGATTCGCTACCGTGGTGTATATACTATTTTTTGCACTACCAAACGGCTTAATACCTAAATTTTCAACAAATTTCGAATATATTTTAACTGTCAACCTGAAAATACAGCTCTTTAAAACGTCAAAATTAAAATAGTCATATTTGGTAACTTATTAGTTACCACGATGAAAATTGTTTATTTTACTTTCTCTCCCTTGGTGGAGAATAGTAGATTATGCAATGAGGGAGAGAAATGCGTTATTTTGCTGAGGTACAATTTCTGACTCGAGGGCGAAGCCCGAGAGTCAGAAATTGCACTGAAGCAAAATAGCATTCTCTCCGAGTTGCATATACTATTTTTTTCACGTTGCAGGAAGATTTAAAACGAAAACCCATTTTTTTAAACGTCATTTATTGACATTTTAGTTACAATTATTTTAAAATTAGTAGCCTTTGGTAAATTTTAAAGTTGATGGCACTGTAAGTCATTATGACAAGAGCTCACAATTATGTCAAATTCGAGGTTAGTAGCTTAGGTTTTGCGTCAGTTGATGTCAAAACTGACGCGAAACCTAACCTGATAACCCCGAATTTACCATAGATACGGTAACATTTTTTACTTTAGTCCCTAGGGGCTAAAGTAATTACTTCTGTCCCTAGAGATTAAATGAGCTACTTTAGTCCCTGAAGTAAGTGACTAAAGGGCCAACTTTAGTCCCGCAAGTGCAAAAAATCAACTTCACGACCTAAAGATCAGCCAATAACGGTGCGTTCTGAGACTAGTAGTGCAAAAATATACGTTTTTGAAAAACAAAGAGAAGCGTGTTGTATTATTTATCTAGAGTGTTGTTCTTGCAATTTCGAAAAGGATAGGGCATATTCATATGCTGCACTACAGAAGAAGATAGTACGAAAAATAGATGTTACACATCTTTGCACATAACCGTATGTAATACGTTAATGCTGTATTTGTATCTATACCTTTCAAAATCACTTCCCATAACTACAATCAAGGAGTCAAATTGACTCCATCCAAGTAGTAAATTCCTAGTTTCTTCCCACCCCTGTTAGATATACACCTGTACGTTTTAGTGCCTTTCTAGCTCAGTATAAAGTCGTCTGCCAAAATAGTGTGTTGCGCTTGTGACTAGTTATCTGTTTATTGTGTTTTAAAAATTCATAGTGGTCAAAAATACATCAGGTCTGTATATAAGTAATAATTCTTGTTTTAGCATCAAATTGATTTGGGTGTTTTATCTAGGTTGTAACAATGAGTAAAGACGAAGAGCCTGGACCATCAACGAGGATAAATATTGCTGAGATGGTTAGAAGCATGGTAGTCCTAATAATCTTTTTAACGGAAAAGCAAATGCGGTGCCTTAATTGTTCTCCGTCCACTCATAAAATCCTGTTTTAACGTTAATAGAGTAAAATTATTGAAATGGCCGAATATGTAGTGGTTAGGGCTCGTATGTGCCTGCCAGACGTTATTCAAAAAGCTCGCCTTATGGCGCCCAAGGGGTGAGATCGTTCTGCACCATGACAATGCTTCTAACGTATGCAACAAAAGTTTTGGGAAAAAGTTTGATTATGTATATTTAATTCAAATTAAATTTTATTCAAAAATCGCTTAAAATATGCTGACCTTACATCCAAGATAACATTACCGACAGCACTATATAATGGCAAGCATTATTTTCAATGGTCCGCAATTTTGTCATCACATATCGCATAAGCTCTTGGACAGAATTTACATCAATTTTATAACCTTATAATCCTTGATGTGTCTTGCCTGAAGAATATTGGGTGGGTTGTTATGTTTTGGTATAAATGGAACATTGTGCTGATTCAGTCAATCTTTCGTGGTTTTCGCATAATGGCAAAAAGCCAACCTCTGGCCAAAATATTATTTCATTAGCAGCATGTGTATTTTGGGCACTTACGTCTTTTGAGAGTTTAAAGGATTACAATGCAATTCTCTATGCACAATCAGGTATGAAACATGAAAATTGTCGACCGAACCACCAAATTGGTGTTTTTATGCTATCTTTAGCTCTTCTTACCATTATGTCGACAACCCGTGCAGACATCTTTTAGGTCTTTGACTTTTAGGCAAACACGAGGGATTCCTTGTTCGCATTCTCTTATAGTTCGATAAATTATTGAAACTAACACATTTTGGTCTTTGAAGATGTTGACAATATCTCTCTTAGGCATTCGCCCAACCAATTGATAAATAGTCGTTCAGATTTTAAGTTTGTAAGACATTTTGATCAATGTAATTGCAAAATTTGTATTATTATCATAAATTCTGATATCCATAGATTTTTTTGTTTTCAATAGCAACTTCATAATGAATCGTTTAATAATATGTCTCTAGCTTCAAAAAAATTCTCAAAACTTTTGTTACATACGTTAGTCATAGCTCACATCAAATAAAATAATTTTCAAAGACTTTCGAGTTAAAATTGCTAAGTTATCCCCCATTCAGTTCCGATCTAGCACCTTCCGATTACTTTCTAGTTCCTCCATTAAACGTTAAAATGCGTGGTGTGCGATTTGGAACTCTCGAAGATGCTGTGGATAGCTTCAAAAACCTTTTTCTCAAATGACTCAAAAATTGTTGAATTTATGTTTTGAAAATTGGTTTTACTGAATGCGTAAATGTTGAGTTTAAGGGGGAATATTTTGAGAAAATAATAAAAACAAATTTTGGTTACTAAAAACTTTGTTTTATTAGACTGCAGAAATTTGTTTTATTAGACTGCAGAAATTTACGGGACTGCCCTCGTATAACGGCATCAAAGAACAAGCAAATAAATTTATGCGAAAAAGTTATGTATGTACGTAAATTCATGTCTTCATAGGTACACATAGGTATTGACGGTGGTTGGTTGGGGGTCCTGGCCCTCCCCAGCCAAAAAACCTAGTTACGCGAATGCGTGCGTTACAAATGCTAACCGATTTGCAGTCATTCTTGCAGCTCTAAGATTTGAGGATCTCGAAACCAGAGCTGAACGTAGAAATCAGGATATTCTTGCCCCAATTTCAGACTTTACAACTCAAATATGCAATGCCGCAGAAATTACCATAGGAAAAACAAAAAACGCACTCTTAAGAAACCCAGTACCATGGTGGAACGAAAATTGCGAACAACGGACCAAGAGTTATAAACGTGCCCTAAACACATAAAAGAAACATAAAACAACTGAAGTCTTAATAGAATTTAAAAGATTGCGCGCAATAGCGAGAAGAGCAATTAAAGAAAGCAAAAAACGATCACGAGAAACATATGTGTCGTCTATAAATCACTAAAGTACCCCCAGGGAAATGGGGAAAAAAATCAAAGTAACGAAGTACAAATACGCAATTCAGAGTAGAAGAATTAATACATAATGATAAAGCAATAACAACACCCTCTGAAATAACAAACAAACTAGCAGATGTATTCGTACAGAACTCAAGCAATCAACAATATGACCCCGAATTTCTGAACTACAAACTGAACAAAGAAAATCTGGTGTGGTACACTCACACAACTTCTTTTTGCAGCGATCGTGAAATTAGCCAAAAATTTGATTTTTAATTTTTAAGCATTTGTTAAAATTTTTCAAAAATTACAAATTCTACAAAAACGGTACAAAATAAAGCGTTAGTTAAAGAGACAATTTTTTTCTAAAATTTAAGCTGAATTCAAAAATGTAATAATATACCGGGCGTTCTATTTAAAATAGGAGTTAATAAAAAAAAAATAGGAAAAAAACAAAAGAACCCATTTTAGAAGTATTTAACTGGAAAATAACCTATCTCACATCAATACACATTAAAAAATGTAATAAAAATGTGAAGTTTGAAAAAAATCTAAAAAAACTGAAAAATCACAAGAGTCAACACCTACTTCCGGTTATGCGATTTTCTTCAAAAGCTTGCTGTCTTAGATTAGATTAGATTAGACTAGATTTCACGACTGCCTTTTGCTGGCATGCGCACGTCAGCCCTTAGGGCTTTTTGTACTGTCGGGAATTTTCAAGTTAGCAAGCCGACATCCGTATCTTTTACTAGACTTGCAATGTCCCCTACTAGCTTGCGGTTGTCAATAGAGTTAAGGCTCCAATCAAGTTGGTGTCTTTTACGCTCTAATGCTGGGCATTCAAAGAGGATATGATAGGCTGTTTCATCATCCTCTTGGCATAGTCTGCAAACAGGTTCATCTCTATAGATATTGATCCTGTGCATAAATTCTCTGAATGCTCCAGTGCCTGTTAGTAGACTGACTACTTGCTTGATTCGAGTTCTGTTCAGTCTCAACAGGGTTTTGGTGGTATGTGGATTCGGAGTTTTTAGCAATCTTTTGCAGTGTGTTGCTTGATTGTAGTTTCTCCACCTTAGTTGGTGTGCGGTATTGACCCATTCATTAATGGCTGAGCGGGCTTGGTTTTTCTGAATGCTTAGACCAGGTTCTGGACCGGTCATTGCATTACGGGCTGCTTCTTTTGCGAGCTTGTCCGCCTTTTCGTTTCCTTCAATACCTTGGTGACCTGGGATCCAGCATAATTTTACTGTATTTCCCTGGCTTAAAGTTTGAAGTTTGGATTTGCATTCCTTGACCAGTCTCGATGAAGTACTGAAAGCGTTTAACGCTTTCAATGCTGCCTGACTGTCTGAGAGAATGTGTATGTCTCGATTGAGCAGCTTCTTTTCTATGCTGATGTTTGCGCATACGTTAATAGCTTGTACTTCAGCCTGAAAGATGTTACAAAACTTTCCTAGACTGACTTTTTCGTTGGTTCTAGGATTGGTACTGTACACACCGGAACCTGTACCCCCTTCAAACTTAGATCCATCAGTGTAAAAAATGATGTTCTTATTTGTTGGAGTTGGTAGTTGGTCCGGATTCCAACTTGTGTGTACAGTAAAGTTCTTTTCAAAGTCATAGGCTTTGATTATAAGATCAGAACCCATTTCTAATATTGGGTTGTTGATGTGTGACATGATCTTGCCATGTCCTAGATTATTAGCTATGGTCATCCAGTGACCTGTACTTTGTAATCTGTAGGCTGCCATTCTGGCTTCACCTTCCAAGAAGATGTGCAGAGGTGGCAGATTTAAAATAGCATTCAGTGCTTGTCCTGAGGTGCCTTTAAAGGCTCCAGTGATGCACCGATTAGCTAGATATTGTATTCTGCTGATTTTGTGGATCGCAGTTGCTTGTTTTATTTTGGGCCACCAGGCGATTATTCCATATGAAATTATTGGTCGAACCATGGTTTTGTACAGCCAGAGGGTCAGTTCCGGTTTGAGCCCCCACGTACTACCTATGGCTCTTTTTCCAATAACTAATGTTTGTATGCACCTGGTGATTGTTTTGTCTAAGTGGGAGTTCCAAGTTAGTTTGGAATCGATGGTTAGACCTAAGTACTTAACCTCGTTCTCCCAGTTGACATTTGTCTCAAACAGTTTTATGTTCATTCTGTTTGTGATGTTCTTTCTACGAGTGAAAGCGACGAGAGTGGCTTTGCTGGGATTAATTCTAAGATTATTCTCTAGACACCACTCTTCGGTTATCTTTAGTGCTGATTTCATTACATTGTCTACGGTTCTTTGGTATTTACCTTGAATCAGTATGACAATGTCATCAGCGTATCCTTGAGTGTAGTAGCCTTTGTTATTGAGTTGGATCAGCAGTTCATCAACTGTGAGGCACCACAGGAGTGGAGAAAGAACTCCTCCCTGTGGACATCCCCTTGTCGCCTGCACTGTCTTTTCCTTGTCAAATAACTTGACTTTTACAACTCTGGTGTTGAGCATTGCCATAGTCCATCTTATCGTGGTGTTATCGATCTGATGGTTTGTCATTGCTCTTTCAATAGAGTGGTAGGAGGTGTTGTCGAAGGCACCTTCTATGTCTAGAAATGCTCCGACTGCGTACTCCTTGTACTCCAAGGTTCTCTCAATTTTCCCCACTAGTTGGTGTAGGGCGGTTTCACATGACTTCCCTGTTTGGTAAGCATGTTGATATTTGTGAATCGGGAGTGAAGTTAGGGCTTCCTCCCTCCAGTATCTGTCTACTAATCTTTCCAACGTTTTAAGGAGGAATGACGTTAGGCTGATAGGTCTGTAAGATTTAGCTTCTGCATAGCTGCTCTTACCAGGCTTAGGGATAAATACTACTTTAGTCACTCTCCAGGATTGGGGAATGTAACCCAAGGCAAGACTTGCTTGGAACATGTCTTTGAGTGGGTTCAGCAGTATATCTATCCCTTTCTGCAGCATTACTGGTTGTATGCCGTCGTTTCCAGCAGATTTGAAAGGACTGAAGAGGCTAGTTGCCCATCTAATCCTTTCTTTGCTGACTATTCTCTTAGCTGTTTCCCAGTCTTCCCTCCTAGGGGTATGATTGGGTTCAGCCAGAGTGGGTTGTTCCACTGCTCCGGGTAGGTGAGTTTTTATCAAAAGAGATAAAGTCTCCTCTTCCGTTGTAGTGTATTCTCCGCTTTCTTTTTTAAGAGTGCCTACTGGGTTCATGGCTTGCTTTGAGATGATTTTGTGGAGTCTAGCTGTGGATCGCGTGGTCTCCACCTCCTGGTAAAACTTTTTCCAGGCTGCTATCTTAGCTGCCTTGATCTTTTTGCCATAGTCTGTGAGAGCCTTGTGATAGTTCTCCCAGTTATTTGTGGCTTTAGACCTGTTAAACAGACGTCTGACTTCTTGTCTGGTCTTTTCTAGGTCTTTATTCCACCAATTTGTGTGTTTTTTTGCTCTTTGCTGACTTGGGTCTATTAGAGGACAGCTACTCTGAAAGGAGTCAATCATGGCCTCTTTTAACCGGTCAGCATTTGAGTCTAAAACTACTTTATTGGAAGATCTGAACTTTAGGTGTTCTATCTTCTCTTGTAGTTTTTGTTTATATAGGTCCCAGTCTGTCTTTCTTGGGTTGTAGTAAACTCTTTGGCTTACTTCCCGTTGAGACAGTTCAAAGGTTATATAATTGTGGTCAGATAGTGATGGTTCGTCTGAAACTTGCCATTTATTCACTGATTGACTAATTCTCATTGTGGTTATGGTAATATCTATAACTTCATGTCTATTAGTGTTATAAAAGGTTGGAGTGTTACCTTTATTGACTACTACTAGATTGTTAGTTAAGATAAATTCTAAAAGTGACTCACCTCTTATGTTGCAGTTGGTGCTGCCCCAAATGGTGTGGTGCGAATTTGCGTCGCAGCCTAGGATGAGGTCTAGATCGTCTTGGGAGGCAGATGATACTAGGTTCTCTAGTTCCTCGCTAGGCGGTGGGTCCCTGGAATCGGATGGAAGGTAGACGGAGATTATAATGGCTTGGTCACAACCTTCATCGTTATTCCATTTTATTTTAATTGTGGTTATGTCTCTAGAACAGAATTCCATTAGTGGTAAACAGTCTAGATTATTTCTTATAAGTATGCATGTTCTAGGACTTGCATGATTATAAATAAGCTTACCTTTAGCACCCCCTAATCCACGGACTTGTCCCTTAACTATCCATGGTTCTTGGATCAGTGCTAAATCGATGTCATCTGCTAGCAGCTTTCTACTTAGATTTGCAGTGGCTGCTTTGCAGTGGTGGCTGTCTTATCTACATAGTACACAAAACTTATATATGAAGTTTCAACGCCATACCTCTTTTAGTTTTTGAGATATTCTATTCACAGACAGACACACAGACACACCAATGAACAAAAACATGTTTTTTGGGTTCGAGGGACTCTAAAACGTGAAGATCTGTTAAAAACTCAATTTCGAATTTTTGGGGTTAATCCAATACTTCCTTTATCGTAAAAGGAAGTAAAAAAGAAGAAATCAACCTAGAGGAACAACACCACCACCCTTTGTGAAATGGAAATTTGATGAAGTTCTAGTATCTTGTAAAAATAAACGCTCCGGCCCTGACAATATTCCATTTCAATTAATAACGAACTTAGACGAGGAATCAAAAATATAACTACTAAAGATATACAGCTATCTCTGGAAAAAATTCCTTCCTAAATATATGGCGATCGTCAATAATTATCCTTATTCTAAAACCAAACAAGCATAAATACCAACAAACGATCTACCGCCTTGTCGTACTCACTTGCTGTCTCTGTAAACTTCTGGAAAAGATGAAAAAACGGCCAATGTGGTATGTAGAACAGAACAATATTATCGACTCCTCACAAACTGGTTTCAGACAGGAACACAGTATCATTGACAATATACTATCCCTGGATACAGAAATCCGAGCTGCGTATAATAATAAACAATTCCTCATAGCGACCTTCTTTGATCTCGAAAAAGCATTTGACACCGCCTGGAAACACCACATATTAAAAAAGGTAGTACAATACGGACTTCCTGGATACATTGCTCACTTTATAAGCCATTTTCTCAAACAAAGGTCCAAGTAAAAACAGAATGAACGCTCTCAAAAAGCTATACACAAATGAACGGGTTACCACAAGGATCCATAATAAGCGTAACTTTATTTCTGACAGCCATACATGGAGTGGGGAAAACAAGATCACTACAAAAAAAACAATATATTTATGTGAACGATATAGCAGTATATTGCCCCAAAAATCAGGCCGTTAATTGTTCGCGCCGCGTAATTAATCGCGGAACTTCCCTACGCACCCAAAATTATGTGTTCATCCCTCTTCCTTTGACCAATGGTCATCGAGGAAGCACCACAGAAGGGACTAGAGCTCTTTAAATAGTAAGACGTTTGGCAGAGAAAGACAGCTTTTGGTTTCAAGTCCAACCAACTCTCAACACTCAGCTCCCGGTTTCGAGTGACAACAACCCTCCGCTCTCTAACCAGAAGGAAGCCACCCAGGACTCAGCACTCAAATGCCTATTCTGGAATTTGCTATTTTGTGGACCACTGCCCAGCCTGGTCTCTGTCGTTTTCGGACCGCTGTCTAGCGTGGACTCTGCCGTTTCGAGGACGCCCCACTCCAGCCGCCGCCCCCGAGAGGCCGACCAACGCCACCACCCCAAACTACCGCCAGATCGCCTTCCCACTCCAGCCGCCGTCCCCGAGAGGACGATCAGCTCCCGCGACTTCCGAAGAGGGCTTCCGGTCACGCTCGCCGCCCCCGCGATATGGTTCCAGGAGCACGCCCTGGCCACTGCCCCGCGTCGCCTCCCGGAGGATCCTACAAACTTAGGCCACGGCGACAGCCGCCGTCACGCCGGTTTTTGTTGTTGTTTTTTTATTGACTTTAGAACCAACATATAACCTTTGGTCTAAGTGTACATAATAACGATTAGTTTATAAATATTAAGACCAATAAAACTGTTTAACCAATCAATTGTTTAACTGAAGGTAACGCCACCATCAGTCTTCGACTGCCGCCATTAGCCCTTACCGCTGAGCTAGTAAGAAGCGTGTTAATGGGCGCCCAAGAACGTGGGGCCAGCATTTGGAAGTGACCAATAAAAAGTCAGGCCCACTACAATTGTGAAGACGGGAAAGAGGAGGAATGCAGAGCAAACTCCTAGCCGGAACAGCGAGGAACCACTTCAGATAGCTTACCCAAGCGCAAGTGTGGAAAGCGCCGAGCTTTTTAACAGCAAGCCGCTGTTCCAATGTGGATAGGGAACGCCACTGCCCAACAACAGTCCACCCCGGGAAGCCGAGATGCTACCCCTAATGGCAAATCACGAGGCGAGTCTGGCGTTCGCCTCAACAACCACACTACAAAATCAGAACCACTTCTGGGAGTGGGCAACAACACCCAGTGGCGGCGAGCGCAACAACCATACATGGCACTAAGTTACCTCACCTTCTCCGAAGAACAATTTCAGGCGCTGATCAGCAAACTGACAGGGTCAAAGAAGGTAGATCCGAAGCCCACCTTCGAAGGAGAGGAGTTGGACCATCCGCAAGACTTCCTGGACGAGTGCGCCCGATACCACGCACAGAGCGGATTCTCAGCCGCTGAGTTGCTCAAGGTAGCAACTATGGCCCTACAAGGAAAAGCAAGCCAGTGGTGGCGGCCGTACGCTTCGCTGCCCCTAGCTTGGACTGAGTTCGTGGACAGGTTCAAGCGCAGGTTTGACAGTCTAGAGATCCAAGCTTTGCTCACCACGCAGCTATACGGCCAGAAGCAGGGAGGACGTGCTTTCCTATCTAAGCCTCGCTCCGCCGGTAACAGTGGACGACCTGTTAAACAAGGTAGCCTCTATCCAGAAGGACGTGGAGGGTTTGCGAGATACGGCCACGTTGATATCCGGACCCCAGCCTGCCTCGCTGCCATTTCTGCCCCGGGCGTCATTATAACCGGGACTGCTCCCAGCAACGCCCCACCTCGTCTGGCCCCACTACCAAACGACGCCTCAGGCACTCCCCCTAAACCGGCCCGTCGGGAAACGAAGAGAGGCTCGGACGCCTGAACAGCTAGACCTCGCCTGCGGCCCGAGTCAATGTTACCTGTTAAGCCACACCACTAGTGAGCCCCTTTTTTGCACCGCGGTGAGGATAGGGCCACAACAGCAGGAGGCCTGTGCGCTGGTGGACTCCGCCGCCATCCACAATTTTGTTTTCGCAGACTGGGTGCCGACGCAGAATCTCCAATGCTATCTCTACCCCATGGCCAAGATGCCCCAGGAAAACGCCACGATGGCACTACTAGGAGAAACCCTGGTACAGCTCCACTTAGGGCAAGAAAAGTACCCCCTTCAGTGTGTCGTGGCCAAAGCTCTAAGAGATGATTTCATTTTCGGGCTGCCTTGGCTAATGGAACAAGGGGTTACCTGGGATTTTACGCGCCGCAGCTTGCATCATGGCAGACACCAGAGGGCCACCACCTACTGCCTAGATTCCAGCCCCAGCTAGCGCTTCTCCACAACATGCGTAGAACCCGATAAACCCACGAACGATTTCCGAGTCCAACCAACTCTCAACACTCAGCTCCCGGCTACGAGTGACAACAACCCTCCGCTCTCCAGCCAGAAGGAAACCACCCAGGATCCAGCGCTCAACTGATTATCCTGGATTTTGCTGTTTTGTGAACCACTGCCCCTCTTGGACTCTGCCATTTGCGGACAAGCCACCTATCCTGAACTCTGCCCACCAGGTTACACAGCATCAGTGCGATGGCTCCATTTTAAATACTGAAAGCTACACAGACTCGTCGTGATGGTTCTATTTTAAAAGCTAAATGCGTATACAATATTATCGTGATGGCTCTATTTCAAAAACTAAGAGCTTACACAGCATCAAATTAATGGATTAATTTCAAAAACTATGAGGCTACATAAACTCATCGTGATGGTTCCATTTCAAAAAACGACCAGCGTACACAGCGTTAGTGTGATGGTTTCATTTTAAATGCTGAAAGCTCACACAGACTCATCGTGATGGTTCTATTTTAAAAATTAAACGCTTATACAATATCATCGTGATGGTTCTATTTCAAAAACTAAGAGCTTACACGGTGTCACGTCAAAAGGACGCGGGAAAAAGGATGCGCGACATAAGGATGCGGACAAAAGGACGTGCGACAATTGGACGCACGCGAGAAAAGGACGCGGGGACAAAAGGACGCGCGTCTTTAGGACGCCTGCCGAATGGACGCGTCCTTATAAATTTTCTGAAATTTTAATTTAGAATAAGACAAATAGTAATTTATTATACAAGACGATAAAGTTAAATTTTATCCACGAGTGAATCGATTCAAGAGTGGATAGAAATAACTTTATCGTCGTGTATAATACAATATTTTTTTCTATAGCAAGAACTTTAACAATTTCAAAAGAAAATAGTGACAGTCAATCACATTTCAAAATGTCAGTAGCTAGATTGGGTTGCTACGATAATACGAAGCTGTCATACAGGGTCCGGCAACATAACTTCCTTTTTTGAAATGTGCCCCATTCAGGCTGTAGGGGTCGTAGCGGGGCGGGAGTGGTCTCATTCGACAGGCGTGGTTCTAAAGTTTTGTTTCCTTTCATGTCGGTCGCCATCATACTTTGGAACAGTGAAGAACGTGCGTTTGCCGTCGAGTCCTACTTTTCGAACGGATGTTCTGTGATCGCAAACAGAACATGCGCTACTGGGCTGACACCAATCCCCGAGAATTGCATCAAAGGCATTTGCATTCACCTAAAGTCACAGTGTGGTGTGCAATTTCCTCAGCTGGGATTGTTGGTGCCTGGTTTTTTGAAGAAAATGGGGACACAGTAACAGTGAATTCAGACCGGTATGTGAACATGTTGGAGAATTTTTTTTCCACGATTTGATGAATTGGACTTCGGGCACATTTAGTTCCAACAGGACGGAGCAACGCCTCACACTTCAAGGGCATGGGTGGATGTTTTGAGGGAACACTTCCTTGAGCGCCTCATCTCAATAAGGGGCGATTAGGAGTGGCCAGCCTGCTCCCCCGATTTGATCCCTTGCTATTTTTTTGTGCGGTTTCTTTTAAATCCCGCGTTTATGCCAACCGTCCAAGGACCATACTAGACCTGAAGGCCAACATCCCGGCAGAAATTGCCAAAATACCTGCTGATATGCTGGTAAGGGTCATGACAAACGCCAGAAATCGGCTTATTCAGTGTATGGGCAATGGGGGGCGCCACCCACCTGATATGATTTTAAAAACTGTGTAAAACATAACTTTAGATATGCACCTACATTATACAAAAATTAAATAAAAAATTCTGATTCATAAAATGGGTTTTATTGCGTTTTGAAAAAAGGAAGTTATGTTGCCGGACCCTGTATTTAATTTAAACAAAAGTTAGAAAATTAAATTACTTTATCTATCCTTGATGTTAAAGTGCTACTTTATCTACCCTTGCTGTTAAAGTAAAACTTGACCTTTTGTTTTGAGTTGATAAAAGCACACTTTAACATGTGCTATAGAAAAAAAGTTAATTATTAATAATAATTATATAGGGTGTTCATTAGAATTTGTGGTCTGGTCGGCTTTGGAACTGATGAAGTCATGTCGTGCATTAAATCATATGGCTGATAACTGACACTGGTGACACTGTAAGTCTATGTCAAATTCACTGTTAGCAGGTTAGGTTTTGCGTCAGTTTTGACCTAACCTGCTAACATCGAATTTGATATAGACCTACAGTGTCACCAGTGTCAGTTATCAGCCATATGATTTAATGCACGACATGACTTCATCAGTTCCAAAGCCGACTAGACCACGAATTCTAATGAACACCCTTTATTTGAACTTGTTCATACAAATTTAATTTTCACATGTACAGGGTGAGCGAAACTCGATGTCTCAGCTCTATTATAAGAAAAGGAAAAACGATAGAAAAAAACTGAAAAGATGTTCTTAAATGGGATTGAGTAAGATCTATTTTAAGCAAAATTTGCATATTTTTCCATATTTGGAAACTGAAGTAATGACGTCATCAATTTTTTTTTCCGGAAACATATATTCGATGTGTGCTCCACGTGAATAGTCGTGCGGAGTGGTCGCTGCGAGATATTGTGTAGAGTTCTAAATCGTGAAGTTAACATATATTTCCAAGTATCATTACAAGATGCCCGAGACAGTAGCCAGACAAACCAGATCTGGGGTAGAAGAAGAAGCCCTTATCCAGCGAGTGGTAGAAAAAGTGCTGAATTCGTCTACCTTCATGAACGCCCTCATCAACAAAATGTGCGAGAGAATAGAGGAAAAATTCAGCGAAAAAGTCAGCAAATTGCAAGAAAAAGTGGATCAATTTGAAACTCAGTTAGTAGCATCTAAACAGCAATTGATATAACCTGGGGACGACTTAGAACAATATTCCCGTTTAAATACATTAAGAATATTTGGCATTCCCGAAACGAAAGGTGAATCAACAGATGAAGTCGTTAGCGCAATGTTAAAGAACAAGTTGGATTTAGACATTCCAGCATCATTAATAGATTGCAGCCATAGATTGCCGGGTAAAGAAGATCAGCATCGCCCAATTATTGTAAAATTCGTCCGGAGGAATACAAAACAACTGGTACATAGTAAAAAACGGCTTTTAAAGGGTACCAAAATAATAATTAAAGAAGACCTTACCAAAAAAACGAATGCAGTTATTGAAGGCCGCTGCCGATAAATATGGGGTTAAAAATGTGTGGTCGTACAACGGAAAAATTCTAGTGAAAAACAATAATCAAATTAAACGATTTACTTCACTTGTAGATATTTGAGTGCAGCGTTCGCTCAGGTTCTTTGACTTATCAGTCGCGCACACATTGGAACTTTATTTACATTATTTTTATTTGCTCCAATATAAAATAATTATGTTTCATTTAGTCGTGTTTACCTACATTAGTTGTTACTAATATTTTATCAACAACATCGTATTTAAATTTGATCACCTTATTGTTACTATAGAATGATATAATTTTTTAAATGATAAAAATAGCTCATATAAATATTCGTTCTTTGTTTCCAAAAATTCATGATTTGAGAGTGTTTATATACTAAAACGAAATTGATATTCTTACTATTTTAAAAACTTGGCTGAATACCAATATTTGTACAGAAGATCTTTCTATCGATGGCTATGTATTTGTAAGATGTGATCGTGATGGTCGTGGAGGCGAAATGGGGGTTTACATAGGTAAAAACATTAAATTTTCCTTAATTCAAACTATAACTAATGTAATCTCACAACTTTGGCTAAAAATTGATTCATTTGGAGTTAAACTAGTAATAGGCACAGCATACAGACCACCCCATATAAACACAAAACTCTTTTTAAATGAAATTGAAACTGCTCTCTCTATAGTTTTACCTCATTCTGATCATATTGTCTGCTTGGGTGACTTTAACATTAATATGCTCGATCCCTTAAACTCAGCTACGATTTATTTGCAAGAATTTTTAGTCTGTCACAAATAGTTGAGGAGCCCACCAGAATAACAGAATTAACAGCAACTCTTATAGATCTAATTATAACATCGGATAAGTCAGTTATCAAAGAAAGTGCTGTAATTGCCTGTCATCTGTCAGATCACTACATGGTATCTTGCAAGGTTGACATTAAAGAACCTAGCGTAGAACCTAGAATTACAGCTTTTCGCAATTTCCATAAAATAAATTATAATTCATTTAATGCTGAACTCCACTCGTTACCTTTTTATCACATATTTATTCTAAAAGATGTTGATCTTAAGCTTACATATTTTAACGAATGTATTCTAAATTAATTTAACAAACATGCACCATTAACAGTACATAAACTAAAAAGGCCTAGCTCACCCTGGTTGACAGATAATATTAAACTGTTGATGTCTCTTAGAGATAAATCTAAAAGAAAATTTAGAAAATAAAAAAAAATTACATCATTGGGAATATTATATGACATTAAACATTTTTACAAATTCTGCTATAAAGCACGAAAAGAAATGTTACTTCAATTTTATTTATTCTAATAAAAATGTACAAACTTTGTGGAAAAAAATAGAACATTTAGACATTCGCAAGTCCTAAAAGCAGAAATTTCTTCACACTTTGCTGACGTAGATAAAATTAATGACTACTTTATTAATAGCATTCCTAGTATTCAAAATTCACAAGCCTTACCCAAGCCGATAGATCTGGGTGCACCGATTGGCGAAAAAGCTTTAAGTTTTCACTTCAGGACTGCATGAACAAAATTAAATCTAATGCAACTGGTCACGACGAAATTAATATAGAAATGCTTAAACTATGCCTTTATATTATACCTTATACAGGGTGTTCGGATAATAGGGAACCATACATTAGTGAGTTCTATGCATTAAAATAATAAAATAACTTCATATGCAGTATTGTCCGAAAATCGTTATTGGCGTAGATACCGACCCTTAAAGTTTAACTTTTTTTAAAAATTTTTATTTATTTTTTATAACTGAGTAGATAACTACTTTAAACTTGGTGTACATGCTCTTTATTGAAATGCTCACAAACAAAAAGAAAAATAATCGATAACATGTATTTTGAACTGGTAGTTAACCTAAAACCATATTTTCTTTTTAGTCATAACTTTTATATCTGAAGACATACCTCCGATCTAGATACGGCATCTTGTAGGGAATAAAAAAATTCAAAATTAATGTACTCTTGTTTGGTATGCGTAACATAAACCGTTTGGTTAGAAATTCTATCTAAAGTTTTAAGGCTTTTCTTTTCAGGGTTATTATCTGATTAGCCTTGATAATAAAAATGCAATTTTTGTTTGTTTGTTGTCGAGTTGTTTACCTGCACTTATTATTGGTTTTTTTTTCAGTTATAAAAAATAAATAAAAATTTAAAAAAAAGTTAAACTTTAAGGGTCGGTATCTACGCCAATAACGATTTTCGGACAATACTGCATATGAAGTTTTTTTATTATTTTAATGCATAGAACTCACCATCAATGTATGGTTCCCTATTATCCGAACACCCTGTATAACACATATAATAAATTCGTGTATAATTGATTCTGCGTTTCCTGGTTGTTGGAAGATTGCTATAATCAAACCATTGCCAAAAAATAAAAATCCCGTTCAGTTTAAAGATTTTGGACCAATAAGCATTCTTCCGGCATTCTCTAAAATTTTTGAAAAAGTTATCTCCTATCAATTCAACGAACATTTAATAAATAATAATCTTTTGCCAGCGGTGCAATCGGGCTTTCGTGCCGGTTATAGCTGTACAACAGCGATGCTTGCAGTAACAGATGATATTCTGTTTTCTGTAGACCGTGGTGATGTTACAATACTAGTAATGCTAGACTGCAGTAAGACATTCGATACTGCCAACCATAAAACACTTCTAGAAATACTTGCACTTATGGGTTTGGATAGAACAGCTATCAAATTAATGGAGGACTACTTACAAAATCGGAGTCAGAAAGTGCAAATAGATTCTGATACATCAAATAAGGTTGCGGTTTTGCAAGGAGTTCTCCAGGGTTCCATTTTGGGGCCATTGCTGTATTCTATTTATACATCTTCCATTATTAATAATGTTAAACGGTGTAAGTTACATGTCTATGCTGATGACTAGAGCTCGGATTAAAAAGCATTTATTTTTGGAGGACAAGCGCGTATAATAAGCCTTTAAATCTGAAAAAAGCCAAAACAGAAGCCAAAATAAGCACTCAAATAAGCTATATAAAAGAAAAAATTCAAAAGGTAAGTTTATTAGGAATTATTTGACTAAATAAAAAAACTAAATATAAACACAGTGTAACAAAAATATTAAATTGTATTACATATAGTTAATAGATGACTAATTAAAAATATAAAAGCAATTTATGATAATGTATTTTACCATATTTTTCGGTGAAAAAGATTCCTGCGGTCTGATAAAATATTCTTGTAAATAGAGAAACTTCTCTCTACGTCCACCGATGTTGTTGGCGCATATTTAAAGGCATTAGCTGGAATAGCAAAATTATCGACGGTTTCTCCTCTTAATAATTTAGCCGTATTAGCAAGTGTTTGAAATCCTGCATTTTTCAAAGGAACATCTTTCAATATTTTATTAACTGCTTCTCCAATATGTCACCCACATCCTGAGTATGCTGTATGAAATCATCTACAACTTTCTACAGAATCTACCAGCGGTACATTTTTCTTTTCTAAATTTTGGATAGATATACTTGCATACCAATAATTTGCTTTCAGGAATTCCAAATTTTGCAGTAAAACGTCATTTTTTATAACTTCTTGGCACTCTTTCATTGATACTGCAGCAGTTTCAGGTAATAAATCACACATAAACCTTTGAAATTGTTCTTATGTTCTGTGAGAATGGGATTCGGCGATCAACGAACATTTTCCAACTGGTCTTTAAAAGCTTGAATTTTAAGAGGTGTCTTCAGGAAAAAATACTTTCCGTTTTTAATTAAGAGATTAACAGGCGGAAACTGAAGTTTTATTGTCTCGACTATTCGATCTTATCCATGTGCAAGGCATGTACAATTGTACAGTAGATCATATTTTCCTAAAAAACTTTCAAAACGCTGGCGGTTTTGACCATGTAGGCTGCCGCATCTGTTACCATTAACAGTATTTTTCATTAGGAACACGATGTGGTGGGAAGAAATTAGTTCAACTTTCTTGTACAAATCCAGTAATTGTCGAATGTTTTTTGAAATTCTTTGCAAGAAGTCAACCGGTTTTTCATTATCTAAAACACTGACAGCAAATTAGCCATTAAATTGTTAAAGGCATGATACTTAAAATAAATTAAAAATAAGCCAAAAACGAGTACCAAAGTGTCAAAAAGCGTTAAGCAAGTGTTTTGCAAAGAGTATTAAAAATAAGCAAAATAAAAGTAGTGCCAAACGCTTGCATTTTTTCTGAAATGTGTAGATCCAAAAGCATTGGAAACTGCTTATGTTATAGACAAATAAGCAAAATGCCATAAATCCGCGCTCTACTGATGACACACAGCTTTACTACTCGTTTAAGCCTGGCGATTTGCGGGAAGTGTTGGAAATAATAAACTCAGAATTAGAATTTATCTTCAACGCATCTACGCAACTTTTCTTGCAAATAAATCATAGCAAATCGATCGCATTACTTTTTGGGAAAAAGAGTGTCTGTCAGAACATATCAGACACTTTGCATATTTCTGTTAATAATATAGAAATTCCTATTGTTGGAAAAGCTAAGAGTTTGGGTTTAATTTTAGATAATACGTTTAGATATAAAGACCAAATAGCGAAATATATTACACAGGCATATATACACCTCAAACAACTTTTCCCACATAGATCCTATTTAAATTCAGACATTAAAAAGAAACTCTGTGACACTTTTGTACTTTCGCAATTTAATTATTGTGCACCTATTTATCATTCTTCTATTGACAATATGACATCAAATAGAATTCAAAAAGTACAAAACGCTTGTTTGAGATACATTTATGGAATAAAAAAATATGAACATATTTCACATAAATTATTGGACGCTGAATGGTTGTCCATGAAGAATAGACGCATTTTGCAGTGTTTATGTCTTTATCATAAAATTCTACTTTTCAAAACCCCTCCTTATTTATATAATAAAGTAACGTACAGAACAGATATACATAACCTGACTACCTCCATTTCACTCAACTGCTATTTTTGAAAGATCATGTTCTTATCAAATATATTCCGAGTATAATAAAATACCTCGTACATTTAAACGTTACAGCCTTGCAAAATTTAAATATGTAATTCATGCCCAATTGGCTTTAAAAAAGAGATCAAATTAAAATATAACCTCCTTCAAATTTTATGTTAAAAATTAATAATAAAGTAGTTCTGGTCTGTAAACACTCCCAATAATTTGAGTTAAATATATATTATATTTTACTATATTTTTATTACTACTAATATGTCACAGTGTTTGTATTAAAAATAAATAGATATTAGGTTAGAGTAAATTTTTCATTTGGAGCACATTTAATAATATTTAATAATATTCATCTTTTTTTTCATCTTAATATTAGGCATATAATATAATTTCGTTTTTTATTTTATGTCAAGATTTAGATGGTAGAACAGATAAGGGTTTGGCCTAGGTCAGTCTGTGTCAAAACTGACACAAAACCTAACCTGCTAACCTCAAATTTGACATAGACTTACAGTGCCAACCAACATATTATTCATACAACAGTTATTTCAAAGCCAAGATTGATTTCATTTTTATTTGCGCACATGTTACTCTGTGAACAAACCTTTGGTGCCGATACCCGGTTCGCGCCCTTCGAAATTTGTTAGGTTGGCGATTAATTTTTTTGGTGGTGCTCGGATTTTGCAAATTCATAGCACTTAGGCCTTTGTCTCATTTTTACTGCGAAGCTAATAGCTTGATCGGTTTTTCTCATTCTATAATCTGATGGGGGAGTTAGTCTGGTTTTGATTATTTGTGTGCTTCACGCCATTTGGCGGAGTTTTGGTGTACAAGCGAATATTTGGACATTTAAGTCCACGCCGATTGGCGGAGTTAGTTGCAAACAAGCTTCTGCAAAAAAAATTCGTACACATGGTCCATATTCTTGAGACGAGTTATTTTGAAGTTTTGTCCGCTCTCGCGTGAAGCGCATATAGTTTATTGAAACGATTTTCAAGCCGTTCCTACCCTACAAGCGGCCCTCAAAATTCTCAATTTTAGCCCTAAAAACGAATATTGCGATGAAATCAACTACAAAGTTATATCTCTCTTGCCTGTATATGAAAAACAATATTGAGTGTGAATACAATTATATCACATAATGACAACATTTTATAATTTTCTATGAAATTTCTAGATTCGTTAAATTGCAGTGCAATATATCCACCTTGCTTAACACCAAAAATAGGATCAATAGATATTCCCTTGAACATTTTAAATGTGTTTACTGGCTTAATCGATGAGATAAGATTAATGGTACGCAATTTATTTGAGAACTGTTTAGATTTGGTATTAAATGAACAAGCCACAAGCCAGGCAGAAGAGAATTATTACCGCGTATAGATTAACACATTCTGACTTCGGAAAAGAAATCTTTCTGTGCGCCTATCATTTGAGATGACAATTAATAAATCACAAGAACAAACTATGGATAAAGTGGGAATATATCATATTTGCCACAACCAGTAGTTCGCCATGGTCAAGTATACGTAGCAATATCACGTGTGAATCGTTTTAAAAACTTAAAAATTTAAAGTTTACCTAAAGGATCCTGCCACACTTTACAAATGAGTTTTGTAACTTGCAAAATATTTTGCAACGGGTCCACTAGTATTATTTAATATGAGAAGAGTAGAGACTTTTTCCTACTCACTAATAGGAAGTTGACCTTTATATAACATTTAGAGGCTTAAAAACATTACACTTCATTTATGTAAGGATCGTTGCAATTGAAATGCTGCTGTAAACACCCTCTGTACGTCGATTTGAATTGAAGTACAGAAAGTTATATACCTACTTTCTGTTCGTTTTTTGTGAATCTGAGAGTTAATATTTTTTGACCAAACAAGCTTATTCATAGCAACTGAATTGCGCGGTCCTGGTTTTGAATTATTTTTGAAGTACTGAATTATGAACTGTTAAAGAGTCTTTAAACTTATTTAATTAAACTCGTAGAAAACTCATGTGTATAATGCCCATAGAAAGTTATTTGCTGACCTCGTGCTGTTGCAACCTTCACTACGGTCGGGTTGCAAACTGTGCACTCTATGTTTATTATACAAATAATTATTTTCACCTTTTGCCGTTTGTATATCAAGATAACCTAGAATTTCGAAAAACGTTGTATTTATTACAGGAAAAAACGTTTTTAGAACTCGTGAAAAACACCCACATTTTGCTATTTGTTTCATAAATAACCATTATTTAAACGGATGCTATTTTGCTATTAAAACAACTGTTTTAACACGGATATTTACGTATCTCCAATACCGAGTTTCAATAACTGACTAGCAGGCAAATTCAAAGATTTATCAAGCCAATTTTCTCTTCCGGAATACTTACAGTACGAGTTATTATTATCACTGGACCTGAGGATTTCCTGATTTCCATCCCGAAAACCATTCTTTTGTCGTATCTATCAGTCTAGTTAACAACCTATAACCAAAGAGCATATAATGAGCTATAACATTTCTCTCTTCTCTGCTAGTTACCATGAAGAAAACTACTTCTTTGTGTCTTTTACTGGTCCATTGGCACTCCTCAACATACTCTTGAATTTGGGATAATTGAAGGTGGTGCTTAACTTTATAATTTCGTCACACCAGTTAAGGGGTCCCAGATCGTCATCATCAAAATCAAATGTCGGAATTTCGAACGATGAAGTGGGTGCATTTACTTTATTGTTCGTTGTTATTTTCTTTAATTGGTTTCATATTATCAAAATTGCAAAACACTATATATTATTTTATATTGCGATTAATTTCTTTTATTTTATTTTAATACTTGTAAGCCAATCCCACTTCTGATGTAAGGAATTGCTGTTCTTTTGTAAATAAACAAGGACACTTTTTCAAAACAACTTTATTGCCACAAATTCACATCCGCAATCGTTCTGAATGGTAGTAAGGTAAAGAATAATCCGTACAATGTTGTTTCGTCACAAATGATAAGTTCAAATATACGAATTAGAGATTAATCATGACGGAGATTAATCACGACGCTAAAAGTCCAGTTTCATAAGAAATTCTAGAGGACGCGACGCTCGCATATAAATGTTTAAAAGAGCTAATCTGTTTTTACTGATACAGGTCTGCTAAACTTATTTTAATAAATAAGGTATGTGCATTGTGCAAGCACATATTTTGGTAGCAAAGCAATCGAGAGCTTCCATTTGTACATTCATTGAAGTTTAATCGTATTAACTGAATTATAACTTTTGCATAATAAACTGTGCATTTTATAAATTTGTTCTAGTTATTAAACGTAGCCATTGTAACTGTTCTGGAAACGGGATGTGATTTTTGCCGCAGGCGAATGCATTGCATCTATAAAAGATTACCTGCAACGCTCTCCGTATGCACTTTATAACCAGTTTTGTAGCGTTTCTACTTTCATTATTTCCTATCATTGATCACAACATAGTGTAATATGGAAACCACTACCACCTGCTTAGAACTGCAACCAGTTTGCGTCAAAAAAATAGTCCCTTACAGGAATAGAAACGACCGGTGAAAACTGCACTTGCTCTCAGTAAAAGTGCAACTTTCTTCGTATTAGCTCCTATCCTAATTAAAAAACTTATAATAAGACTCGTAATAAGATGAGCGTCTCACGCAAACCTTTAGAGAGCTCCTACTTGAGCAAATTAGACCGTTTTTTTGGAATAAAGGACTGCTTGTTCGAATACAACCCTGGTAATTACGTCATGACTCCCGATTTTGCCGAAATTGCCGAACAAATCTTGGATTTCGAAGTGAAAAAGGACGACGTTTGGGTGATCAGTTATCCTAGAACAGGTATTTAATTTAAGTTTAGTAAATTTACTTAGAATAAGATAAAAACTACACTAATTTAGAAACGTTTATTTGAAAATTACTCCAGAACTGTGTCTTGTAGGTTCTACTTGGTGTCAAGAAATGGTGTGGCTAATTGGAAATAATTTAAATTTTGACGACGCTAAGAAAACCATTCAGCTCCTTCGTGCACCTGTTTTGGAGTAAGTCCAGTGCATTGTTATTTTATTATTGTGCGAACACTGTAGCTGAAAATCCAACCAAATATTGTAATTTATTATTGGAGACAAAACCAATTTGACATTCTATTTTTCCATCTGTCACACTCTAGAAAATTTGAAATATGAGCTACGCCAGTATATATTTTCATCAAGCTGTTTTTTCAGACTGTCTTCGATTCTTGTCACAGAACGATACAAAGATTTCATGAACAATTACGGGAATTCCATAGACTTTATTAAAAAACGCTTTTCTCCTAGATTTATTAAAAGTCACTTGCCTTTGGATTTATTGCCTCTTAGTATTAAAACTATTAAACCTAAGGTAAGCTATTAAAATATTCTTATTGTAATACATTTTGCGACCACAAGAAGTCACATTTTAGATTGTTTACATCGCGAGAAGCCCAAAAGACGTGTGCGTTTCCTACTACTACCACTGCCAGCAGCTGTACGACCTGAAGTGCACATTCGAAGAGTTTTCAGAGTTGTTTCTAAATGGCAAAGTTCCAGTGGGTCCCATTTGGTCCCATTATTTCGGCTATTGGGGAAAAAGAAACGATGAAAACGTTTTGTTCTTAAAATACGAGGATATGAAACAAGATCTTAAAGCAGTTATTTTGAAGACAGCGAACTTTTTGGAGAAATCGTTGTCTGATAAGCAAGTGGACGAGTTATGTGAATATTTGAATTTTGGTAATATGAAAAATAACCGTTCTGTTAATTTTGAGCCTATATTGGGTGGTGAGAACAACGGAGTTTCTGATGACGAGAGTTCAATGAACTTCATTAGAAAAGGACAAGTTGATGACTGGAAAAACTGTATGACACCCGAGCTGTCGAAGAGATTTCAGGAATGGATTTATGACAATGGAAAAGAAAGCGAATTGCAGTTTTAGATGACTTAAAAATTTATTTTTTACTTCAAGAGAGATATTAAAATTAATGAGGTAATCTAGACATAAAAAGTTAAGATATTTTATTTTGTGAAGATGCCTTGTTACCTAGCCAATAAACAAAGGTATATTATAAATTAATGTTCTTTTTCTCATTATATGATCTATTCAGAATTTACTTTGTCTATTGAAAAAAATAGATGTGTGATGACTGCGTTTTGTATTTTCAAATATAATTTTTTTAATAACACAAACTGTTCATAGATGTAAATATAATACTCTTTTTCTTTGTAGAACCCTAATTTGAGAAGTAAAACGTCTAACAGTATTTATTAATATCTGCGAATTAAAAGTGTTCACTGTATTTAGAAATAAATATTGCTTAACGTTTTTGTAGTTTATATTCCAGTTCTATTCAATAGTATTCAATAATATGTATATAAAATATTACTTCTAGACCAGTGCAATTCCCAAAATGACCGAAAAAGTCTTACAATTTTATAAAAGATTTCATTTCTAGACACCCCAAAATAAACCCAAAAAGTAAACCTCCTGAAACTAGGATTCTGGGTCAAAGCAATTGGACACCGTTAAAACCATATAAAAACTATTGAAACCCATCAACCAAGACTAAAAAATTGCTATACAATTCGTTAGCCAAAATGGCTATTAAAAGGTACATTAAAAGAATGGTTGAAAAATAACCAGGAACAGTTTATTATAGTTATATAGTAATTTTGTAGATATGGTAAAATGGTAATTTCTGGACCACAGGGATTGGATACTTTTCCACCCCTGAAATTTAAGTAAAATATATAAAGCTTTGTTTAGTTATAAAAGTGCAAATTTTTGTATTTTAAGTAATAGCTATTTATGCAACAAGTGCTAAAAGTCGACTTTTATGCGCGAGACATGAAAATTATGAAACGAAGCCGAAGGCTGAGTTTCATAACATGTCTCGCGCATAAACGACTTTTAGCACGCGTTGCATACAATATTTTATCTACGACCTTAATTTTACCGTTATTAATCCATAAATATCGATTTAAGAAAGGTTCGCATCTGCGACGCTGCATCATAATGAATAGTAGCCTACGCGGCTGGCGATTGTTTTGGCCACGCCCGTGCTGTCAAGGACAGGTACGAAATTTAATTATTTATACTCCACATATGACTGTATTCATTACATAACGCTTTAATTATTTCAAAAACGCTTTACCTGTAACGCAAGAAGCAACTAGAATAGCTTTAAAACTTAACTTGCAGTTCGAAATTGTAGTTTTGAACCTCCCTTCACTTTTAGCACATGTGCTAAAAGTAAACAGCTGATTTCTTTAAACACGGTAAACTATAAAACGTCACTTTTAGTGAAACAAGCTAGCGCTAAAAGGCCTACTTTTAGTAGTGGTCGTAGATAAAATCCGTTAAATTTCGATAGTAAATCGGCTCATATGTGTATTGTACAAATTGGTATTAGCGTTGGCCGTCATTGTTTACAGCCGCCCACTCTGAGTCCGACGCTGTCGTTAGCAACTATGCCTGCTGGTCTGCGGGAGGTATTTTATTTTCCTCCTATCCGGTATAGGTACCGGGCAGCGTAAAGCCAGAACACACCATTTTACAGCTCAATGTTTTAAAAGGCAGTGCTACATCGTGGTGTGGTTTGCTGGATATTAATATCTTTATATATATAATTCTTCTGTACGTGTGTATGTGACTGAACTCCTCCTAAACGGCTGGACCGATTTTGATGAAATTTTTTGTGTGGATTTGAGTGGGTCCCTGAATGGTTTAGATTCACAATTGGACCCGGTAGGTGGCGCTGCAATCGGGTTCTAGGAATTTCTTGAATTTTTTTTTGACAAATTTCTTTTTCAATTTTTTTTAAAGATATCTCGCTTATCAGAACATATAACCCTAAAATTTCACCCCCCACCAACCCTCAATATTTTTTAAAATAAAAAAAATCAAAAATTCGAAAATCGAAAAAACCTTTGCTGAACCTGCTAATAGCAGGCAAACCAACGTTCGGACAGGACAACGTCTGTCGGGTCCCCCAAAATTTCACCCCCCCACCGCCCCGCAATATTTTTTAAAATGAAAATCTTTATATATATAATTTTTCTGTACATGTGTATGTGACTGAACTCCTAAACAGCTGAACCGATTTTGATGAATTTTTGTGTGTGTTTGAGTGAGCTCCCTGGATGGTTTATATTCACAATTGAACCCGGTAGGTGGCGCTGCAATCGGGTTCTAGGACTTTCTTTTTTATTTTTTGACGATTTTTTAAAATTTCTTTTAAAATTACTCGCATATCAGAACATATAACCCCAAAATTTTACCCCCCCCCCACCACTTCCAATATTTTTTAAAATGAAAAAAATCGAAAATTCGAATATCGAAAAAACGTTTGCTGAACCCGCTAATACCAGGCAAACCAACGTTCGGGCAGGACAACGTCTGTCCGGTCCGCTACCCCTTAGGGGGTGAAATGGGGTAAATTAGCCTAAACAATCGATATGGGTGTCGTTATTGAGGTTTTTTGGGACGTTGATTGCGAAAATGGCATTTACTCCAAGACGATGGACATGACATAAAATTAAAACTATAGTGGTGAAACGGGGTTTCAGAGACAAATTATTTTTGGGCAGAACAACGTTTGCCGGGCCAGCTAGTCCCATTATAACTCGACAAACCACACCGCGCTGCAGGACGACACAACACCCACCAACTCTGCTATATCTATTGCAAATTATGCCGATGGAAATTATACACTTGCATTTGCTACTGTTAAAGATATATTTCTTAAAACTAGACTATCAGATAAAGATTTTCCACGAGTATTTTTAACAGATGATAGCCAAGTTGAAAGAGGTGCACTTAGGTCAGTGTTTCCATCATCTGTTCTTCTGCGTTGCACTTTTCACGTGTCAAGTATTTTGGCGGTGGTTGTGGGATTCCAATCATAATATTCACAAAAATAGTAGAAAAGCAATAATGCTTTAATTTCAACAATTAATTTACGCTGAAACTGTAGAAGATTGCGAAGAGCTGTTTTTTCAATTTTTTTTTAAAAAGTAGGCGCTTTTAAATTAATTTCAGGGTGTGAAGTGTCGACTTTTTTTTCATTCATTGAAAAAAGTGACACTGCTTTTAATTTAGGAATGAGCGATTTTAGTAGAAAATTATTTATTTATTTTTAGTTTTATTTTGACATGAACTAATTACACATTTCAATAAACAAAGACGTTTCCCGAATTACCAGCACTGACCAACCCACTTGACTAATATTAAGGCAAATAAAATTCTATACAAAATAGGCTTGGATTTGAATATTTAATGAAATTTTAAAATATCTTAGACAACTCGTGTTAGCGTGCTTATTTTTCACGCGTGTGCCTCGTTTAATAACCCTCCACACTTGTGAAAAAAAGTTGCACTTCTAACACTTGTAGTCTAAATAACTATTTAAGTTTGATAAAATATTTAGAGAAAGCGCAATATAGAAATTTAAAACACCATCTAGTAAATTTATGGAGCCGCCGTAAAGAATGGTGTTTATGTTACCGTACGAAAATAATAACCCATAGAAATAATACTAACAACTATGCAGAGACATCGATAAGGATTTTCAAAGATATAGTTTTGCAACGTTGTCGTGTTTTTAATGCATGTGCTTTAATTGAGTATTTGAGTTTATAAGTGACACTTTTGAAAATTATCACAAGCGCCGTTTACTTGAAGTTCCCGCCGTAGTGAACAGGAATTACTATACATGGAATTTGTACGTAAGGCAAAATATATGTTTGTATCCCACATAGACGAATCATGCTATCATGTAATCTCAAAGCTAGACAGTAAAATGTTGTATAGCGTGTTTACTGACATTGAAATGTGCGATTGCCTCTTTGGACAAAGTGGGCGATTTTGTAAACATATGTGCAGTACAGGAAAAGTTCAAAAGTTACGTTAAAACTGCACCTCGTCGTACCACTGATGATAAAGTTGATTTTGCAAGAATTGCTTTAGGCCAAAGTGCGCCAACGAATTTTTATAAGAACATGGATGATACCCAAACACCTAAGAAATCTTACACTGTAAGCACCGAAATATATGTAAAAAAGGTCTTTTCAGTTGGTGGATGTGCACGACTCAATACAAGATTCTAATGAGGAGAACAAGAAAAACGATGGAGACCACTAAGTAGCTGTTGCCAACCTCCTTTCAAAAAATGTTTCAAATATAACTGATATAGTAGCCGCCTAGTAGCTCTCAAATCAGCTACTATGACTGACATTGGTATAATTTTAAGAAATATTTAGAGTATATTACGACACCTGCTCAAGTTAAACACTTTTTGCAAAAGCTAAATCAAAGCTTTCGAGAAAAATAGGAGTGCAGCCAACTTCTGTTTTTCGCAGAAAGGCAAGACCAGGTTTAACTGATGGTCGGCAACGCATACATGCAGGTAGACCATACAAATGAAATTAGGACAATCAAGAAATCGTAAAAGAAAAAGATGCCTCTCAGAAAATGTGTAGATCAATCGTCCCAATGCAAAACCCATGGGACAAGTCACTGACTTATTATTGTGCTATCTTTTTAATAATGTATGTACGCATATTTTCATTATTATTGTTTATAGTTTAGTAGTTTCTTAAATTTCTATAGAAAATGTGCAAAATTTATTTTTAATCCTTATACTAAACGTCACATCTATTAATAAAACGTTCTAGCTATACTTTGGCTTAATTTGAAAATATACACGGCAATATTAAGAAAACGTGGAAAATAGTGAATGAAATAGCTAATTGGAAACCAGGATATCCGAAATTGATTTTCTTGTTGATGAAGAGGGTAATGTAATTAGGGATAATGTTATTAAAGCTAATTATATAAATAACTTTTTCCAGAATGTGGGCATTGACAAGGCAAAACAAATTAACGTTAGTAAAGTTTGTGCTAATAAATTTCGTGACACTTTCAATCCAACACATTAAAATTAAAAAAAAAAGTTATTCAGCTGAAATTGATGGTATAACCAATGATTGTATGGAAACCTTATCTTTATTATTTTAAAATCCATTACTCATATCACTAATTTATGTTTGACGAATGAGAATTACCCGAATGTATTCAAAAGTAGTATAATTATACTGTCGCAAATTCGTCTAAAGTCGGGGTAACTGGCAATCCTTTTAGTCAAAATATACTAGTACACAAAGACTAAAGCTACTGTTGCGAGATAAATAAGACACTTAAGTACAAATACTTGCATTTATTTTCTGCCGTTCACAGAACAACTTAAGTTTAACACCGTTACTTATTAACTAACTAAATTCTAAGTCCAGTTTGACCAAGAAAACTCGGTAGGCGTTCTCAAATTTCCAAATAAGCAGTTCTAAATTTTGGACTTCTGTCACGTACAGACGTACGTGACAATCCATAATAGCTCTTTAAATTCGACAAATTTGAGGGTTTCACACGCTAAAATCAGTCAAGCGGTCGACACTTCGCAAATTATCGCTAATAAAGTTTTACAACTCTACTAAAAGAAATAGTCGGAACGTAGTTCTGCCTAATTTTTCGGCTTTCAAGGTAAACGTAAATTTGCCCTTAGTCATTCCGTGGGCTTGGAATATTTCCATCTTCGCAGAGAAAGGCACGTTTCTAAAGACCGGCTAAATACTCACCTGTTGTAACTTTAATATGACGATTTTGCCTACAAAATTCTACCTAAAAATATTTACGATACAAATTTTTTATGGTTAACTAAAGTACAGTCTATTCTTACAACCACGTATAGTTCATTTTCATTCAAGAACGCAAAACGTAACAATACTAATACATAAATCAGGAGACAAAACAGGTGTAAATAATTATAGACCTATTTCATTAAAAGTATAAGCAAAATAATTGAAAGATTTAGTAAAAGTTAGTATGATGAATTTCTTCAACACATTTGAAATATTATCTTTTAATGTTTTAATCAATATGGATTTCAGTTTTCGTAATAATGCGGGAACTAATGAAGCAACTTAGAAACTTATAGATAATTTATACAATAAGTTAGAGACCACTAAAAATACTTTAACTGTGGTCTTTGATCTAGCAAAGGCTTTTGACACGATTTTTCACAGTACCAAAGTACACAGTATCAAAAAAGCACCGAATTGCATGTTAAACTAGGAGTACTGGGCTCAATTTTGTTTTTCATAAATGTCTCGCTGTAATTAAATATCGAAGCTCAAATCACCTCATTTGCAGATGATATAGCCATTATATTTGAAGCAGATAACTGTCGAACTTATACTAAAGGTGGAAAATTAAATGGCTGCATATTTTTCTTACACACAATTACCTATTCAACCCATTATTTTTATTCATACCTTAAATTGCATAAATAATAATATAAAACATTGTAAATGTATAGGTGTTTACATATACGTAAATCTAAAATGGAATAAACATATCGAAGAACAAGTAATAAGTCTAAGAAAAAATTTATACAAATTCAAATTACTCAAAAATATAACCAAAATAGCAGCTGTAAAAGATATTTATTTTGATTTGGTACAATCCGTAATCTTGCGAGTTATATTTGTTGCTTTTGAAAATCTGCAAAAAGTAGTTTTAAAAATTATATTTAAAAAAGATTATGGATTCACCACAATAACGTTATTTTCGGAATCTGGAGTATTATCTGTGAGGCAAGTATATGTATTTTCATTAGCTATTTGTTCTTATAAATACCAATATTCATTTACGAGATTTGCTCACGGATATAAAAGCAGAAGTAAGGAAACACTTTCTCGTGTTATGCCAAAAAAGAATTTAAGTCTACTTATTTATTCTCGAAATTATTTAATAACATTCGAAACCAAATTAAATCCTGGGCAACTTTAAGCACATTTAAACTTAAAATTAAACAATCGATAAAAAGTAGGCCTATGGATTGCTATAGTAGGTATACACTTATTGGATGCGACTTCTTATTAGTTTTTCTACAAATAAAATAAATAAATAAATTTATGGAAAAAATCCTATCTCCAAAGTTTGAATAAAATAATAAATTCATTGTTAAACATTTGAATTTCTATAGTTGAGTTTGTGAAGGATAAGAGGTTTATGAAGAGAAAGGTAAAAATAACCCATACATGTGTATATCTAAAAGATAAAATGGACATAATTTTTTTCGAGAATTAGGCGACAAACGGAATTTAAAAAATTAAAAGAAACTAAGAAACCACAAAAGATATTATTTAAAGATGCACTTTATATCACTAAACTACTGGAGATATTTTTACTACATTCACATTTTCTTCAATCAGGTAAAACGCATTGTAGCGCTACAAAGAGGTGTGTATTGTCCTACAAAATCGCCTTCAAAATTGAAACCAAAACACACCACGACTGAACGCATTAGAGCGCTGTAAAATGGTGTGTTCTGGCTTTACTCTACCGGGCATTCTTCTATGCACCACTTAGGGATGCACTCTTTAGGGTTTCAGGATCTCCCAAAAAGCGTTTATTTTTATGTAATACTTAATTAACTAATTTACTAGAATTTGTTACGAAAAAAATCAGAAATAAATAAAATCTGAAACTGAAAATAATTATTCTTCTTAATATAGAGTTTCGGAGTAGACCACGTAGTATTTGTGGATAAACACCTAGCATTCTCTGGCTCAATATACCTTGCACCTTGTGAACTCGAGCAAGAAACCGCGCGATGGCCGTGGTATTTGGTGGCTCGTGTTGTTTAAATACTTTGAAAACGAGGACTCTTAGGCAAAATTTGGCCTTGTTGCTGTTATGCATCCATATTTACTGACGTTTCGCAAGACCTTGCAGCTTGCATCATCAGAGTAAACGTCGCACTTAGAACTGAAGGTAAGGTAAAGGTTCAGGGTTATTTCAATTTTCCCAACTGGGGCGGGCTGCTATAGAGACCTTGTGTCCCTCTTCAGCCAAGAACGGGAATTATAGAATTGATGAGAAATAGGAGGGGGGAGAATGGAAGAGAGGTCAGGAAAGGTGGAGAAGTACTGCCCCGGCATTCGCCACAGACCATGGTGCAAATAACCCCACAGACAAAGTACTCTGTTGACTCAGGAAAACCACCTAAAAACCTGAATAAGAGCAGACGGCGAAGGGAGAACTGACGGTCGGTGTGGAGCTATTTATAGTCGTCTGTGCCAGGCGGGCGGAGTGACGTAACGTCGTTCAAGTGCAACGTAATCCGTGGGGCGTGGCCGTATGACGCACAGTGGTTAGAATAGATCGTGTATCACAGAAGTCCACGTTTTACTAAGCTTGAAACCATCTTCCCTGTTTATATTATTTGGATGGCTTCACGTATCACTCGCGGGAGTTATAGTAGGGAGGCCAAGAGAATTAATAAATATTTTCGTGGGACTGAGTAGGTTTATACCGACAAGTGATACTATCGTAATCAGTGGTGTTTTCTCAGTAGAAAAACTCCTGTTGTCACTTTCTCAGCCTGTAGAGGGAAGAGCTATGACGTCACAAAGATGGCGATTTTTGGTATCAGGTTTTAGTACAGTAAAACTAGGGTTTACCCCAAACATAAAAAAAAATCTACCCAGCGGCAAACTATTTAGTACCCTCTTCTTAGTAAGTGGTAAAAAGTTGTACGAATTTGCGCGTCGGATCTAGGCGGGAGGGGGTTCAAAAGGTGGTAAAAGTATAAGGTTTAGCGCAAACTTTATCTTATACAAAAATAATCTATATTTAATTTAAAATAAAAATGGTCTTACGCATTTTTGCACTCCAGTAAAGGATTACGGAGATATGGTGGGGGTAAAGATGTAACTTTTTCTGTTTAGCAAAAAAAGCAAAAATGACCCCTATGAACTCGTAATGTTCGCTCCATGTGTATTATATAAAGTGTTCAAGAAATTAGGGAAGCACTCAGCACAAAAGATAAACAACATTTGCGCAGATCATCCACTACTACACATTTTGAAGTGAAAGTGGAAGATAGAATTAATGTCACTCTTGGACAAGCAAAATTTCTAACTAATACTAAGAACACGATACAACTGATTGCTCTCATCACTTACAGCAAGCAGGCTGCAAAGTGATTCACGCAGAATGTGATGCTGATACCAAGATCGTTTTTACTGCAATTGACGAATCAAAGAAGGAAACAGAAGCTATAGTAATTGGCAATGACACCAATTTATTGGTTTTGTTGGTTGTTCATGCTTCAGCCAACAAACAGTTGAAGATGGTTGTACCGAAGAAAGGTAACCAAGAAGAAAAAGTTTACTGCATTGAAGACATTCAGCGTGGTATCGGGAAATTGAAGGATGTTCTCTTGACAGTTTCCACTTTCGCCGGATGTGATACCGTTTCTTCAATTTATAGAAAGGGAAAAATAACGCCTTCTGAAAGCGTGCAACGTGACAAGGAGCTTTACACAAAGCTGTTGACTTTTAACAAGCCAAATGCAGACCCAGATGCAGTAGCTGATGCTGGAAACCATTTCTTTTTTTCGATATTTGCATCAACAAATGTAGATAATTTGGATACTCTGCACCATCAATGTTACTTGTAGACCATCGCAAAGGAGCCTGTACACACAAATTTCAGGTTGAATGTACTTTTCCCCACTTCAGCAGCTGCACAACAACACTCTTATAAAGTTTACCATCAAGTGCAGCAATGACTCAATGTCAATAAAACTAAAATTGGGTTGGAAAAGAATTGGTGGTTATTTGCTCCAGTTGCAACCACAAAGGCAGCTGATACTGAAAAGTTGCTCTCCCTCACTGTTTGCACTTGTAATGCGGGGTGTGTCAGAAACTGTGAGCGTCAACAGAGTGGCTTGAAATGTTCAAACATGTGCAAGAATTACTCCGGACATAGGTGCACCAACAGAGATCCACTAATTATTGACGACGGCATCGATGAAGATAATCTTCAACATGAAAAAGAGCTTGAAGATTTTTAGGTTACTGATTGCTGTTATTTATTATTATGTAACTACCTTGTACGTGGAACATACCACTTTTCGTTGAAGAACATTGAATTTACCGAAAAGCATGTATTGTGAAGAAAAACAATTTCCATTATTTTTTGTATTAAAGCTTATTAGATACAGTTTGTAGTTAACCTTTTTTTAATGCTATCCACATAATTTTATCTTTTAGGAAAATATGACAAACGATGGAGGTAATTTACATAGATATAATTATAAAAGCATAAATGGGAAAGAGTAAAACGATATGATGAATTATTCAAAAGGAAAAGTAGGCAAAATGAAGATAAAAGCGACAAAGGAGGGGAGCAATGTAGATACGAGGAAAAGTCAGTAATTAGGTCACAAAAGGCTGTTAAAAAAATACTCGGAGAAATACTTAGCCGAAAACACGTTTTATTTTTTAACAAAGTCTCCTACACTAATACGCTTATCCCATCGCTTTATCAGTACCCCAATACCTGCTGCATAGAAGTCTTAGGGATTATGTCTCAGCCGCATGCGCTCCTCACGTTCGACATCATTATCACCTGAGAAACGTTTGCCGCCACGTTGTTTTTAGTGGACCAAACAGATGGTAGTCACTGGGGGCTAGGAAACATTCCCTTATGGATATGATTTGAAGGAAGTCCTTTTCCCAGAAAAAAACAGACAACGGAACGCTGCTCTTTCACAGTACACTTTTCGAGTACAGTCGCCATTTTAACACTGCCTGCGCACGCATGTTATTGAAACACGGTAACTGTTATTTGACTACCATTAAGATCGATTGTGCTGCCACTTAATAACAGATTTGAAAATAGCTCACTGTTATATTTAAATATCCCACATCAGTTTGTGACCTAATTATTGACTTTCCCTCGTATATTATCAATTACATACACATAGTCGTACATACATACATACACACATACAAATTTTCCTATATTATTGATGCATCACTAAGTACTTTTTATAACGAAACATACTCTTTATAACGAAACATACTCATTTTCAAGTGAGTACCCTGAATTCCAAGTTAACTGGAAAATAATGAAATCATTACTGCTTCCATATCTTCGTAGCCTTCGTCAATAGGAAGTCAATAATGCTTAAGATAATTTTTATTGTAAATTAAGTATAGATTAATTTTGCATAAGATAAAGTTTGTGCTAAACCTCATAGTTAACGAGAAACCTGTTGAAACCTACCATTTTACCACCTTTCCACCCACCTCTCACCTAAACCCGAAGGGCAATGTTGTGCAACTTTTTACCACTTACTAAGAGGAGAGTACTAAACGGTTTGCTACCGGGTAGAACTTTTGTTTTAGATGTTTACGTTAAACCCTAGTTTTATTGTACTAAATCCTGGAACCAAGAATGGCCATATTTGTGACGTCATAGCTCCTCACTCTACTGGCTGAGAAAGCGACAACATGATTTTTCATACTCAGGAAACACCACCGAATAAGAAGGCACCACTTGTCGGTATAAACCTATTCAGTCCCACGAAAATCGTTATTTGACAAGTTAATTTAGTTTGACCGCTCTACTATTAGTGATGTATCAAATGCTAAGGTGTGCGCATTTGTAAACGTATGCTCAGCTACGGCTGATTTTGTAATGCGTTGGCGTTTGCAATCGCCTTTATGTTCTTGAAGTCTTAGATTAACGGAATGACCAGTCTGTCCAAGGTAACTCGAGCCGCAAGAACAAGGAATGCGATATACGCCAGCGGTTTTTAAACTTGGAATTTTGTTTTTTACCGATCTGAAGCCGTTACTCAAAGTTTCCTGGCTTGTGAACACAGTTTTGATGTTGCATCGTTTCAGGACACTTGCTATCTTATCAGTCGAACCTTTAACGTAAGGTAGAACATTCGCCCTGAAGCCACTCTGCACAATTCCGATGATGAATTTTCATATTTAGTATGATATTTGCATATTTGCGGGTATAATTGATTTGTGTTTCAGCTTTCAATATTTAGCCCCACACTACTGTCCATTTTTTTTATATAATGAGAAAGGCTTCTTGTGCAATTATATTACGTTTTCTAACTAGCTCAGCTTATTTTGTTTAGATACAATTGATTCTTATATCAGGTAGGGATATGCATAACTTTATTATTTAATCTTATTTTTAAATTTCAATTTGACACTTAAATATGGCGGTAATACAGATCTTTACTTTATCTATTCTAAATTAGATACATTTTCTTTTATAATTTCATTTCGATGAAACACCCTACTGTATCTCGGAAATAATTCAGACGTAAATGATAGATTTGCTTAGCTTCCTATGAATACTAACTTGCATTGATTTTTCAACTTGGCGATGATTGCACAGCTGGAACGGGGTTTGATGGTTGTCCTTGTTGAAGCGACACTTCCTTCAGGCTCAACGCAGATCGATAACGTCGTAGTCTGTAGACCTTTTTCACGTCGGCAAATTCGCAGCTTCAGGCGTCGAAACGGGATCCTAGATTCTTCTACTGGTATCCTCACTGTCCTACTTTACAAGTTGCCTCGCAGATGTACCCGTGCTTAGGGACTGCCTTTGGGTGGCCACTGTGCTTCGGACGATTTTCTTGTGTGTCAAAGAAGATTCTTTTTTCTGAATTTATTTATTACGTTTTACTTTTATTTATTTGCGGTCCTTCTTCCACGCACGTATTCACTCAATAGAGCGATAAATTAACATTTTTACTGGTAATTTGGGAAGTACAGGCGTTTCTACTCTCTTCAGCAAAAATATTTTTTTAGTATTTCCAATGCAACTAACTTATTTATTTGATATACACACATGATAAACCACATTATCTACGTAATTTACATACTTGATATATATTGTAATGATATGAATACAGGGTTAATAAAAATAAATTTTAAAATAGGATTAAGGGACTACAATAGTAGAATATTATAGGGATTAATTTGAATATGAATTGGGAATATGAAGAATCGGTATGTAATTAGAAAAGAAAATAGAATTTATAATTGAATAAAATATGGCTAATTGAGAAACAGATGGATTCGAATATAATATAATATCTAAATATGGAATTTGAAGGTAATGAAAAATACTTAATCGAAATAGATTATTGCACATAGTAAGTAGAAATAAAAAAATAAAGATATAGTGTGTTGGAAGGAGAAAATGTGATATGGTTAAGGACTTTGTTTTGATTATTGAGATAACAAATTTGGAAAAATGTAAAGCTGTAATAAATTTGGGGTAATTTAAAAGTATGAAATAAACCCTATTTTAAAAGGTAACTTTTTGGAAATTAAGGAGGGTTGATATTAAGACCAAATTTACGTGGTGAAATAGAAATGGAATTTAATTTAAGAAGATGAGATATAAAATGGAGGAAGATTGCAAGTAAATAGTGAGAAACTAAACTAAAAGCAGGACTAATCTACAAAGAAGAATAAATAGGGAAAAATACTAAGCTAAGTTTATTGAAGAATTACAATTGACTTTTTATATCAAGTGATTTGGATTGCATCGAGCTGTTAGTACGAAAAGAGAGTTCTGAGGGAGAGATCGTTGGTTCTTAGTGCTGGTCAGTGGAGTAATTTGGAGGAGTGTTTTTGGATGCGGTGTTGGAGTTGAGTGACCACAACTGGGGTCTGTTTTGGGTTCATGCGGTGAGGGAGCTTCTGTTCCTGATTCTAAGCAGTTTTGACATATTGGGTATGATTGGAGGCTTTTGCTGTGTTTGTTGACTAGAGCAGTTGTGGTCGTTGGCGGAGTGGAGCAAGTTGGTTAACATCAGGAACATTGATAAGTTCGAGTGAAAGGTGGGTGATTTTAGGTATTAGGCAAGCACTGAAAGAAAATAAAGAATAAAAAGGTGAATTCATTATTAAGGAATTACTTACTGTTGGATATTGTTATGTGGCGAATGTAACGGTCTGGTATTTGTCATTGAATTTTCAAAGTTGTTTGACATATCATTTGACACAGGTTATTTTTGACTTTTTTTTAATTAGAACATCAAATTTCAGAATAAGGAATCTAGATAAAAGGAATCCACCCCTGATTTTCAGGAGCTAGCAAAAAGAATAACTATTAATATTCAAATAATATAAACAGGGCAATTTAAATTGATAAAAATATAATTTATAAACATACAGTCTGTTCAACAAAAAAGGCCCCAGTAGAGGGAAGTGGATGGTTCTGGAACCTCCCCCCACCACTTGGCCTTGAGTTCAAGGCCAAGGCCACATGCAAAGCAAGGCCACGTGCAAGCCCAAGGTCATGTTCGAAGCGAGGCCACGTTCGGAGCGAGGCCACGTTCAAGGTCAAACCCGCGTTCGAGGTTGAGGCTACTTTAAAAAAATTCAAGGTCAAGATCGCGTTTACGGCCAAGGGCATAGAAAGAGCTAAGTAGTGCTTAGAACAGACTGCGCTTAACATATTTATTTAAAAAATTAGGCATGAAGTAAACGCCTAGGATACTTCATGTCTAAATTATGACTCGACTAGGATTCGAACCTAGGTCTCCCTGTATATCTGCAATCTGCAGCCGAGGGTATCTTTACCTCTAGACCATCGAGTCGGATAGAATATTTGGTTACTCATCCAGAGTACCTTCGTAGAGTGAAAGATACACATAATTTAATAAAAAAGTTATATTTAAGATGCACATACAAAGAGTAATTACAGTAGTGGCTAGACTAAATGATTATAATACCAACAGATTAAGAAATACGTTACAGACATACACATTAGAGCGAATAAAATAGTGCTTAAAACAATAGTAGATATACAGCAGGAATTATCCGCGGGCGAGAGCAGTTTCTTCAAGACATCAGGTTTATTTTTTAGCAAAATCGTTTGCCAATTCGTATCTACCGCATATGAAGGGAAATGGTATTTTATCTTGAACGTTAAAACGTTATGTTCAGTAAAGTTGTTCACTTGTATTTTAAAAACGGAAATAGTTGTCAAGGAACTGGTATCCATTTTACGCCACGTCACGTTGTGCACTCCATCATTGTAGGCGAAAGAAGCTGAACTGCACCGCGGCGGTTGAAGGACGTAGAGAATCCCATCATGAACTGCAGCGAGAGCAACCAAAAATTGTATTGGTAGCATGTTCAACAAGTCGATGGCAACTAGTGAATGGTTTGGCGCCGCACTTTGCATCACTTATGACAACAGCAACCTTTTGTTTTGTCGGCTACACCCGTTCCATTGTTGCCAGCCACATCTACTCCTCGGGATAAATGCAACGCATCGAAAAGTTGATAAGTCAAGTCTTCGATGGTTTGTATTTGCTGGTAGACCTTGGCAATTTTGCAGTTGGGTGACCAACGGAGGTGTTCAGATAGGGGTTTGTCATTGCGCTCCCAGCCAGAAATTTGAACTCCGCAGTGGAAACACTGTACGCAATTAATCGTGTCGCTGATGCAAAAGAAACCGGCACCTGCTAGCGATTCTGGAGTTTGACCTCGACTCCAATCGCCGAATGTTCGTAGCCGTTTGGAGTAGCTCCCAAATTCTGGATGTCGAGGTTCTGAGCTCATGATGGCAACTAACTACGCACACGTTTGTGAAAGTTTTATATTCTACAATTCAAGGTCACAATCTCGAAACTTTAAAATAAAACCACAGAAATATTTCTAAATATATTTATTTATTTCCAAGTATAAGTTATATATGTAACTTCCCCATCCTCCAGTAGGCCTAGGTACCGGTCCACTGGCTTGAAGATGTTGGTCTGCCACCACACAGCTGACGATCCGTCGAAGACTGCAGGCCACGTCCGTAAGGTGGTCGTCTCCGCTAGGGTCTCTCCTTGTAGGTTCAAGGGGTACTCCATTGTGACCACTGCCTGGAGAGACCGTTGAGAGGATGCTGGAGGGCAACTAGCCAAAAACCGGCGAAAATGACGGTAAAATTGTTCTGCATTCTTAAAGTTAGTTGCCATAGCTGCTTGATGATTATGGTAGGTGCTGGAGGATTATGATGACTGTTACAGAAAACAGGCAACTTAATATAGGAGCGTAGTCAAGGATGGGAACGTAGAAGGTCAAGGGTCTTACCTTGAGATTCACATATAAAGCGTAACGTTTTTCCACCACGGCTACCAGTCATCATGCCTGATATTGTTGTTGATGCGCTCTTTGAAGATGCTCCTACATTTTACAAGGAGTTTGAATACTTCATCACCTCCGAACCGAGACCTCCATCAGCTCGTCAACTCCAGGCTGCCGTAACAATAGACTATTCCATGAGTCTTGGAAGCGAGCGCCTATGGCAGTCGACCCTCCTGAGGACGCTACCCACCACATACGAGGGTGACCCATTCCTGTGGTGGCGGCGGCATGTAGAGGCCCCTATCCAGCGCTTTCTCGCTCGGCTAGCAGATGGGGATGTAGTGTATATTACTTATTGTTGGCTTAATTAAATATATGTATATAAAGGGGTCTGTGTTTTATTGCACTCCTAGCGACGTCTATGATTATTGATATTTTATAAGTAGAAGCCCACGCTTTCAGTATTCATATCCAGTTCGACGCTTGAGCAATGCCTATCGATAAATTTGGTAAACATATGCATGCGAATTCCACGTCACACCCGCAGGTGTTTGTGGTTGAAGAGCTAAGCGAGCCTTTATATTATGAACGAGATTTACAACTAGTATCCATTGCCGTCAATGATGATAGATGGTACATCCTAGCGCATGGTGACATCGAATATACTATTCCCTTCCATGAAGCTGAAATAACAAACGTCTTACTTTATCCCGAAAATACCGAAATTTATATCAACAGGTTGGGGTCATATAACTTTCGCGAAATGATCGGGAAGACATTAAAAAAGGGTGATATGCTAAAATTTTGGGCAGTCAAGCCAAATATGTTATATGTGGAATTTCAACTCAAGGTTCCCATAATTGTTGAGTCCAAAAAGGTAGTGCAGTAAACATGACTTCAAGGTCGCGTTTACGGTCACCTCCTACCAAATATAACCTTGGAAATGTGAAAATAAAAGCGCGTAGAAGAGTCGACAAGGGTAGTAGCATCCGATAGTCGTGCAGAAATGGAAGCCTTGTTGAAAGCTATTGAGGTAGTTCAGAGTAATAAAGCAAGAAAGCCGCAACCACTGTTCTGTCCGGAACTTCTGAATAGTAGGACGTACAAATTAAATAAATCAAGTTCTAAGTACGTCAGTGTAGGGTTTGATTGGAGTTCGCAATTTAACCCAAGTATTATAATACGGGGTGCCAAAAATGACTGGGTGCAGTTAAATGAATGGGAGTAGACAGCCCTGATTGCAAATCAAGGAGTAATTTCCAACTACTTCTATTCGCTCGACGGTGAGTGGCCTGCTCTGGAAATAGGAAAGAAGAGCATTGTTTTTGAAGCGATCCAGACAAGGAAAATAATCAAATTGGAGGAAGTGGGCTTGTCAGAGGTGCGTTTAGCGAGCGAAACTGTAGAAGAATTGTGGCGCTTGCAGAAACTCGTGGAAGCGCGATTCGCACAATTAAAAGCGTTACACTTTGAGAGTTTCTATAAAGAAATAGTGGAGGGTGTAGCAAACCTTTGTGGAGACTGTTTAGTAAATGTATGGTCTGTAGTGGATCAGCTGGAGGAGAACTCTGAAAAGACTGCGTGTATGGTGGAAGTGCTAACGTTCGCAAGTTCTATGGTAAAGTGCGACATCGAAGTGGAAGCCCTGAGTCGTCAGTTGGCAGTGTAGTCATGTGGATGAATTATAGAGAGGCTGCTCGACCGGCTGCAAGAGACGTACCTAGTGCGGTTGAACGATTAGTGAGTTCGTTAAAGGATTTAGCTTTCGAAGCGTCGCACGAAGTCGTATATGGGTTAGGACGTTCCGGATTCAGTGACGAAGAGTTGTATAAAAAAGAAAAACAGTACAAAAACGGTGCAGCTGTCGGTCAACTATTTTTAGACGGAGCCATAAATGAAGGCCTCCTTGTAGATTTAATGGATAGTCTTGGCCTAAAATGGCATATGTGTGAAGTAAAAGCCTTTATAGAGAGGAAGGAAAATGAAGAAGAGCGTGCAGTTTGACGACTCGAAGAATAAGATGTACAATTTGCATACGTGGACGTATGCGTTTCGAGAAGCTCGGAGAGGACGGTGGGAACGAGAAGCTGTGGATAGGTTGCGGTTCCATCGGAGGATACTTACTATGGATGAAGTACTGCGAGACGTCTTGTGCGCCGAACATAGGCGAACAATTTATGTAGAGCGCTTTTCCACTAGTACGTAGATGTTTAATCCGTGTAGTTAAACGGTATATATTGTAAACAAATAAAAACAATAAAAATTAAAAAAAGGTTGTTTTATTCCATTATGTAGTGATTATAAATATGATACACGTTAGATAAAGCGCAATAACAAATCGGTTTGGAATGATATAAACAAGCGGGTTGTGATGGGGTGAGGGCCGGCCTTTCTTCCACTTCGATGATTGGGATGGTAGTAAAGCGGCGTAGAAAAGTTGCCTTTTCTCGACCTTTCACATATATTTCGGTGACACCTTGCAGAAGACGTCGTAAGATTGCAGGAAACATGTATGCTGAAGTAAATCCCTCATTCCAGTCGATGCAATGGTGATTAGTCATTACCCAGTGGGCTTGTTGTTGTAAATGAGGTGTTAAGGAATGGAGGGCGAAAGGGGGTTTAAAAATGTGGTGAGATACTGAGGTACCGTCGTAGGAGGCCAATTCTTTTGGGGTAAAGTGCTTATCGGACGTCTTAAAACCTTGAATATCGATAATGATCTTCATCGTATTAGGTATAGAGAGCATGGTCTAGTTACGCTAAAAGTCGAGGTGCAACTGAAGTGTTTTGCGATATTACAGTTGTTTAACTGCTTTTGACAATGCGTTGTAAGTAAAAACTCGATCGTGAAGAACGAGACAATACGCAGTTGTGTTGGCTGGTACGTTAGCGGAAGTTTCAAATTCAACACGAAAAACGACAGCGTTTGCATGAAGGTAGTCTTTTTGATGGGAACAATCGATTACAACAATGGGCGCCTTGTCTGCAAAGTCATGTCGGGAGAAGAAGGGCTCATCGATTTTGCTATAATAAGATGATTGAAACTTGGAATACATGTCGTATAATGTTGCGTAATGATTGAGTGCATAATTGTTATGTAAATTGTCGTATGGGAATCGTTCGGTGTTCAGATAAACTCGGAAATTAGTAAGACCAATTTTATCGAAATTAGCATTGTCTTTAGCGATTAGCCCCGAACGACCTGATTGAAACCCTACGATGACATATCTGGGGGTTTGTAATTTTGTGCTTGTAGCGATAGCGTGAGAATGTTGAGTCACAGCATGAACACCGGGTATGATATGAAGCTGCCAGCTGCGAAATGCGACTTGAGTGTCAATATTTTTATCGATGTATTTGGTCAGGGCTAATTCTTGAGCAAGACCTGGAGTGATATGAGGAACCTTCCAATATAGTTTGTCAATCGTAACTTTAGCCGTCTCCCCTACGGTAGCACTGAATACGGCGTCGGCATCGGTATTGCTGCGAATTAATACGAGTTCTTGTCGGATGTTAAGTATTACTTTACCATAATCTTCGGCGAATCCTAACAGCATTCTCAACGGTATGCAGGCACTAAAGTTACCTTCCTGATCGGTAATGGGAGGATCGCCGCCGGCAAACCAACCTGCATTTTGAAGCTTTTTAACGTCAGCGGAACTGTAGGACACATATCCCTTAAGAGTAGACGTAATACCAGGTTTGGTGACAGAGTCGACAACGACGCCATTGATTTCGTATCGGATTTCGCTAAATAAGTGAGCCAAACCATTGTTAAGGAATTTAGCCGTTGTAACTTCACCGTTTTCCTTCCGCAACTTTCCCTCTAGGTATAGATAGCTCAGGCCGGGAAGAGTTGACATATCTTCGGGAATTGGAATTCGAATTTCATCGTTATAGTCAAAACGGTTTGTATACGGTTGATGTGTGTGCAATTGATTGCTAATGATAGAAGTGTCGACGAGGACTCGCTCTCCAATATTTAAAATACTCATTACACTATTGTAAAGCCTAAGGACCGCAAGAAGTCTCTGTTTGCTTTAGTTAGCTGCGTGGTGGACGAAGCCGTACTGATCTTACTAGGGTGTGGGCGACGATTCTTATAGGAAGTAATACAGGGGTGGTACGGAGTGGTGAATCGAAAACCCATTACAGTTTCTTTAAATGTAATGTTACCGTAACGGTCTCCTTACTAAAACTGACAGGATTATCCGATTGGTCTAGTATTTTAATAGTTAAGTTAGTGATCTGTTTCGTGCTGATCGGTAGATAGATGACAGGGTTAGGGGTTTCCACTATTTTGTACCCGGGTGGTACTATGGGGAAGAATTGGTGAATGATATGGCCGGGCTTACCATTTTTATATGAACCAACGGAGATGTTGCAATGAATAAGAATCGAGTTGATGTTCAAAATTTTCGTAACATGTTCAGCTGTGTGCCACCTATCTGCAGCATAAACTTTTTTCTCAAAGCCTAACATGTCCCGGATAGTATTGTTGCTTTGAAAGTCGATTGGAACGGTGGACTTTATTTCGGTTTTTAAGGTGCTGTTGTTTCCGCGTAGCAGTACCTGTTTAACACCCACATCAGAATCGAGTTGGTTATGTAAAAATTCAGCAATGTCGGTAATTTCATATGCTCCCTCCGGTATAATAATAGGAGGTTCTCCAACAAGATGAAATTCATTGTTGGGAGGTCTAACGTTTGGAATAGTATAGTAGGTTTCGAAACTTAACAATCCCAAGACGTATTCGCTACCATCGTCTAAAAAAATGGGAGGGTCAAAATTTGCAGTAAGAACAGATGAATTTCCCGTAAGAGTGAATATACTGGACATGATGAAGCGCGGCACTTAAACTGACGACAAAAGCGGTTTTGCAAAGTTATATAAGAATTTGAGACACAAATGTCCACATGTGTATGATGCGAGTTTTTGATATCTATTAGAGTTGTACATAATTGTGTTGTTGCTACCATCGCTGCGAAAGTAGTTTACTAATTCGGGAGGAGGTTGTAAGCGACCTATGCTATCGAAATACAGAACAAATCGATCAGCTTTAACGTAGGCTGTCCAATGTGTGCCAGGTCCAACATCATCGTCTAAGTTAGTAACACCACATTCTCGTTGACGAATTTTGTCAGGTAGGGCATCTCGCATAAATATCCCCCTAAAATGGGGAATTTCTAAGCGTTTAACGTACTGTGCAATATCGATGTTCGTCAACGCTCGGCGTGGTAGCTTCAACGGTAGTTTTTTGACTGATACGGTCGTAGATATAGCCCTTTTCCTCGAGCAATGGATTCCATAGCTTTGTTATGTCGCTCTTTTTCCTGGAGATCCTTTTTAGAAGCCTTTGAGTCGCCAACCGCTTTAGCGACTGCTGCAGCACCGCCTCCGAGAGACCCCAATGCTCCTAATGCAGCAAGTATGGGTACAAGCGGCAATATACCTCCTCTCTTGGGAACAGGTACTACTCTAGAACGAATTCGGCGTTTCCTTCGCGATTTAAAAACGACCGCCCCTCCAATACGTTTACGCCTACTACACCTTGTACGCTTCCGTTTTCTAGATACCCCCGTACCAAATTTTTGCGCAATACCGGCAATAGGTAGTGCACGCTTTCGTTTCCGGGAGACTCTCACACCAACAGTGGGTTGTGTACGCTTCCGTTTTCTAGATACTCCCGTACCAAATTTTTGTGCGGCAATAGGTAATGTACGCCTTCGTTTTCGGGGGACCGTCACACCAGCAGTGGGTAGTGTACGCTTCCGTTTTCTAGATACCCCCGTACCAAATTTTTGCGCGGCAATAGGTAGTGTACGTCTTCGTTTCCGGGGTGTTTCCATAGCAGCAATGGGTTCTGTACGCTTCCGTTTCCGGGAGACTCCTATGCCGAGTTTGGTTTTCCCTTTCATAATCCCTGTAACAGCAAGAGCTGCCGCTCTTTCTCCAAGAGTAGAGTCTTTTGCTTTAACGCGTTCCCAAGCTTTCTGTGCAAGAACTTTATCCGCCGCGTGACGTGTCGAAAGATTGCTGGATTGTGAGTATGCGATGTCGTGTTGCTTGCAAGCCTCGTCCAGAGGGTTTCTTCCTCGATCACCTCGAGAAAGTCGTTTGTTTAAACGAGTGCCAGGTCCGCAAAACTTGTAACCTGGTATATGTAATTCGAAAGGCAACTTGTCAATAAGGGTGTTCAACAAACCGCGACCTTTCCGTCTTACGATTCGACGACGACTACGAGTTTTACGTCTAGTATAACTCATCTTAAAGAAACGCTCGTCGAAGAGCGACTGACGATGTGAAGCTCAAAGGGGTAGATATATACTTAGCACAGCGCGGTTAGAAGCTAGTTCGCCCCCGTCCGAAAACGATGAAGAACGTCAAACTTGTGAAACAAAAATGTTCGCTGCCGGTAGTAAATCATACAGTAAATTCCATGTCACAGAGGTTCAGACGACACGGCACTTTACTGGGTATAGGATGTAAAAGGGGGTTGATCATTGGTCCTTCCGGCTCTGGGAAAACCAATGCGATGATCAGTCTTTTGGTGCACCGCAATGGGGTGCGGTTTCACAACTTGTATTTGTATTCCAAAACCCTTGACCAACCTAAATACAAATTTCTGAAGATACTTCTGAAGTCACTAAAAGAAATCGGATTCTACGAATTCAGCGAGGGGTGTGAGGTTATCAAACCACACGAGGCGAAAGAAAATTCTGTTATTGTGTTTGATGATGTGGCATGCGACACTCAAAGCATAATTAGAGATTATTTTAGTTTCGGACGTCATCGAAATATAGATTGTTTTTACCTCTGTCAGACTTACTCATCAATCCCGAAACAACTGGTACGAGATAATGCGAATATCATAATCGTATTCCGGCAAGACCACACCAATCTTAAACACATTTACGATGATCATGTAAACACAGACATGTCATTCGAAAAGTTTAAAAACTTATGTTCCCACTGTTGGATCAAAGATCATGGATTTTTAGTTGTCGACAAAGAAAGCGAAATCAACGCCGGTCGTTATAGAAAAGGGTTTGACAGTTATTTCACTATATAGGCATGGACCACTGCTGTACAAATTATTAGTCTACGAACAACGACAGTAATAGCAACATGGACAAACGGTTAGTAAGCGATCTTATTAAAGCTAGAAAGGCTGTCAGGCGGAAATATGAAACTTTAAAAGCAGATATCGCCGAATCTCAGACGGCTCTTGCGGAGCAATTTAAACCAATTTCCCAACCACTCACGGAATTGCTAACATCCATCAAGCAAGAAGGTGGTCAAACAATACAGCAAGAAGTAGGACCTATGCTGAGAACTATCAAACGGCGAGTGTCCACACCATCTATCCTACCCCGTCCGAGAAATGGCAATACCCCCGTACGAGCGTCAACCCCCGACATTGCCATTCCCGGACCGTCGACTTCGACGTTGGTAACATCCACACCTAGATTTCTTGACAGAGAAGTATTGTATGAGAGTTTACCGAATGAGGAGCAACAGGTGGAGGCTCAAGAAGAAGCGGCAATTGAAACTTCGGTAGCAGAGGCTAGAGAAACCGTGCGACAAATGATGGAACCGGAAGTTCTAGGGGAATACCTGGAACAGTTCTCAGGGTTAGCTAGAAAATATATCGAGGGAATGATACGAGATACAGAGAGCAAGTACGATCTCCACTATGGAGTTCGATGGGACATAGACACTGATAAGTTTGCAATTGGGAATAAACAGCTTACTTTTGAGGGTCAGGACATGGTTATTACAGATCACGGCAATAGAATAGTATACAAAGGCACCCCCGGCTTTTACGAATTAATGTTCTTAAAGAAACCGATAACTTATACAACCAAAGACCGTGAAAATTACTATGACATAGTGAACCGATCCGCCGCAAATCGTAAGAACTACGATCCAACCCAACAGATAAGCGGCAACGCCGGCGCAAAATATATGAAAGTAGTACGCCCCCTGGCTACATCCTCCGGCATTAGACAACCTACCAGAGCCGCATCGAGGGTGCAGCGTACCGGTAGGGGATTATTAACAGTAACCAATAAAAAAGTGGAATTTGTTCCTTGGAAAGATCCAAATTCATTAGTGGATCGTCTGCGCATATTACTAGCCTCTCAGGTAGCGGGGCACACCGGCCATTCCAACGAAATCGTAAGCATCACCCAAGCTCTACGAGAAGCAAAAATAATTCACTAAGGCGAGTACAAAAGCAGAGCACCTATTTAATTACGATCAGAAGGTGTTAGACGACAGAGTAATGCCCATAGACAAATTTGGACGCCACTACCATAGTGCGCGCTACGGTTCTCATCGCAAACATATCTTTATGAAAGTTCAAAATGTAAACCGACTCCATATAGAGGTACCACTGCTGCTAGTGGGGCGTGGTTATGATGAAAGCGGATATTCCAAAATTTTCGGTAATAATGAGTACATTTTTCCTTTAACGATCGGTGAGATCATAAGTGTTCAAGTCAACGGACCTTTGGTAGTATCACACATCAACGGCATCAAACACGACACGCTTGTCGGTAAGACATTGCGGCGAGGAGATAAACTGAAATTCGAATCCATAAACACTAAGTTATACGTGCAACTGCTGCTTAAATGTCCCATAGCAGTCGATACAGCAACATTCGGCAATGAGTCCTAAGGAGGATCTAGTTGCAGAACTTCACAAACCAGCGCGAAGAAATTTCAAGAGACGACGGGTGATTCTCAAAGGATTGCATGATTTACTACAAGCGGATTTGGTGGAGATGCAACCATATGCACGAAGCAATAAAGGTTATCGATACATTTTAGCTGTTATTAATGCGTTTTCTAAATACTTGTGGGCTCTCCCGGTAAAACGGAAAACGGGAAAAGATGTAGCAGCAGCTATGCGAAAAGTTCTTGCTAATATGAAGGTATCTCCAAAAAACGTACAAACCGATTTGGGAAAAGAATTTTATAACAGCGATTTTCAAGCATTGATGCGACGTTACAAGATAAATCATTACAGCACGTATTCAACTATGAAAAGCAGCATCATAGAAAGATGTAACCGCACCCTTAAGAACATGATGTGGAAGCAGTTTAGTTTGCAAGGGTCCTACAAATGGTTGGACATTCTGCCCCAACTTTTAAGCAAATATAACACAACCAGGCATAGGACAACAGGTATGAGGCCGGCTGAAGTTAATCTTAAAAATGCCAAACGTCTGTTACACACCGTGTACAGCCACACAAAAACTGTAGATCCGACACCTCAAAAGTTTCATAAAGGAGATTCTGTACGCATTAGTAAATATCGCTCGATATTTAGCAAAGGCTACACACCCAGCTGGAGCAACGAAATATTCAAAATAGCCACAGTGCGACTTACAAATCCTACCACCTACAGACTCACCGATCAGGAAGGGCAAGAAATCAAAGGTGGATTTTACGAGCACGAATTACAGAAAACCAAACACTCGGACGTATACCTGGTAGAAAAGGTGTTGAAGAAGAAGGGTAATCAGCTTTACGTAAAGTGGTTGGGATTCGATAATCGTCACAATTCCTGGATATCCAAAAACAATGTTGTATAACTTATTATGATTCTATAGAACTCTTTCAATAAAACACTTTTTTGTTTTACTACCATTTATTTTCTTTAAATAAAAACTTTTTATGTTTTACAGTAATTTATTATTGTAAATGCTGAACATGAGTGACTACAGTGTTAAATAACAAATATACTTGGTAATGCGGACCCAATCAGATTTTTTGTAAAATTTAACTTACTACCTCTATCATACAAGCTAGTGTTCTTAACCTATACTATAATTGCTATATACAATAACTAAACCTACAAAGTACAAGAAAGCCGTGTAGGACCTCTGCTGTTAAGTAATAACGAATACTGTTCCGCGAACATATTGCTACGTCATCGTTTCGGCAATGCGCAGCAAGTTGTCTAGACGACTGTAAACATCTATATCACGGTGACCCCACGCTAAGGTTTTGGTAGTATTAGGAATAAGGAAGCGTTTATCATCTCGCGAAGAAAGCGCAACCTTATTCATTAATTCGGTGTACATAGTGTGTAAACGGGAACGAAACACATACATCTGACAAAATACAACTTCCCTCTTGTTTTCGACTACAGATTTATAAATTTCGGTGGTGAGGTGATTCCGAACAGCACTCTTTCTAACTCCCTTCGCCTTTTTGTCTTCTTTACCAACAGCGTTTACACAGTATGTTTTTGCACCGACCCCGTAATAGCTACACACAGCCACCCCCGCGTACTCATCCTTAAATTTGCCAACAACGGACTTGGTTCTCGAAATTCCATGCAGGCCATTCTTGTAATTTGATGTATCAAAGAGATCAAGGTGCTCTTGCATGTCGGCGTAAAAATTTTCAGTAAAAATTTCCAGGATGAATGAGTCCGTGTCCGAATACAGTAGAGACACATTACGGCCGTATGTATGCTTCAAAAATTTGTAATAAAAATCGTACATTACCGTTTTCGAAAGATCTAAAACTGAGAAACCAACATAAATGGGTTTGTTATATAAAACCGATGTTCTGTTCATTTCCACTGCTATTAAATTTTCCCCAAACCGAATTCTATCTTTAAAGTTAGGTTTCGATATCAAAGCTTCTGCCCCCATTCTATTACCAATTTTCTCCCAATGACTAATTAACTTTACAACAACCCTTTTGTCCACGTTTTCCATGGTTTTACCAAAGACGCTATTGTTAGCTAGTTTGAATGAATTTCGATGAAATTCATTGTCAGACTTGTTACGTAATTTTGTGTTTAAATCGATGTAGGATCTGAGCCAAGGAGATTGTCTAAACTTAAGTATTTTATGTGTTTTAACCAAAATCAAACCAGCCTCTAAGCATTGCCTCAAATTTCTGTAGTGAATAATATAATTGTGTTTGTCATACAAATTTGGAATTAATTTTGCATTTTTAAATTTTCCCTGTGGAGGCACCAATAGCTCGGGGCAAAAGGGAAAGTCATTGTGATCGTCATGTAAATTTTCGGGGTACCGCAAGTCAACTTCCAACACGTACCCAGTATCTGAGTCGTCCACAATTTTAAATACGTCAAAACTATCAATTTCGTCGTCAGTCAACCAAACAAAACCACCTTGCGGTAGAAACTGTCTCATACTATGAGCATACAAATTCGTGGCATCCAAATACACAATAAAAGAAGTGGGTTTGAAAGCGTCATAGTTACCCGCAAATTTATTGTTGGCAATAGCCTTTCGCCCGACGCAAGTACTGACTCCTCCACGAATACCCTTTCTAAAAAAGTGAAACATATCCATATCCGTCAACAGCTCCAACTCAACCCCCGTATATTTTAACATGGCGTCCCAACTTAAACCGGGGGCGGTGAAGTACTGCGCCGGATCTAAATTATATTGATTTAAATAAAAATTTCGAAAGTTTTCGAAAACGTCTGCCAATATAAACACGTCACATTTGAGGTAAACATCGGAATAGTCGCCCAACGTTTGACATTCGAAAGTTTTCCAGACCTTAACGGCGCGTTCGTAATCGACCTCAGTAATATGCGTCTCGGTTAAATGATCATAAAACTGAGCGATTGTGGGCAACGCCGGCTCGTCTAATTTTGTAAATGAATCCAGATACGAATAGGGAAACACACCTTTCTGTCTCATCAGTTCGAATTTGATGTCATGTCCGAATTGCTTATGAATTTCAACACACTGATCATCTGATAATGTGGCGGCCAGCGATGCTAAAGAAGCACTTAAAAATCTGTAACTATCTAAAAATCGAATTTGCATATAAACGTTTTTTCGTTTTCCGTCAACAACGACTTCATCTACCCAAAGACGTTTACCAAATGAAATATATTTTTCCTTATTTTCCGGAATGACATCAAGCTCCTCGTTATTTTGAGCTAACTGTTTGACAAAAAGGTGGGAATCGTAATTTAAATTGTGAAAAAATACGGGAATAAAATTTGGAAGTTTATAATTCAGATTGCAATTGGAATGGGCAGCTCCCCGATATTCTCCGGTCAAATGGTCGTGATCGCGAACCTTTACGTCCCCCTCTCCAAAAGGACGATTGCAAATATGACATGAAGCAGCATCCTTAAGATTTTGAATTTCTTGCGGGGCCAGAGGCTTGAGGGGTACAACATACTTTAAACTGTTGGAATATAAGGCGCAAACGTCTCTGTCTAGACGCTCAACAAACACGTCCACAGCATCCTCGCCCCTATAAATTTCGAATTTGGATAGAGTATCATCAAAAGAACATTTCAAATAATACGCGAAAGAATACGGTTTGTGCTCGCACGTTTTGATCGTATATGGTCTTTCGCGATCCGGCTCCTGATCCCCACCATCGACAGGTGATAAAACGGTCTCGAAATCTGCGTAGCAAACATAAGGCACTTTCAATTGCTTATGATAATTATCAAATTTAAGAATGTTCTGGGGCCTCACCTCCCCACACTTATCCGTGATCGGCTCTGTCGTAGGCAACTTTGTGCACACATGATTACAGTCAAAAAGCTTATGGTTCTCCAGATGGGCATCGGTGCGAAAGTAATTTAGACAACCATTACAAAAATGTTTTGCATTTTCCCTAGCCGTTATTTGCCGCGAAACTAACCTAGACAAATTGGTGATCCAACAGTAGTGGTTATTACCTTCGCCATCTGTTAGAAGCAGCAAATTTATATGTCCGTTTTTTATACGTGGCGAATAGTACAGAGGTCCCACAACTTCATATATGGTAATATCGTTTTGAAAAGTCTTTTCCAACGCGTATACATTTATAGAAAGTTGAGGGTTATTTTTTTCAAATTTAGAAATATCGCGCAATCTAACAGGGAATTCAATGTCCTTAAAATTTAAAAACTCGCTGCAATCTGGATACGAACTCGTTCGATTAGACAGTCCATCCGGTTCGCAGATGGCCGAGGTTACCGCCCACCCGAAACAACGCTCGTCATCGACGTTTTGGACGTTCACGATCGCTTTCTTGGACTGAATCTGCTTCGGGAGCGGGATATACGAAGACGCCCGAAACGGATTGAATTTATTTATATTTAATTCTAGGTACAGCAACTGCTTCAAGATCCACCCTGTAAAAATTTTGCGGTTAGTAACATTAACAAGAATTACAGTTGTAATACACACCTGAATCGCGTTCCTCAAATTCGGACACCTTCTGGTCCAATATCCCCGTTAAATTATCATATAATTCGTTCAAGTCTGTACCGCGAGTGACCACCTCGTTGGTCGTATTAAAACTTTTGACGTCTTGTACATCTTGAGTCTCCAAAATAAAATACCCGAAAAGTTCGAAATTGAATTTTATACTGTTTAATTTGGTCAATTGACCTTCTATAAGACCTATAATTTTGTCTTTCAATTCGGTCATATATTCTACAACGCTTATATGATAATTTTCCGTGGACACCCTGTAGCTGGCAACGCGGGACTTGAAGGCGCTTGGAAGGGCCACCACTCCTTTCCCCAGATGGACGACATCACACCGCCTCGTGTGACGATTGCTCCTCAGGTGTCCAACGAAACAAGTCCGAGGAACATTTTCATCACACACGTCGCAGTATTGCGTCCTGGGGAGCTGTTCTGTTAAACCAAACGTTAGAAAACATGAAACACTACAATAGAGACACACTCACCACCGCTGGAGTCATTAAGTCTTGGGCGTTTACTCGCCGATGGTCCCTCACCAGCTGCTACCGAAGCCTCCATAGCGTCACCTTTAGGAAACACACAATTGATATAATCAGCAGCAATCAACACGTTTCCACTTACCACTCGTCGATGGGTGGCCAACCTCGTGGCGACAGCTATCTCTTCGATGGCGAAACAAATTGTCAGCTCTGGTGAAGGACTCTCCACAAGCAGTGCACCTGAACATAATGGTAAATTAGTCTCGCGCAATCGGTTAATATACTAATTGCGCGATTAGCTACCCAGCTCGAGGCTTACTATCCACAAACGAAAAGAACACCTTTATTAACACTGATTAACAAATTAAACCTCGAACGGAATACCCAGGTGTCACCACGGGGAGGATTCGCTTTGGACACCCTGGAGAGGATAGGGGGGAGGTTATTTGTGTTAGGGGTGTATGATATGTTAAACGATTATCTACTCGTTACTTAGCCTTTTTATCGAGCTCCTGACGTCTTGCACGAATCGCGCTCTCCACAGCTAACAGATCTTGGATTAGCTCCAGCCTTGCTAACGCAGCATTCTTAAAGATGTCCATGTTAGTTGCGCTGTGGCCGTGGCGGATCTTAGGTAAAGCGGCTATGCTTTTTAGGGGTCACTCGTAATTCGTCGTAACCCAATTCGTCGTAAACCAATTCGTCGTAGGTCAATTCGTCGTAAAACATTATGTCGTATAGGTCAATTCGTCGTATAGGTCAATTCGTCGTATAGGTCAATTCGTCGTATTATTGTCGTATTTGTATTCACTTTGTATGAGATTCAATACGCTCTGATTTTGTTTAATAAAAAGATAATAGACGTTATAGTCAACTGCATATTATTGAGTGAAATATATTTTAATAGAAAATTAAAAAATTATTAGCTGTCAACCTCCTAGGTGGGTGTTCACGAATTATATTCAAGCATTACAAAGAGTATTGTAACGAACCGCATTTTATTTTAAAATAACTTTTGTAACACACAAAATATTTTATCTTCATCAGTGTTGTTATAGACTCTTAACTAAATTAATTTTAGTATCGTTATAAGCTTTATTACCGCACTGAGTGCGGTAATGGATATTACCGCACTCAGTGCGGTAATGGATAGATATTACCGCACTCGAGTGCGGTAATGAATATTACCGCACTCTTTTTGTATCAAGAAATACATTGAACCAGAATTTATTGATGAAGATAAAATATTGAACAATACACGTTTGCTTATGGCACTTAACGAGACTCGTTTGATTGCCGCAAAACTCGGCTCACCGCCTCGTTTTTGGCAATCAAACTCGTGTCGTTAAGATGCTCATAATCAAACTTGTATCGTTAATATCTATAACATGCATATTAAAAATTATTTGACTGACATTTTAAGTAAGTTAATGCATCTAAGTAGTTGAATTGTTCCACTACTTTTTTTATTCGCCGGTCTAAGTCAATATATATTTTTTCGGGGTGCTTCATCTTGCCCACTGAGTACTTGAGAGATTCTTCTTTCATAATATTGTTGTTCCTCTCGATTTTTTTATATGCCAAATATTTGGTGTTTCGCATTGCACTACTCAATAGAAACGTCTATGCCAAGCCTCAATAGACTTATGCGATCGCGGTTGATCGTTGCATACTCTTTCATAGACATTCCAAATTTGTTTTGAAAATAAAGGCTGGCTTCTTTTCTTTCTGTTTGTTCTGCCTAGATATGTGTCCTAGAAATAATTTGCTATTGGCATTGCTTCTTCCGTCAAATTTTCAACGACAATTTCAACATAATCGTCCACTTGCTCGGTGGGAGCAAACGCTAACGCGCCCACCATTTTTATATTGGAAGCAAACTCTACAGCAGTAGCATATCTAACTTGCAATTTCTTTTCCTGTACATGTTTAAATATATTTTGTTGTAAGTGATAGAAACAACCTTGTATCTTAACGTTTTCAAAATGTGCCTTGAATGCATTAATTGCCGCCAATTCAAAATCAAATAGTACCATCTCCAAATGTGTATACGTTCTATATTTCTTTAATTCGCTAAAAACAGCATCGTATGTTTTTTATTGCTTATTGGGAAGAAGAGCGTAAACCAATGAAACACACAAGTTTTTTACAAAAGCATGAATTGTGTATAATTGTAAACATAGTTGCGGTGCAGTTTTAAAAGTTCGATCAGCCAACCAGATTTTTGATGCCTTAAGTAACTTTAAATTTCTCTCAGTAGCAAAAATAATTACTCTATCATTTCCTTGACCATTATCACTCAACAAAAATTTAGCTCCATCGATTGAATTTTTAAATTCCTCCGGAATTATAACGTCGTACAATGTTTTAGGAGATTTATTGCATATATCTGTTTCTTTCCCGTCTTACCGTTTTCTTCATTAAACTTACGGACTGCATCGCCGCTGCTACTTCTAATGGAACAGGAGTTAGTGTTTCCATTACTACCTCATCGTTAGTGTAGTGAGGGTTCGGTGCCAACTTACGAAGTCGGTTGACAGTCTCAATGACTTCTTTTCTTCTAGCGTCGGGCGGGTGTGAGTAAACACCCTTTTCCGTCACTGCACAACCATCGAGAGCATTTTTTCTTGTGATAGCCCGTGCCATACAAATAATTCTCTTTTCGCACTTCAAATAATTGCTCTCGTTCCTATTATAATCTAAAACATATGCATAACCGTTGTATGTTAACTTTTGCTTAAGCTTTTCGGATTTAACAAACCATGCCATAATGACAAGTAATTAATGTTTTACTTTAATCTGAAAAGTAGTGCCTTGATAATGATTTTAAAAGTCAATTATCTAACGTAAATAAATACGACGAATTGTCTCAATTACGACGAATTGACCTATACGACGAATTCACCTATACGACAAATTGTTTTACGACGAATTGACCTACGACGAATTGGGTTACGACGAATTGAGTTACGACGAATTACGAGTGACCCGCTTTTTAGGTACTCATCGTGCATCGTCGCTTCTAGGCTGGCGGCTCGAATTTCTAGTGAGCTAATAACAATATAAGCTATTAAACTGGGAAAAGCACGTTCTGAACACCTTCAATGTTAAATAACATATATGGATAGAAAAATAATATCTAATATCTAATATCTAATATCTAATATACCTTATATAATGCTCACCGCTGCGAAGATCAGCTGCTTTAGCATCTATTGCATTGCGATTAGACACGTATTCACGTTCGGCACGCTGGGATGGCGAAATGTCATCCATGTCTTCCTCCTGCGGGGTAGACGTAATCGACACCACAGTGTCGACTACGTTACTCCCAGTGGCTACAACAGCTACACCACCCGAAACCGGAGACTGCGCAATTACAGACGGTGCTGCGGTCGCATTTTCCGAAGGTTGGATTGTTGGCTGCTTCGAAATTCGACTGGTCGGTCGACTTGAGCCGGAGTCGATCTCCAAACCATCTACAAGGGCTCTAAACTCTTGCGCCGCACCGTCGCCGGAAGCCACCTTTTCCAATTGAATGTCATCAAAATCGAACGTTTCCATAAACATTTCCGTTTGCGATAAATGAGGAGACTCAGATTGCATCGACATATTTTGAATTTTTGCCACAGGAACATCAGTCTCCTCATTCATACACTTGACATACTTCGCCAAATTGAATTTTGCTGGTTTTTTCCGTTTCTGACCTTTTTTTAAAGCTGATTTTAAAATTTTACTCGAACCTTGACTACTACTTGGAGAAATAATTTCGTAATTAGGAACAATTAATACGTCACTTAAAACCTTTATGGCAGCTTGCGGCGACGTCTGTGCGGAACCACTTGGTTCCGCGCAGGCGCAAAGTTTAACTGTACCCGTTTTTTTCAAACTGAGCCTATTAAATTTTGAAAAATTTTTCGGTAAAATCGAACCCTCGCAAAACTGACAAACAGCGTTGCTAGCCATTGCAAACACAAGATAATGACTGCTCCCACCTTAGCTAGGTGTATATATAGTAAACTTGGTGGGGTGGAAGGACGACTTTCGCACGCAAACCAGTTGAGGTCGTTGCAACCTACACTTTTCTTGAAACTTAGCTTACACAAAGGAAGTTAGCCTTGAAATACCTTTACGTTTGCTGTATGTCTAAATTTTTGCAGACTGCGCGTGCAAAGGCAACAAAAAGTATTTTTCAAACACAGTTTGCAAGTTAATACAGACGAGAGTGATATTATATTTTACAGTAACATTCATTAAAATGTGATACATTTAATTGCCTTAATATCTATCAACCTATTAATTTCCTACTGGTTATGCGCATAGAAAAACGTACACGGCCTATATTTTTTGCAGTTGTTCTATCAACAAAGACGTATTTATTATTTCAGATGTGGTAAATTACGTTTAAGTAATATTTAACTTTATTTAGATTTTAATTGATAACCAATCTATGGGAAATTGTAACAATTTGTTTTTAATACTTGCTTATAAAGAGCTCTGAGTAATTATTTTTCGTTCGAGACGTTTATTTAGATTTTAATTGACAACCAATCTATGGGAAATTGTAACAATTTGTTTTTTAATACTTGCTTATAAAGAGCTCTGAGTAATTATTTTTCATTCGAGACGTTTATTTAGATTTTAATTGACAACCTATCTATGGGAAATTGCAACAATTTGTTTTTAATACTTGCTTATAAAGACATAATTACATTTACAGAGCTCTGAGTAATTATTTTTCATTCGAGACTGCTACAACGCCATTTCATTATATAATTTGAGTCCATTATAGAATAAGTTTTTTGAGAACATGATTTTGCAATTAAGGGCGATCTAAAGTCATTTACAAATCTAGTCTTATAATTATGACAGTTTATTATTAATAATTTTAATAATTAAAACTAGCGTATTAATTAAATCCTTTGCTTAATGATTAATTTTGGAACTTTTTCGACCAAACCTATCTTTTTCACAGCTTTAATTACAATACACTCAATACACTCAATATGTTGTTTAAATTTCAATCTATTATTAATTATAACTCATACATATAAGTAATAAATATCTACCTTTAGATTGCTGACACAATGCACTGGTGATCTGCATTTAAAATACATGTATTTATACGTGCATTTTGCGTTTAAAATTCATACACGATACTGGGTTCACAGACTGCTTAATATGCAGACGTTACTCGTGCGTTTCAGTGTCAGTCAATTAAAAAATATTGTGATTAGTATTCCCTGCACTAAGGAACGTGCAAAACGTTAAATGCGACGCTTTATATTCAAGGAAATGCGCGCATGCATTACGATTGCTTACATTTTAAACAGCGCATCTAATTTTATTGCCATTTTTAGACAAATCAGCGGTATCGTGAAATTATTGAAGCATCTCAAAATCAACAAAAAATTTGTTTGTTTATTAGTTTGCATCTATATCTTATTGCACCTAATCAGCTTCCGATTGTAGAGCTCTGAGTACTTATTTTTCGTTCGAGACGATTGACACCCAATCTTGTTATTCTTATTCAGTATATGAATCTCACTTGCATAAATTGCAGTTGGGCGAATTGCTGTTTAGTGCACTCTCAGTTTCACTTTTCGAAATAAACTTTTGGACAGAAGTAACTTCCGTAGATTAGCTTCACTTGTGTGCATTATTCGCACTTTAATTTTCAAACTGCTATCATTACGTGTTCTCTTTAAAATTGTACCGTCGTCGTTAATTATTAATTGACTGTGTTTTTCAGCTCTTCTTCAGGTCAACATATTCTTCGTGCTTATTCTTGTAATCTTTCCATCATTTAGTTTTGTTTGTGCGATTATGATGACATCGTCCGCATAAGTAAAGCACTGATGCGATGCAATTTATTAAAAATCCTACCTGTTCTATTTATCTTTCACACGTGCCTGTTATTACTTCATACTTCGAGCTCCGCCCGTCTCCTTCCAGGACTTCATCTTCCTTGTGGTGCGTTGTTATTTTTCAGTATTTATTTCAATATTTCATGTGTCAAATGCTCCCATTAGCTCATCTTAGAAAGTGCGTATTTGAAGCTATCCTAAATTTGCATCTTTTGATCAGGACCCAGTTTTCTCTAGGTAAAAGCAAGCTGGTGATGCTATTCTGTAGAATTGAAATTTGGTCATTTTCTTATCGGATTCTTTATTCTAATTATTTGGACGTCACAACCTCAGTATTGGAAATGAAAGACTTGTTCCAATAATTTAATAACTTAAAAAAAGTAAATTAAATATTTATTTAGATTTTAATTGACAACCAATCTATGGGAAATTGTAACAATTTGTTTTTTAATGATCATTCGAATACTTCGCTCTATTTCTACATGTCGGTTTATTCATATAAATATATTTAACTTGAAAAATTATAATTCTAGTTTATTTCATTATTAGGTTTTCTAATACTGTAGCAAACGTAAAAAAAATTTATAATTATGCATACATCCCTAATAACTGCCAAATGTATTACTGTTTAGTATCAAACGGTTCGTTTTTTAACGAGGAATATGAGGGTTTCGCAAAAAAAGTTCTATTATTTAAAATAACTGAGATAAACGCAAAATTAGAATCTGCAGCATAATTTGTCAACCCTTTCCTCCAAGTCGAGATGTAGGTAGGAGAGATTTGTATATAAACCAGTCGCTGTTGCATGACAAAATCACAGTTTTCTTCAGCTGCTCGTTTGGTAAGATATGTTTGTATATATGTTTTATTTTATATGTCTATGTCTTTGAAAAATGTAATAGGAAAAGTTCTGAAAAAAAGTTTTTTACTTTTCTAATGTAAATGCTCACATCTCCCTTTTTATTAAAATATTTGATCCCCGTCTTTTGTGCCTACTTCCATATACACCATTTCTAATATTTTTTCTAATGTTTCTAAGCAAAATAAAATGCTCGTATCATTATTAAGATATTTGATTGGATTTTTTGCATTGTACAGTTACTTCGCTATTCTAAATTCTAAAATATTTTTCAGATTAAACAGAATGGGTAAGACGCTTATTTTTTTTGTATTCTAAACAGTATACATATAAGAAATTTACAGAAGAATTCCTCGACTCTATAATTCTTGGTGCTGCCATGTCGGCGTTCGGTAATATTGTGTTAATTTTAATATTTGATGTAATACATTTTTAACATTTTAGAACTACAACTGGCGATGCATGTTTCGGACAAATATGACACTGTAAGAAAATATATATATAAATCTGGTTCACAATAAATTTCTTTTTAGCAAGACATAGTTCTGCTGAAAAACTCTACCTACATCCCGGAAGCCACCCTGCTAGAGGTGGGGTGGTTTCTGGGATGTAGGTACAAGGTCTACAGGGACCCCGACTTGCATGACATGCTCTGGGTGATCTACGTAAGTATAAGTTGATTTGCTTCTTTGAAGAAACTAAGTGTTCTTTTTTACAGCAAATGTGAGGCCACCCAGAGCTTTCTAGGTTAGGTTAGTTAGTAAGTTAGTTTGTAATATATAATAAACGTTTTAAAATTTTTAATTTTTTTATTACATCGTTATAACTACATGATAAACACTTATTGTTCCAACGTTTGCTGTTGGGCGTATTGTTTAAACACAATATCATATCTTATGACGTCCAAAGCATACTTTAGCATTTCATGCATGCAGTATACATTTTCGGATTTTATTGGCGGTAACGCATCCTCAATGCTTCGTTTAAAGTCGCCGGGTAAATTCCAAACGCCTTGGATTATACTACTGTAGAAATTTTCAAAATTTTGACTTTTTAATAGTTCAGCTTTAGAATTCAGCAGGGGCAACAAATCCCACAACTCTGCTACTGATTGCATTCCGAGATACACTTGGGATCGCTTACGTTCCTGCAGCACAATCACTTTTTTGTTTCCGATTTTTTGGAAATATATTCGTTTGCCTGGACTTATATCCACCGGTTTTAAATCTCCATCTTCATAGTTAAAATGTCTGTTTATCACATCTTCATTTTTAAGAAAGACTTGCCACTCTCCTTCGTCTAGCAGTATAAAATTGTTGTTAATCCCACTAATTAGCACTCCCGGCACAAACGATCCAAAACAGGTCAAACCCAAACTCACAGATTTATTTCTTGACTTATTCAACGGATAACTTGTTGCGTTTAACAATACTGGATATAACAGTTTCACTTTTTTCTTTGACCCCTTCACAGTTTCACCAACCTTTTGTACCTCATCCATTGTTTTTGCTAATACAGCACACGATATACTACTGAACACAAAACTACACCTCATGTTATACCCAGTCTTCAAGGTTACTGTTGATGGCCTCGCTTCAAACATGACCTTGGGCTTGCACGTGGCCTCGCCTTGCATGTGACCTTGGGCTTGAACGTGGTCTTGCCTTGAACTCAAGGTCAAGTGGTGGGGGGAGGTTCCAGAACCATCCACTTCCCTCTACTGATATAAATATCTAAAATACTCGGTCCATCTATTTAAACCTTATTTTATAGACCCTTTGCCCTTTTCCTGTATGTTTCGTAGTATTTCCTGTTGTCCATGAAATTCATTTTGATCATTTGTGGTCTTGCTTTTGCTCTTTATTTTATGATATCTTTACATTATTCATCAAACCTTGTTCTTTTTTCATTGCTCTTCGCATTGAAGTATTCGTGTCTCTCTTCTATTATTTTTTCAGTCTGTCCACATCTCTGCTAAGCTTTTATTGTCATTTGATTCAATTTTAATATTGACTTTGCTTTGGAATATATTTCTGATATTTTCCTGTGCCAGATTTTTCACAGAATACTTTTTCGTCGCTGTCTTTTGTTCGATATCGGTGGTTTTCTATACTTTCGCATACATTATATAGCTACAATGTTTTTTTGTATCACTATGTGGTCAATTTGGCTGAACGCTTTTCCATACGGTCCTATCCACGTTGCCTTGTATATCTCGTTATGTTCAAAATAGGTTGTTGCTTTCCGTAATTCACTCTTCATTCCAAACTCCATTAATTTAGTACCGCTACATTACTTTCAGCATGTTTACTGTGTTTACTGTAGTTTTTTCGTATATTTTCTCTCTCCCTATTTTCACATATAATGTCATAAGAGCATTAATTCTTTCCGGAAAAATTTTCGAGTGCGATCCAACAACGTCGTATTAATTAGGACGTTCTTGGAATTCACGAAAAATAATTTCCGGATATGAATTAATGCTCGAATGCAGATTCGGTAAGAAAATCGTAACGACACAAACCCTAAAAAGAAGTAATGTCTACCTACAAAAAATTTCCAAGAAATTTTTGTTGTTGTCTTGGTTACGACTCGTGAACTAATTTTTCTATTGGTCATTAATGAGTGTCGTACGATTTTCTAATTAAAACCACCAGTAATCAACTTCACGTCGTATCTTGGAATTTTATTGTATCTCTTCTCAATTTCTTCGTAGAATGCACCTTTTTGTCCTTTGTTCTACGTTTTGTTGAATAATATTAACAATGCTGATTTGTGTATACCCAGAACTGTGTCTCATTGTGCACGCCCTTCATGATATCGGATTAAAATTGACTAGTCTTCTGTCACTCTCCTACCTCCATAATATTATTTCCTTGTTTTGCTTCTTGTACTGCTATTATGTTTATTCTTTTGCTTTTTAGTGTTTCCTTAACCTAATTCGCGACCTCTAATATTCTACGTAGCTATATATATATTTGCTGATCCCCCGATTTTTATTTTACTTTTTCCTTTCTTTTGCATAATTTTTCCTTCAATGCTCTTTCCGATGCCTTGTTATTTTCAATAACCTGGTCGAAATCCATTTTCCCATACTGCTTGCGCTGATCTAGATTTTGTACTTGTGCTTCCAGCTCTTCTTTACTTTTATTGCACCACCACTCCTTCCTGTCTATAGCGAACTTATTGTATCCTATATCTAGGGCTTTTCCTTTTCCTCTCTCTCTTCTTGTGGCCTTAACCTTTTGTGCTTTTGCTGTTCTCTTTATTTTCTTTTTAGGTCGCTGTCAATAAATAGTCTTTCAGGTCCCAAGTTCTTCAGCTTGGTTTGATCTACATTATCATTATTTTGCCTTTTTAGTTTTTTAGTTCCATTAAATATTTTTTTTCTCTTATTTTGCGTCCTGCTTTGACCTTGACCGTAATATGTAGGTGCATTTTTACGAAATGATTTATGCTATCTTTTAGACTCGAAGTTGTCAGCAATCAATAAGGTCCTCACATTAATTACTATAAAACTGAAATGTTGATTCTTGACGGTAAGCATAACAACAGACTCGACATATCAAACATCTCGAAGTGTTAGGTAGTTGAGTAGTCCAATGGGGAACAACACAAGCAAACGCAATTTGGTGGAAGTGGATTGGTGATAAACTATAACTGGACAGAAACTAAACCAAATAAATAAGAATAATTAGTTTTAATACTTACGTTCTTTGTAACAGATACTTTCATCATCCAAGGAATCAAACCTAAATAAAGGCTTTTTAGCATCATCTACTCGAAAATATTCGACGTGCATTAAAAGCCTCAGATATAAAGGACTCTTGGTGCAAGGAAAATCAGATTAAGGTATAATGTATGCACAGCTGTAAATAATTTAGAATCAGATCAGGCACATGATGACGATTGTTACATATCGTTTTCCCTGAGTTTTCTTGCGACAACGATGGGTGTTCAATATTTTCCTTTTCACCCATTACAACTAAATGGTTAACTTATCCACATCGAGTTCCAATACTAGCCATTTCCTTTTTTTCTGCCTAACGTTTCCTAAGTAACTATAAGTATACCTTTAAATGCTTATAAATGTGATCTTTATTACCTCTGTCTTTTAACGATTTCTATAGTTTTTGAGTAAATAGTTAGCAATATATAATAATAATAATAACCTTTACTGAGCTCATTGGTAACGGCAATAATAATAAACTTAAAAAATATAAATATATGTATATAGCGTTCTATCGCAAGGAGAGATTCAGATAAGGCCAAAACCTTATCCGTTCTATCATCTACACTGTTGAAGCATCATATTTAATATTTACTTGAGAATAATCCTAGAAATTGTTCGTGGCATTAGGAGCTGCAGCCAGGTTAATTTAAGTCTTGCTCATCTCCCGCTGTCCAGCAATCTATCATACTTAAGATCCTAATCTTGGATTTGCATGTCATTTGTAAAAACCATCTGCAATTTAAAACGGATGTCATTAGTTTATTGTTAGAGCTTTCGGCGAATTGCAGCTCTCTCTTGCGATGATCGACCATTCCTTCCCCCTACTCCTAAAGGGGTGGTTTAACGAGTGTCCGAGTTTTCTTGGGCTCGAAGAGACAGACACGACCAGAGTCACGTTAAGGCACCGAGAGATATACATCTCCTCTATAATCAGTACCGGCAAGTTTAAATTTGTAATTATACAGTCCGCTTTTAGTGTTACATTGGTGTATATATTGTAAATAAAGTGTTATTACAATTATATTCGTTGTGTTCAATCATTCACGACCGCGACGACTTGCGTGATTCTCCGCCGGTATTTCGTTGTGCCCGTAAGGTTCGGGTCGCAACATACACCTTGAGATAAAATGAAATAAAGACTGTATTATATACCTAATGCTACGATAAAAGAATAAGAATATCATTAAATAATGTGCTTGAAACGAAAAATGTACTTTAACCTAATGTCTAGATATTTTTAATAACATAGTAGTAATAAATAAAAAAATTTGCAAAAGGCTTTACCCAGAACTTCCCTCGTCAATATTGTGGCACTAAATAATTTTAAAAATCAAATTAAGTTAGGAGTACAAACATCTTCACGTTCCTAATTATTTAAATACATTTTGAAATTTAAACAAAAGTATCTTGCTGGGGTTTGAACCCGCCTCATCTACAGCTCTGCAGAATGCTCGATCCTAACCGAATCTCCGCAGAGGATATAAATACGGCGAAATTCCATCTACGCTCTTCGAGAAAAGTCCGGCGCACACGTCTCTTGAAGAGCACGGTGTAATGGTTGAAACATTTTTACTATTTTGTGACATTATCTTTTATCGGCTGAGTCTTATTTTCGGCAAATGTAAAGCCTGACGTATGTGGAAGTTATTAGTTCCTTTTATTTCAAAATTAACACAAAAATAAACAAAATTTTATTTCTTTAAGGTGCTGACCCTGTATATATTTGTATGAAATTGTACCGGTTTCATGCGAGGTAGATATATAATATGTATGCAAAATATCGTTTTCCTCCGACAAATAGTTTTTGAGCTATACTGCCAACAGACAGACAGACAGACGGACAGACAGACAGACAACCTCTTTTTTGTTATCTAGGGACCTTGAAACGTAAAGATCTGAAAAAATCTCGGAAGGTGATTTTTTCGTGATTACAATACTTAGTTAATATAAGGTTCTGCATATCCAATTGGTACTTCTAATTTGCTAGAATGTATCTATAAGTTTCGCCAGGCTTAAACCATTGGTAAAGCTATGGGTTATCAGCATAGACATGTAACTTACATCGTTTAACATTAGTAATGGAGGGAGAAGTGTAAATTAAAATGCAATGTCCGCAAAATCAAACCCTGGGGAACTCCTTGTAAAACAGCAGGCTTATTTGATGTATCATAGTTTGTTTGCACCTTCTGGCTTCGAGTTACTAGATGGTCTTCCATTAAACTGATAGCTGTTCTATCCAAACCAGTAAGTGCAAGTATTTCTAGAAGTGTTTTATAATTGACAGTATCGAATGTCTTACTGTAGTCTAGCATTAGTAGTATTGTAACATCACTACGGTCTACAAAAGACAGAACATCATCTCTTACTGAAGCATCGCTGTTGCACAACTATAATCGATACGAAAACCCGATTGCACTTATGGCAGACGATTATTATTTATTAAAAAAAAATCATTTATTTGACAGAAGATGACTTTTTCAAAATTTTTATAGGATGTTGGAACTACTAGTCAAAGATGTGGCTTTTGTTTTGTTTTTTTTTTTTGGCAATGGTTTGGCTATACATTACCTTCAGCAATCAGGAAGCAGAATCAATTAGACACGCATATATTATATGTTGTATAAGGTATAATATAAGGGCTACGTAGTTTAAGCATTTCTATATTAATTTCGTCGTGGCCAATTTTGTTCATTATTTTACTGATTGTTTCTCTATTTACAGTGCTGAAGTGAAAAGGTAAATCTGATTCACCATTCGGTGCACCCATATCAGCCGGCTTGTGAATTTCCAACACTAAGAATGCTATTAATAAAGAAATTATTAATTGTATCTCCGTCAGGTAAATTTGAAGGAATTTTTGTTTTTTTTTTACTTAGAAATGTTTCAATTTTTTCCACAAAGTTTTGTAATTTTTATTAGAATTAATAAAATTAACTTATATTTCTTTTCGTGCTTTATAACAAAATTTGCTTCTTATGCTTTATAATATTCCGAATGATGTAGTTTTGTTGATATTCTAAAATTTCTTTTAGCTTTGTCTCTAAAGGACATCAACGGTTTAATATTAACTCTTCAACCAGGGCCAGTCAGGCCTTTCTAGTTTATGTATTACTAAGGGTGCGTGTTTGTTAAATAAATTCAGAATACCGCCGTTAAATATGTAAGCTTAATATTAACATGTTTTTAAACATGTAATGAAGAGATAACGAATGAAGACAGGCATTAAATGAATAATAATCTATTTTATGGAAATTGCGAAAAGCTGTAATTCTAGGTTTGCTCTTTAGGTTCTTTATGTCAACCTTGTAAAAATACCTTGTCCTGATCTAATACAAGACAAGCAACTACAGCACTTTCTTTGATAATTGACTTATTCGAAGTTACAATTTTATTAGATCTATAAGAGTTGCTTTTTCCTAGTGAGTTGTCCAATTATTTGCGAGAAACTATATTAACTCAAGGTTCATGCTATTCGTACAATTTGCAAAAATTAAAGTAGCACATTTATAGAATATTTTGTAAAATAATATTGAAATGCTTGATATGTTATTAATTGCTATCATAGTTTTAGAGGCTTTAGAAGTGTGCATTGCAATATATATTTTAAAAATTACTATTATCGAGAATTGGTAGAAGCTGCGTGGCGCAGATGGGTTAGCGCCAGGCTTGCATTACGCAAGTCCTCGGTTCGAATCCCGCTGGGGTCGGAATTTTTCCGTATCCTTGGCGATTAGAATCGGGCTCAGTGAGACCATTCACAGTTGGGCACCAAATTAACTGTGCTCTACTCAGAACCACAGACCTAAGAGATAGAGTAACAAGGTCAACACATAAACATGACACACACTTCACACAATGGTTGCTGTGCAAGCACAAAAGGCGCGCTCCAACTTTGTATCCCGAATCCGGGGCAAGTTGAGCATTGTACGGCCAGCTGCAAGCACATGAAGCACCAGCCTCTACACCGCAAGGTAAAATGAGGGTAATGATAATACAATACTATTATCGAGAATTGACGTCTACTTCAGTTCCCTGCAATCAAGAAGGTCAATGTCAAAAATATTCGAGAGCTAATCAAGTTTTGAAGTACTTTTACTCCGCCGCGCCGGCGTAAAAGTAACCACTTTTATGCTTAGGCATAAAAGTAACACATTTAGCTTGTCTCTCAAGTCACATAAGTTGTCACTTTTGTGACCTTTAATTTTTTTTTTAATTCAATGTAGAATCGCAATGAACACTTTCTAAATTACCTGAAAAAATTCTACTATACACTCTGACGACTAAATTTGAAAAGTTGATAAATTTTATTTCTCATTTTGACTTTTATAACTTCTACGTAAACCACAGCCTGCTCTGAATTGCATAAAGAACTGTAGTACAAATAAAGAATGTACAGAAAAGTTAACACCTGCATTTTACAAATATTGGAAAAGTTAAAATCGCATAAAACTACATTAATATTTTACTTTGATAAGAAATTCTTAAGAGATCTATCTTCCCAATATAATTAAAATTGTTACATTAACACTGACTACCTAAGATTTTCCAATCAAGTAAAATCTGAACATTAGCATTGTAATGACTACATTCAATCTCCAGCAGCAGTTATCAGCAGAGGGAACGTCACCTGAGTGACAATAGAAAATTAACTAATGAACTGATTATCGCACAAAGCTGCCCGGCATATTAATTTAAACTTTGTATATCTAGGTACGTGTCATATCTGCGTTGAGACAATCGCAAGGGATTCCTGTTATTGAATTCGCACTTCCTACGACGCTCTCATTCCGTACAGTTGTGACAAATTATCTCATTTTCATAGACAAATCTCGTTCGCTGCTGCAGCGTTAGGTTTGCGATGAGGCATATCTGCACGCTAAAAACTGGAACGGTTTGCTATTAATCAAAGATGTGACATAAAATGCTTTAAAGCTCTCTATTACGTTAAAAATTGCGCATTTTTCTATTACAGTGTGATAAATATACCCGTATCATTTCTATAACGATAAATTATCGCATTTAATAATCTCATGCAATTTCAATATACAGGTATCAATTAATTTTATATAAGGAAAACTAAAGCCATATAAAGTGGCTTATAATATATAGCTACAACTATCCTAAAATACTTCATAGGTAGCAGGCATACTTCTTCTTCTTTTTCAACCATTATCAGTCCACTCTTGAACGTAGCTCTCTTCCATTTTCTTCCATCTTTCCCTGTCCTGTGCAATGTTCATCCACCGCTTACTTGCCACACTTCTAATATCATCTACCCATCTTTTTTGGGGGCGTCCCACGCTTCTTTTTGTTTGTCTTGGCCGCCATTCTGTAATTTTGTATACCCATCTGTCTTTGTTCTGTCTAGCCACATGACCAGCCCACTGCCACTTCATTTTAGCAATTTTTTTTTTTACATACGGTAGTCATTAAATACACTTTGTAATTTTAATCTATATTAACAATCAATCCATTTCCATCTTACTTCTGGCATTAAAATTTGTTTGAAAATTTGATATAGTTATCTGATTCTGAATCAGATTCCTCTACTGAAACAGTAATTGGAGTTAAGTAATCCACTAATCACCACTAAAATACCGCATGTATTTGTCTTGTCCTGTCAAATTAAGTTTTCGGCGTGCCTGGTATAGTTTGTCCAAATGTCAATGTATACAAGCTAGAAGTTAAAAACCGTGTCGTCAAGCGGAGTTTGTGAATTTATTTGCTTATTAAACAGGGTCTTTCAAAAGCTACATGCCATCTTAGTAATAGGTGTTAGGTATTGACAGTGTTATAGAGGTAATCTAAAAATGTTATGGCAATCGTTAGTCAAAGTTAATGTGGATGGAAAATTAGATGGTTTACTTACGAACAGGGAGTGGTAGAGAGCGTCGTCTATAATCACATCTATGTAGTCTAATACAGAGGATGTAAATGACTTCTATCCTTTTTTTAATATTGTTATGTTGTGTGTATGATTTGATATTGTTATTGGATTTTTATTTAAATAAATGACTATCATCTCAAAGGGTTGGGTTTTCTACATCCTACCAAATATGATTAAATGTATAATTATAGGCAATACGTTTGCTGTTAAGATACTTGGAATTATCATGGTTTTTATGATTTTTAAAAGTAATCGCTTTGGCCTGAAATAACACTTCTTGTGGCGGTGTTATTTGTATTAATGTTAAGCTCCTCGTTGTGAGACAAAATGTAGTAGCACTCTCTTTTGAACCCTACTTGAGTTGCCAATATATCTATGCTACACTTTGTAGTACGAAATTAAATATACCCTTTTACTAATTATTAAAAAGAAATACCATCAGGTACAGTTCACTTGTGTACTTACCTTACTTCTTAATATGATAAGTAGGAATTGACGTAACTCCTAAATCAATTTGACATTTGAAACTATGTCATGTAAATATTATTGTTTAAGCCACGACTAGTTTTATAAGCAATGGGACTTCTAATTTCCAGATGAATGAGTTAATCGTCAACTAAGAACTTTCTCTATTGAAACTAAAGACTGAATTCCTTTTAAAATATAATAACTATTTGATTTTATAAATCAAATACAAGTTTCAGGTACTTCATAAAGTTAAATTTGTATGTTCAGTTTGTTAGTAGCACATTGAAGTTTGATCTGACATTAGAAAATAAAATACAGATTGTCAGAAAATGATTTAATCAAATGTTAAATGTATCCAAACTTCATTAAAAAATGAAAATTCTAAATATAAGCTAATTCCAAAATGTTGAAATTTGAAAATATAATTGTCGAAAACGTTGAGTACTCAAATCACTAATGAATTTAGAAAAATAATTTTTCTAAAATTATCTTTTAAATATACATACCTATAATTACAATAGCTTAACGATTTGCCGCACCAAACTTGCTTTTATAATTTCTTATTATTTTGTAAGAAATGATCACTAACCTTCTGAACGTTTATGTCTTGTAGTACCTGAATGCTCTTCCTCGGCTGCTAACTGGATACATTCTAGTCAGCAAACACCTTCTGGTTGTTCCCGACGAAATCACGCTCCTTGTAGGTCTTTGAAAATTCTATTACTTTAATAGACAGTTCAACAGCAGACCACAACACTCACTTTCAATGGTTTTACTGGTTTCGTAGTAATATATCACGTTAAATGGAATCAAATAATCGTGAATTATACATTTCAATAATATTTGTGAATTGAAGTCAAATTTGATCGTAGAGAATGCTTTATTACTGCTACGTATCAAATCAGTAATTATTATTTTTCACAATTAATGGAAATTTAACCCTTAACGTGACTATTTCTCGTAGATTTTTAATTCAAGTTATTTTGTTACTACCAAATATAAACAACCCTCAGGTTGCCCTTACAACCCCACCAGTTAAAACGTACAACTGTTGTATCACATGATTTCCATTAGGTATCTGGATATAATTACTTAAATTAAATATATCATACGTAAGGTATGCTGCACTACAAGCCACCGCTTGTTTATTCGATGGGACCACTACAAAATTAGATATTTCAACTGATGAGAACAACTTTACAAGTACGGCGCTCCAACGTCACAATTTACTAAAAGAAGTTAGTTTCGTATTAATAATTACATAAGTGATTACGTAGAGTGCGTTGTCTAAGTGATTTAACAATCGTAAGTAAATAGACGCCACAACAAAACACCCACGATTCGCTTCTTCCCGAAATGTGCAAAAACCGACGCCACTTTAAAAATTTCACCAAATTTTGTTTTTAGGGAAACGTTCTAACTTTATTTGGCTTTCTTGGTGCAAAATAGGATGGCAGGTGTCCTCACAGTAAGACCACGATGGACAGGGGCTCCTCTTTCTGTTCGTTGGTTGCTGTGACAAGCCAGACATCTCTTCGAACAACGCCTGCAGCTTGCACTACTCAAAAATTGCTTACAACTCCGTCTTTGCCCCAGTCTTAGAGCTCCACCCTGATCAGCATGAATATCGCTGCCTCCTTCCCGCTTCCAGGGCTATGCCAACAGCTCCATAAACTGCCACTCCTGTGGAATCAGCTACCACTCGATGTACTATTCAAAACTTTTAAAACTCCTGTAGGGATGCAACGAATCAAAGCAACCCTTCTACAGCCTACCCAAAAGACTCCGCACTAATTCTAAAACACTGAATTGGGAGAAATGGGCGTTTATTCGTTTTTAAATGGATTATTTGTAAGAAAGCCAAAATAACACACCTTACAGCTTGGGTTCGCTTCCCCCTTCTGTCTGTATTCCTCTTACATTGTTATTTATTATTTCTAAGCCTGCTCTGATTACACTTTATGTTTCAATGCTATTCATACAATTTACAAAAATTAAACTAGCACATTTATAGAATATTAACTAATATTCGAAATGTTATTAATTGCTATCATAATTTTAGAGGCTCTAAAAGTGTTCATTACAATATATTGCCATTCATTGTTTGATGGTAGTTGCTCCGTTGCTTCCGTTTAAAATGAAATCACCCTGATTCACATTCCCTTCTAAAGCTATGAATCATTTATCTTGAAATTGTGATGGCTTGCTTTATAAATCTGTTTCATGCACCCATAACCTTACTCCATTCCGGTAGATTCATGTGTTATCAATGAATGTAAAATGACAATATTTATTTTACTCTAAAATGAACGGTTTCATCTAAATAATCATCTCGGACGTTTTTTGGCGCGCACACTAAAATTACCTTGTGAAAATATACTCTCGCACATGTATATTACACAATACATTGTTTTCTGGGGCATTCTAGCAACTTCATTTTTGGACTGCAGAAATTTGCTGACCGCCTCGTTAGAGGCAACCTCTCGCTTTGAGGTCTTTTTCTCTGCATCAGTCTGTAATGCCCGTTTCAATTTCATTTCAATAGCCCGTTATTACGATTAGCACATTCTTTCGGACCACCTACTCAGGTTTACCGCAGCAAGCGACTGGATATGCGGATGACATCGTCATCCTCATTACTGGCAAGTTCGAGGGCACGCTCTGTAACTTGATGCAGACAGCTCTTCGAATAACGGAAACATGGTGTAATGAACAGGCCCTCTCTGTCAACCCTTCAAAGACAGAAATGGTACTTTTCACAAAAAAAGGAAGGTAGAATCTTTACGTAGACCTCTGCTATTCAATACTTCTCTCAGATTTTCAGACAATGTCAAATACTTGGGAGTTATTTTTGACAGACAGCTGAATTGGGAGAAACATTTAAAAGTTAAAACTGAAAAATCTGGTGTGATACACGCACACAACTTCCTTTTACAGTGATCTTATAATTAGTCAAATATTTCATTTTTAAATTTTAACCATTTGTTAAAAATTTTCAAAAATTACAAATTCTTCAAAAACGGTACAAAATCGAGCGTTAGTTGAAGAGACAAATTTTGTCTAGAATTTTAAGGTGAATTCAAAAATGTAATAATATACCGGGTGTTTTATTTAAAATAGGAGTTAATAAAAAAAAATAGAAAAAAAAACAAAAGAAACCCACTTTAGAAGTATTCAACTGGAAAATCACCTATTTCGCATCAATACACATTAAAAATGTAAGAAAAATGTAAAGTTTAAAAAAAATCGTTAGAGCCGTTTTTGAAAAAATCGAAAAAAACTGAAAAATCACAAGAGTAAACACCTACTTCCGGTTATGCGATTTTCTTCAAAAGCTTGCTGTCTCATCTACATAGTACACAAAACTTATATATGAAGTTTCAATGCCATACCTCTTTTCGTTTTTGAGATATTCTGTTCACAGACACACACACAGACAGACACACAGACAGACAGACAGACCAATGAAAAAATATATGTTTTTTGGGTTCAGGGGACTCTGAAACGTGAAGATCTGTTGAAAACTCAATTTCGAATTTTTGGGGTGAATCCAATACTTCCTTTATAGTAGTAAAAGGAAGTAAAAAGCATGCATGGCATTCTGGCAGTGTCGCCGCGCTTTGGGTAAATCCTGGGGACTCTCCCCCCGAATTACCTTGTGGCTGTATACTGCCGTGATAAGGCCCATGCTATGTTATGGAGCACTTGTCTGGTGGCCCAGGGTCAGACAGGCTACGGCAGCAAGTAAACTAGGACATGTGCAACGCCTTGCCTGTCTTAGTTCTACAGGTGCTATACGCTCAACCCCTACAGCCGTTATAGAGGTGGTTTTATGCCTTCCACCACTTGATATTTTTGTGGAGGAAGTAGCCGTAAGGACCGCCTTGAGGCTGCGCTACAAAGGGCTGTGGCACACAGCAGGCAGGGGAGGTAGGCATACCCGCATTCTGAATGAGGCTGTCGACAAGATCTCTCTTCTGGATGCTATAGTAAACTACCTCCCTCTACAATATGCCTTCAACAGACAATTTAACGTCTATGAAAATGCCGGGTTTACCCAGCATATAGATATATCCATCTTTACTGATGGATCTAAAACAAAGCATGGAACGGGTGCCGGAGTTTTCTCTGACGATCTGAACCTCCGCCAAAGCATACCACTAGGCAAAATGGCCACTGTCTTCCAAGCGGAAGTAATTGGAATAATGCATGGTGCAAAAGCAATTCTTGAAAGGAAAATCGAGAATCAATGTATTGGTATCTTCAGTGACAGTAGAGCCGCTTTACTAGCCCTGGGCAGTTGCAAAATTACCTCAGGTGTGGTACTGCAGTGCCGTGAAGCTCTCGAGGATATCTAAAAAAATAATGTCGTTTCCCTTGTATTGGTGAAAGGACATGACGGTAACTACGGCAATGAGGAGGCTGATGAGACTGCGAGACTGGCTTCCGGACAACCTCTCTGGGGGCCAGAACCCGTAATCCCTATATCCCTGACAATATTAAGCTCTATGCTATATCAAGAAACCTTAAACAGCTTCATACGAAGATGGGTTAACATGCAAAGCTGCCGGCAAGCAAGAGCTGCTATTACAGCGCCCTCGCCAAAGACAGCCATTTTTAATCCAGAATCCAGAATCCAGACTGTTTTTAGAGATAAACACCTGCAGCTTCGCCTGTCGCAGCATGTTAACGGGCATTCGATTCCGAGTAGGCCACTGGAAAACAGTGAAATCGTTCGATTAGTATCGATTTTTCATGAAGCATGCCTTGCGGATCTAATTGTTGGGTAGGCTGAAGCCGTACTTGTTTTTAAACAAACAAAAGCCGTTAGCGAGTTGGATCTTCGGAAACGGGCGCAAACAGCTTGGTAAGATTGCTTATCTAATTTTATCTTTGCGTACTAATTTTGATATTTAGGCTGGCACCTCTGCTTCTTCTAATAAACGAAACCCGCTTCTGCGACGTTTTCTGCTCAATCGTCCGTGAACACCGTTGGTAAGAATTCTTCTAGCTCATTTTCGCATACTAATTTCAATGTTTAGGCCAGCTCCCATGAGGCTATCATGTGGCCTCTTCGGTCTCCCGATTTTGCTTCCACACGTTAGCCACGAATTCCAGAATACCGTGCCGCCTCTTGTTGATGTTGGCTGTCTTCTTTACAGTGGCGACCTTGGGATTCTAAGAATTATGCAGCCAATTTCGGCTTAGAAGTATTCTTGGATAAGATGCAACGCACCAGGATCTCTTCTGCCGATCGCTGGATAATTGCAACCAACTAAATTGTACGTACATGCCCTTCTCAGCGTTTTCCTTGATCGACAAAAGCAAATGCCGCTAATACATATATCAGTTCTTACTAAGGCCTTAGAAACTCAAACTGAAGCGTATTTAACCACTCTTTTGGTTCAATCATTTATTAACGCTAAAGAGCGAGAATTTTATTGTTTTTAAATTGCTGAAATAAGCATGTACCTGTAATCTCAAATAAGCCGCGTCCCTTGGGAGTTGTGCAATTATGTCAATTGCAATAGCACAGTTGGATATCTTGAAGTTTTAATTTGAGCTATAATATGCAATTTGTGACATGAATACCTGGAAGTTAATTCCTATTTGTGGTTTATTAATTCATTTGATAGGCAATGGTCCTACAAACTTAAATTTCTGTCACTTAGCCTAACGGCTTATGTATATAATTCATGTGTTACTGCGGTTTTTGGGTTTAATTAATTGCCCATATTGCTGATATTTGTTTATGCTCTCTCCGCAACTCCTCTAGCTGTACGAGTCATATAAAAATGCAGGGAAGCACAAAAGGTAGGTGGCGTATTATTAATTAGCTAATTGTTTTTTTATGTTGTGAGTAACGACAAGGCGCTCAAATTTTAATAATCCTACTGAACAATTTAAAAAACCGAAGCATTTTTTTGTCTAGTCCTTACACCACGATTGTTTGCTTTCAAGATCCCTTCTTTATTTCAGTCTTCCAGGACCCCATTAGATTGTATCTTTCTTGAATGCGGTCGGGGAGAGCGTTTAAGTCCACTAGGATATTTTCTGCGTGGTCGATGTTATGGAGGTTTAACTCGCTGGAATATTTTTAATATTTAAAATCAGCATCTTGTTAAAAACTAAAATTGTTTTTATTGTGCGGCTTGAAAATAAACAATATCTTATTACTTTTGATTCCGTATTGTGTCGTAAATCAGTTTTTAAAGTTCGATTCTTATACGTATGAAACCTTAGATTCTGTAATTGATTCAGTAGGACGTTTAAACAGTTTCTAAAAATAGAGAAAAGTGAACGTCGGGTCATAAATAGTTAAGTAATTAATTAATTGATTAAGAAAAGCTGTTCATTGTAATGAAAGA
>OW679195.1:185699015-185890766 GCA_940337035.1 Agriotes lineatus | reverse complement strand
TAATTTTAGATTTGAATGGATAGTATGGTTGTAAGCCATTACACAATATTGTATTTTCTTGTGTTCGGGCATTTCTCCTAAAAGTCTATAGTGTTCTATTAATGTCGAATGAAAACGTTCTACTGGGGAATTTGATTCGTGATGATAAGGTGTTGTTGTATGCAATTGAATTTTGTGTACTTGTAAAAAGCTTAGAAAAGGTTGTTTATTAAATTCATTATCTGTTATCAATGTGTTAGGGGCCGTAAAGGTTGTAATGAAAAAGAATAGTCGATCTGTCACATCGATCATGTTACTGGATCGTAATTGATAGGCTTGAGCGAATTTGGAAAAAGCGTCTATTAACGTTAAATATTTAATTCCTTTTATTTGAAATATATCCATATGAATTGTATGAAATGGTCGATTAAAAGTTGGAGTTAATTGAAGGGGTTGCTTTATGGGATTTCTGTTATATTTTTGTGTTCTACAGATTTGACAATTGTTAATAAAATTTTTAATGTCGTTGCTCATACCTTTCCAAAAATATTTTCTTTGTAGGTGTTCTATTGTTTCGGATATTCCTCTGTGATTCGTTTTACCATGGTGATAATTAATAATTTGGTTGTGACGTTCTTCAGGTTTAATTATGTATGTAACTTGTGTCGTACATCTGTGGAATTTGGGGGTGTTTTCATTTGTGATTGAATTGATATATTGAGAAAATTCTTGGTATAATTTATCGTTAGAGAAATAGCAATAATAATGAGTTTTGGGTTGACAGTGTTCTATTAGTAACTCGTTAAATTTTGAATTTTTATTATTAGAGTTCACGAAAACTGAATAATGAATGTTTCCGTCGAATTTGGTGATTTGAATTTGTCTAGGTAAATTGGCTTCAATAAATTCTATTTGTTTACTAAAATGTTGCAAAGGTTTGTCGCAAATATCTATTACGGGTGCTGAACTTAATTGGGTGTGTACTGTGTCTACTAAAGATTCGTTTCCATTATTTGATGGTGTTCTAATAATCGGTGTATCGAATAAATCTGATAAGTTTGGTGTCTCTGCACGATTCGGTATCATGCTAAAATTATCTGGTAAAGTTTCGGGTGTGTCTAATCGGTCAGAGTCGTTTAAAATTTTGTGGATGTCTTCAAATATATTATCGTCGATGCTTAAGGGATGAATTTGAATTCGGGAAAGAGCGTCTGCTACTTTATTTGTTTTTCCAGGTAAATACTTAATGTCAAAGTTAAATTCTTCTAGTTTTAAGGCCCATCTGGTAAGTTTTGAATTTGGTTCTTTAAGATTACGGAGCCAAACTAGAGGTCTATGATCCGTGAAAAGCGTGAATTTAGTTCCAAATAAATAAGGTCGGAAGTGTTTTGTAGCCCATATAATGGCTAATAATTCGCGTTCTATGGTACTGTATTTTTGTTCAGTATCGTTTAATGTACGTGAAGCGTAACTAATGGGTTTACCATCTTGTGAAAGAACTGCACCAAGAGCATATTTTGAGGCGTCAGTAGTGAGTTCAAACGGCTTGTTAAAATTTGGGTATTGTAAAATTGGTTCATTGATTAAAAGGTTTTTACAATAGTCGAAAGAATCTTTAAAATTTTGGGTATGAATAATTTTGTTGTCTTTCTTTAAGCAATAAGTGAGGAATTTAGTGATTTTTGCAAAGTCTTTTATAAATTTTCTATAGTATCCAAAAAGTCCTAAAAATGATTTGATTCTGTTCTAGTGTTAGGTAATGGGAAATTTTTAATAACTTCTATTTTAGAGGGATCTGGTTTTATTCCGTCAGGTGTTATTATATGGCCTAAATATTTTACATTTTTCTGAAGAAATTCAGATTTGTCGAGTTGAATTTTTAGATTGGTGTCCTTACATTTTTGAAATACGTTTTTAAGTCGCTCGATATGTTGTTGTAATGAAGTGGAATAAACAATAATGTCGTCGAGATATACTAAACATTGATTTGGTGTTAAACCTGTTAAAGCGGTATTTATGGCTCTTTGAAAACTGCTTGGGGCGTTTTTCAAACCAAAAGCCATTCTTTTGAATTGAAATTTTCCATCCTCTGTTGAAAAGGCTGTTTTTTCTCTATCTCGGGGATCCATTTCAATTTGGTGGAAACCGGAGGCTAAGTCGAGAGTTGTAAAATAGTTTGCTCTGCCTAAATTGTCTAAAATTGTCTCTATTCGGGGTAAGGGAAATTTATCGTCGATGGTCTGTTCGTTAAGTTTTCTATAATCGATAACGATTCTCCATTTTTGCTTGCCTGAGGCATCACGTTTCTTTGGGACTACCCAAATTGGAAAATTATATGGTGATTCGCTAGGTTCGATTATATCTTCTTTTAGCATTTTATCAATTTGTTGCTTGACTTCTTGTCGGTGTATATGTGGATATCGGTATGTTTTAGTGAAAATCGGGTTGTCTGTTTTCGTTCGTATGCGGTGCTTGGTTAAATTTGTAGTCGATAGAGGAATCTCGGGGGTATAAAATATTTCTTATAATCTAAACAAAGATTTGTTAATAAAGCTCTTTCTTCTGGATTTAAATGATCTAATCTTAAATTATTTTCTAAATTTTGAAGAAGTATTTGTTTCTGACGAGGGTTTGAATTAAAATGACTGTTTATTTGAATTTTTTCCTTTACAGGAGTGTAATCTTCTAAAATGAGAGGTTGTGATATAATTAATGTTTGGGATGTATCTGATGTGTTTATTAAACTTGTTTGGAACCAGTTGTTTTTTAATGTAACCATTGCTGAAGGCATTATTATATTTTTGGTAAAATTTAATTTAGGAGCTAATTTATATCCATTTTTTCCTACTGCGGGTAAAGTAACAAATTGTTCTGTTCGCGGTGGTAACGTAATGTGTCTTAAAATGTCCTTAGAGGGTTTAATTTTGGAAAAATTGCACTGATTGCGTTTTTGTTCTTCTTGTTTTAATTTGGAATGGTTGTAGTAGAATGGTATGGTTGTCTTTTCAGTTTGAATATGCATCCATCGATAGTCGATGTTTGCAGGGAGGTTAGCTAGGAGGTCTGTGCCTATTAGTCCTACATATTCTTCGTGAAAATCGAACAAATAGCAAAGATGTGTTCCATCTTCTGAAAATAAATTTTGAATAGGTACTTCTGCTACCAAATTGTGATAAGTAGTTCCATGAGAAGTAGAAATTTCGAAAGGATGTTCGTAAATTGAGTCGGGGTAATATGTGTGTACAAATTTTGGTGAAAGAATAGTACGTGAACTGCCAATATCGATTAGTAATTTATCGCCAGTTTGAGGTATAATGATATAGGGTAAATTTGATTTTGGGTTTAATGAAAAAGTTTCTACCGAGGCATTTAACGAAAATTTACGGCTTCGTCGGGGTCTTCTTCGATGTCTGAATCTGATTCGGGTAAAGAGAAAAAGTCTGTGGTTGGGTCTAATTCGTTGAAGTATGTGTGACAATTATTGTCTTCTGTTATTTCCAAGTTTTCGGAGTTTCTTCATTATAGTAAGGTTGTTGGTCATATTCGGGTTCATATTGCGATTGATTAGCGACATGTTTGTTAAATAATTCTTCGGAATGGAAGTTTCTCGGTTGATTGGATTGTCGAATGTAGTTATTTGGTCTAAAATTGGGTTTATAATTTTTATTTTGGGTGCCTAACTGTTGTGAAGCTGGGCGTTTTTGAATGGTACTAGTTTCCATAGGTACGGGTTTAAAGGTAGGCTTAAAATTTGGCTTTGGTGCAAATGCATTTTGTGTATGTATCACGTTAGATTTTTGATAAGTTGGAAATCTAAAATTTGGAAATGGATTTTGATTGGTTTGAAATCTAGGGTTTGGTTGAAATTGTGGTGGCTTTTGATAGTTTTGTGAATGATTCGGATAATATTGAGTCTTGAATGGTGTTTTAGATTGATTTTGTGGTGTAAATTTGTTTTGTGGTTGACTAGTATTATTAGTAAACTTTCTATCATTCTCTTTTAGTAATAAATTTTTTCCTTGAAAATAACGAATGTCTAGTTCATCTTTTACAAATGTTAGTGCTTGTTCTAAAGAATTTGGTGCACGACTTCTTATGAAGCTGCCAAGAGGTTCTAATAGACCACTTATAAAAACTTTTAAGGCTAAACTCTTTGAAGTTTGCAGTTTATGATCTTTGATTTCTTGAATTTCATTTCCTAAAGATATTTTTGAATTTAGGATGGCTAAAAGGGATCTAATTTTATTGAAAAAGTCGATAGGGGTTTCCTTTTGATTTTGTCTAAGTCTGGAAAGATCCATTTGAATATTTAGTTCGGAACGTTGGTCACCGAAATTATTTATTAAAACTTGTTTCAGTTCTAACCATGAAATATACGTGTGTCCTGTCACAATTTCTAAGGCTGCACCTTTTAAACGGTTGCGAGCAGCAGATAAAAGTAATTTATTGATATAGGCATTGACATCTGGTTGCCAAAATTGATTGAATATGTCCTCTACAGCGCGGATGTATTCGCAAAGTTCGGCGGGGTTGCCGTGAAATGTTGGAATTTCATTTAGCATACTCATATGGAAACCTAAAGGGTATCCATTAAAGACTGGTGCTGGTTCGCCAGCTTGATTTAAATTTTGATTCTGATTTGCCATTGTTAAATTTGGTATTAGACGGGGTGGTCTTAAAGTTATTCTATTTTGAGTTAAGTTATTATTTCGAGTTGTATTTTCGAATTCACTTTCAGATTCGCTTTCAGACGATGTGTCTGTATTAATCATTAACACTATAATTTTAAAAATTCGTTTATGTTAGTAAACAGTGCTTAAGATTAGGGGTTCCTAATTGAATTCAGGGTACCTACGCATGATTGCAAAGTCGGTTGGCGATTATTAAGTACACCTATCGTGTACGCCAGTACCTCATCTCGTTTGCAACCACCTGAGCTTATAATTAAAAATTGTAAAGCTAGGTTAGTAGCTGTTTAAAATATTAGTTTAAATTCACTTGTCACAAAATAATATATGTAACTTTCTTACTTATTCATTGTTGTTGATCTCGGTGGATCTAGTTGTCTTCAATAGACGGAGTTGTTCCCAATGAACTGGATGTCTGCAATAGACAGGGTTGTTCCCAATGAACTGGATTGATCGCGATGATCGGTTTGAAAACTGCAACCAGCGGGCTCGACGCTTCGGCGATGCTTGTCCTATGGTCGGCTCGAGGGTACAGGTGCGGTTGTAGATCTTCGGAGGCAGGGATCTTGCAATTAAGGGTTGAAACCCACGGTGCAAAATTGGTTTTAATGGTCGAAAACTCTTGAGACCGTTGCAAATATCCTACCGACTGCGCCAGTTAAGTTTATTTAACGACGATTAGTGTTTTTAAAAAGCATTTATTTATACTTAAAAACACTAAACACTTTACAGACGTCGGAGCTCTGCTCCACACACTTGATTCAGGACAGGCTAACCTGAGTGTCGAAACAGAACTGAATGCAAGAAGCATCTTAACACTAAGGAAAACTCTTATCCTAAAGAAATGCAAGGTAGTTTCCGTTCCCACAGGCGTTATCATAAGGTTCTAGGAACAGAGTACAAATCTAGCGGGTTCTAATCTTATCTCTAAGCTAGTAAGCGTTTCTAGTCACGTAATTAGCTGATATTATATGGCAAATGCATATTTTGTATAATTGATAAACCGGATAAACTTTTCGCATATGTATACTAATTATGTGAAAACAAATTGTTTAAGCCAAGTTTCACTTTGCATATTTTGCATATTTATACGTTTTTGAGCATACTTTCTGGATTTTGCATATTTGGTTATATTTAGCAATAATTTGTAATGTATGAACTTTTAAAGATTTTTTTGTTAAATTTACTATTTCATGAAATTTATTAATTAAATGTTTGTGTGCAATTGAGATATATACTTTCACTTTCTGCCGCTGGAGTGCAGTGCGCATATCGAAATAAGCAGAGGAAAGGGAGAGTCCCTATTAAAATCTTTGACTATATCAACATAGACTGCCAGATACCCCCACTTTTCCCATAGAAGCAATGTATAAAGAATCAGACAATATAGAATCCACTTCAAGAGTGTTGGGTGAATAATATTCTGGCGGGGTTAGGGGAAATCTCATTTTTATGTTGATTACAACCTGAAGTTGGCGTTGGCAGTCCATGTTTATATGGCCAAACGTTAAAACGAATGTCGTCTTTGAATAAATATTAGGGAATTAAATAAACTCATACAAAATAATTAAAATTTTTACATTATTTAGAATACTCCTACCTATTTTCAAAATAAAATGAGGAGCATATTATGTGCATATATTATAACTTTGGGTGCATATACTCAACAAAATATATGCATATATATGCGCATATTTTCGTACATTTGAGTGCATATAATTATCAGCTTTAATCATAACAATAAAACATAATATTTCTTTTATATTTGGGATATTCCAAAAGCAAATAAGTACTTATTTGTCCCTATTTTCAGAAAGTTGTAGGTTTGTCTAAATATAGTGCTTTTAGATATCAGCAAACGGAGGATATAAGATGGGGAATAAAGAAATAAAAATAGTGTGCTACGCCTAGTGATGTGGGCCGGGTAAATACCCAGTGGGTACGGTATTTATAAATGGGTATTTACCTGGGTATTTACCCCTGCCTCGGGTAAATACCTAAACACTGGGTATTTATCAAATGTGTAATATTTAGAAAGCTAAGCTAAACTTTTACTCACATCATAATGTTATCTTAATAAATAAACTACATATAAATGCACTGGAATATTTTATGTAAAATAACAATTTAAATGTAACATTGAATAAGCATTCACCCAGGTAAATTACTCATTTATCGGGAAAGAACATTGGCTGCCGAAGTTTGTGGAAATAAACAGTTAGACGCAATAAATTGCGCCTGTTAGAGATTACAAAAAACATTGTGACGGCTCTGACTCCATTTTTAAAAAATGAACATAACATTAATTTGAAGAAATAATCCTTATAATTATTAACATTAATATATACTGATAGACATATTACGAAACAATCTTAATAAGGCAAAAAATATCACAAAATAATATAAACAACGCTGTATACCGATGGGACCATAAGTATGCAACAGCAATAAGATAGCATGAGCAAAAGCACATAATACTTGAATAAGAGATAACCGTAAAAAAAGTTATTTTAGTAGGCATATTTTGTTGACATATGCCATAATTAAAATGAACATCAAGTTTACTCAAATATTTGTTTGTATGTTCATCTCTTTCTTATTCAATCATTGAATTCTGTTTCTTCTTCATGCTATCTCATTGCTGTTGTATACAGGTTGCCTAAAATTATATGGAACATGGCAATTCCATGAGTTGGAAAAGATTCAAATACTAATTACCATAAGAGTAACCGAAATAGAAAATGCAATAATTACTTTGGTAACTAGGCAACAAGTAGGTATAATAGCTACTTGTTGCCTAGCTACCAAAGTATTTATTGCATTTTCCATTTCGGTTACTCTTATGGTAATTAGTATTTGAATCTTTTCCAACTCATGGAATTGCCATGTTCCGTACAATTTTAGGCAAAACCTGTATAATTATGTCCCCATCTGTATTTTGGGCAGTAAATGTTCTCAGTTCAGCTATTTTCTTAAACATTTTTATAAAATTCGAATAGAGTACCTTCAGTTATGAATCAATTATACTCATTGGATAGATACATTAGATTATAATATTTGTAAATGAGTCTATAAATATCCGCTTAAATACCCATTTTGGGTATTTACCCGGATAAATACCCCAGGTATTTACCCCTAAAAATAAATACCCGGGTAATTTACATCACTAGCTACGCCGATGATGCCGTGCTCCTGGCAGAAAATGAAAATGACTTGCAACGACTATTGTTTAGGTTCAAAACAGCAGCGGAAGAATTTAACATGAGAGTATCAACAGAAAAAACAAAATCATTGACTATCTCGAAAGAACCTCTTCGATGTAAATTGGCCGTTGATAATAATATGATTGAACAAGTTATGAACTTTAACTACCTAGGTGTACACACATCTAGCATGAGAAACCTAAACGAGGAAGTTCGCAATCAAGCAATGAAAGCGGCTGCGATATCAGGCTACCTACGAGACGTGATATGGACAAATAAGCACATGTCTGTTGAAAGTAAAGTACAGATCTATAAAACCTGCATCAGACCCATCTTAATTTATGCCGCCGAAACCAGAGCTAAAACAGCCAAGAAAAAGAAGAAGATATCAGCAAATTCCAGGAATTTAGTTTTTTGAAACTGTCCCAGTGACATTTCCACTAATTCAATTTACAGCATTGTAACAATAATTATTATCATTTAATACTGAACAGAAAAATCTGGTGTGATACACGCACACAACTTCCTTTTACAGTGATCTTATAATTAGTCAAAAATTTGATTTTAAATTTTTAAGCATTGGTCAAAAATTTTCAAAAATTACAAATTGTACAAAAACGGTGCAAAATAGAGCGTTAGGTGAAGAGACAAATTTTCTCTATAATTTTAAGCTGAATTCAAAAATGTAATAATATACCGGGTCTTCTATTTAAAATAGGAGTTAATAAAATTTTTTTTAAAAAACAAAAGATACCCATTTTAGATGTGTTCAACTGGAAAATCACCTATTTCACATCAATACACATTAAAAATGTAATACAAATGAGAAGTTTGAAAAAAATCGTTCGAACCGTTTTTGAATAAATCGAAAAAAAACTGAAAAATCACAAGAGTAAACACCTATTTCCAGTTATGCGATTTTCTTCAAAAGCTTGCTGTCACATCTACATAGTACACAAAACTTATATATAACGTTTCAACCCCATACCTTTTTTCGTTTTTGAGATATTCTGTTCACAGGCAGACACTCACACAGACACACACACACACAGACAGACCCTCACACAGACACACACACACACACACAGACAGACCAATAAAAAAATATATGTTTTTTGGGTTCAGGAGACTCTGAAACGTGAAGATCTGTTGAAATAGATATTTATGTATTTAGTGTGTAAAGAGAGCCATTTTGGTATGAGGATGCGAGTTTCGTGCCGAGCGGTAGCGAGGCGCGAAAAAGCAACCGAATACCAAAATGGCTCTTTACACTCGAAATACATACAAAATTTTTTCTACGGTCCTAAATAAATATCAAAATTGTTAAATAATTGAAATTTCGATACACACCACTTGATGAAGTCGTTGTACCGCCGTTCTTAAAGGCCGCGCGATTTGGCCGGCAACAACACTCGTTGGTTGCTGTTTGGGTCGCTTCAAATACTTCAGGCGGGGTGCAATTACCTTCAGATGCCATCTTCAACTTCACAAAAACTCACAAACTCAATAAATCTGTTGCGTGATGATGGAGGCACCGTGATGCAATTGTCAATAATTTTAGCCAGTTCCAGAAAAATGACGAATTAAATTAATAATCAGGTTAGCCATGGCGATGCGTAAAGTAAAATGAAGTGACGCGATTATTTCATTAAGACATTGTTTACGTGGTTGCGATGCTAAAATGGTTACTAGGGAAAAAATGTGTGAATCGCTAACTTTTCGCATTGACAGTGAGCGCTTAATAGTCAGTTTTAAAGGTGACCGTAGAAAAACTCAATTTCGAATTTTTGGGGTGAATCCAATACTTCCTTTATTGTAAAAGGAAGTAAAAAAGAAGACACTATTCAATTCAGCAGTATCGGCTGTATCCAATATGTAGGAAAGTGGCCTGAAGGCTATCCAAAAATTTCCAATCTCTAGCGTGCTTTTAAAACTTTCTTTAGTGCAACAAAAGTTATTAGATTCGTCCTACATTTTAAATGCGGCATATGCCGCGGGCTTCAGCTAGTTGGTGAATAAAGAATAACGTAAACACATATAATATTACATATTTTAATTTTTGGTTTAGAAATTAACTATGTATTAATCAATGGTTCAATCAAATTTATTTTTATCCGGGTTTCGTTAGCATTGAAAAGCTAACTTCTTGAGACGTTTAAATGAAGTTTTTAAACAGTTACTTATTTGATGAACTAATTAGGAGATTGTACATATAAAAAATGCATATTTTTATTCTTATCATTGTATAAGTTGATTTAATTGGTGAGAATTTAGCACTCACGTTTTTACATTTTAAATTAAGTAAATTGTTGAGAAAACAGTTTATTTTAAAATTATGCTATTAGTAACAAATGTTTAATGAAATCGCGTTGCTGAGAATTATTTGAACCAACGGGATTTCATATTTGACAATTCGCAAAACAAATTATTTTCCACACTGTTAAATATTAATTACTAATAGCATAATTTGAAAATAAACTGTTTCGTCAATGATTTATTTAAAAATAATAAAAGAAGTACTCATTCCGCCGCAATTAAATCAATGATACAATCATTAAGATAAAAATATACATTGTTTATATGTAAAATCTAACCTCATTCTGCTATTTTTAGTTGATCAAATAATTAACTGTTTAAAAACTTAATGTAAACGTCTGAAGAAGTTAGTTTTTAAATGCAAACGAAACGCGAGTAAAATTTTATTTGATTGAACAATTTAACTGCATAGTTAATTTCCAAACCCAAAATGTTTGGTTGCTCTTCCATGTTGTAGCACAATCACATGTGCCTGCAACTACGGACGGTACTGAACTGCATATTTCACTCTAAATTATTGTTGTGTTTTTATCTAACCGCGCGGTTTCTTCATAAAAATCGCTCCCCGATCGATCGAAATCGCTCCGTCAGCCTACCGCCCTATCCCCGCCGGCTTGTCGCTACCTCTCCGCTTCCGCGCAGCTTGTTAGTCTGAATCATATTATTTAAAAACATGCAGAGCGATTGCTGAGCGGTTTCAGGACCGCTCCGCTACCGCGCCGCCATTGCGCCGCTACGCCAGTCTGAATCTACCTTAAAATTGAAATTGCAAAGAGCAGTCCAGAATTAGGCAACGGAAGAGAAGGAAAGCAAGTGACGTGTAAACATTTTGAACTCGAATACTAGTGCATTAATAAAAACAAAGTGCAAAAACAGAGCAGTGATTTATAAAACATGTGTGTGTAACGAGAAAGAACAATTTTAGAAATGAGCAACAAAGACAATTTTTTTAGATTTAAGAAAATGTTAATATTAAGAATCATGTAATCAAACTTTACTCCGGTTATGTGTATTTGTTATCAAAATAAATTTTCATTTAAGATAAGCAGATCACGGTATCATAGCAACAAGATGCTGTTTTGTTAATAATGAGAACAATTGAAATAAATTAGAAGCTTGTTGCCCCAAAATGTGTACCCCATAGAATTGGTGTTTCATACCAATAAGGGGCCTTATACCCATAAAAAAGTATACAGTTGTTTTATATTCATCACCGTGCACCTGTGATAGCGTTTGTGGCAAGTTGCGCAACAAAAATTTTATAAATTCATAAATCCTAAAAGTTTCGACCATCGTTTCCGGCTCAATTGGGCCGTGGATCCCAGAGGTAGATCTTTCAGCACATCGGAGGGGTCTGAAAAAGCATCCCAATCGGCATCTGCGTCCAGGGAGGCGGAGCCAGAAGCAGAAAACCGGCGGCGTCGTTTTCGACCGGCATCGGTTCCAGTTCGACGAGAGTTTTTTGAGGTGCGATCTGGCTATAATTGAGTGTTGAGAGCTCGGGTAGGTTGCTGAACTCCGAGAACAAAGCATGCAGAAGGAGTACATCGTAGTTTTAAGAGTCCAGCTACACCCCAATTTTCATAATTAGCATAGCTTCATCAGAATCTGCGAATTTGCAAGAATTTCCAAGCCACCAGAAACAAGTGATTGTTGGCGTCACACCTATAAACAAATTCGTGACGGTTTGGTGCCAGGCGCGATAATTAAATCAATTTACCTCAGGTTTTCTTGCTTCATTTTACAATTTTAAATATTCAAATTAACGTTAATTGCACTGGCAAAAATTCTGTGTTCAGCTGTCAGATTAAGGTTACAAATACTATCTACTAGAAGCTCTCATAAAATAATCTAAAATTGAGAATAAATTTTGAATATAGTAAGGTTTTGAACCCACCTGAGAGAAATTTTGTGTTTTGCTGAGAGTCTAGATATTATTGCAGTTCAATAAAATATAAAGAGGGGCAATTAACCCTTTTATTTGAACATTAATTAATACACTTCATTTTTAATTAGCCTAAAAATTACTGACAGGCAAAGGTAGCACAATATAAAATAACCAGAGAATTGTGTGGTGTTTTTCCCTATTGGTAATTTTCTAATTTAAAATAACCTTTATAAATCAAGGCATTCATAACAATATATTGTAATGATATACACAGGGGTATTAAAATCAATTTTAGAAAGCATTAAGGGAGTACAATGGTTGAAAAAATCAAGATCTATTTAAATATAAATTGGGATTGTGAATAATTATTATGCAAGTAGAAAGTAAAAGAGAATTTGTAATTGAGTGGAGTATGGCTGTTTGAAAGGCAAATGTATTCAAAAATAATATATTTTAAAAATTAAGGTTTTAAGGGAATGACAAATACTTAATTGTAATAAATTATAAAAATAGTAAGTATAAATCAAATATTATGAGATAGAGTGTAAAAAAGTAGAAAAATTATATCGTTAAGCACTTTATTTAGATTATTAGAAATAACAAATTTTGAAAAATGTATCTGAAATAATTTGGTGTAATTGAAATATTAAAATAAACCCTAATTTTGTTGAGAAATGTTTGGATGATAAATAGGGTAATACTAAATTGGTGTGGTGAAGTTAAAAAGGCGAGAAGAATAATTACAGACATAAAACTAAGGAAGGTTACAAGTATGTGGTAAAAAACTAATGGCAAGCAGAATTCATCTACAAATGTGAATAACTGGAGTAAAATACTAAGTCAAGTTTATTGGAGAATTACATTTGACATCATATATTAATTGAATTGGATTGCATCGGACTGTTTGGTGCTAAGGGAGAGTTCCAGAGGAAGACCATTAGTTAAGGAGGCACGTTCCAGAAAGTTGGCAGATGCCGTATTAGAAGTAAGTAGCTGCATATTTGGTCTGTTTGGTTGCATACTGTGGGGAAGGTTTGAGTTGCTGATTCTGGGCAGTTGGTACTTCTTGTGTGTCAGTAGGGCCTTTCATTTCGGAAAGGTGCTTGAGAGATTCGATCAGTACAAGAAGAGGAGCAGGTTGGTTGACATCCAGAACATTGTTGAAACCAAGTGAAATGTGGGTGATTTTGAGTAGTAATATAATTACTAGAAAAGGAAATAAAGACTAAAAAGGTGAATTAATTATTAAAGAATTACTTACTGTTTTTAATATTGTTGTGTACTAGTAAAACGATCTGGTATTTGTCATTTAAATTTCAAATCTGTTTGACATATACTTGACATAAGTTATTTTGACTTACGGGAATGATATTCAAAATTAGAACATCAAATTTCAGAAATAAGCAGTCTAGATAAAGGAATCCACCCCTAATTTTTCAGGAGCTAGTACAAATAATAATAATTATTGAGATTCTAAACATAAATAGGGCAATTTTAATTTGATAAAATAAAAATATAATTCATAGATAGATTAATATCACTATACCTGAAGGTATTTAACATATTTAAGGCTCATTGTGATGGTTATTGACAAACCAGTTTAATATATGTATATGTATAAGTAGGTACTAGTTGTTTACCTTCAGTTTTTAGAACGGTATACCTGCATAGAAAATGATGAAAAACGTATACGTCTCTTGAAAGTTGTTATCGAAGTGTCACTGAATGACAATAGTCATTTTATGATTAAATTACGAAGTGACTTACTGTTCTCAATGCTGGCTTGATTTCAAACAGTTTTAGAAGTTGTAGTTGTTGGAATACTATACATTTGTGTCTTTGAAGAGGCTTTGGAAAATAAACCAATTCTATAACTCTTATTAAATACATGGATTAAAAGTGTTAAAAGGTAAGGGTATATACAAAGACGTATTTAACATGATATGTGCTTAATTTCTATCTCCTGCAACTACATAAAATGAAGTTTTAACAATCAAAAGAGTATTATGTGCAATTGTTAATGTTTAAAAAGCATGTCAGTTAAGCGTACACCATTAATGGCTATATATTGTAGTAACCCATTTCTAAGATTAAGCATAACTCGTTGTTGCAACTGTAAATCAATTGCCTGATGAAGTTCTTTAGTTCCTAAATTTTTTGGGGTTGTTTATCAAAGACTTCATGCGTAAGATATCCCCACAGAAAAAAGTCTGGTGTTATAAAATCAGGGGTCTTGCCGGGAACTACAGACCTTAACGAACTTCTTTGAATAGTCTGCTGGACGAGTTCAATATTTTCTGGCGTTCTTGCGCTACGAGCGCATCTAGTATATTGTAAAGCAACACTTCATCTCATTGAACTGTGCTACCCATCTCAATATTATTTATCTGATTGGATTCTGGCCATATAAGGGTATGTTAAATTTGTACCTAAAATCCCATTGAGTCTGCACTCTGTACTGCATGAACTTTCTCATTTATGGGAAAGTTAATCATGGCGTAAAAGATAGCATGTTTTGACACCTAATTCTAACATTAAATGACTCTAGAGAAAACATAACACTGTCCGTAGCACTTTTCTCAAAATAGGATATACCTATTGCAGAACCCTATATAACTAACTGGATGGAAAATCTTTAAAAGAGGAATATATAATTTCGAAAGATGAAAAACGGCCGGCAAGCTCAATTGAATTAGGGTAATCAGGGGCGTCTCTAGCATATCTGCCGCCGGGGTGCAAAGTCTCATATGCCTCCCCCTCTGGGTTGTGCGTTAGGCGAGGTAAGTGATTTGAGTCGAGTGAAGCTAAGTTGGGAAGCAATCCTAGTATAAACAAAACACTTGTATTTATAAGTAATCGCCTAATTTGATAACATCAAAATATCAATTAAATATTGAAAGTAATATTTGTTACTTTTCAACAGCCAAAATCAGAATTTCTTGATTTTTTATATAAATTTACTAACAGTATCGTTTTTATATATAAAAGCGTGCTGTGCTTGCTTAGGTGCCTGCCTGTCTGCTTCTCTGCATGTGTCACGTTTTTATAGGCAACGATCGGGCGCAGTTCGACCGCCATTAGTCCTGTCGTCACGGCGTCCTCCATAATGTAAAGGAATTTAGCTGAGCGCGTAAAGAGTACAAAAATAGTGGAGAGGAGAGCAAATAGTAGAGCAAAGCAAAGAAATCAAACTTGTTACAACAGGTTGAAGCACGCATATTGGCACCTTGATAAGAGATGTAGAATCGTTATTACAAGTGAGAAAACCGACGATTTTCTCTGCTTTACTCTTGTACATTTTAAAGAAAACAAAATTTGAAACTAAACTGACATGAACATCAAATATTTTATAACTGAGGTGTTCATTCGAACAACCTTGTGAGGCCAGAAAGATGAAAAACACCACAACAGATAAATTATTATATAGATAATTTCTGGGAAGGATAAGCACCTTCATTTACCATTTGTCTTTGTAGTTAAGGATATCTAAGCCTAATGCCAATGGAAATACAAAATATGCTAACTTTCAACTTCAGCACTTTTTGAGGGAGAGACGAAGAAGTATTGGAAAAAATAAAACTGATTTACGACCTCATTTTTCGGATTACCCTCGTATCTTTAATAATACATTACGGAAATACGTATACCATTTTTTATGAATCCGTGGAACACTAAATATCCAACAAAAATAATTCAAACTATTTTATTAAATTCATTTAACATAATTCTTACGTAAATTCTTTTATATGGTATATGGAAAGTCTTATTCTCTAAAGTTAGGAAAATCTGATAATAAGGCCGTATAGAAGACATTTCGAGATTCGACATTTTTCTTAAATGTATCAAGGTCGTCCTTCCATTAAATAAAATAATAACATGCTTCAACTATTCCTTTATATTGAACTGCTAAATATAATTGATAGAGCTGTATGGCTAAATAAAAATGTTCTTTTAAAATGAATTTAAAAATTTATCAGTTATGCTACCCTTTAATAATAATTTAGCAATCACACTACTTAATTATTTTGCTCCGACTAATCATTAGGCTCGCAAAACTCTAATCCCAGGGTTGAGTTTCTACACAGTTGAACATTTACGCAATTGTATGGTAATTGCACGAATATGGCAAATGCTTCTTAATAAAATTTTAACCTCAAATAATGGTAGCAAAACGACACAGAATTTTGTGTTCAATTTTACATTTAATCCAAGCAAGCTGTTGATAATTACGTCACAGGTAAATAATAATGAAAATAAATGCAACTCCGTAACGATGCAAACCTGTTTATCCGTAACCAGGAACGCCGTTTGATCCAACGCTGTCTCGATCCCTATTTCAAAAGGACATCAACCTGCTTCAGAGCTTTTTTGGGCCCCCAGATGCTGGAAACTCTTAAAATACGCCCACTGCGCCGTTGACTGCTCCCTGAAACCGCTTTGCTCCAAGGTACCGAAATCTCTCTCGAGATTTCATTCCTTATAGCTAAATTTTATAGTCTTTCTTGTGTCATACTTGATCTTAAATAATCTTTTATAATTTTCAACTGAAAAATGATTTTTTACTCTCAGCAATATATAATGTACTTGGTTTGTTCCGGAACTTTCAAATTTAATTTCAAATCCCTGCGAAGGGTGCTTATTTAAAATTGACCAAAATTCGCTAAATTTAGTTTCAAACTGGTTGCCTCAGGTAAAGCTCAGATGCCCAGGGTCCGTTGTACTCAAATGTATAGAATACAAGAATAACACAGTGTAGAAATAAATTGTATAATGTGTTTAAGTATATACAACATAATTCTTAGTTAATGAAGATGTTATGTACATAAATATTATAAAATAAAATTCCTTTGGCGTTGGGTTATTTTTGGGACGTTCGGAAACCCACATTGAAGACGGTAGGCTCGGATGATCTGGAGCTCTAATGTACTGAAACCAACAGACTATATTTGCGGCGGCAAAGATGACGCTTGTTATTTGTAGTTCACGGGCGGACAAATTCAATGGAAAAAGGTGTTTTCCGGTGTCTGTGATCCTTACGGCGAGTGTATAATTCCTGGCTGGACGTGGTACGTCTTTTGTGAATAAGTTTGGACCACTTGAAATAATATAAACTGGACATTTACCTTACACAAAAATCCGTCTTTGACAGCTCGAATCGCCGGTGCGTGCTGGAAGATCTTCGGTCGGTCCGGACTCACGCAGGCAGACCAATTTGCCTACGTTGAGGCATCTGGATTACGCCGGCGGCCTGAAGGTTTCTCCTAGTAAGTAGGTAAATCGTGTATTAGGTTAAATTGATTAAAAAGTTACGATAATAATTGCTTGGGGGTCAGCTGGTGCGGATATTAAACGGGAATTCTAGCAAGATGGAGCCGAATCCACCGGTGCTAACGAGGTCAGGAAATTGTCTAAAAGATGGTGCCGAATTTACCGGTGCTAGCAAGGTCAGGAAATTGTCTAGCAAGATGGGGCCGAATACACCTGGCTAGCCAAGTCAAGGAAGGAGCTTTAAGCCCCGGGGCTGGGATCTAGTAGCTGGTAGTCAGGATTAGGTTTAGGTTCACGTCTCAAGTGTCTTTAACTCGCTGCGGATTTTATACTCTTCGAACACCTCGTTATCGGACCATTTCTAGAAGGGCTTGGAGAAGGTGTTATGATCCAAAAGTCACTTTCATATATCTCTGTAATTATTTGCACTATTTTAGTTAAAGCTAAATTTTTGCCTATATTCTAATTGAGCTATCAGTCAATTTTTGGGTTTCTATAGATGAAAATATTTTTAATTAATTTGCCCCAGTTTAGGCCTCACTTTATGCTTGTGCTAGTTTGGCTGCACACTCAATATTTCCCCCGTTTCTCAAAAATTTTAGGCCTTATCAGCTCATTTCGTCCATTTTGGCTTCGTGTCTTGATGTAGTAAGGTTCCTGAGTGGTCTACGTTTGTGATACGTACCATGTTCTGGTTTTTTCGCTAGCATCCTTCCTTGAGAGAACCCTTTTTTGATTCTGTTTTGGTTGGAATATTTGAATGACGTCCCTTTGAGGTAAATATATGGGAATTTAGCACATGGTTACACTTCGGCAAAGTTGGGAGCAGAACATTGAAGAGGTATGCCTAAACTTCCCTTTTGTGTATTACGCGTAGGTTCTGTTGTGCGCAATTAATTTTAGCTTCCTTTTTTCTTCCCGTACGGCTAAATTCAGCCCCATTGCGGGCTCCAATTCTGCAAGTAGCCCGAGTTCAATCTACTCCGCCAAACGCTATTTGAAGCCCCATCGTTACGATACCTGCATATCGACGACTTTAGTGCAGACCACCTGTGGATTCCGTGACGTCTTCGACAGGGCTTTCTAAACGTCTACAGTCTGTTATGCAGCTGCCCAATGTCTGTTTAACCCAGTTTAATTGTTCGACTTGCGTCGTGTTATTGGTGCCTCGAATTTAGCCTACAAATTAGAATTCCCTTGTGTAGATGTGCCCGAACTTATATTAGGACTTTATTCGGCAAACATTCGGTTGCCTTCATAATGCATTTAAGCTAATAGCATAAACGTAGACACTTACCTATTTAGCACAGTTTATCAGCATAACCTAGCTACTGTTTTGAAACATTTAATTCGACTTGGATGTGCCTCACATACCATCCGAGTGAATATTGCCAGCTAATTTGTTAGGTGTGAAGCGAAATTGCATAATCCTAATTTAAATTTAGCTATCCACGTCATGTTAATGACCGAATAGTTCGGTTGAGTTGAGCTAAGACAATCCCGTACTTGCAAGATATTTCAGTAACGAACCCGCTTTACCTGACGTCTTGAAGTTTTATTTATGAATTTCAAATAAATTACCATGTGACTTCCTGGTTATATAGCGTCCTATCTCAACCAAGGCCTTGGGTCATTAGAACCATTTTAATGAATAAGAATAACAACAGTTTCTTGCATTTGAGGATTTGGGGTCATATTCAACCCGATACCCTAAATTCAAATATTAATAATAACATCCTCGCGGTCGTAGGCCTTGTCCGGAAATTGAATTGGCTGCATGAAACATGTCAATTTGTACCTCTTGCTACCATATTTGTTTATATTAAGCACCTTTAAGCAATTTATTTAATAATGTAAATACGCTGGTAATTTTTATTGCTGCACTTAGTTATTGCGGTGGTTTGTGGAACATTTATATCGATATTTCAATCTGGTTTGCCGTTATTGTAATTTGTTTATTTATGTACCGCCGAGCACTGTTATTGAGATAAATTATGTTCACTCGTTATCTACGTTTGCGAATATTATTTGTCCCTTGTCGTTGCCTTTATTTTTCAGGTGTGGTTAGTAACGTCTCCCTAGGAATATCCTCTGAATAGCAAAGTGCTGGGTTAGCTGCTATTTAGCGCCCATAGTTTCTTTTCAACTAAACATTTGAATCTTTTGTTTTACCCACGACCAGCTCCGGCTGGGAAGTCAGATGCTTGTTCCTTTTACAGTCAGGTTGACGGTAACAAAGGAACAGTGTGGTGTACCGGTTTACGCTACGTCCGCGCATAGCGGCTAAGATCGCCTTATTGAAAATCCAAAAGCTATGGAGATGTGAATAAAGATTGTAACGGAAATTAGCGCCACTCAAATTTCTAGCGCACTAGATTAAATATATCACAAACTAACAAGGGCGGCAGCAATAAGATTAACTTCCTTTGCTTTAAAGAAAACTTTAAGGAAGAAGTTGAAGTCGGAGTTTTGATTTCTATTTACTTTCTTAACACCCGAGGTATTTAAGTTTTTCATTTCAAATATAAGTCAAAAATGGTTTTAAAACTATTATTTAAAACAGGTCGTTTAAATCTTTAATAATAATTTTCCTATTCTTTCTTAACATACTTTATAACCTGTAGTATAAGCCTTCTTTTTCCTATGCAATGGTGATATGATTGCATGCGAAATGTAGTCATCTAGCGATATTTCCAGACTTTCGTAAATTGCTTTGCATATTTTCAACACTTTGTCTATATACTTTATATTTTAGAGAATGTAGAAGACATATATGAAACATTAATTTATCGTACGGCTTTGTTTTATAAGAGAGTACTAGATGTCGTACTCTTTCGAACGCCAATGTTTTATGTATTATTAGTGTTAAGCTGATGAGATTGACCATATCGAACTTTCCAGCTGTGGTGTGATGTCATCATGTAATCTTATTTTCACTCCTTGTATTTTGCTGTATGCGTTTCCAATACCTTTTAAGTAGATTTACTTAACTCTTTTGTTTTCGCAATTTCTGTGGTTAGTCGTGCTTGTGCCCTTACTTTTGCTTTATGGTAATTTTAGTTATTCGTTCTGCACAGCCTCATTAAGTATCTGTGTGTCCAAATATTTTAAAACATGTTACTTGCTGATGTATATCTGCCGACATTGTACTCCCAATAATCAAATATTGTGACCCAATTTCATTATTGTTCTATCCAATTTCTTCTCTAGATTTATTTAGAATTCTCTCCATTCTGCGGTAAATAGTTGCTATGGCCGAAAATCAATGTATGACCCCGCAACAACGCAAGTGTGTTTCAGTTAGCTCAGTGGAGGAGGAGGAGGGTTAGAGTTAGGCTGGAAGAAATGTGGTTGTTATGCACCACTTGTTGTGCCTGATGAAGTGGAGTGCTCTCAATAAGTTTATCTCAGCTCCCAGATGTGACTTGACTCATTTTGTAAATCTGAAATACTTGTCTTACTTAAAAAAATTCAAATAACTGCATTTCGTTTCACATATAAATTACAAAGTATAAAATTCAAGGACTATTAATACACAAATACATTATCGCTGATGACAGATGTTGTGCCGCAAATGTCGTAAATTGACTCGAGAGCTACCTACGCCGTGACATGTCGTTGCTCTATAATAAAAAATAAATATCGATAGCATGGTGACAGGTGCGCTAGCATCTGTCTGCGTAGGGCGGTTTCTTTCTTAAATATGATACAATATATTCGGAAGGGAATAATTTACAACATGCATTATTTAATTAATAAGTATATTTACCTTAGCTTGGAATGCAGCCATTTGGTCGGAGGCGTTAATACAAAATCCCGAAGTGGTCCTTAACCCTAGCCGAAAGTCATCGGTAGTGGACGCAGCGGGTTCGAGTAATGGCTACGGCAGATCCTCCGGGATATATGATATGGCTGCTTATGAATGTGGAACAGCAGAATCTCCAGTATCCGATCAAATGTCGACAGTGGAACTTGCATTGCGACTATACGAGACGAGACCTAATTCAAAATGTATATTCCATACCCTGAGAAGGTCACATCCGACAAGTCGAGATCGCTGTGAAAGGCTGATAAATGCATGTTGCATGTAGGACCTCTTCCAGCTATAATATCTAACACTTTAAAAATCAATGTTTGCGTATGTCTTCATTAGGTATTTAAGAAGAGAGATCTGACGACCTCTATAAATAAAAATAGAAAAATAAGCTTCATAAAAGTGTATTTAAAACACAGAAAGTTAATACTAGTTATATCTCAAAAGTTATAAAAGGCAATAAAAATTTAAAATGTCTTAAAAAGTTGCCTAATGATATGAAAATACTATTGTAATAAACTTTATAGCTAACTTCAACGAAAAAACATACTCACCCTAGGAAGACTCATGGAACTACACATGATGTACCAAAAATAGACTCAGGTCTACCACAAATAAAGAAATAGATGAAGAATAAGAAGATGTTGCTTTGTACTTACTTATGTAAATCTATGCAAACCTAATAGTTGTACTTGAATTGGTATTACTATTTTTCGTTAACGACACTAGAAGGCCAAGCTAGTTGTTAAATTATGATATGGTCACATTTTATTTTTTTTTAAACTATTACCGATGTAGCTCACTGCAGCAGTAATCAAACAAATCAGAGACTTCATCTGCATTTAATGTCCAGAGTGTTTCTCACATTTTGTTATGCTTAGTGTAGATCTTACAAACATTTTTAACTGAACCAAGGTTCATAATTAAACGATCGAAGTACATTCACTTTATTGTAGTTCTAACATACACTTTAATAAATATACAACTTTAACAACCAATAAATAGAGAACATTTGTAAATAACCACTACTCTCCGAATGTGCATTCTTCAAACAACAATTTTAATATAAACAACAGTTTACAAAATGGATAATACTGAATTTCGAAACAAATGCTGCTAATACACGAGATTGAGTGGGAGAAATCAGAAATGCCTATTTGTTACACTGTGTTAGTTCTCTTCGTAATGCTTCACGATCTCATAGATGTCTTGCCAGTTTTCTGGGAGGAACTGGGGATGAAGCTTTCCAGTGAGAGGAGGGGAGAAGCGTTTGCCGTACCTGCTAATAAAGATCATCAATAATAGTACTATTTATAGTTACCATTACGTTACATTATCACTACTACTTTTTGTTTTTTCTGCATGTTAGTATTCAAATACAAAGAATGAAACATAGCTACAGTTTGATTAATTTTTGTGGCTGTTCTACATGCTTCAATGTGTCTTAATATGTTTTATTTACTTCCAATAAAACGTGATATTTTTGTGTCCTCATGGGACTTTTGCTACGATAATCCGAGCTAGTTGCGTGTCCGTGTGTCAAGTATATTTTGTTTAGAAATTCTGCGGAAATGGGCTTGTTGACAAAATTGCATTGACCCCTCTTCACCCCAGCCGGGCAGCACATGTGTTCGACCATTAACTGCTACGGCAAATCGAATTTTTTGTTAACATAATTAATTAGCAGGCAGTTAATTAAGCACGGCTGTGTACACGATAGACCTTTAGAAAGCGCTCGACAAATACAACAGTTGCGGTTTATCCCTTGTTTGTTTTATTTTATTGCCAACCCGATCGATTATAAGAACGCAAAATATTTCACAGACACGTTTTCAATATTGGGGTTAGGGGGAAATCACTTGAAACATTAGGTAGGTTAGTACTGTTAGCATTGTAATGATAAATTTCGATAGATATAGAAAAAAACTGTGCACCAAATGAAGATATTATCAATATTATTAAAGTTGCCAGATTTTCTGACCAGGTGATTTGAACGTCAGAATTGGTGAGAATAATAAAGTAAGGTAGTGCAACGATTGGTGAAACTATAAAAAATAATGCAGAACGGTTAATAAAGTTACGTCAGCATAAAACTGAAATTAAAAAATGATCAAAAGGTATATATGCTAACTATGAGCAAGCTAGAAATTAATAATGAATGTATGATGACTTTGTAGGACAAATAAAGTATTGAATGTCGGCATTTAAAGATTAAATCACTTTTAAAGGTTTTATCTAAAATACTTGCAATGGATATCGAATAAAAACTGAAGTTTAAATGATAAAAGATTTAAATGAAACTAATGAAAACTGTGAAGTTATAAATGGCGAAGTATAGGACGTTTATAAAGTAGCAGAAGAAGCTTTTTGAAAAAAAATGTAGCTCCAACATTAGTGAACAAATAAGGAAATCTTACAAGTAAAATAAATAAATTATGTGTGACATGAACAACAGAGTACAGTGAGATACCTGATAAAAGTTTCATAAAGCAATAATATTTTTTATTAAATTTTTTAATTTTTTATTTAATTTTTATTTTGGTACTCAGCCAACAGCCGTTAGACCAATTATAGGCGTCACTGTACATTTTATGGGGACTTCAAACTCCACTAACGACTGTCATGATGTTATTATGACATCCGGGACCAACTATTTCCGTGATAGCCGTATCACGAGGCGCCAAGAGAAGCAGCCATGGAACTCCCATCCAAGTTCTAACCAGACAGAGCGTTGCTTAACTCTGCTAATCGAACGTGGACGCTTGTTCAAGCTACACCACCTGGGACTCATATGAACGCAAGAGGATAAAAGAATAGCATGAATTTAGAACTGGAAAGTTATGTTTGGAGAATTTCCTGATTTTAGCTTCAATAATACAAAAAAAAAACGACAAAGACCACAAGACTGGAATTTGACGATCTTTGATTTAGTATAGGTCTACGACAATATTCTTCTAGATAAATTATGAGAAATTGGAAAGCATCTTTGCTTTCACATTAAGCCTAAACCAATTTATATCTTCATATGTATTTTCCTATCTGCTAAACTTAAGCATATTTTATTTTATGTAAGCAAATATTTTCAAAGCTGGCTCTGCGCTGGAAACGTATAGTGAACATTAGCGAAATGCCAGTGCAGCAAGAAACATATGCTGTCCACAAGACGAAGAAAGTTTTAACTTATGCAAGTTTAACAAAGAAGACAGCAGTCGCACGCAGCCTCTGCTAAGACCTGCACGCGCTGGCGACTCGAAAGTGTAATACACGAATTCGCCCAGGGTGATATACGTAAATTGGAAGCGGCTTAAACGAGCCTTGATGGCAGTTAGGGAGCAGCAAACAAGCGTTTTCCAGGTGTACCGGCGAGTACAGCATTTATGCTATATTCAAAGCACTAACTTGCATCATATCGAAATGTGCCTTTGTCACGAGTTGTGACGTCATTCAGACAAGCGAAACCCAAGCTAGCAATCGGGTGATGCAATCGAAGGCGTGCTGTTTTCAAGGGTACGGCTCGGGGTTTCATGTAAAGTGTTTTCGGGTCAGCTTGACAAAATTGCGTTCAACTGCAAGCTTTTGCAAGCGTGAAGGAATGGACAATTAATATTTACATATTGAACGTACGAGACGTCTTGTTCAAATATACCCACGAAGGGGTAAACAGAAGTATCATTACAATTTGATGCCCAACCAAGGGCTTGCGTAGAAGTACCAATACAACTACAGTTACTGACAAAGTACTTGAGATGTGCAAAGAAACATACAAAGCATTAAATATCACTGGATCACAGACATCAAATTTATACACTATAGTTTGCAGACGATCACATTAATATACAGTAATGTAAGAAGGACTTACAATATATTTTAAGGAATACCCATAAAAAACAGCATGGACGAGGATAGAAATAAATATATGTCAACCGGATGCAGGAACATAGAATACCGAAGGAAATAATAAAATGGCAGTCAAAGCAAAAGTGAAGAAGGAATCACGGGTGCGGTTAAAGTAAACACAATAATTTTTATATTAATGAAATATATTCCAAAGTGTTTGCAAACAAAAAAGTGGAAGAATATAAGACTGAGGAAGAGGTCAACAAATAGGCAAAGAATTTGATTTTACGTGTTAGTAGTAGCAGTTTTCAGTCGGAGTCCTGCTGCTTCTTCTTGTAACACAAGGTATGTAATTGGGCTTGGTAGTATTTATTGTCTACCGTAGGAGCAATCGAGTTTTCAAACTAGCTTAATTATCATCGGTAATACAGAGACCTGTATCTACATTGTCGACATCTTACTATATCGATGACATTTTCTCGATTTAGCGAAGGTTAGAATTATCGAAAGTGATGTAGTATACAACAAAATAATTGGAGAAAAACAACTGTAACAATTATTATGGAATGGAACACCCTCGTCGATACTTGGGAAGATAGACAACATATACAAAAACATGGAAAAGAGAATCCGACAGTTTTACATGTTGGCTGTGGCTTCTACTAGTAATGTAGTAATATAACGAATGTGGTTAATCTTGATAGTATACTCACGAGCTTTGTTCGGTATGTATCTGACCTCAAACAATATCCTCAACTGGTTTTGTCATTGTAAGGATATTTTGCAGTATATTAGGGGATTGCTGCACATACTTGATAAGTCGCGTTACCCTGGAGCTAGGTCGGCTGCACTGAACCTGTATTCCTTATGTTGAGCAGCAAATGTGTATAAAATGTGTACGGCTATGACGTTGTTACAAATGCCCGACCAGTTTAGTGGAAAATTACAGAAGAAAGCAAAATAAATGGCATTAAAACTGAAGCAATTTGGAACAGTTCTGACTCTTTTTTTTGGCCACGAAGGTGTTGTTCACCATGAGTATGCTCCATAAGGTCAGACGGTGTACAAGGACTACTATCTGGAGGTTTTGACGAGATTGAAAGATGTAGTGAGGAGAAAGCGGCTTAATCTCTGGAAAAGCAGTGACTGGCGGTTTCACTAATAGTCTATCCTCGCACTCATTTCATCTTAGTCAGTACTGTTCCACCAAACATTTCATTATTCAAATCCATCAGCATTGACATGGATCCTTGCAATTTCTAGCTGTTCTCAACTAAATCGCTCTTAAAGGAAAAGAAATTTGAGGATGTAGAACGAACCAAGGATAATGCAACGAAGCTGCTAAAGGCTACTCCAAAAACTGAGTATGAAAATTGCTTTGACTAGAAGGTGCATTGGAACAGGGCTGTGGCTTCTGAATGGGGGTGTTTTAATGGAACTGCCTGCCCTTGTGCTATGGTAGTTGTTTATTTTTGTGTACTAGCATAAATTTATTATAAAGGTCGAAGGGCTCCAAAGTATTTTGACAGCTGTAATTTTTTTTGAAATGCGAACTGATCTTCGATATGTTCAACTTATTGGTGTTCCTTCAGAAACACTTATACTAAAATCGGGGTATGCCAGTTTCTCAAGTTTTGCGTCAGGTATATTGTTAGTGTAAAAACAATATTAGGTATTAATTTAAGTGAAAACAATAACATAAAGCAGCTCGAAAATAGAACACGAAAACTAATGGCTAGCCAGCAACTGGCGGTTAAAAAGACTAAAACCTAAATTAATTAAATGTATTTATCTGCACTAGACATCTAAAGCCAATTGTTTCTTTTAAGATCAAGAAACACTAAGAAATTAGTTACGTTTCAAACGAAAGAATCGTGCGAGCCAATGAATTACAGAAGTTGTTTAAGAACTCTCCAAGAAACTTTCTAGAAGTGCATTCGGTGCAGATGGCCAGATAAACATGTGTGGAATACTATATGCTCGAAGTTGACCCGCGGTAGAAAATTTTATATATTTATAAACGCCTGTTTAGAATTGAAAAGCATGATAAACTGCTAAAATTATTTTCCTTTCAGTGGATGCCATTAAATCTAAGTAAATCAGGCGAGTTAACTAATAAAAAAAATACTTAGTTAATACGCCGAAGCAACTTTTCCTCTAAATATATCTTCTACAAACCGTTACTTTAAAGCTAAATGGAGATCTATTTAATTATAGACAATTTTTTGAAACCGAGTTTCGTGCGTTCGTAGATTTACAGCAAATTTACCAAGTCTAAAATTATTGTTGGTCTTAATTTAGTTTCCCAAACTCCAAAATTGCGAAGGTGTATATAATTTAGCTTGACATTTACTGCATGCTTTACAAGAAAAATATTTGCATAGAAAACTTGAGAAGAGCTTGTCGGCTTCCGTAGAGGACATTCGCAATCTTAATTAATTTCTGCAATTGGTAAATATAGCAAACAGATCGTCAGGGCTTCTGCATGTTGCCAGGTGAATTAGTAGGAAAACTTAATTGAAACAGTTATGGAGCTAACCTGTGAAATATACGACTTATAAATACCATGTCTGCTATTTATTTTCGAGTTATAATGTCGAGATCTCTAAATATACTTTACTTAATGTTAACTTAAAATGCTCGTTCAGGCAAGAAACGGATTTTTATAAAAATATCTACTCACTTCCAAACATTATCCATTGGAAAAGAAAAAATGATTAAGATATCGACAGGTGTAGACTGTGGCGCTCTATTGTTGCTATAAGAAAGTTTCTGAAATGCGGTGCTTTATGGAACAGACAGAGAACAGACCAACTCGCAGGGCATACTTTGCATCGTAAAGTCTAATTCAAACAATTCTTCAGGAAAATGTAGAAGATAAAAATTCAAGAGAGCCACTAAAACTGTTGTACATCACTACTACTATGTGACATGCAAAACTACTGCGATGAAGTAAACGTAAAGCTGCAAAAGCTACTCGCAGGATATAAAATAATAGTCTGTAACCTATTCTTTACCATACACAAAAAGAGGACGACAACATATTACGCTTTGCTCTTTTTCTTGCAGCTTTTTTTCAAAATACTGCACCCACATCTTTATCATTTCATTTTATACATTCTACAATACTTTTTCCAATTTTGGATAGGTTTGTTAGTATGGGATGATTGCCAGCTGTGTATACATTTTTGGTACCTTGATTTTTGCGATATATTTCAATATCAACAAATTTTCATCGTTTGTATTATCTGCTAGCAATTTTTTTTTTGTTTCTTACTTGAAAAGTACTACGGCAATTCTTCTTCTGAACTGCATCATTATTTCTTTGGTTAATTGTAGAAAATTGATTGCATTCTATATTCTTCATCAAACCAAATGTTGTATTTGCTTTCTACCAATTACTTTTTACACCAATTCTATTGAGACGCTTTATTTCGAATACAAGAATCTGCCGTCTGTTAGGCCTCAGCCGGCGGTGTACCATAGAGGAAGAGAGAGAGAGAGAAAGCCCGCCGCGTCCTTTCGATCTGCTACTTTGGTAGAGTAGGTATATCATTTAACAATAGACACAAAGAATTGAAAAATACTCCCTTAAGAGGCATGCCTGTTAAAATACAGAATGTTATGAAATCTTGTCCCACACTTATTACTCCAGCCCTTAGATATAAGCTGACTAATTTTAATCCAGAGATGTCAAAAATGTACCTATTATTTACCTAAGATAAATAAACCAGGTAAAACCTATTATTTCTGGCATTAACCCTCCGACTTATCTCTTATCTAAATTGTTAACAAATGAATTTAGAAACTTGCCAAAACCAGAAAATAATTTTTTGGTGGAAAAATCCTTGGAGAGAAATTAAAGATTTGGAACTTGGTGAAAGCGAGATTTTAGTTTCATTTAATTTGCATTCTTTGTTTCCAAGCGTATCAGTCCCACAAACTATGACATATCCGAGTGAGCTACTTGCTGATAATAATTTGGATTCAAACAAAATTGACGAGTTTGTTAGATTAACTACCCATTGCATGTTCCAGAATTGCTTTCTAGTCCAGTCGTTGAAGGTAAAAATATGCTATTACCTCTGAATTTTTTGAACCTTGACCGATTGACGTGAAATTTGGTGAGTGGTTAGGGGATGGCTCAAGGAGCAAAAGTGACATAGCGCCGATGTGCGCTTTTACCCTGAGAGCGGATGCCACCCCTTCTTGGGAGTGGAAATTGTTCACTCAAAATAACCCCGGAAATAGATAGAGGGACAAATTCTAAGTAAAAAATGTTCTATATAGTTTTTTCGATAGATCGATATTTTTCGAACTATTCGCGATTGAAAACTGAGATTTTTCGTAATAAAAATGCATTTTTTGGACGGTTTTTCGCGAATAAGTCGAAAACTTCGCATTCTATCAAATAAGTTGTAATAACCAAAAATGAAGCTTAGAAAACAGCAAAGAGATTTATTTTTTAATGACTGCTCTAGGTCCAAAATAAAAGAAGTTATGGCTCGTTGAAGAAGATTTTTTTTGCAACAACTTTGTTCGAAGTAATCAACGTTAATTAACGAAAAACCGATGCATTTTTCGGGAAAAACTTATAGAACATTTTTTGTAGTAATTAAAAAGATCTTTAAAATGAGCACTGTAAAAAGTCGATTGCATTATAACTAAACGAGTTACGATGCAAAAACGGTAAACCACTCGAATTTTTGAAAAAAAATGAGCGCTAAAACCCCAGCCATTCCACCAGAATTGATATTGACCATTATCCATATAATGCAAACTTCTATCATTTATATCTCCGGTTCAAAGAATTCGGAGCGGAAAACCTTCAACGACTGGACAAATAGATGGAAAATTCTATGAACAGCACGAAGGAACAGCAGTAGGAAACTGCCTTTCTCATTTCGTTGCCAACCTTCTTATGTCAACATTCAGGTATGTGGATGATATTTTTGCTGTTTTTTGATTTATCTAAATGTATTATTGATAATTTATTGAATCAGTTCCATTCTAAATTTCCTGGAATAAAATTAACATATGAAATGGAAAACGAAGGACAACTACCATTTCTGAATTTTAGCGAATTCATGTCATTGTTTTCAACACAAAATGGCTGCTCTAGACTGCTAACAATTCCTTTAAACAAAGAGCGGTATAACACCAAACTTTAGACCACAAAAACATCCTTTTAAAATTATCGACAATTTGATTAGAAAACAAAAAACAAAATTGCACTTTCGAAATTCTACATCTGTGGTCAGTTTTAGAAGTCAAGCCACCAACGAAAAGTGTATCAAAATTCCGTTTCATCAACCTACAAAGGGCCTAGAGAAACTATTTAAAGATTCAGACTGTAAAGTTATGTATAATTAAACAATATTCGAAATTTGTTGGGTAATCCAAAAGATAAACTTAAGGCGTTAGAGAAATCTGGAATTTACGGAATTCAATGTTCCCACTGTGATTTTAAATATATTGGACAAGCACGTCGTAATTTTGTTACTTGGTTTAAAGAGCACATAGCTCATTTTAAATTCAGCAGATTTAAAAAATCTAGTATAGCCCAACATATTTATGAAATGGGTCGTAGTATTACGGAAACTGACCTAAAAATTGTATAGCCGTCAACTTTAACAAGGCAGCTAAATTCTTTAGAAGGTTTGACCATTTTTAAGAATCAAGATAATAAACTATTGAAAAAAGATGGTGGACCCATTCCCCACTCTGATCTTCACGCTCTATTGAAGTTGACGGCTGATTGGTAGCTTAGAAAATATCTTCCGGGTCAGACTTTCACTGGTAAAATGGCGAAGAGCTATCTTCGGTCAACATTGTCGTGTTAGTTTAAATATTTGTGTGGTTAGGGTTTTTTAACAAATTGTTTTAAAACGAATATGAGACAGTGTCTGCACTTGTCCAAATTGAAAAATGTTATATAGACGTAGCTAGATATTATTCGCACGTATATGGATGATACAACAATTCAATCGAGGTGAGAATTGAAAACTACAATGTAAATTTTGTATATAAAAATGCATTAGATTAAAATGCATTTTATAGCATCTGGTATTCAACATTTACAGCCATGAGTTTTACTTGAATGAGGAAGTTGTGCCAATATTGGTGGCTCTACGTTGTTAAAAACAGCTATGAAGAACATGAACGATTACTTCCAAGCTTTTGCTTTGAGACAGGAGCATGGTTTACGAATACGCATCAGCCAGACTAGTCATGGCAATCCCTCAAACTGAAGAAGAGGATAATCAATATGTTTCTTTTCAGTAACTTCTTGTTCCAAATATTTGCATTATGCTTTCTTCATTCGAATTGTCTCATGGCCTAAGATTTACAATCGTATGTCAAGATAGGGAAGACAAGGAGTGAACTAATTTAATATTTATATAAGGAAAAGTCCCAAAAAGAGACATCGACAACGCTCTCCAACACAATGGATGGATCAGTTAAAGCAAATATCTGACAAGTTGTTCCCCGTAGGTAAGTAAACAAAATGCAAAACAGAGTATATTACTCACAACGCATCCATCGCGATCATTACGTTATCTTGATAAATTTAAGACTGAAGAAAGAGGGCTAGTATGAAAAACATACAAATTATGGTCACGCTCTCCATGATTTTTTGATAGCAAATTGTAACGTTAGCTTAAAGTGATGTCACATTTATATAACGTATCGCTTTTTAGTCTTTCTAGATCGCTTCGCTTTTTTTATAGGTTTTTGACACCCTTGTCTGAATGCCGTATTTCTGGAATCGTCAACTGATTTTGATCGCTCTTCAAGCGCCGACCTCGGAATCCGTTGTCATGCGTTTCTGCACAAATTATTTTGTTTTTGTCTTGTCGCGCGCCAGCCTGTCGTGGTCTCTCTTTATATTTACATCTTTTAAGCTGTTTTTACCCAAAAAATTCTGGTCTAATGTGTATGCCGTAATTGTCGAAGATTATTCGGTTTGGTTTGCCCAATGCGTTACTCGCGGATTCAAGCAGCGTTGCAGTTTGAAATGCAATACTATTTATTCTTGATTTTAATTAAGCACTCGTACTTTTAGTTTTTAGTTTTTGGAAGTTTATCTTAATACCCTAAAGTTTGAGGTTTGTTAGCTGGCATTAGCTGTCGAATTAGCAGTTCTTACTGAGTTTTGCCGTCCTGGTTGCCAAGAGTCTCTGTTGCTGTCCCGCTTCAGTTTCTTCGAGACTACAATAACCCGCTGAAGTTTGCTTCATCAACGCCGCCTTGCGGTTTTGGGAGTAGTAACACACGATATCGTGTCAAGCAAGGTAAAACGAATTGACTTAATTGTTCTGGCTCTATAAACTTGAAGCTACAGACTTGTTTGGCATCACATTCCAGTTACCCAGAAATTGCTGGTACATTTGCTGGAACACTTTGAAATCTCACGTATGTGGTGGCATGCTATAGGTTGTTTGCCTACAACATCACCACAAAGCTCCAATTAGCATACTTTGTTTGATTTATTGCATCAACACTGTAATTTGGAATGCTACGGTTTGCTACTTGCGGTATCACCGCGAACTGGTATTTTAGTATCCCATATCGCGCTGTTTTGCTATTTCCTTGTAATTAACATACCTTATTGTGTCTGTTTGCTAATCCGTTGTAATTTGGCGTTAGTTAAAGTATAACCTCTGTAATTTACAGCCACAATAGAGTGCGTTGCGTTTGTACCTTTCGACTCATGATGTAAAGTAACTCCTGGAATATATACGAGTGCCGAAAATATATAACACCCTGTATAGCATGTATTATTTTTAACTAATATAAACCTTGTTTATGCTTATTCATATTTTGTGTATGGCTAATGCAAGTCATTGAGGTATTGGAAGTTTAGGGCTTTATCAGTTGTATAAAGGCTCTTTGGCGCCCCCTTCTATTAATAGAAACATAACAACCGCACACCGTCATCACTGCAGCTAGTAGGCCCTCCTATATCTCCATGCAGCCTGAGAGATCGTTTGGTACGATTTGAAGCTGAAACAGTTAGTGAAAACTGGTTTGTATTTGCTATTGTTAGCATTGAATGCGAGGAAATTAATTCCACATGCACATGTGTTTCAAACTGTTCGTGTGGAATTGCATACCGAATAAAGTAAGTAGACCCTCAAACTGTTGAATTCAGATATCAAAAGCATTAGAAGCCATCTACTTCCGTTTCTTTTATGAACCATGGTTACAATGGATGAGACTTGGATACATCGCTAGGGTTTACAAACAAAACAGTAACCTATGAAATGAAAACATTCTGGTTCTTACCATTAAAACACGATCACAAAATTCAGTAGGAGAAATGATGGTTTAGTTAGTAGTAGAATGTAGCGAAACACATTGTACAGAACAAAATGGAAAAAACTATAAAATGGTGTCGTCTTCTTGTAGCACAATGCGTCATTCGCGTTCATTCGTCCAAAAATTGGCGAAGACTTTGCACCGTTCATCTGTTATTTGCTAAACTAAAAATTCTTAATGGAAATAAGTTCTTTTTTAATGAAGATTTTATTCAGGTTGTGGAGTACTGGTTTGTAGACCAAGGTCCAAATTTGTAAAAATAAGTTGAAAAAATGGTTCAATTGTTTTAGTTCCATAGTATGCTGAGACACAGCAATCCATTTTCGTAATTAGATGTTTAGTGATATAACTAAACCACGAATAGCGTATTTCCATATTTCAAAAATATGTACAAATCAATTTACTATGCCTGATACAACGAATAAGCTAATACGCTTTGCAGTTAAGCATATTTTTACATTTTAAGGTAAAACAAATTTGATTTATTTTATGCTTCCTTCATGTCACGAGTTGGGACAGCGTCAAAACGAACACAAATCGTAAAACACTGCGTCAAGAATTAACAGCGGCGCCGGATCAATATTAAAAAAGTTGCGTGCCTACAATTCTATAGTAAATTTCTCTCAACAAAAGGGTTTGTAAACAGGGGGAGTTTATGGGCGTCCCTCGATCCGCCTTATCATCGCCCGAGAAAAACTGGCTTTTCACGAGGATTAGCTTTCGAGATTCTCTTAATGCTGCAGCCGCAACGATTTCGATTTGGAGACAACAAACAGTTCTAGTATGTACCTGTGTCCGTTTTGCAGATGATATGACTTTAATTTCTGGAGGTAGTCCTGCAGTTCTTCGTGGCTTGTGAATTTTTCGGGTCTGATGGGCCTTGCCAGGATTTCCATATCCTGGGCTGCACAAATGACTATAAGGACTATGCAAATGACTAGTATTCTCCAGTTAAACATCTTGGATCTGTAAATAATGATTGCATGATTAGTTCGTTAATTGGTAGCAGTATAATCTGTATTGTGATGGATAACATAGAGAATTGTTGAATTATTAATAATTTTTAAATGATAGGTTAAAACGATTGGATACCCTGGAAATTAGTTATCAACAATAAATAAAACTTTCTTCTATCGTTTGCATTTCAAAAGTTTTCATGTGCCATGACATAATTTAATATTTGTTTCATTTGGTGTAAGTGTTGTAAGTCTTTTTAAATTTTAATGTAAGCCATAGTGTGAACGACAATAAATGTGAGGAAGTATACGCAGTAGGTGGATTTTATAAAAACAATTTTATAACAAATGATTAAACTTGATAAAAATCTCAATCCAAACGGTTGTTCTGAAGAAGTGAAGGCGATTGAAGTGCAATTGGCTTTATATGTTTAATACATAATAGAAAAATATTAAATAACAAAACAAAATAGTTTCTTCTTTAAATCTCCTTGAAGTGATTACTATATGAAGACCTTGTATTTTTGCAATTATTGTTTGTCAAGATTTAATTTTAATTAACCTACTAAACTTAACTCGTGGGCACCATGCGCTCATATAAAATGACAATAAGTTACAATTTACCTATTTATATATGAACTATATCTATTTTTAAGTTATTAATTTAATTAAGATTTGGGGGGCTATTACACCTTGCTTTTAAGTTTTTTTATTTGCTCTTCAATTCTAATACAACAATATCTGTTATTAAATTATACATTCTATCTTAATTTATAATTCTATACTACTGAGAATTTATTTAGCGAAAACTATAATTTGTTTGATAGTTTTACGCTAGATGGCGTCGCTGACTGCAACTAACTTCAGAACGTTTTGGATGCATAGATAGATAGATACATAGACATATCTGCGGGTTTATATTATTAATAAGTAAAGACCTAGAATTGTTATATCAAGAGCTCGAGACGACCTCATTCGCACCTCTATATATAAACGAAGACAAACTTTTAGTTAAATCACTTCCGGTTGTATAGTGAATTAATATTATATTATAAGAACGGAAATTTGAATTTGGAGTTTTTAGGTATTTCCAATAAGCTTCTTTAATTTATTTATTCTACTATGTTTATTGTAAGTTTTGCATTAATTTTCATTATATTATGCTGATGATTTAAAATTAACTTTAATGAGATCTATAACTCTATAAAATTTGAGATTAATCCACCAGTAACCTAAAAAGATACATACACCTACAGATGATATTTTGATTTACATTGGCTTCTGCAACTGTTGACAATTTTGCCTTTTTAAACCAAATGAAAAATGTAACAGACATATTCGAGTTTGATTGGAGGATTTTTCAATGTTAATACAGTTCTTCTATTGAATATGCAGAGCGGGATAAGAAACTTGGAGCTTCTTACTATTTGCGACTGCAACCCAACGTACACATTTTATGCAACGCAGATATTTTAAATACAATTAAAGCAATCGGCAGTTAATTCTGACAGCTGTAAGTTTAGAAATAAGCAATGTAAATTAAATCATAACATTTAAGTGATGTTAACAAGCGCAGAAAAAACACACTATTTTAATGTACGATGAATGCTGTAGATACGCAAATGCAGCTTTACCACTGCACAAAACACATCTGAAAACGCGTCCATCAGTTTTATTAAACGAGTGCGACAGCGTCAGTAATAACAACTCTGATCAACTTGCTGTTTTAAATATCTAGTATCTGTGTTGCCCTGATGTGTCTACTTTGAGTAGCAGTCTTAAGTAAGGAGCTCCAAGTTTCGTGGCCTACCCTCTATAAAAAATAATACATTACTGCATTAAAATGTACCCTAACAAAGAAAAGACAATACACCATTTATCAAGAACGTAGTTAGCTAAATTATTATGTAAGAGATTGTAGATAAGATAATTTTTGCAAATGCGAACTTAAATTTATCTCTTTACTCGACCACGAGTGTTTTCCACTGAATATGTGTAATACTCGCCAGTATAGCTTTTATATAGACACTACGATTGGAAGTTCATTCTAGTCGAGCTCAAGAACAATTTCCATAATAATTTTATAAGAAATTAAAACGAATATCATTAATTCAAAGCTTGTAGGTTCAGCAAATAGGAACAAATAATTCTAAATATTTTAAAATAAACAATAACATGGAAATAATGAAAACCTTTTTTATATTAGTTAATTATTACTTAGTGGACTAATTCAATCCATTTAGTTAAAGTTCAACACCTGAGAAAATTTAATGAACATCAGATTTCTTAATTTTTAAGGTTATATGTATATCGTTTCTATGTCTCTCTAGAAAGAAAAGTTTACAACATGCCTGTAAACCGTACGAAAATTATCATCGGAGATTTCACTGTTAAAATAGACAAGGAAGAGATTTACAGATCCACTTTAGAACGGCACAGCTTGCATAATCAGTCAAAACAACAACGAAGAAAACCGCATTACATTCCCTTAAAAACCACATTGACCGCATATAGGTAAATGGGAGATTTTACTACAGCATAAATAAGCAATATAAGAGGAATGGAAGGTACATCTACAGACTCCGATCCTTATTTTACAAGGAATATAAGGCGAGAGAAATAAATAAGATCACAACCAAACCAGGAGAGCGCATAAGTAACTTTAAAGTACAGCAGTTCAAATAGAAAGACCCCAGAAGAATATATCAATCTATCAAAATGGAAGAGGCCGAAAATATAACAGAATTCCACACAATCACTAAATAAATTTGATTAAAGATAACATACTAAATCCAGCAGAAGAATGGAGAAAATAAATATATGGTAAGAAAGAAAATGTAATAATAGATGCAAAGCACACAGTTCAACAGGAAGGAATCGGATAACGTACACATTAAAAAACGCACTAAACTGTAGAATACCAAATGGTATACCACCCAAGATTGTTAGACTATCCAGATGACTATGATCAACTCACTCGGTTAGATTAAAATATAGAACTGCCTAACGAGCAGTCCTATAGAAAAAACAGTCGAAACAAAGAGATGAGCTGGCAATGCAACAATAATAAAAAAATCATATCAGGAGGCAGGCCATGAAGACGATCTGGACATAACATAACCGTTTTAAATATTAAAGAATTACTCAAAAAAATGCTCTAAAAGTAGGTGTGCAAATTAACGAAAATAAAACCTAATGTATGGTCATGGAATCAGCTAAGACATTGGATCAAAACCGCACAATCAACAATAAAATCACAGTAGTAGCGGGAAATGTCAACTAGCGCGAAGTAGCCAAGGTAACTTAATAAAATACGCTCTTCTATACAGGGTGACACAGCGAACATGTAACAGCCCATAACATTTTTATTTATTAGAATTAAATTCTGAAATTTGGGTGATCCATTTATCATAAGGGCAACCTTTTGATGACTGAGTAAAACCAATTTTTCCACTTCCGGTTTAACCGAAGTAACCCTGAATTTTAAATTTTAAATAGCACCCTGTATATATTTTTAGGCTACCTGAACCGCTATAAAATTCTCTTTTCAACCATGTGTCACAACTTGACATTTGATTTCAAAATGGCTGCCAAAATCAATTTTTCTCCCAAACCCTTAGTTGACCATGACATCACACTTGCAAAGTAGCAGCATGTAAAGGACGTTGAGATGTAAAAATTAAGGTGTAAAAACATTTGTGATTTTGATACTTTTTATCTAATTAATAAGAGTTGGGAATAAAAGACCATTTTCAAACTTTAGAAATGCATTATTTATTTCAAGTTTAATATCTCAAAATACAGAATAGAAAACTACTTATAATTTTTATTTTATAGAAAGGTAAAATAAACATGTACATTTTCATACAATTTATTAAAGTTTGTATGAACAACTGACTTTTTGACTAAAATGCAATATTACACATATCTACAATGATCCTTAATTACTTATAATAGGTATAAGTACATGTAACAATAATGCCCCAAGAAGGCATAGTAATACCCCACCATAAGGATAACAAAACTGTTAAACATATCTAGAGATCCATGGAATGAAAAGTAAATTTTTTTAACCTACTATAACACAAAGCTGAACTAAACAATAATCATACAAAAAAAAAAACAGTAAATGTTCAAAATGTTGTCCGTTGTTATCTCTACATAGACGCGTTCTCCTAACCGTTGCTAAAAGCACGTTTTCAAGTTGCTGGTGTGTTACATTATTAATGGCTTTTCTAACTCTTAATTCTAAGTCTTCTCGATCTACTGCTGAAGTTCTATAAACCTTTTCCTTAAGGTGATTCCATATAAAAAAAAATCGAGTGGGGTAAGATCCGGAGATCTTGGAGGCCACCCATTGGGACCATTTGTACCAATCCAATTTTCGCCAAACCTTTCGTTTAAATAATTCACGATATTTCTTGCGTTATGCGATGGGGCGCCATCTTGCTGAAAAATTACTTGATCCACATTAGGAGGTAATTCTTGCAGAAAACCTTCAACTTCTGTTTGTAATAATTCCAAATATCTCTCGGAGGTTAAACGGTCATTGAAAATTATTGGTTCAGTTATTCTTGTACCAATTACTCCTAACCAGACGTTGCAACCAAATCGCTCTTGGTACGCACCTTCTCTCATAACCCTTAGATTTTCTTGAGCCAATACTGGGTATTATTTCGATTGAATAGACCCAAATTAGTAAACCGAGATTTGTCAGAGAAGAGAATTGAGTGATGGACATTATGGTTTAAGTCATACCTATTTAAAAACCAATTGCAATAATTCACTCTTAATCATTTTGATACAAATGCTGGTGTATTTGGTATTTGTAGGACTTAAACATGTGCTTTTTTAAATACCTCGAGCCTTTTCTCGATTAACACCAATCTGACCCTGAATCTGTCGTACAGAAACTGTTGGATCAACTTCAACTATTGCTAGTACATTTACTTCCGTTTGCTCGTCGATAATAAGGTCATTCTGTTCTAAATCTGGTTGTTGTTGTCTAAATTGTTCTTCAAGTTTCTAAAAATGTTTATTTACAGGATGGTTTCTTTCCGGAAATCTTTCCGCATACAGTCGAGCAGCCGCTCTACTATTTTTTCTTACCTCACCGTAAATTAAGAGCATATCAACTTTTTCATCTCTAGAATACATAATTTAAAATAATAAATAATATCGATTATTTTTTAAACAGTCCTATCAGCCAATAGTAATGAGAAATAAATTCAAATCGACCAATAGCATCAAAATTACACTGACTATTTGCTAGTAGCTAATTACACTGACTATTTGCTAGTAGCATCAAAATTACACTGACTATTTGCTAGTAGCAAATTACAGCGACTATTTTTTCACAAACCATTGAAATCGTTCTTCTGCTGTAACACAACTAGCTAAAAGTGGAGTAGGTAAGCAGGAGTTGTTTAAATAACAGGACACTCATCTGGAAGCTCCATCAAACCCAATCTACAACTTGAACTGTTTAAAAAATAATCACGCCGAATTACATTCGTGGTAATAATTTTTTTAATAATTTTAACTAGATTAGCACTCATCTTTGTTGCTATTAAGAAATCCCACTCGTGGACTTCGTCCACTCGTGAGATTTCTTAATAGCAACAAAGATTCGTGAATCTAGTTAAAATTATCAAAAAATTATCACCACTTATGTAATTACTGTTGAGAATATTCTTTTAAAAGCCAAAATACTTTAATAAATTGACAGAATAAAGCTAAACGAGAGTAAACAAAACAAATGATATAACTTTTTGCAGCCATATTCTATCCATAGCTCTCTAGAATTGTTTAAAGTTTTTAACATCAATAATATGCTAGGATGTTACACAGCCTACTTGGCTTGTTATTGATACTAATATTATAAGTATTTTGGAAACAATGTAAATATGTATAATTTTGCGTTTTTAATAATAAAAAAAGTTGTTCATACCAGTTCTGATAAATTATATGAAACAGAAAATATTTGTTCTACAGTTACATTAAATAAAAATTGGTGTTTCCTATTTTGGATTTTGAGAAATTAAGCGTTAAACAAATGCATTTCTAAAATTTGAAAAATGATCCTTTATTCGTAACTCCTAATTAGATAAAAAGTATCAAAATTACTAATGTTTTTACACCTTAATTTTTACATCTCAACGTAATTTACATGCTGAGAATTAGCAAGTGTCATGTCATGGCCATTAAGAGTTTAGGAGAAAAATAGATTTTGGCAGCCATTTTGAAATCAAATGTCAAGTTGTGACACACGGTTGAAAAGAGAATTTTGTAGCGGCTCAGGTAGGCTAAAAATATATACAGGGTGCTATTTAAAATTTAAAATTTAGGGTTACTTCCGGTTAAACCGGAAGTGAAAAAATTAGTTTTATTTAGTCATCAAAAGGTTACCCTTATGATAAATGCATCACCTAAATTTCAGAGTTAATTCTAATAAATAAAAATGTTATGGGCTGTTACATGTCCGCTGTGTCACCCTGTATAAAGTGCCTTCAGAAATAATCGAACTTTTTTGAATGATCATGGTTATACAACGTATGAATAATATGTTGGTGGCACTGTAAGTCTATGTCAAATTCGAGGTTAGCAGGTTAGATTTTGCGTCAGTCTGTGTCAAAACTGACGGATAACCTAACCTGATAACATCGAATTTGACATAGACTTACAGTGCCTCCAACATATTATTAATATGTTGTAACCATGACCATTCAAAAACGTTTGATCATTTCTGAAAGCACTGTATTGACCTATTTGATTATTTTCGATCACTTCTGTCAGTTTGATAAATCCTATCAAACTCGAAGTGAAAACCACCTTATGGTAATTTTCAATCAGCATGGAAATTATCTAATTAGAATTCAGTAATATCGTAGAAGAAGTAAATGTCAAATTAAATGTTTTATTATTAATTATTGTTATTAATTTATTTAAGAACTTATTTTTCCAAATTCACCGCGGGCAGGGATCAATCCTTATATTTTTGAAAAATAACATACCTCAAGTGAGTTCCCTCTAACGCACTTTCGTCTTGTTATTTGTCAAAATTATTGCAGATGATTATCACTCCCCTTGGTTAATTGCAGCTGATAATAAATGACACGGTCAATGGCCACATACTGAAGTCAATATAGTATTGCAGATCGAAAGGCAAGCTAACTGAACTGTAAAAAATCTCCAAATAGTCATCTATGTTAAAATAATTACAATGCAATGGGCAAAAAGGTTTCTAAGTCAGTTTGAGAAAAGTCGAGGAAGGGACAGGCAGCGGTAGCGATGGCAAGGTTAGATTAAGAATGGTGCATTAAAAATGAAGAAGAAAGAAAAACTTATCTTTTTAAGTTATTCCCAGTTTTCATGTGTATCAAAACCGATGTAATCTAGAACTGCAATTCGTAACAGTATAAGATAACCATTTTTCTTAATAATTTCAAAATATTTACTTCTATAATTAATTAATTTTGTTGTTGTATTTTTAACACCGATAATGCATTTCTCGTATTTGAGCCCTAGTTTTCTTACAGCCCACCTTATGACACTTGGAGAATATTTTTTCAAAAAACTATGCTATTTACATCGCATATATTCAAAAATAATTTCTAGGGTTTGAAACGAGCTTTGATCCTGGCTACAACTGGGCGCATCAACAACAATTCATAAACTCTCTAACACAGCGAATTTACTAATAATAATAATAAATTTTATTCCATAACTGAAATATATACAATAGTTCAGGATTCTGCTTTTGAGCTTCACCTTTAAATATCATAGAGAGCAGAACTTAAAAAAAATGCCTAACTAAACTTCAGTCAATGGTGACGTAAAACGTAAATTATTTATAAAAACATACACAAAATTAAGGCAATTCAATGAAATGAAAATCAGTAGACAATGGCTGTGTAAGACAAAATATAATGAAAAACTAGACATCAACATTGAGACAATCTCAGAGTTTAAAGTAAATACTGGAAGAAGGCGAGTTTAAATATATACAAAAGTAAATTTTTGTAAGAAGCGTGTAATTTGTGTATAGATATTAAGGAGACAAGTTTAATTATGAGCATCTTAACGAATTTGATTTCCAAAACGAGGCGGTGAGCCTATCTTCATCAATATATTCTTGGTTATGGTTCAATATATTGTTTTATATAAAAAAAGTGCGGTAATAAAGCTCTTAACGATACTAAAATTAATTTGGTTAGTAGTCTATAACAACACCGGCGAAGATAATAGATATTAACGATATAAGTTTGATTATGAGCATCTTAACGACACGAGTTTGATTGCCAAAAACGAGGCGGTGAGCCGAGTTTTGCGGCAATCAAACGAGTCTCGTTAAGTGTCATAAGCAAACGTGTATTGTTCAATATTTTATCTTCATCCATAAATTCTGGTTTAATGTATTTCTTGAAACAAAAAGAGTGCGATAATGTTCATTACCGCACTGAGTGCGGTAATATCTATCCATTACCGCACTGAGTGCGGTAATATCTATTACCGCACTGAGTGCGGTAATGAAGCTCTTAACGATACTAAAATTAATTTGGTTAAGAGTCTATAACAACACTGATGAAGATAAAAACATTTATAGTATTGTAAGAAAACAATCTTCTAAAAAGTGCTGTTTTATGCAGAGGACCAGTTTTAGAGTCCATTTATGTTTTAAATTTAAATTATGTACGTTAGATCTTTGTGATTTTATTATAAAGATAAGGTCGTTACTTTTTCAAAAGTATTTTTAAAAAAGCAAGCAACTTTGACGGAATTTTGTGGTTTTCCATGTTCAGCCAATTTGTTTCAAGAAGTGTATGCGAAATATGTTCAAATTTTTTAATACCATGGATATATCTCAAGCAAGAATTTTACACTCTTTGCATTTGTTTAATGGTTTCAAAATATAAACAGAAATCATAAATTTCCGAGCAGAGCGTAAAATGGAAAACAACAATAGATTCACAGAGAGTCGTTTTGACTGATTTATTGAGGTATAACCTGTGTGGATAATAGCTATTTATGAAACAAGTGGTAAAAGTGAATTAATACTTTTAGCACGAGTTTGAGTACAATATTTTTTCTACGACCTTAAATTTACTGTTATTAATCCATAAATGTCGATTTAACAAAGGTTTGCATTTATGGCAGTTATAATTTATGTCATAGTAAAAACATGGCCGTGGCCAGCGCAGGTGACTGTTTCTGCAACCGGTAGTTGTCAAAGTTAGTTATCAAAGGTAATTATAATAGTACACATTTTACTTTATTCATTACATAATGCTTTAATTATTAAAAAAACACTTTAGATCTAACGAAAGAAGTAACTAGAATAACTTTATAACCTCACTTCCGGTTTAAAATAGGTAAATTCAAAACCAGCAGTTTACTTTTAGCACATGTGCAAAAAACATAAGCAACAGGAAAATATTAAAGTTAGAAAGCCTGTACGTGTCATTAAGAAATGCCAAAATGATGATTGAAGGTGATGATGTTCCTCCAGAAAAGAAATTCACCATGGAATCTGCAGAAAGTGAAATTGACGAACCAAAGGATGATTTTATTGAAAAGAAAATACCTAATAAAGAAGACATGCAGACATACAAATATTTATTGGTACAATTTAAAGGTGGTAAAAGCAACTGTTCGAACTATAGATATGTATGTATTGATGAGGAACTGAAAGTCATGGGGTTAAAGAGCGTAGATTCTACCAAAGCGACATTTTATTCATAATGAAAAGGACGTGTCCTATATTAAATACTGGGAGCGTTACCGGATCCCGAGTTTCATCGTCAAGAATTGAGACTGCGTGTGCAATTTCCTGGACCTATAGACATTTTTGAACTGTAAGGATGTAGTTCTTAAACTTAAATTACTCTTTGTTGTGTTGTTTCATATGTTACAGTGTATTTACTGTTTAATCCTTTATAGTTAGTAAGTTTAATCGTGAATAGTTAGTATGTTTAATGGTGTACAGTATATGTAAACTTATAAAAAATATAAACCAAAGATTACATGCACAAAAATACATCTTTTTAGTGCGAAATTCTGTCACAAATTCAATCCAAAGGTGTATTTTGAGAATTATTGAAGAGTGTCACAATCGCCCCATGGAGATGTGATATTTAAAACCTTGAAGTTTACTGGAAGTAATAAGAATGATTAAGTTAATTACTTATACAAAGTACGAAGAGTGACTGGTAGACATTTTAAATAAAAATATTTGAAATTGTAAATTTTATTACAGTGGGAATATTAACTTTGTAAATACCTGTCACAATCATCCCGGTTGACCCTACGACAATTTCTAGACAAGCAAACTAGTGATAGTTACCCCAATATTATCAGGATCTTGTTACAGCCGACCTGGTTAATACACCGGTTTCATAACCGCGAAGAAATTTAAAAAAATAATTCCTCTATTCCTACATGACTCCTTAAAGACGTTGAAATTAGACGAGAGATTGTATATATTCTTGCAGAAAGCAGTGATTCTTAACAATTTTACCAACCTTTGGTTAAATGCGACCCGTTAGGTGTAAGAAACCGAAAAATCATTACGAGATTAACAGTCCGATAATAATAATAGCGGGAGGTTACAAAATACAAAAGCACCCATAAAGATTAGCAAATTGAAGAGGATAATTATATAAAACAAATACAACAATACCTCCTAACTAAGCATCATAAGGATTTTGTGAACATTAAGTAAGGGAAAGGTGATATACAACTTGAATATTATTCTATAAATATAGAAAAAGCTTTGAGAAACATGTTTATGCAGAAACGTCTTTATAAGTAATGCATGTTCAAATTTTGCAGACGTTTCTAAATATTTGATCATTTAATTAACTTTCTTCTAAGTTATACGTTTCCATAATGTAAGCATATTAATAGATGCGTATTTTTGCTGTAGCAGAAACAGAGTTCTGATTGTTTATCCGAGTATTTCGACTCATAAAATAACGCTACCTTCGTTTATTTCGTCTTTTCTGAAGTTTACTTTCTCTGGAAAAACGTACTCCAGGTTTAAAATTAAAAATAAACTTACCGTAGTACCAGTAAAAATTTAATTGATGATTTGTTAAAACGTCGCCATAAATTAATCGCAACTATAATATTGCGAGTACTTTATTTGTCACTGGTAATCTTAGCTTAGTAAAACTTTGCATTAATCGTTTGCGAACAAGGCTTGATTTGTAAATTCTATGTTTACTAAAGAAAACCTAAGCTGAAAGATTTGCGGGATTTACTAAATTATATACTTTAGTGGAACGCTAGTAATTTGCTAGATGATTGGTGTTTTGGATGAGGCCATTCAAAGTCACTAAACGAATCGTACGATGAAACGTTTCTAAGGAGGTATTTTCAAATTTTTAAGGTGGAATGTTAATGCCTCATTCATTTCACTTTCGGAGCTGTTCTCGTATAATGGCAAGTGATAGCGAATGGTTTCATCGTTTAGCTGCTATCGGCTGAAAAATTGTCAGTACGTTTTCCAAAAGCTATGATTGATTTTTCTGGAATTTAATATATGTGACCACAACCCAATATTATTAATGAAGCGTCTCTTTTCATTTAACTCTTTTGGGTTAAAGCTGTCGAAGTGCAATATATTTCAAACTAAGGTCATATTGATTGACGTGGAACATTATCTTCTTATTAATTTTTTGTGTTTTATGACGCTTTGCATGTACAGGGTTATTCATTATAAATTACCCACCCCTTATCATCGTTATTATTGCCTATAGAGTAAAAAGTTTTAAATAAAAGTTGTGTGGTTATGACTGAATTTTATTAAAATGTTATCAAAAGTACAGTAGCGTGTTGATTTCAGGAGATACAAAAAAATAATATATATTTTTAAATGGGATACCCTGTATGCCTATTATAAAATTTTTGAAATGATCTTTTTTCCTGATTTCAAAAATATACCATATTTGAATACAACACCCTATATGGTCTTTTTGCTGCACGTTTATTTTTGTTATTTGGTATATAACAAGTAAATATTTGAACTTTTTCTTCCTCACTGTAAACCATTTTAATTATTTCGTTAAAGAAATGTCACTTATCAAACATGATAGTTGTCATTTTCATAGCTTACTTTAATAATGTTAACTTTTCCATATTTACAGTAAGTAGTTTAACTAAGATAATCGACGATTAATAACTCAAAAACGGTATAAGGTAGGGGTAACATATGGTATATTTTTGAAATCAGGAAAAAAATATCATTACAAAAATTTAATAATATACATGGTGTCTCCCACTTAAAAAAATATTTTGCTGTATCCCCTGAAATCTGCACCCTACTGTACATAGATAACATTTTAACAACATTCAGTCATAACCACAACTTTTATTTAAAACTTTTTTTCCTATAGGCAATAATAACGATGATAAAGCGTGGGTAATTTATGATGAATAACCCTGTACTTACCGTACTGCCTTGGAAATAAATTAAAATTGAATTGAATTAAATTGATTTACTTTGCTGATTTATGGACAATTTGCTTAATTGACAAACTTGTTATAATTAACATGAGCTATCTCTCCATATATCTACTTACACAATGTTGCTAATATAAAAATATTGAAACACACACTGCGTTCACTACAAAATGCGGATTATTATGGCGCCTGCTTGTCTGTCGCAGCATGTAAATACCGCTGTTTATCTAATTATCAGGCACTTAATTTTTGACAGGTTTTAATATATATTTTATGATTGACGTTTAGCACATGAAAGGTTTTGATCCGACCATATGGCCGATTATTACATCTTCCCTAAAAGTGCGCGTGGAATAAAGATATCGCCCCCTCTGTGACTTATCAGTTTATGTTGTAATGTAATGAAATTATGGGCAAATTACTAGAAGTACAATGAACATTATCGATAACTTGTTTGGCGTAGCAATAAAACATCCAAATATTTTCGCACAGAGTTATGAATGGTAAAGTGATAAAAAACACTATTTTCCTCTACAGAGTGACGCATAGTGATTATATGTTCTTAATTATGGCTTTCGTTAAAAACAATGAATTTATATATGTTTGCAAAATATATGTAATTTTATAATTCGAGTTGCAATTAAAAAATTACAATCATTACGTATTACTCTTCAGGGAGTTAATACTAAATATAGTATGCAACGCTCTCTATCGTAATTCATACTTTGGAAAAAACATCTATAAGATATTAGTGCACTCCCAGCAGTTTTTAACCCTTTATACTCCCACTAATCACTCCCCCGCTCGTTTCATTTCCCGGCGTAAAGTGCGCCCCTTATCCAGATGTTAATAGCATCGGCTCAGTCAAAGAAAATTTGAGTATGCACTCGAATGAATTCTAATTTGTTTGCTGTTACTGCGTGTTTGAAGTCGCTTGCAATAGAGCGAAACTAGTTGAACAAAAAGATATTTTAATTCTGTCGACCCCAGCTTCCATACTTAAAATTTTAGCGTGAAATTTGTATGTACTAGAAGCTTGCTGAAAGATGAGTTACAGGAGCAAGGAGTTTACGTTTTAATATAGTCTGGTTTGTCCTGTTATATTTTTTGACTGTGCGACTAATATATAATTTATTTCAGTTATATAAGTGGATAATTCTTCCCAAATTCGTTAAAACCCCTCACCACACAAATATTTAACAACTGTTAAATACGTATTTCGACAGCCACGCTGCCATCATCTTTTCTTGCTTAAACTTTAAGCCGACTAAAATATTACTTTTTACATTTTTAATCACAGCAAGCTACAGTTTCTACCTATTATTTTTGTAAAACTTTTCAAACTCCCAGTACATCTTATTTTAACACTATTAATTAGTTTTGGCCACTGACCAATATAATAATTTTGTTCAGGACAGTTATCACTGGTTAAAACCACTGGTCAAAACCGGGTGGTTTTAACCAGCCCAACCCTGAAACAAAGGCTGTAAATTTACAGAAATTAAAATCAAAATTGACTCTTCTGTAAATTCTGCCAAATTTTAATGATTTTTTAAAACATTTTAAAAATGATTAATTTAAATACCGGTTCGACTATTATGTACATTCATTTTATCTACTCCAGTGGGATAAGTAACTCATTACGTCACTCATTTGACACTATTTCCGTTAGGCGATGAAGCTCATTACACCACTCAGTTATGTAATGGCTTCATTTGCTAACTGAGTGGTATATTGGCTTTATTACCTAACTGAAATAGTGTCAAATGAATGACATTTGCCAACTAAACTATTTTTGAAAATGACAGATATGACATTTCTCTTAATGAACTTTTCTCAATTTTAGGCAGTTGTAGATAACATTTTGTACATTACATGTGTGATAAGGCATCATTAATATACTTGTGTGCTTACATAACTCGTGCTACGCACTCGTTTCTAACTTAGACACACGTATATTAACGATGCTGTGATCTCACTTGTATAGTAAATAACTATTATGCAGCTTTAGTTCTTAAATTTTGCTATAAAATTGTTATAATTTTAAAACTGAGTTTAATTTGTATGTCAAATTCTACAGTTATTAATTTTCATTTTAAAGTTTGAAAAATTGAGCTGCCAATGTATTTCAAATTTGGGAAGCTGTTTTACTCTTGTTAGTTTTGTAATTGAAAATTTTACAACGTAAAGTGTAATTGGACGATTTTGTAAGAGATGAATACCAGTATTCAATAATATACAAATGATACGTTTGCAAATCTCGTTTATGGTAACTGTGGCATGGTAATCTATGAGAATAATGCTATTAAAAAAAACAGTCATTTATGATTTTTTCTTTTGTCAACTCGGCCAAGTCGTATTATTAACATTCAAAACATTGTGTTGGCGGGCCGTATCTTTGGCCCCCGGAGCGTTGTAAAATACTATTGGCTGAAGGTAAAAAATGTAATTAAACGATTTTTTCTATTCCTGTAACTAAAATGCCATTTAACATACTAACATACACGTCGCTAAGTGACCTTATAATCATGCCTTCATAACCTATGACTAAAGAGCCTCTTAGTCATGAGCTGAAGTTGGCAACGATGTTTTAGTCATGGGGTGAAGTTAGGTTCAATTTGCTTTATTAGCTACAGCCAAAACTAAAATCAAGTTAGTTTTTAACCGTCACTTTGACGTTTGTCAAGCATAATTTAACCTAATATAATAAATGTCAAAATTTTAATGAAATAATATGATGTTATATTCTCAAAATTTGTGGTCGTAGAAAAAGTATAGTATACAACTCGTTTTATAAACTTATTAGTCACTCATTTTATTAAACACTCGCTCCGCTGCGCTTCGCTCGAGATTAATAAAACTCGTGACTAAAATGACGTTTATAAAACTTGATACATAATATACTATTATTATTCCACATTATTGCGGAATACCGCTCTTTAATAGTTGAGCATATGCATCTAAAACTTAATGTATCGTGAATAAAATATACTAAGCAATTAAAAATAGAGAAAAGGTTTTTAATAGGTCGTGAATTTAATTTAATAATGCGTTCACTTGGAAACAAATATCTATTTACCTAATAATATGGTAACCTTAACCGGCAACTGTACGTTTTGATCTGTAACTATGATATACTAATATGTCCAATCTCGCATTCTAAATTAAGTATATTGCATATCACTAACGTACTTATCTCTGTCAACACTAAGTTAATCAAGATTCCCAGAAAGAATTTTCCCATGTTTTTATTTAAAATTTAGTTGATGTCATAAACGTAAAAACAAGAGTTCTCGTGGCAAAAGTTAACGACTCGAATTAATCAAGGAAAAATGGAAGCTTACCGGCCAGGGTCCCACCGAGTACCCCCCGCAGCTTCTTATAAATCAAAATTACACTTTAATTGCCGCAAATACCGAACAATTTATTGCCATTTAAGGTTCATTATAAAACTAGAAGAAAAATTGGCCCCGAATATAATAATGGAGTTACCTAATACGCAAATAGGAGCATTTCACTTGGGCGTCGCTTAAATTGGCTTTGCAAACTTAGAGGGAAATCTCCATTTTATGCGCGCCCCGTGAAATATCGGGTGTTAATGTTAAACGCGCCTTGGCGAACTCGAAATTGTCTTCTAAACGATGATATAGTAATGCGCTTAATTGCCGCGGCTTATAGCTTATTACCTTCTAATTAGCATGGAGATTCTATTACTTTTATTTTGTAAGCGTTCGCGGCGATGCGAAAATAGATTGAGGAAAATAGTGTTGACTGTCGAGCCTTGGCTTTTGCAAACTTGAACTGTCGATTGTATTAACACTCACTGAAACATTGTATGTAACACAGCTTCGCATTTATGTTGTTTGTTAACAATATACAATTTACATTAATAGGGTTAGGATTATTTGGGTGAAGAGAAAGAAGAAAAAAGAGGTTAGGAATATTACTATTATTAGTGGAAGTAGTGAATGTATTCATCAAAATCAAGAGGTACATTTACGAGTACAACACTATCTCGGTCACATCATCGTTAGCGATCAGTTATTGATAATCATGAAAGAGATTTTACTGCATGTTTTTAATGATACGTCCGTATCACTTACATACAGTGTGATTGATAAATCATGCACCAGCAGATTTGTTATTAGAAGAGAAAGAAAGAAACAAAGGTACTCAATTTTTTCTTGATAGTTGTTAAATTATTTCCCACTGTTCTATGTCACATTTATTACTGATGTATTTAAAGATTTCAATCCAGAAAGTTCCATTCGCCGAATCTTTAAAACATGTGTGGTTCCTAGTACGTTTTGCGACTTGTCGGCTTAAGTTCTAGGAATCACACGGACATTTGGGCTTTTAAATGTCACGTGCACGTCTCGACGGGGTTTTTTACGCAAAGAAAGATATGGATATAGATAGAGTCACGGCAAGATGTAGAGAAGGATATTAGAGGAACGTCGAATTTGTGGCGATTTTAGCGCTGTCATATGATTTAATTTGAATTTGTAATATTACCATAATATTGCATGAGTAACCTATGCATTCTATTGCATCATGTAAGCAGATTATCTTAAAATCTTTGATCTCCAATATCTAAGATTGTATACATTTTCAAACTGACTTAGGGCCGGTTCTACAAACCAAGGATAAAGTTATCCGGGGAATAAGTATCCTAGAAACGATTGTTGTAACAAAGAAAACTATGACAACTATACCTCGGATAGCTTATTCTAGGTATATACTTGCATTGTAGAACCGGCCCTTAAACAGATTAAATGCATATTATAAACAAAATATACTGTTCCTCAAATGAACCGGACAATTTGCATATATTGGTGCAATTTTTAAAAATCTGGTGTGATACACGCACACAACTTCCTTTTACAGTGATCTTATAATTAGCCAAAAATTTGATTTAAAATTTTTAAGCATTTATCAAAAATTTTCATAAATAACAAATTATACAAAAACCGTACAAAATACAGCGTTAGTTCAAGAGACAAGTTTTCTCTAGAATTTTAAGCTGAATTCAAAAATGTAATAATATACAGGATGTTCTATTTAAAATAGGAGTTAATAAAAAAAAATAAAAAACCAAAATAAACCCATTTTAGAAGTATTGAACTGAAAAATCACCTATCTCACATCAATGCACGATAAAAATGTAATAAAAATGTAAAGTTTAAAAAAAATGTTACAGCCTTTTTTGATAAAAACTGAAAAATCACATGAGTAAACACCTACTTCCGGTTATGCGATTTTCTTAAAAAGCTTGCTGTCGTATCTACATACTACACAAAACTTATATATGAAGTTTCAACGCCATACCTCTTTTCGTTTTTGAGATATTTTGTTCACAGACAGACACACAGACCAATGAACAAAAATATGTTTTTTTGGGTTCAGGGGACTCTAAAACGTGAAGATCTGGTGAAAACTCAATTTCGAATTTTTGGGGTGAATCCAATACTGACGAAAGTAGCATTTTCTGATAATGTTCTCAAGTTGCAAAAAATGCCTTTCGACGAGTAAAACACTATACTTTTTCTATAACCATGGTTCGCTATATACGTGTATAAAAAGTTTGAGAAAGTTCAATTATCTTTAAAGTGATCTTGACGAAATCGGGGATTTAGGGAGCTCCGTCCCTCTCTAAGGGGGCTTTCGAGGCTCTGTCCAATTTCAAGGGGGCCTTCAGGGCTCCGCTCCTCTCCAAGGGGGCCCTCAGGGCTTCGCCCCTCTCCAAGGGGGCCGTCGGGGCTCCGCCCCTCTTTAAGGGGGCCCTCGGGGCTCCGCCCCTCTCCAAGGAGGTCCTCGGGCTCCGCCCCTCTTGATGGGGGTCCACGGGGCTTCCCCCTTTCTTAAGAAAACGAATGATGGTTACAATTGGATATGGAAGAATGCATTTAATATCTGAAATTGCAACAACTTACTTTCGTCACTAGAGACGAAAGTTAACGTTACGGGATATTCTATCACTGATCCAGGAACTGGCGCCTTCGGTTGGGGTAAAACGTGACGAAAGTTGTTCATTTTTAAATGGTTATAGAAAAAAATATTTTCCAAAAGGGCAGTCATGGCATTTTTGGTAACCTTTCATGATTGTGTCATTATAAAAACCATTTCTTTTCAGAATTTGGTTTAAAGAAAACCAAGTCCATTAATAAAATACTATCATTTTAAAATTGAATTTTGTGCAAATGTTGATAGCACATTGCATACAAAGTATGCCAAATCGTTGCCAAACATTTTTAAACGTTCCGAAGAGACTCAAAGAACTATTAATTAACCTTTTTTTGTGATTCCTCTTATTTTTGTGAAATATGTTTTTTTATAATTTTATTATTTTTTAATTTTATTAATATGATTTTCTTAATTCTTTAGTTGATATTTGAGAATAGTGCAATTGTTTATGCTTAATATGAGTATACTATAAAACAAAAGCTTTTATGTATATATTTTGTGACGTAATGTAATAAATACAATTTTTATGGGTAGTCCAGTTCATTTGTGGAGCAGTATAGTTTAATTTTGAATATTAATAAATGTTACCAAATCAAATTTCACCCTTCCAATATTTCTTGAGTGTTGACCCTCTCAAAGAAGTTACTAATATAAAAATCTGGGTATTTTTGATAGACAATAAAGTAGGTACTGTTGGATATCCACACATTGATAAACAGCTCGGAAATCATGCCAGAAGTTAGAATTTTTAATTAGAGTATGCAAAAATTTAATAAAATCCGATGCGTAAAAAATCCTTTATTGCTTTCCGACCCGAAGTCATTTAGAATACTGCAGCACTGGTTGAAACCTCCAATACAGTACGTATAGAGATCAGTTAGAAGGTATTCAAAATAAATGTATACAATTATTTTGTAGTAAATTTCCGTTCAACAATACTGCAATCAGTTCTCTAAAAAGGCGATGAGAAATATTTGATCTTATACTTCTATACAAGCTTATTAATCAAAAGATGAACAGCCCAGATCTTTTATATAACTTTACTTTGCTAATCCAACAATGTTACCAATGCAACACAGGGAATGTCATGTTGTTTGGTATACCTTTTTAATCCAGCTAACAACAAGGTTATCCTAGCTTTATAATTCTTGTCTGTCTAATTGTAACATGTTAGATATTAATTTCGATTACAATTTACAATTGTTCAGTTACGTTCTAGTTAAGTCTATACTGTTTTTGTTCTCGTTTTGTATTCTATGTAGTTTTTTATGTTATAATTGTGATCTTGTTATTGTTTAATAATGATGCTTTCGTCAGAGAGTTTGTAATTTTTTCTTTACTTCAGGGGCTCTGCAATTGAGAATTGTGCTTGTTGTTACCAGAAAAGAATAAGTAAATAATAGTAGTTTATTTATCTAGAACGAAACGTGGCATTTGAACGACGAGGAAGTTGTTTACGTCCGAGGCGTTAGCCGAGGACGGAATTACTTACGAGGACCTTTAAAAACACTTTTCGTTCGTGGTGAATACAACGGTTTATTTCATACTGCAAGTTTAATGAATTTTAAATAAAAAGTTGTAAATCATTTCAAATTTCATGTCAACAACTGACGTATAATTTTAAAGTACTTGAACTTTAAAATTTTACGTTAAAGTACTAGGATTTCAATGTTCCACTTTTTGTACCATAAATAATCCGAAAAATGTCATTTTTGACATTAGTATGAAATAAATAAATAAATATACAATTTTTGCCGCTGACGAGCGGCAGATAAAGTGTTTAGATGCCATGGCAATGAAGTGATAGTTTAGCATCACCAATCAAGCAGTATAATTTCACATTTGACTGAAGTTTGAAAAAAATAGTAGTTTGTATACCAAGGCACTGAAGTTTAGCTTTTTATCACGAATATGGATTTAGCTGCCGAGGCCCGTAGAGCCAAGGCAAATAAACTACATGAGGGATAAAATGGAACTTCAGTGCCGAGGAGTACATTATGTCTGTTGACGTTTACCTGTCGCCCCACCGCCTACAAAAAGTCGTAAAACAATGGATTACTTCACTGCCGATTTCTCGTATTTTAATGACGATTGCGAGGTAGTTCACTGCCGATTAAAAAAAACTTTTATTTGAAATCGGTAGTGAAGTACGCCGAAATCGGCAGTGAAGTTTGCCGAAATCGTCATTTAAATATGAGAAATCGACTTCACTGTCATCCATTGTTTTACGACTTTTTTTGTAGGTGGTGAGGCGACAGATAAACGTCAACCGACGTCAATATAACCTACAAAAGTTGGTTAAAATGTTATCATTTTACGATTTCAAATAAAACATAGTGTACATCTCGGCACTGAAGTTCCTTTTTGTCCCTCGTGTGGTTTATTTGCCCTGACCCTACGGGCCTCGGCAACTAAATCCACATTCGTGATAAAAAGTTAAATTTCAGTGTCTTGGTATACAAACTACGATATTTCTGTTGCCGTGTTTGTAACCTAGAAACTACTCCCGGTCGTGGAAAAATACTACAGACACATTAAAAAAATGGAAAACCACCCATCTAAAACTGTTGGTAACCACGTTTACAAAAGTCAATCTGACAAGCAGCAGTGACGTGGAATTAATATATTGTACTGGCTTCACGTTGTGGCGACTATTTATGTTATAATTCACTATGTTATAATGTCTTTTATATATTAAGATGGTTTTATGTTATAACAATAATCATTATACTTTAGCTATTACATCTGACTTTTTACTATACTTTAGTTTATTTTCAATCAATACTCTTTTAAAATTGAATTTTTAGTAACTTATTTGCCCTTTTTTAATTATGGATTGTCAATAGTATTAAATCGCTAACTCCGGTAGAAACATTTTTTTACTCTTAACTGAAACACAGGTCGTATTCGCTCATAATATAGACTGCTTCTATTCCTGAAATTTGATTCTTTTATATCATGACAACTTGTACATTTGTCACCCGTCACTTTGAATTATGCAAGTACAAAATCAATTACAACTACTTTTTCGTTACATTACTTGTCATTCAACAAATATCAAATAGTAAGTACTTCCCTCTTTAAAATTACCTCACTTCACTCTTTCTTTTTCTCTCAGTTTTTTATTTAAATACCTGCATTCTGTTACCTGTTCATGGACCTCGATACTCTCCTTTACCAAGCCAAACGCATCCAGCAATCTCACAAAGATCTCCCAACGTCCAAACAAATCCTAGTACGAACTCCGCCAAAACACATGAATCAGCAAAGACTTCCTGACCAAAACACGATAACGCACCTACCAACTTTCTCCAGTAGTACTGTCAGCAGCAAACGCCATCCACGTCTTCCTACCAAAATCGTCAAGCCACCGACGACCTAGTATCATGAACCTCGACTAAATGCAAGTTACAAGATATCACTTCAATGACAAGCTTGCCGAATTAGAACTCCATTAGATGAAAACCTCCTATCCACCCCATAAAACGCTCACTCTGCTAACAATCTCGATGTAAACCACTTCCAGTAAAACCATTCTCTGTTATCCAATTCATATGATGTAATGTAATTTGACAATAAACTCAGTTCGGCATCCCATTCCAGAAATTTATTCTCACCACATACATTTTCTTCATCCATATTGTCTTGACATCTCTTAATCTTTTAACATTTACTTTTTATTTTCACCACGCCAATTTTAGTTAATTCACAACCCTTTTATATAATAAACAGCTTTTAACTTTTATAAAGGGTTTATTTTCGTAATTTTAACCGCTTATAAATGTATTATATGTTTTTGTACCAAATTATTTTTACTTAGTGATAACTAAAAAATATCTCTTTAGTGATTTAGTTTAGCATCTATTTTATAGTCCAACACACTATAGAAACTTTATCATATTTGTCTTACACCCACTATGTTGAATGGTATTTCTCGAATAAGTATTTGCCATTAATCCTTTACCTCACTTCAGATAATAATTAAATTATGTTAGAATCTTACTGTTTCTTATATAGCATCATTCAATTGAATTTTGAATTCTATTTCCTTTCTTTGCCAAATACATTTTAATAATTTTGATATCCTTTTCATACTTAAATTCATTTTTGTAATTTTAATACTGTATTGTTTAACCTTATTAATCTGATATTAAACCCTTACACTAATGACCATTACAATATTATAAAAAATTTAAAGCAATGTAAGAATTAAAAACTACCACGAACGTGGGTGCTCAAAAATATCAAATCGGTGCTTGCATGCATCATTAAATGCACTGCTTGCGTGGTCTTCAGTAATGTATAATAACATATTTTCGCAAAAATAAGCTTTCAAATTATTACAAGTATATGTAGGCCTATATTGCTTTAAAAATAATAATGTGGCAAAGATTAGCCAGCAACTGATTAAACCATTTAACCGTTTTAAAATGCCTCTGAATTAATACCAAAGGTTGCTGCTACACTAGAAATGACATTTTATGTTTTGCAAGCTTCACGAAGCTATCCCGCTGTTAGTTCCGTTTCCTACAAGTTTCTATGCTTTCAAAACAATTTTGACTGGGGCGTTTCCGTGGTGTAAGTATCTTGGAATGTATCGTTTTTAGCTGCTGTTCATTCTCATAGACTGCCTTAAAAATAATTTCTTAAAGTGATCGAAGCCATTTGAAGTGATGGATAACTTAATAGTTTTAGAATGTAAGTCAGGCCCCAGTTGAAAAGTTCTGATTTATAACATTCACTCTGTTGCATATTGCTTTTTAGACATACATAATTAAGATGATAGTATTGAAGCAATTTGAAGTCTCTGGATATAGATTAATACCCTGTTTAAAAATCCACTTTAAAATTAAAATAAAATAAAATAAAATTGCATTTGTCTAATCTGCCAGTGATTTGATTACAGTGAATCTAACCACTGAAATCTTGACAATTTAAGTAATTTCCAATATTTAAAAAAATTAGAGAATGTTTGTGAATTTGAAACAGTAATCATATAATAGGCAACGCCGATACAGAAGCGTCTAATCCTTTAAAGATATAAAAAATACATTTATGTAGTTTTCAAATTCTGCTTTTATGTAGTGATGGTACACTATCAAAACCATCAGAAATAGGAAAAGGTATAAAATAGCTACAGATAATATCAACACAATTTGTTTTTCCAAAAATGCTGTTTTTAATATCTGGAACAAAACATGACTTGTAGAGATTGATCTAGAAATGTTTATAACAAATATGGCAAATGCCATATAAAGGATCCCAATCAAGACAATTAAGACGATGGTTATTCCCGGTACAAGAACATGTATGTGATTTCAAGTAGCTTATAGGAATGACAACCTAATAATTAAATAGGAAGAGAACGGTATTGATGCAGTCAAGAAAGCTAAAAAATACTGACTATGTACACAATCGCCGAGTCGAAAAGGCCTGAACACAAACATAACATAATTGCAAACATGAGAAATGCTGAGAAGAATGTTCGTAAACGAGGATACGATAAAATGTCTAACGATAGATCTACGATGTAATAAACATAGTAAATTGGTTATAAAACGAATAAGATAATGCAGCGATAGCATAAAGAGAACAGTAGATGTAGTAGGTTATATAGCACGAAGAGTGAGATATAACCGACCTCAAGGAAGAAGAAGAAGGAAAAGAAAGAATAAGGCGCCTGAATACTAAGTGCAACAACCATATGCAAAAAAATACAAAAAGAAGAAGAAAGAAAGCATGATAAGTATACACAACAAGAAGAAATAACATAGTATGTGTTCTAGAAAATATTTGATTAAAGAATCATTATCCTTAAAAAACTATATGGAAAGAAAAAGAAAAACTTTGCAACGGTAGTTACTGAAGCTTGTTAAGAAAAGGCACTGAAAATTTTTGAAATTTGTACAGATGATCACATGCTGTAAATATATGTAAATCTGGTAGCACATGTCTATGGGAAAATTAATTAGTAGCTTATCTATTAATCAAGAGTTTATTCTGATTTCAACCGTGGTATTCCAAATATTTTATAAAGCTAAAGTAGCTCTGCGAAAATGTCATCCTAAACAGATGTTTCCAAACAGAATAAAGTAATCTTTTCAAAACTTGAAACTTTTTAATTGCAGCGACATCAAATATCCGGAGTTTTCCAGACGCTTAAAGTAAGCTGTTTCTTAAATACGGAAACAAATTAGGAGGTGGCGGTGGACTAGAAAATTAACTCTAGTTTAAGTTCATTGAAGTTGGGAGCTTCTCACTTAAACTCTTTGAATTGGTTAGATCTTCCCGATTCGTTTACTTGTGTAATGAGGGATACATATATTCGCGTGGAATACATTAACTTACAAATGAGGAATAACTGGGACATATAGGGCAGATTTATCGAGTAAAGTAGCTAAGAATTTAGTAAAATAATAGAATAGCTATACTTATGTAACAAGTCAGGGATATATTCTACTTGACGATGAAGGTTAAGATTTTCTTCATTGTTTTAAACAGTATTGATTGTAATTTAACAATGCTTTATTTCAATATAATATCAAACTCTTGTAATCTTATTACCAAATAATTTAACCTTCTTATGGTAACCATTACAATATCTATCATATATCATTAGAACCAAGATAAAATCAATACCTATATTGGTACTTTTTAATATCGATTTGTATTTAGTCAATTTTTCAAATGACTAATATTACAACTATAAAAAGTGTTCTTATAATTGTTAAAATGTAACAAGAACACCCTATAGGTAGCTGCGTAATTAAAAGGTTAATGGAATAGGGCGACTTTATTTTTAATCTTTGTCTTTATGAATCTGGAAGCTGCCTGCCGGTTTACTTACAAATAACTTGCGCTCTAATTTAATAATTGTTCGGAATAAGACGCAGAAGTGATGTGTTTCGCCTTACAAAGGTACTAAGGCTTTGTTAATGGAGCTTTACCTTTTATCTTTTTCATTTTAAACTACAGTGGAGTCTTTACGTGCAGTAATGAAGTTGAACATCTGAAGCATTGCAGGACAATAAGTAGTTATTCTTCCCTATTCGTTAAAATACGATTACATATTTTTAGAAATCCCATTTTCGAGGTTGAAACGCCAAAATGCGCAGAAAGTAGCTTTCATTATTTCTAACCTCGTTTCATTTTAATTGCATTGTGTTCTTATTAAGAATAAATACATAAAGATGGCATTCCCTTTTAATTAAAAATGTAAGCCCCAAGTTTGAGCAAATGTAAGTCGTACGTAGAAATGGAACCGATGCCTACGTCACAAGACGGGAATTCAAATTCACCAACCACGCAGGAAGTCGATAAACAAGAAAATTGTATTATTTTAGAAGTTAGTGAGAGCTATATTAAAGGCGACGCGTGTTAAAAGTTGAACTGAACGAGTTGGTGGCTGGAAAATTTGCAACTCGTTAATTACGAGTTATACAGCATTACTATCACTTGAGCCAACCAGTGCTGTCGTTTCTAATTATTTTCAGGGGAAATTAAAATTTGATCAAATGCGTATCTGGGGTAGTTGCATCAGGATATTGTCTGCTGAAAGTCTGCTAATACGCTTTATCGTTCATATATCTTAATAGGGTATGCTACCTACATCGCAAACGGTTTTCACGTAATGGTACAATTTCGAAAAATATAAATTTATTTAAAGAAAATCTGGACAATTTATTTACAACACTTGAAATTTTCGATTGGCATAGATAACCTCAAAATGTTAGTACGCTGCATATATGTACAACTGCTATGTTATAATAGACTAGCTGTAGACATTAAACACTTGGATTGTCCCAGGCATGCTGCTTAGGGAGCTCAGCATTATATTTATTTTCCGCAATTGATTTATACCCAAAAATATACCTTGTTTTGAACCAGTTGTGTATTTGCAAGTGCCTTCAGAATAATGTAGGCGACTTAATATTATGTCGTTCCTAAATTTCTCGAAGCGTACAAACCAATTTCAGAGGGTAAATATACGTTGTAATTTTTATTTACCTTATTAAAGCGTTCTAAAGATAGCTAATCGTAGCGCATGATGGAAGAAGATGGAAGTTAGCAAATGCACGAGCCATGCGCCATCCTTCGTATTTCGTTGGAAACTTATGGAAGCAATTTCTAGATTATTGATGTGTCCATTAAATGGTTTTGTAGATTAATATTAGCATATTTTTTTAGAAAATAATATTTTAATCATCGCCAGAGAATGGGGATAAAAGACAGTACTGTTGGATGCTACGGAGAAGAGGCCGTGAACGGAAATAAGAAAATGATAACAGAAATATGCCAGCTCTACAAGCTCCGCATTACATATAGACTTTACAAATATCAAAACATTCATATGCACACATGGATACAACTTACGAGAAAACTAAAATCCATTATGGACTACTTAATCGTGAAAAAAGAAATAACAATTGATAAAAGATGTACGAGTAAAAGGGGGACCGGAGTGTTGTAGCGACCACAGACTTTTAGTGACGAGAATTGATTTCCCATAGATAATAATACCGATAACAAAGAATAAAACTGGAACGAAGAAATAGAAGAAGATACATTTAAACTACGCATATTTCAAGATCAAAAAAGAATGGACCAGAAATTAAACAACTTCCAATTTGACAATTTAGAAGAAATGTACGTACACATAAAAAATGTCCAGAAAATCCTGAAAAACAATAGGCCTCCTGGACCAGGAGGTATCGTTATAAGATATAGATTCCATAAGCTATTACCTACGATCTGCTACAAGAATGGACAGAAGCCTAAGTAACACAATATTTAGAAAAGGGAATAGAAAATCGTGTGAAAGCTACAGAGACATAAGCGTTATATCTACAATGGGTAGGCTTTATGAAAAGTGAATCAAGAAAAAACTGAAATAAGATATAACTGAAAAATAGTGAAGGACCAGGCTGGGTTTGCGACGGGGAGATCTTGTATGGATCACATACACACAATCTAGCAATTATTTAAATAGAAAATAGCAACGAATGATGACGACAACCTTGAGAAGCTGGTCATATTAGGTGAAACAGAAGTGAAACGATCGCGAGCTAGGTTTCCCACTATAGGGTGGGACCAAGGCAAAGAAGCTCTCTACACATGGATTTGCATATTGTGGAAAATCGCAACACATGGAGACAACTAATCCAAGATGAACTCTTCCAGATAACCACGATTCTCAGTCATGAGAGAACGACCGAAGAGACAGATAGAGATTAAAAAAAGTAAGTTTGTTTTGCCACACGTTTACTATTTTACTAATATGCATCACCTTGACACCACCGCCATACTTTTAGAAATATCTTCTACCCTCGTATGGTTGCCAATCCCAACCTAACGAAACTATTCCAAGATTACGATTGAACAAGGAATGTTGCTAAACATCATAAAAACGATACAGTTTTTCAAAAATGTCTATAAGTTTCTGAACACATCTTGCCGGAAATTGTATGTTTTTATCCAAAAGCTCTTATATCTAGCACAGTAATTTCAGTAAGATTAAGAAAGATTTGTAGTGTAGAAATGTTAGGAAATTATATCATTACACTAAAAACAACAGTTATTTTATGAAACCCCTTTCAAGAAAAAAATCGTTATACCGATAGGGACAAAATTATATATAACAGCAATGAGATAGCAGAAAAAACATAATTCTTGAGTAAGAAGGGGATAACCATACACAATACTTTAGTAGGCATATTTAGTGACATGTCATAACTGAAATGAGTGTCAAACTCACTCAAATATCTGCTTCTATGTTTACCTCTTTCTTACTCAAGTAGTTCATTCGTTTTTTTTTGTTAATTCTATTTAATTGAAGTTATATATATAAAATATTGGTGATCGGTATAAATAAGTGCAACACAACCAAGGCATTATGAGCGGGCATTATAATTCATAACGCCCGCTCATCGTTAGCGTCAAATTTTTGACCAATCACGCACACAGTAATGGTTGATCATCCAATAAAAGCTTTCTGATCCATTATTTAGGTTATTAAGAAACAATAATCGACACTTTATTCTGTAACAATGAGCATGATTATTAACTCTCAATAGCGGGCGTAATATGAATTTTATGGCCAGGGAGCTTGTTTATTTTTCATAGATTTGTCGAAGGAGGTTTTCTAGCATACTTTCAGTTGTCTTATTTAAATGTCATCCATATAGCAATATATATCTTGATTTCCGCTGCTCTTGTCATCTATTTACTTCTTAATAGTGTCATTATTTCATAATTCTGTAGTGAATTTTTACTACTTTTTTGGCTCCAAAGCAATTGAAGGTGTGTTTCAATGCAGTATACCCGGTAGTTTTCACAATTAATTTGCATACGTTCTCCATTTATGGACTTCGTTCCTCCCATTTCCATATATTTCTTTGTTTGCCATATATATTATACTTTGATGTTGTTACTAATCTAGCAAAACATCTTTAAACTCCTTGATCTTGTTGTCAAAGTTTAATATAGCCTACACATCGATGATAATGACAATAAATAACTCTGTTATTTAGTGTACATTTCGCTATACTTTTAGACTTTTTACAAGACTAGGTGAAGTAATATTGATGACAATTGGCCACCTCGCCGTAAACTTTAAAAGGACTTTGAGATTCTACCTTCCAATATTGTTCTACATCTTGTTTGTTTCATGATCATCTTCACTTCTTCTTCTACAATCGACTAGGAATTAATTACTGTTTGTCTGGCCTCGTTATTCCACGGATGAAGAGAAACAATTTTCACCTTCACTAGCCTTATTAATTTTTTAGGTTGATATATCTAAACTGTTGATATTTTTATAGCTTTCCTCTTTTGACTGAATCCTAAATATTAGCAAGGGCAGGTCGTATTCATTTACATTAGTCTATATTTGATTTTCATAGTAAAAATTCCATCGCTGACTGACCTATGCTCTTTAAAGCCACAATGATAGTGTCTGTCCTACCACCTTTTTAAAAGTGTATATTGGACATCGTAGTGCATTGACCAATTTTTATTTAGATATCCTTTCAACTTGTCATATTTTTTTAATAAAATTAATTATATTAACTTATAGACTTCTTGCCTCTCTTTTAAAATCTCAGCTATTATTCATATTTTCATTGTCATCCTGCTCTTCGTGCCTTTCATAATTATTTTTAATCGCTTAATACCACAAAACAATTTGTCCATCTTTGTAACTTTTCATCTATCCCTACTAATAGTTGTTCATCATTCAGTTTAGTCTATATTACTTTGTTTTCTATAACTACACATTCTCGACATATTTTCTTTTTTGTTCGTTTTTTCTAGTTCCTTTATCTAACAGCTCTATCCTTGCTTTATTCATAGTAGAGCTCTTTTGCAATCACCATCAAACCAAATATTCTTCCTTTTAATTTTTGTGATATAAGTACTTCGACTATCATAGACACTTTTTTTAATGCAATGCCAGTTCCCTTCTATTTCAAGTATTTCTTTTCCTTTTTGTATCTTCTCTTCGATTTTTAGTTCAAATTGTTGTTTTATTGTCTCCTGCTGCATCGTTTTACCATTATACTTCTTCCAGGATTCATTTTTCGTCTTGTCCAGCCTTTGCAGTTCATTTGTCATTCGAACCACATGGCCTGACTCAGTTTTGACACCCCAATAACTTCACATGCCTTGCATACGAGAGTTGCGCTGAAAATTGTTAGTTATTAAAAGACCGTTACATTTTTTAACAAAAAATCTTTATTTTTTTCAAAATAGTCTCCATTTAGACTAATACACTTGTACATTCTTTGAAACCACTTTTTAAAACATTCGGAAAATTCATTTTCTGAAAGGTCCTCAAAAATTCTTTGAAATTCTGTAACTGCTGCATCTGCACTGGAAAATGTTTTACCTCGCATCATTTTTTTAACAGTTGGAAACAAAAAAAAGTCGCACGGCGCAAGATCTGGGCTATACGGAGGATGATTTACCAATTGAACTCCCGGATCTTTAAAAAATCCAATGTTCTGGCAGCAGTGTGGGAGAATGCGTTGTCATGATGGACTAAGATGTTACGCAAACCGGTCTTTTGGTGACCTGTCTATAATTTTCCAAACATCTGTGGTAAAGCCACTTTGCAGTATCATTCAGAATCAACAGTTCTGCGATCTTCAAGTGGAATAACAGCAACAGGACCACTTCGGCGGAAAAAATAGCAATCATTTTCTTATTGACGCTTCTGCCACGAATGACTTTTGTGGGCAAGTCTTCATCTTCGAATACCCAAAAACTAGACTGTTGTTTAGTTTCAGGGTCGTAACTGTATACCCAAGATTTGTCACCTGTTACAATCTATGCCACTTGCTTGGAAGCTCCTCCGTAAAATTTTTGCAACATAAATTTACACCAGTCTACTCCATCCTGTTTTTGACTTTCTGAGAGCAAATGCGGTATCCAACGGCTTGCTAGCTTGCTTACCCCAAGATGTTTATGCAAAATGGTATTCACCGCCGAGGATCCAATCTTCACTTCCTCCTGAATCTCCCTATAAGTAATATTTCGATTGGACTGAATCAAGCTCGCCACACGATCAACATTTTCTGAACAGGAAGCTTCTGCAGGTCTTCCAGGTCTTGCTTCGTCGTCTAGCTCTCATTCTCGTCGAAATTCGCGGAACCAATGACTAACAGCGGATAATGAAGGGGCAGAATCGCCAAAAGCTGCTATCAAATTTTCATTGCTGGTATCCTAACTGTATTTTATAGTCATAGAAAATCATAGCTCTAAAGGCTGTTCGCGGAATGCTCATTTTAACTGAATTAAAAATGCACAACTAATTAACTACGTTTCACAAAGAAATCGGAACGTTTGACAATTTTGGGTAACGAATCTCAACTAATGCGACATTCAATTGTTGCAATAGCTTCTAGCCAATTGAGCTTCCATGGCCTGCTACTAACTATTAACAGAGCATCCCTCGTACTCATATCATGTTTACTTTCTATGAAACAAAGATTTACAGTTTGGCTGTCAGGTGTTACTCATTTCTTTTGCACTGCATCTAGATACTCATATTTTTTTTTCCTACACAAAACAAAATTAGTTTTTTCTTCTCCGGTACATGTACGTTTATAATACCGTTTATTTTCCTGTATTTTCTCCTTAATCTTATCACGCATCTATTACAGACTCAAAATGTAGATACTATTACGTGTTTTATTGTTTTTTTTATCGTGAAGTATCATCCAAAGATTATATTGTCTATTCTCTCCTGCACTGTCAAATATCAGAAATCAGAGACGATTAATTTTAAAAATAATACAGTGCAATTTAAGACTTAACATTTGCTTTCACAGCAAACATGGAAATAAAGTCGCATATGTAAACATACTAATGAATCCGGTTACCTTAAAAACTGTTCTCCTGTACGCTGTTTGCAAATGTTCAATGCTCGAGGCAGAGGAAAACAGATTTGAGCCCAAGCAAGGCGTTAGCAACATTTGTTTCGCTTTTAATTAATTTAGTGTTACGACAACTACAAAAGTCGGTAATCAGATAATGATAATGCTTTTCGGAGTGGATTCCGCTGTAGCTGAGTGCTTTGTCACTTACGTGATCCGTCTACTGTGAACAAGTTGCAGTTACGTTCTTTGATGCACTGGCTAAGTGTCGGGACGTCAAATTGGAAAAGTGCAGTTTGTTCCGGGCGTACTCGCGGCTTTCTTGCGTTTAGCAAAGATGCAACCTTGCACAGGAAACTCTAAATCTGACCTTATTTCTATTATTTGTGATTTTGAGAAAAAATTAATTAGCGAGGCGATTCCTTACATTCACAGAGTTTCATATACGAGGGCAACTCCGTATGTTTTGAGATACACGGAAACCGAAGATTTTAGAGGCAGCAAAATTTATTTTGTGCGAGTTGACTTCTTATGCACTATACAGGGTGATTTTAAAGTTGATTATTTCCGTTTACCAGGAAATAAAGCTGAAAAATAAGCATTTTTTTCATTTACCACTTTTGCGAAATATGAAAACTAACGGAGGTACAGGGTGTTAAAGTATCAACTTAAAAACTAAACTTTGGAGCAAAGGCGGCTGGACAATATTATTTTTGTTTATCTCTGTTGTAAAGCAATGACTTGTCAACTAGTTTTCCATTATAATTTTATAAATGTTATTGCTACAATAATGGGATATGTTTAAGAAAACAATGAAATAGTGAATATGCTTATTATTTACTGGGAGTGTCGTCAAAATGCCGCTGCCGCATCGCTTTTATACGCGGAACGTATGTGTAAAAGCAAATGCTGATCATTTTGAACATATCATTTAAGTTAGATTAAGTTTAGTTTATTTTTTACTTCCCTCGTCTAAACGACGAAGGAAGTATTGTAATCGCGAAAAAATCACCTTCCGAGATTTCTCCAGATCTTCACGTTTCAGGGTCCCTAAATGACGAAAAAGAGGTTTTCTCAATTCCGTCTGTCTGCCTGTCTGTCTGTCTGTCTGTCTGTCTGTCTGTCTGTCTGTCTGTCTGTCTGTCTGTCTGTCTGTCTGTCTGTCTGTCTGTCTGTCTGTTGGCGGTATAACTCAAAAATTATTTGTTGGAAAAAGACAATATTTTGCATACACATTATATATCTACCTGGCATAAAACCGAGAAAATTTCAGACAAATATACAGTGTGTCCGCGGATTCAGTTCATTTAAGGTTAAAAAAAATCGAGTTAGATGTTAATATTCTAGGAATCGCTCCTGCTTGTTCTAAAACCATGATTTGCCTAATTAATAGAAAACGCCATTCAACTATTGTGGCAATTCATATAGTATCAATTCGTCTTTTTTCACCTCGTAGTGTAGTAGTTTTTTTCTCCCTTTCTTCAATGGAATAAAAATAGATATGTATCATTCTTTTCTGCATTTTAGTTTACATTTCTTTATATTTTATTAAATTAAAAAATTCTGTGCTTTAATACTTGCGATGGGCTAATGTAAAAACCAAAATAATATATTTTTTACTTTACCCCGTCTACGCAAAAACGAGAACGGTTAATTCTAGCGTAATTTACAATAATATGAATTGAAAAGAATACGTGGAAGCGTACTTTCATGCAAATTCTGGATAATTTTCTGAAGTTTGGTTCTTTTACTTTTGTTACTAGTAATTTCAAACTTTCTGAAACACCGGCATAATAAACAGTTGGGCTGTAGGCTCGTAGAAGAATTCATCAAAGTGGATGCACTAAAAGACCCAAACGAATTTAGCGAAAAGCCCACGGAGTTATCACCAATTTAGTTCCATTGTCTGACTTTTCGGAAGTTCCGAACAAGTCTGAATATTTCTCTTTGAAGTTGTAATTCCTGCAGTGCGCCTATTTTTGAATATTCATAGATTTCATAGGTTCGATTTGAAATTATCTTATTTTTTCATAAAATTCTACTGTTAATGGCTTCCTCTTTTTTGGGTGAATAGTTATTAATAAAGTCTCAGGACTAAGTAGTAGCTAATTTAATAAATTAATGAAAAATAGCAAGAACAAATCTTGCTCAACCAAAGTTTTCCATTAAAAATTTAAATCTTCTGTCATAAAAATTGTTCATCTCCAAGCGCAATACATATTTGGCTGTTCATTTGTGTAAATTTATCTTAGTTGTTTGAAAGCCAAACTTTCGGAAGAGCAAAGTCCAAACCTTGACTTCGTAAAAGTAGAGAGTTGTTTAAGAAACCACTCGAATATTCGCTGCCACATTGCATACCCGCTAGTAGGATAACAACCAAAGTTCTGCAGAAGCACCAAGCGATCAATCAAAATTTGGCTTATTTACTGGAAAAGGGAAGGATTGTGTGGGAATTTTTGATCAATGAAATTTCCCGAAGATGTAAATCTTACCCAATTCAGGAGCAATCGTAGAGCTGCGATTAGTGCATTTATGTGTACATAGTTTAACCCTTATAAGTTGTCGCGCGCTAGTCGCTTCAGATTTAATTAATTTTTTGTGCACCTTCAAACTTGCAAACTAAAAAGTTAATGTAGCGAAGTTGCCGTAACAAGGAAAAATTAAGCAAATCAGCAATCTCACATTACTTTTATAATTGGCACGGCAATTACAGATTCGATATGCAGGTGCATTTATAGAACATGTGGAAATTTAAAAGTAATAAGTTAATGTATGACACAGTGTCTTGCCAAATACTTCAACACTGTTAATACTTTTAGTGCTATAAATCGCTTTTCATGTGTTAATAAGCTATTATTACTTAAATGCGCCAAACAATTATCTATTTGCGATAATAAAATAAAACGAGGAAAGTAAAAAAATGTGTTACATATTGAAAAGAGAAAAACGATCTCTTGGGCTGCAATGTAGGGTGCCATTCTAGTTGTGACACCGCGCCACAAAAAAGTTTTAGAGATTATCTCAGGTTATTCCTCTATCTATTTTGTATTTATAGCAGAATTCTATGAAATATTTATATACATAAGAAACTGATCACTACTTATTGTTCAAATCAATATGAATTAAGTTTATATTATCCTCCGTTCTGTCTGGCTCTTGTTGAGAAATCAGTAGATTACCGTTTTATTTATATTGTTGGGAAACTTTCATTGTTCGACTGTATTTTACAATAGTTAAAAATGCATTTTTATGAAATAGATATTATTAAACAATATCATTTAGGCAACTATAGTTATTTATTATAAGGTGCCTGTTTTTTTATAGCCATATTTTTACAATTAAAAAATTACAAGAACACGCCAGGTCCATAAACCAGCCGCAGTTAATAACAGTAAATTAATTAATTGAAATTATCGAATTTAATATGGAGTAATGCATGGTGCATGTACTGCAAGATCATAGTGTACGAGGACTATACTATAGAGAAAAGTTAGACAATAAAATAAACACTCTAAAAGCGGACGCAAACGTAAAAATAACGCAAAAATGATTTTTAAAAAATCTATGAAAAATGGATTACGTCAAAAGCACAAAAGGTCATAATACACTATAAATGAGAGTTAGTAAACGTCAAAAGAATAGTTTTAGAAAAAAAAAAACAACTGGAGCTGGAAAAGTAACTGTTTAGATATAAACATGAACATGGACAGACCAAGACCATCTGAAATATGATGCGTCCTTTTCATAGTTAACTTATCTCTACTTGTGAAATAATTGGAGGTGCAGTAGAAAAAAGCTTAGAGAATACAGAAAAGAATACTTGTTACACTCTCCAACCGCATATCACGTAGAACAACCAGTGAACAAGCAGTACTAATGTAATAAAAAGAAACTTGTGGATCACTGAATATATACTTAAATAAAGCTTTACAAATTTAATATTAAGGCCCCGGTGGTATGGTAATCACAACTTACGTTGAAGGGGTTATATCAAAAATACACTTATTAGGCGCAGGATATTTCATAAGCTATAACCTGTTATAGAAAGGAGACATAAATGCGGCGCACTAGAGTGATAAATATCTTCAATAAATGCAGACAAGTAATATAAGAGGGTAGCTCCTAGTACCAAAATAAGATATTGAATGTATGATATTTACATGTAAGTAATTGAGTAAAACCGCATATTAAATCCGCAGACATAGGCTGACAATACACTTTTTTTTCCTTCTCTAGTCGCGGCATCAATTGCTAAGATTATTAGCCGCATTCCTGAAAGTCGTATTTACGCACTGCTTAGATAGAACGAAATAATCGGATCCGCTGGAGAAAGCTTAACAACTTCTCACTCTCAATCCCTTTCAAATCATCAATTGATTCCACCATCTTCTACATCGTCGCAAAATGTGATCTACTGTTAATGGCTCCTGACAGGTATTACAAACTGGTTGGTTTTCCCTTGACAAAATATACTTACTAGTTAAACATGTATGTCCTGTTCTGACTCGTGTTAATACTACTTGCTCTGCTCTTGATATATTCTTTGGATATGTAATACCATCGATAGCATCTACGAAGTTCTTCATATAAGTGTTACAGCTGTCCCACATTGTTTGAAATTGCAGGTGTATTTGGTGTTTAACATATAGCAAGAGGTCTTTCGTGCTGCATGATTTTTCCTTATTACAATTTATTCCATTAGCTGCATCCCTTGCTGCTGCATCTGCTCTTTCGTTCCCATCAATACCCACGTGACTTGGCACCCACAGGAAGAATACTCTTTTTTGTGAGCGTAATGCTTACGTTGTACAGTCGTGTGCAAATAAATCTGGGACAGTGTTTTTTTCACATGCAGATTCAGTTAAGAATTTGAAGAATATTTCCATGAATTTCCTCTTATCAGAGAGAGTTACGGGTTTCAGTACCTGTTAAAGTTTAATGTAACTCTTTCTGATAGCAGGAAATCCATGGAGATATTCTTCAATTCTTAACTGAATCTGCATGTGAAAAAAACACTGTCCCAGATTTATTTGCACACGACTGTACATGCCTCTTATATTTATTATTAAAGAGTCTCTCGTAAATCGCATCTTGCATTGCTAGTAGTACAGACACCGAATCGGTACATATTACAAAAGCGGAATATTCCAGTTCAGTGCACAATACCAGTGCTGGGTATATTGCATAAACCTCACCGTACCAAAATAAGATATTGAATGTATGATATTTACATGTAAGTAATTGAGTAAAACCACATATTAAATCCGCAGACATAGACTGACAATACACTTCAGTACTGCCAACTGATTCAGGCTATCCAGGGCCTGCTGCAATTCAGTTTTTAAAAAAATCACTCTGTATGTCGTGACAAAATAAATACGGAAAAATTGGTAAAGTTAGAAGGGTCGATCAAATAGGTAATAGGTAAAGGCGTGTTATGGTGGTTGTTAGGAAAGCAGAAAAAAGAAAAGACCGTGATCAGGGTAAAGAGTTAGAACTCGACATACTCTAGATTATCAGGTGACAGCATACCTTAAGATATATACATACATCCATTGCCTTTTTTAATTAACTGATAGTTCAGACTTTGGGATTCAGTTGTTTTCCATATAACTGTGGCTTTCTTCTCAGCTATTAGCCAGCTTTGAATAAAGCCGGGGGGATATTAAAACGGAAATCTGCCTTGCTTGCATGCATGGTTTATTTTAATTTAAAGATATAGCCAGTTTATAGTTGCATGCTTCTTTATCGTAAATTAGGCTTATATGTTGTAACTAAAATAGTCAAAAGTAAGCGTTCGGTCCTGTGTTGTGAACGAATTGTGAAGCCAATTTCGTGGGTGCAACACACGTTTCGACGGTAGTAGAAAATTCCCCAAATGTAAGAATGAAATGGGGTTTACTAAAATAAAAATTGTTGGAGGTAAGAAAGTGTAGCAGCATTTAATAATTTTCTGAACGGTTTATGTTGAAGTTCTTATTATTGTTCAGGTGTCGTGCCAAAGAGTCGTGCAAAAGAAAAAAGCAGATGTAAGTGGATCAGAAATATCGGTACTCGAAAGAACTTGGGTTGGTGGCAGTAAAATTCCCATGCATAGAATGTTGCTTCTGGCCCATCGAATCGTTTATAACGTTCTTTCAGTTTAACCTATCCGAAATTTGAACTTCAGCTCTAGAAGAATTTGCAATAATTGGAAAAGCTTTGTGCACTAAGTACTAGATTTAATATATTTAGAAAACACATTTGTCGCTTTGTTGCAGTTGTTAGTAATTAATACTGCAACACTAATAACTGCTTAAGTTTTTAATATTGTTTTTATCAGAAAACTATTCATCAGGCTTAGTGAATATCTTATAGATATGATTTTTCTCCCAACCGAGCAATACGAGGGTTGCGCTGAAAATTGTTAGTTATTAAAATGCCGTTGCATTTTTTAACAAAAAATCTTTATTGTTTTTCCAAAATATTCTCCATTCAGACTAATACACTTGTGCATTTTTTGAAACCACTTTTTAAAACTTTCGGAAAATTCATTTTTTGAAAGGTCCTCAAAAATTCTTTGAAATTCTGTAACTGCTGCATCTGCGCTGGAAAATCTTTTACCTCGCATCATTTTTTTAACAGTTGGAAACGACCAAAAGTCGCACGGCGCCAGATCTGAGCTATACGGTGAATGAGTTACCAATTGAACTCTCGAATCTTTCAAAAAATCCAATGTTCTGGCAGCAGTGTGGGAGGTTGCGTTCTTTGGCGACCTGTCTGTAATTTTCCAAACATCTCTGGTAAAGCCACTTTGTAGTACAATTCAGAATTAACAGTTCTGAGATCTTCAAGTGGAATAACAGCAACAAGACCACTTCGGCGGAAAAAACAGCAATCATTTTCTTATTGACGCTTCTGACACGAATTACTTTTGTGGGCAAGTCTTCCTCTTCGAATACCCAAACACGAGACTGCTGTTTAGTTTCAGGGTCGTAACTGTATACCCACGATTTGTCACCTGTTACAATGTATGCCACTTGTTTGGAAGCTCCGCTGTCAAATTTTTGCAACATAAATTTACACCAGTCTACTCGATCCTGTTTTTGACTTTCTGCGATCAAATGCGGTATGCAACCCCAAGATGTTTATGCAAAATGGTATTTACCGCCGAGGATAAAATCTTCACTTCCTCCTGAATCTCCCTATAAGTAATATTTCGATTGGACTGAATCAAGCTTGCCACACGATCAACATTTTATGAACAGGCAGCTTCTGCAGGTCTTCCAGATCTTGCTTCGTCTTCTAGCAGCTCTCGTCCTCGTCGAAATTCGCGGAACCAATGACTAACAGCGGATAATGAAGGGGCAGCATCGCCAAAAGCTGCTATCAAATTTTCATGGCTTGGCTGGTATCATAACTGTCTTTTATAGTCATAGAAAATCATAGCTCTAAAGGCAGTTCGCGGAATGCTCATTTTAACTGAATTAAAAATGCACAACTATAAGCCGTTCACGATCTTTTTGGGTCAGGTGAGGCTATGACCATCTAGTAATTTTGTTGGCAGTGCCTCTGTGGCAACTAAACTCCCTAATGGAAATTGACACTTTTTGTGTTAGGTTAGGTTGTTTTCAGTTTAAGGTTATGTTTTCTGAATAGGTACATTGTTGCCGGATCTCTCTCTAGTCTCGACATCAACTCGCGTTCTTTTAGATCTGGTCTGTCCTTTTTAAATTGGAAGTAGCATCGTTTAATGGAAATTTTTTGTTGTTACAAAATTTTATTGGGCATTTTGACTTTTCCTTTGACGAAAATTAAAATTATTCGTACACATTTGATAAATCACTTATTTTCTTACGAATATTAAAATAATAAATCTGGCAATGTGGTGGCAAGAAAATGTCGAACAGACACTGACAGAAAAAAAAGTTGCATCCGCTACATCACCGAATCAGTTCGTCCAACATGAAAAGAAAAAATCATAGCCAACTCTGTCCCAAAAAGGTCGTGAACGGATTATACTTAACTTACAAAATTAACTACGTTTCACAAGGAAATCGGAACGTTTGACAATTGTGGGTAACGAATGTCAACTAATGTGACATTCAATTGTTGCAATCGTTTCTAGCCAATTGAGCTTCCATGGCCTGCTACTAACTATTAACAGAGCATCCCTCGTATTCGTGAAAAATAGAATTCTTCCTAGTATTAATATGGTGGCTATACTCCAAAGTCTGATGTAACGTTTTATTTCCTCTCTATGTAGGTTCAGAAAATTAATTTATCCGTTTGTACGAGATGCAGCACGATTGAGATCTGCTTCGCGCGTGTTTTGGGGCACGTAACCGAACACGCCTTCATCGACTGTCAGAAACTGCAAAAACAGTAAAGTGGATATACACTCACTGACCCAACAGCGCAGAAAAATCCGCCCAAAACAAAAGCCAGATCGCTGTATGCCTGCCACTTTGAGTTCCACAGTTTATATTTGTTATTTATATTGAATCAAAATATGTAGGATAAATAGTCGCTATAAAAATTACTGTATACAGTCAAAGAAGTGGAATACCTCATTTTTCAACCCATTGCTTTTTAATAATGAAATTTTGTTTGAAGGTTTAAAAGCATTCTATAAATTAAAATTGTGTTATTACCCCTAACCTCAGGCCAAACTCATCCACGACGTGAGCGACATTATAGCTCGGTGACAGTTTTCCCTCCAACAGTTATGTTGACGAACATTATTTAAAAGCGCTGTTTTTGCTGCGCGACATTTGGCAGCCTCTTTAAAAGAGGCGTTATAATACGCAATATTAGTCTAATGCAATTTATATGCCAGAGTAACTACATTTAATCTTGCATACTTATCATTACTAGAGATCGAAATATATGGAGCCCGTTATTATCACAATATGGGCATATATATGCACCCTATTTTATAAAAATATGCGAGAAATGTGCATGTGCATATGCCATCCCAATAACGTTTTAATTTATGGCCAATTAATCATAATCCTATAATATAAAATTATAAAAAGTGGTAATGGGTATTTAATGTTTTGTTTCACTCATTTTAATAATTCTTATAATGATTTGTATCAGAATTGAGCAATTATTTCTATTAAAAAACAAATTCAGTACAAATAAGATTCATAAATTAATCATCGTCATAAAAACATCGTACAAATAAATGCTTTTCAAATTTTTCAAGAATAGATTTGTCTTCTCTTACATATAGAAAACGATTTTTCAACATTTAGAAATGTACAAGAAACATTTAAAAATTTTGCAATAACATTAGGAACTATATCAAGGTCCGCAACAAAATTCACCATTTAAAACGTGGCTTTATATTATATTATAAGTATCCCTTTACTGTGTGTAGCTCTTTCATGTATATTGTAGATACAATAATTACGCATCTTTTGTTGTGTAGTTGAAATGTATGCTGTTTAGATAGGTGCTCCGGTAATTTTTCGTGTAACAAACGCCAGGTTTAAGTTTTCTTCTCTTGGAAAGGCTAAACGCCATTTGAATACGTCAGCTAGCCTAGTAAAATTACATTCTCATAGAATGTACTACCGTGACGTCATCTTAGGAAGTACGCCTCTTCTCCATAGTACAGCTGCTCGCTGCGAATTTCCTCGAAATATTGTGTGTTGAATACCTATAGTTTATCCAATCATATTTGATGTATTTTATTCATTGTACCAGTAACGTAAATATACAGATGCGTTTACAGGTGATATAAGCACGAATAACAACTCACGAATCTAAGTTGGACGATTCCCCGGTGATCTAGCACTCGCAACTTGTACTGCAGAGAAATGTTTCAAAATTACCTTCATCAAAGGCAGGCTCTTTAATAATCTATAACCTATTGCAGCAATAACAAGATATGTATTGCAGTGGTAGCTTCTTGAGACTGCTAATTATCTATAAAAGTATTTCTAGGTAGGAAAGTTTTTTGAAGAAAAAATGAATTAGTAATTAAAAAGTACAAGGGTGGATTTATCCATTAAAAGTAGAACATAAATATTTGAGATTTGTTTAATGAATGAAAGATTAGATACAGTTACTGTTGTGAATATTTTATTAGAAAGGTTCGAGCATATGAGTTGATTTGGTTGGGATAGTTGTATGGTAATATCAGAGCTTCGATCTTAATTTGTATTAAATGACAAAAAAGTCAATTCTGAAATGCCAGAATAAAATATATCATATAGAAAACTATGCAGGAGCGTTAGCTTGTAAAAAAATTGGTAAATCAGATATATTAAAAATAACAACAAACGTGTTTGTAATAACAGTAAATTTTAAATAATAAGATTCTTTTAAAAGACGTATATTATCTGGTTGGAGTATTAAAAGGCATCTTTAATTAAAATTTGTGAAACCAAGGTAAAAACAAATTTAAAAAAAAACTAACTGTATTATACAGAAGAGTACAAATGGTACAAAGAAAAATGAGAATAACTAAGAATAATTAAAAACTCTTCATGAAATAATAATGTCTGCAGAGGATTTGGATAAATTACATATAAGTCAATATTAGCTATCCTTTTGATTCGGAACTTCATATAAGTTGCTATCAGGCAAGTACATCTACAATTAAGCGGGAATTGGATGCATACTGCATGTGAATAAACATTTGGACATGGACGAGCTTGTAATCAAATGGATTTCTGCGTCTGGTTTGAATTTTGACTTGGGTAGCATCAGTGTTCTTGTGAAACATCTGAATTGTCCTGTAATAATTGAATTGGATAGAGACGGAGAGTGGTTTGGATAGCTCGCTGACAGTTCTCAGTGCTGATTAAACCAGTTTCACGGTGCGCATTTTACGTAAACGTCCGTTGCATGTTGCTGTAAAAGAGATTATCGCACAACAAAACATCGCTCATTCCTCCTCTAATGTAAAGGGGTGCATAATCTGCGTTCGAGTTTCTCTTCGAAACGGTCAAACACAGAACGCCTTTCTATCACGTGATTTTTAGTGTTTGTTTACTTGGCTCGCTTTCCTAACTTGGCTAAAGATTATACAGGAACTGATCAGTATATGCAGCTGAGGTTGATTTGGATCAGGACTGCAGACGAGTGATTTGTAAATCAAGTCGTTCCTGCTACACATCCAGTGGCAGAGTTGGGAATATTTATGGAACTACAAATGGAGTCAGTTAGATACAACTACAGTTATGGATGTTGAAATGAGCTGATTTACTTAGCAGTTCCGACGGTGCAGTGTAGGCAGATAGCTTATACAAGAACTGGACCAAAACAACGAGCTGACGTATTAAGTGCAGTTTGTGACAGGTATATGTAAATAAAAAGTTTATAAGTTCTTAATAGTGAATGAATTACATATTTGAAAGAACTACTTACTTTAATAGATATTTGAATAATATGTGTAACAGATATCATTTGGTTGACTTTTCACTTTCATGGAGTTTTCACTTTGACATTTGTAGAAATGTCATAATTTATAAAGAATGCTTTGAATATGCATGAACCTAACTTGAGTTAAGAGTATTCTTTCTCATAGAACTAGCAAAAGAGAAATACACTAAATAGAGAATGTATAAAAGGGCATATATCTAACATTAACTTATTAAAATAAAAAGTTATTTCAGTACAAGAATAAAATCATATACGCTTGAATATGTTTAGAACTACCCGATTTAATAACATTGAGTAAACTAAACAGCACCGTAAGGAGGTGTATAGCAGTATATACGGCTCAATAAAAGTGACATTCATTTTTACCACATACAAGTAAATGATGGAAAAGGGGCAATTTCTAATACCGACATATACTATTGAATCTATGAATGTAAGGTGGTAGCTTATCTGTAGCCTCGCCGTCGATCAAAAAAACCAAGTCCAAAGGGTCCATAAAGTATTATTTCTAAACTCCATCAATACATAAATTCAGATAACTCTTCTAATCTCAACCATAACAAGCGTTTTGGCGTATATTCCAAACACAACAAAATAAGAATCGAAGATCCGTAAACTCAACCCATCAAGACAAACCAAGCTAAGGCAGAACAAGACAAACCATTACCATAACGAACAATTCAATATCAAAAAAGAAAGAGCAATGAAACTATAGAACCCCGTTAGTGATACATAGATGCCTTTAGAAAACTCACTCCTGACGTAGATAATAATAATAATTATAATATTTTTTTTCCAAACAATACAGACTATAGACTGCCAATTAGATAACAAATTAAGGTGGCGAAAAGCAAGAAAACAAAACAAACGAAAAACGATAATGTTCAAAATGTGCCCAAGGGAAACTTTTTCTCTTCCACATTACCGTTTAAGAAAGAATAATGAAATATTTTTTAAGAAAAACAAATTTAAATATAACGAAAAACATACAAAGCAACAAATGGTGACGGAGATAAGTAACATAAAGAAATATGTTCAAATATTAAATTATAGTCACATACTTGATTGCAAATTTCATTGAATCAACTGAATTCACATTGAAGGGATAAAATAGGAAAGAAGATGTTAAATAAAATTTAGATATAATTGCTGTTATACAACCACGACGCAACTTGATATTATACTATATATAAAACATTGAGGAATTAAATTATATAGCTTAGCAGTGTTGTATGAAAACGAGCGTTTAACAAGTTTAGTGAAATGAATTGGAGCAGTTAATAATCCTCGATGTCTAAGGTTAATATTATGGACATCTGTACGGTATTTTAGTTTGTTATAGAGATAAGAAGGAGTTTTTAATATAATAATTTTGTGATAAGGTACAGTTGTATGCAAACAGCGGCGCTGTTCTATATTCAACCACATATTGAATTTTGAATTTTAATTTAAATTTCAGCCGCATATGTGGTTCTACTCTTGGTACCAAAAACAATAACTGTGGATTCACTAGGATTAATTTTTAGAAAATGAGATTCTGCGAATGTTGCTAAATAATTCAACTTTTTATTGATTAGATTACAAGCCTGTCAAGTCTCATCAGGTCTAAAAGAGTGATAAATCTGTGTGTCATCAGCATATTGATGATAGAGACTATGATTTATTTAAGAAACGCATACGTTGGAGGAGTAAATAGAGTACAGCAGGGAACCCAAATAGGGCCCTGAGGAGCACCATTGTGAATAGATTGAAGGGACGACTTTTAATTTTGTATAATAACATATTGCTTCCTGCCTGGTAAAGAATTCTTCATTAATTTAATAGCTGACTGATAAAACTTAAAGTGATGCAAAACTTCAAAAATAATCTCATGGTTAATAGTATTCAAGGATTTGGAGAAATCTAACAAAATCAGAACAGTGAGATGACATTTATCAGAAGCATCTATATCAATCAGTTATTTTTAATAAGGCTGTTACACAACTGTACATATTTCTGAATCACGATTGATAAACGGATATTAACTTATTATTATCCAGATGAGCCCAGATTTGGTACTCCAAAACTTTCGATAAAGCCGGCAAAATTCTTATAGGTCGTAGGTTTTTGAACTCATTGGGGTTTTTTATTTTTGCAATTGGTCGAACGCTTGTAATTTTCCATTGTGCAGGATAAACACTATCTATCAGAAACGTGTTAATTATATTTGAAATATTTAGTAAAATATAGGGACAACACAGCTGCAACATTTCACTGTTTATACCATCGCCATGAACAGCTTTCAATTAAGGAAATAAAGAAACTCTCGGACAGTTACCTCGCCTACTGCATAGAATTCAAATTTAGAAGAAATTCCATGTTTAACATCTCCATAAAGTCGTAAAATGTTTTGATCGACACCATTGTTACGTCCACTGGAGTTAATAAATAAATCGTTAATTAGATTAACATTATTTAAGATCGGTGGCAAATCATTGTGATTGTCTTTAGAATATATGTTGCAATGCTGTAATCATGCCAAAAGGTTTAAGGTGTAACACGCGAAAAACGATATTTAGAAAGCTTTTATTTTCATTTTTCACGGCAGCAGTTATCAAATTGCGTAAACTTTTATAATAATTCCAATGTTCTAATTTTTTATACGACTTAAACCGTTTGAACGCTGATTCCCTCAGATTCATCATAAATCTAACCTAGTTGGTTAACCAAGGTGCCGCAGGTTTGTTTTTAGTTAATGTTTTTAGTGGTGCAAATACAAGTAATAAAGCTAAGATATTTTCACTTAAGAAATTTAGTTTTTTGTCAATGTTATTTAACCTAATAATAACATTCCAATTAATTAGTTGCAGGCAGTACAGGCAGTACAGTACAGTACTAGGTTTAAGTTTAGATAAATTCGTGTACAAGTCGGAATAAACCAGCTAATGATCAGAAGTGTGCAAATTTCTTGTCCCCGAAGTAATAATAATATCAGGATTGCTTGTGTAAATATGGTGAATTATTGTGGATATATTTGAAGTAATCCTTGTAGGTTATTTAATTAACTACTTAACGCCAAAGCCATCTATGATAAAGAAGACGTCGATTCTAGACTGTCTGGTTGTAATAAATTAATGCTAAAATCGCCGGTGCAAGGTACATCATCATAGAACGGAAACAAATTACTTAAAGCTTCTTCAAATGTATTAAAAAACAAAGGTATAAGGTAAATATTGCAATGCACCACGTTGGGCGACTTATAATAAATTATGCAGTAAATCCACTTTAAGCTAGCCCTTAATTAATTTCTTTTTCTAATCAATTATGTTAAATTTTACTTTCAACTAATTATTTAAATTGAGTACTCTTATCAGGGTGGTTCGCCAATCTAGTTATCTATTAGTTGAAGTTTAATTCTATATAAATCCTTGACTACTGAATGACATTAACTGTAACTTGACTTCTACATTTAATCAAACCAAGTATTGACAATGATCCTTTACATTGACACATCTATTAATCAATTCACCAAAGTAAGTACTGTATTATGTTTATTTTCACTCTTTTTTTTATTGTTTATTATTCAAAATGCTTTTATATGAATTTTTAACACAAACCTTAAAACTTTTCCGGCTTTCACTACAAATATCCAAATACTAACAGCTCCCAACGTCCACAGCTCCCGATGTTTACAGTCTGCAACGCCTACCGCTGATTCCTCCAATAGTCACAACTATGACGGTCCGTCAACCTTCAAACCGCATTTAACCTGTCAATAACTCCTATTGTTCGTAGAATCCAGTCCTGCTCCCTTTATCAATGTCACCGTCGCTCCAATCGACTCCCGGTAAGTTTCAGTATTATAGATGATTCCAATCTAAACTTTTTTATTCCTCAGATAGTACTCTATATCCAGCAACACCCACATAACCGTCCAAATCAAGCAGCTAATTCCGACAACTTCCTTTTAAATGTTTGACCCGTCTTCCATGCAACCACCAACGTCACCAATGAATCCTAATTACATCCCGCATGTATCAACAAATCCAAATCCCTTCAAATAATGTAATCTTCTGTGTTATTTATTTCCAATTCACTGTATTGCACAATCTCTTCACCGATTGTATGGTTTTATTAATTTCAGGTTATATTTTCATATTTTCACCACGTAGATTTGTTAATAGCCCCTTTATTTTGTATTTTACCAAATAATTATACAAAATATGGCATAATTTCAAACTTTTTATTCTCAAAATTAGTTATTTCAAAATTCAATATACATTTTTTTGAGTTTGTTTATTTAACTTACTAAACAAATTTTTATATCTCTCGTAGTTACAATTCTTCTTGACCTCTTAAAAATATTAATATTCTATTATTACATGCTACAATTCTTTTTTATTATCGCAAGCACATTTGTCAATTGTAATCTTGGCTTGAAACTTTATTAAAATTGAACTCAACCATCAAAATTGAATACTCAATTGCTATTTACTTATCAAATTACCTTACTTATTGTCTCAATTAATTTTAATTATTCATTTTGAAATTAACACCCAATCTTATCTAAACACCTCAAATTTTGATTGTAATAATCTTCCAAATTTATCAATTTTACATTTTTATTTTGCAACTACCCTTAGTGTATCATAACAGTATATAGAACCTACGAAAGGTTTCCTTTTTCATTATTAACAATCATCCATGGTTGTTCAAATTCTCCCGAATCGGGTACTACAACCTAGCCAAATTAAGTTATTTTTCACATATAAAACGATACTTCCATCAAAAGTAGGACGATCTTCAAGAAAAATTTTATAATTAGGAATTTAAACTACATTGTTAACCACTTGTGCACTAAGGAAAGTTTCAGTGACCGCAATTACGTCAGTTGAAGTGTACCACATGAGCTCTAAAAATATAAAAAGCATATGTTAATGACTGTGCATTAATATGTGAGATATTCAATTGATTAATGAAAAACGAAACAAAATAAAATAGTATGAAATGTAATAATATAGAAAAATCAGCAAAAAATAAAACTATTATGTACAGAATAATATTAAAGATTAAACAAATTTTTAGAACAAGTAAACGCAAATCCAAACGCATAGCCTCGCGAAATAGAGCAGATAATACATCAAAACTCACCAGAACACGTTCTATCAGCTAAGTCAATACGACATCCCAAGCTCAAATCGACTGTATATGTCAAACTATTAATTAATGTACACGAGCTGTCAGGTAGTGTCAGTTCTGTGATAAAGGTGATACCATCTAAACCACCACTGTCATATTATCCTCTTCTTATGTGACAAGTAACCACTTTTAATTATTAGCCAAACAGGTGAATATGCCAATTAACAGAGCTAGATAATTGAAATATCCCTTTCTTATGAGCTAACAAAACCAGTAGACATAACATATTTCGAGCTGAGATGCTGCATGAATTCCGGCCAATGTCCTGCGCTTTCAACTCCTATTCCAACGACAGAGCTTTCGATATCTTTACATTCTCATGAAAATTAGGTAAGTAGTTGAAGCTAAGGTGAGGTCTAGTAGTAGGGCTATCGCCAGCAAATAAATCACAAATATATGATTGACTTGACCTTAACCGATAAAACGCAGATATTGGAAACGTCTAAAATTAGTATTTCTGAATTGATTGATGATTTTTATCAAGATTGGTGTTGAAGCATCATATTTAATATTTACTTGAGAATAATCCTAGAAATTGTTCGTGGCATTAGGAGCTGCAGCCAGGTTAATTTAAGTCTTGCTCATCTCCAGCTGTCCAGCAATCTATCATACTTAAGATCCTAATCTTGGATTTGCATGTCATTTGTAAATACCATCTGCAATTTAAAACGGATGTCATTAGTTTATTGTTAGAGCTTTCGGCGAAATGCAGCTCTCTCTTGCGATGGTCGACCATTCCTTCCCCCTACTCCTAAAGGGGTGGTTTAACGAGTGTCCAAGTTTTCTTGGGCTCGAAGAGACAAACACGACCAGAGTCACGTTAAGACACCGAGAGATATACATCTCCTCTATAATCAGTACCGGCAAGTTTAAATTTGTAATTATACCGTCCGCTGTTAGTGTTACATTGGTGTATATATTGTAAATAAAGTGTTATTACAATTATATTCGTTGTGTTCAATCATTCACGACCGCGACGACTTGCGTGATTCTCCGCCGGTATTTCGTTGTGCCCGTAAGGTTCGGGTCGCATCAATTGGTTTCAGGGACATTCTTAAAATGGGTCAAATCATAAAAGCGAAAGAATTTCTAATAAAATATTCGACAATGTAAAGGCATCTGAAGAGTTTTGTTTATGCATCTACAAGTACTACTGTAATACATAGAATCTGCTAAAACGTATTATTGAGTAGGTACTTTATAATTAGATATTGCAATATAGTGTATGTGTATGCTCATGTTCAATATAATTGATATGCTATGTAATTTGTCCTATGAAATAATACTGACTAAACATAAAGAATAGAAAATACAGCTGAAACTTTTAAATATGTTCTTCAACGTTGAGAATTATTACTATTATTATTATTATTGTGTAATGTAAGGAGCAGAGAATATTTTTTATTACTTTGAAGGAATACAAAATATATAGAAGCATAGAAATATGCTTTCAAATTTACAGCAGACAGTTGGCAAATTGCTCATTGACCAATTTGCTCAATCCTATTATGCTTTTCACTCTCAAATACTGCAGTTGTAAAAATGCATCTTTTTATGTCAAATACTTTTGAAAAATGTAATTGCGACTAGCAAGGGGCTTTTAATCTCATTGGAGACAAGTGCGCGTTAATCTGCAATAAATATTTCCAAATTAGTAGCGAGCGTCAATGGGATCTACTTGACTGATAAAAGCTGAACAACATCGATTTTGGGACCACGGATCTGTAGTAGCACTATATTTACGAGTGGGTTCTTATTCGCCTGCAGGCTGCCCCGATTATTTTCATCTTCATTGCGGATGTAGCCTACTACATTTAACGATTCCCGCGTGCACCGATTATTATGTTGTACTTTTTCAGATTTAATCTCCCGAGGTTAAGTTCGCCTCTCTTGTAAAATGGATTTCATGCCGTTTATGAAATAGACTCTTTCACCATATGCTGATGTGCAAAGTAAATCAATCAGATATATAATTATTACATTATCTGAATAACCTTAAAACCGCAAGTTTGGTTGAGGTCAGAATGGTTATTTTTCTTTAGATAAAACGGATTAAACTAAAAAATATGGCTTGCAGAGGTTGTATTTTTATAAAAAAAATGCAGAAGCCACACTTAACAAAATGTAGTAGCAAAACTAGTTTTAAAAATGATATTCTAAATGGTAGTATGGAACAAAGTTCGTCAAACTGCACTTCATTTTTCCTTTAACTGTTTTTCTGTCTGCTTTAGTTTCTAAAATCCCTTTGTGTACAATAGTAAATCCCATTCTGTATAATACAGTATTGTTAATTTTAGTTATTTTTCCTGTGTTTCACTAATTAATGTAAATGAGCAAATCCGCATAGTAATCGGGAGATTTAGTACCAAATGTGCCAGATTTTTTCGAGTAGTAGTTACGTTGTTACGTTCCTGAACCAGATGGTCATCTTATCGTTGTTTATCACATAATTTTCAGATACAGAATTCTCGTTCAAAAATTGTTAGGAACAGTGACATGACAAAGTTTGAGAGTATTTTTGCATAGTATTTGTTTTTTAAAGCTGAAACATATATCTGCAGAAACAAGACAATATTAAACCGAGTTGCTTCTTACTTTGCCTCATTTTTAGTTAGCCAGTTTTGAACATTTGATTTAAGACGACATAAATATCGGTTCCACGGACTTCGTGTAAAACTCGAGTGAAATGCCCTGGGTCTCATGCATTTTTCGAGTTGAATTGAGAGAGTTAAAGTAATGTCGGAATTATACAATGCAGCAGCTTACAGTTTTGAAAGTACCGACACACTAGTACTTATAGTTTTAACAGGTGAAACTTTGTATTTATCTATGTGAGTTCTTTGACAGTAATGAAACTGCTTCAGAAGCTGGGCTATCACCGTCTTTTCTGTCTTTGAAAATTCGTTTTTTAATAGCCTTGAAATAAAGCATGTGATTAGTTTATACTCAATTCTTAAGCACAGGGTATATCCTGAAATTAGGGATCTAGAAAGTGACTATTATAATATGTATTTTAACTCATTTTATGATTTTCTTTGGTAGATAGGATTTAAATGATTTTTTTTATATTTAGCGATAGTGCTGTGAAAGTACGTACTCTTTACTTTAAAAATGTTATTAAAAATCAGGTATGAAATCAAAAGAATCAGAATTATACATGGAGAAATCTAAGAGTGAATTGAATTAGAATGAACGTGCAGTATCAGTTTAGTAATCATCAACGATAGCTCAAAGTGGTTTTGATACTATTAACGCATTTTCAAGCACATTTAGAATGCGAAATCATACATTTTATACGTCTAAAGTTTTACGATATTGATACTTCGTTTTTTGAATGTGAATTTATTTTAAAAAAGCCAGCTCTCATTACTTTACACACTATTGCTTGTAACTGTTCATTCTTATTTTACCGTTTATGATACCTCCTACCGAATTCAAGCATTTTCTTTTTTATTGCTGGTTCCATGGATTTTGAGATTTGAGCTAAGTTCATTCGGTAGGCTTCGAAAAGCGACACGACGGAATTTTGGATTCCTGCGCACTTCTTATCTGCGTGCCAACAAGTTAAGCCGTTCGAGTGTTAGCTTGAAGGGATATGATTCCCATATATTTTTCCGAAGTCATCAGGTGCTAGAGATTTTCCCAGCTTTCCTACCGTTCTAGTTTCACCCGAGATGTGGACCGTGCAAATTTAATTTTTCACTGGACGTAATCGGGGGCCGTATCAACCTTAAGGTAGGCGTTTTTCCCTTGGAGTTAGAGATGCTAATTATGCATTTGCGTTTACGCCCGTTATGAACCACTAACTCCGCTTCGCTACATTCATTGGCGCCTGCATGCTGAATTTGGTTTGGGAAACATTGTCACATGGACTGGAAGTAGTTTATATCACTTTGGGTTTGTAACGTAATTATAAGATTTACTATTTACTATTGAACATAAATGTACAAATTTGGTATATCCGAATTTTTGCGAGTTATATTTAGAAAGAAAGATACGCGAGGTGCAAATTTAAACAACAGCGTTTTATGTGTACATATTTGCTTTTCAAGTTTTTCCACATGACCGCTATTGAATTACTGTATCGCATTTTGGATTAAATATGGAAATGCTAACAATTTACGGGTAGGTAGATGGCATTTTCAACGTTAAAAACGGCCACTGTACCTGGCTGCCTAATCTGAAGGTTATATTTGAGTGGGTTGGAACAATGTGTTTATTTAACGATTTCGCTGAAATATAAATATTAAATTGGTCTTATCGTTAATGTGAAAATTAATGATTTGTCTTAAAATTGGCAAATGCAAATTAATAAACAAAACAAAGTGTTTATTGAAGTGTATAATTGAAAAAGCATGTTCACTACATTCTAAAATAGATGAATACCAAGACGTATAAATGTTTCACATAAATACACTTAGTTACAGACAGAAGACGTTGACCGTCAGCAATAATTGTTTCGTCCATTATATGTATAACCTCCTCGTATAATAAAAAAGTCATACAGCAATGTTGAACAACCGACTCAAAAAACAAACGAAAAATATATGTTTTTAACGTTAGCCAATAATATATGTATAGAGTATTTCTCCTGAAACCACAACTCAAAAATAACGTTCAAGCCTCGGAATGTGGAAAATTAATACGCAACCGCAGAAATTAGTTATTAATAAATTATACATATGAATGAATCTTTAATAATATAATTCGATTTCTAGCTGATGAATGAAGCTATTGTTTGAGAAGTATTTAATTAAGATGCATTTTATTTCATTTTTTGTATTAACTCAGTGATACTTATAATTTTAAATATTTTTCTAAAATGAAGTCTTCAACATCGTTTCTTGTAAAAGTGTTGGAAAGACTGTGCGACAAAGAACTGCGGGAAAATGGGCTGATTGATAATCCACCGCATTCCAATCAACAGGCATACAATTTTGTAGCATGATGGATAAAAACCCCTTTATTTAAAAAATGAAAGAAGATTAATTTAGCGGACAGTTTTTTATTTGGTATCACTGAAACATTAAGATGACCTCCCTCTCAGCAAGCACACGTTTAAAAGAAGACGTTGACATAGTTCAAAAGACGTTAATCGTTGAAAATTAGACGTTGAATAAATTAGAGAGTGCTTTTTAGTGTTGTTTTTACGTTATTATTTCGTTTATTAGACAAGTTGGCTATGACGTTTATTAAGCGTGTTTATATGACGCCGATATGTCGTTGATATTAAGAGCTTTTTAGAAGAGCACCTAATGTGAAACGTAGATATGACGTTTATAAAAACAAGAAAAATTAACTTTTTCCATATTACGTTAAAGTAACATTAATATAAAACGCCTCTTAGATCAGTAGTCGACTCTTAATGTCGATATGACTTTCATACAACAACGCGATAATAAAATGTTTGCATTAAGTTTTTATGTAGTTGATTTTAGGCCTGTAGTTAATGTCAAACGTTGATACATTTATTAAAACACGTAAGTTATACCCTTCTTCAGTAAGTTTGGTACATGTCTGCTCATCGCGCCCATCACTCGTAAGGTCATTGGCCGCCGACCAATTGAAACTCGCTGTGCTACCATACCACAGCGGAATGGTACAGTATGCGGACAAGCCGTTATTTCCCTTTGTCTGGGGATCTGGATTTCTTGTATAGGTCACCAGTTGTGTCTCTGATAAAAATCGAAATATCTGAGAGTCAGAAGTTTGTCTATTTACCATTCCAGTTTGACATAAGGCCAGCATTAAGAAAATGTATGGTAGGTAGTACGTCCCATGTTCTACTAAGCTTACTTTTTCACATTTAAAATAAAACGGCTGTCGAACTTGGGTGAAACTACATAGTGTTGAAGCAGTTACCAAATTTATTTAGTTTAGCAAATTTTATTCAATTGGGCTGAACGCAATAATGACTGGAAAATTTCGTTCACTTACTGTTGCATTTTAATTGTAATATTATAAATATTTCAAAATTCACAACAGCTGTTAATTTATTTTATACAAAATTTTGTAAATACATAGATACACTATTTTATAAATTGCAACAGAAAACTAAATATTTGGTCTCTGTGGGAATGTGGCATCAACAAGATGGAGCACCTCGGCGTGGTGCTGCCTATGTTATGAAGGTTCTAAAGGGAAAAAGAATAGGCACCCTGTACACTTACAAAATTAACAACTATCTTCTTTACTAAAATGCTAAGACGCTCTAGAATATCGATTTATAGTTGCCAACCTTTAAGGAGCGTAAATACAAATAAACATTATTATTATCATTATAAAAATATTACAAATAACCACCTCTTTAAACCACTTATTTTTATTAATTTCATTTGTAATATTTAAGTTAGATTAGAAACCGGTAACCCTTTTGTGGCCATCAAATAACAGCGGCAGGTTTCACCGTATCGACGTAGAAATTGGGCTTTTATCTTTGACAAATTGTTTTTATAAATAAAGTCGACATCCGCGCGAAGTCCCCTGGCTCATTAACTAATTACCGCTGTAGAATGAATTCACATCACGTAACTACCCCTATAGCAGCTGCAGTTTTAACGACCCATGTTACTGAGATGTGTTAATTAAAGTTATTAATTTGTGTTTAATCGAACGTTAATTAATGCTATTTTTAAATTTTCTCTTGAATCGACGCCTCAATGCAGTTCATAATTTCCAGAATGTGCAGTTGCAAGAAAAGGTGGGGTTATGTAGACCCTGCCTTCCTTAGAACTGATAATATTTCATTATGATTTAGTCATGTAAAATTATTGAGAAATTTAAATGACAATCTAATCTTATACTTCGTAGATACTCCAGTAAATACACCCACACTTGTGGTAGCACCAAATGTAAAATTATTATCATCTTTCATGACGTATCTTCTGGATATTTCGCCACGCTAAAAAATTTATAATATTAATATACAGAAATGTCAGGGAAAATCTATTCCTGTTATCCCGTTAACAAAAAAATATTACCTAAAATTAACCTCCATATATTATGTTAATATCTTGAATTTGGTCAGACAAAATATCCAGAAGAAGAATAGTGAATAATAGAAAGCTACAGAGATATTTTAGAGATTATTATCGTCCCACTGTCTTTGCTCGCATTGTTATTTTCAGTTACGAAATATTATTAATTTTAGTTTGTTGAGTCGACTGTCGACGTTATTATAATATTTGTTCATATACTTGGAACACATTGCTACTGTGGGGAATGTTATCATTATTAGTAGTGGGTCTTCGTGGAAGGAAAAGTGTACTAGAATAGTTTAGATGCAAAAAAACTAACTTGTGTAATACATAATATAAAATATTCAGTTAAATACAGTCAGCAGTCTGAATACAATATTTAGCTTATTTAACTATCTACGTGTATAATTGGGGAAGACAAGGAAATGTATAAAAAAATTAAATAACAAGATAAAAACTATTGTGAAGTATTGTGAAATTGTGCATAATGCACATCAGTATTTTATCCGGGTGACCGGTTTCAAAACCGAACAAAGCAAGTTTTTAATTTTTAGTAAATTAATGATATGTCCGACGTAATTGATGTCCAAGGACTTTCACCCCCCCCCCCCCCCCCCCAATAATATTAATTTCTGATCTAGATTAACTTATTAACTTTGTGATATACGATGCTTTGGCTATGTTCGGTTTTGAAACTGGTCATCCAGTATATTAAATACACATATTTTTATTTCTACAAAAAATTTATTAAATAGAAACATTTAGCTGAGTACGAGTCAAAAAATATTAAAATATGGAAAAATATTGCAAAACCTATAGCAGGCAATGGCTCACGATAAATCACCAGCTGAAAATTTACAATGGTCAGTAGTTAATGTTCAAATGAATGGTATTTTGTACAAAAACTCAGCTTTCTATTAAGATACAGATACATAATTTTCATAATCAATGTGTTACAATTCCCAGAATTCGTAGTTGCACAAACATCGATTTTAAAGTTTTACAAGATTGCAATATATATTTCTACATACTATAGGAAAGTAAAAAACTGACCGTCGGTTAACAGTTTCTAACAAAACTCGTTATCTGTTGGTGGGAAAAACTACTTAAGATCAGTTGGCGTGGTGATAATGAAAATAAGATATTTTAGTTTACTATATTTTCTACTTCAAAAGATGGAAAATAAACATATTAAGCTTTCAGCTTGAGTTGTTTTCTCGAATTGTATGTCTAGAAAAGAAGTAGTGATGTTGTAAATTACGGGGAGTATAAAACAATTGCCAGAATTACGACAGAAATTAATTAGATCATACAGATGTATGTTTAATATAACATAAGGAAACAACGGAAGAATCTAAAATTTTAGTAGAGAAGTTCAAGCCCAGTGAATGTGACTTTGTTTACAAGCAGGATAGTGCTTCATCATACGGTCATATGGTATGTGAGAATTCTCAAATAGCGGTTTCGAACGCAACCATCATTAAACGTCTACTAGGAGACCTATATCTGGTACCTTATTACAACCAAGTCGGAGCATTACTAAACCAAAAGCAAATATCTTAGATTATTTATGTTATTCTGTCAGTGCCGACATTAACACAATTAAAGATCATAAAATGTTAAGCATTAAGTAACGCCTTTACATGATAATTAAGCGCAAAACCTTAAACATTGACGTTTTTCAAAATTTAGCTCTCCAAGTTCGATATAGACCTATCGCTAGAATTCTCAACAACCCGGAGAAAACTGCCTAAGATCAGACGCTCACAATGTACCCATAAATAAAACTCCACTAGCCAGAAAACCTCGCGAAGTAGTTGAAAACGTGTAACAGCACAGGAGAACGTTCAAAAAGATGGATAAAAGTTGATAAATGAAACCGATAAATCAAGATGATAAATCATACTAGTAACTAAAACTAGTAAAGCTGTAAGAAAATACTTATTAAGTACTTCAGCGCCATGTCACGAATTGGCTCACTCCTTAGTTATTGTTTGGGTTTATAATTGTAATTGTAAACTTCAAAAAATTATTGTGTGTAATGTTTCTCAAGACGTAACTCACAAATGCTTCGTCAACAATGTACATAGAAACTAAAAAGGGGCCAGTTACCCTTAGCAAGCTTGGCAATAAAATTTCATGTATCGTACTGTTTACAAACTGTTTAGCTTTTGTTTTTCACCAAAAAGTATTCAGGGAAACGAAAAACTAAAGAAATTGCCAATCGCGTCCAAATTCTCTATCAATATACCGCGTGTCCCAAAAGTCTGGAATAAATTCAGTATTTTCTAACATGTACTTTCCGGCTAAAATCCTCGGACCCGTCGATTTTTATTTTTATTTGAGCATTTTTTGAAATAAAATGCATACGTACAGGATGTCCCGTGTATTAGGTATGGCGTTATCGATGTTTTTTTTTAATGGAAATCCCCTTTTTTATTACGGAATCTGAAGGAACGCATCTTTTTACTTACGTTAAGGTAATTTTTGGGTATAGGTCACATTACCAAAAATTAAGAAAAAAAAATTAAATTTGCAAAATACTAAATTTGATTTTAAGAAGTATGACTTTACGCTTTTATCAATGACAGCAATCAACAAAAAACATATCGGTCGTCTTAGTTACTGTCAGGTAGACAACGGTGCACAATTTGTACATTTAATTTAGTTGTTTTAGAAATTACTAAACTTAGTACTTGGCAATTTTCACATTTTTTCTTAATTTTTGATCATCTGATCTATATTCAAAAATTAGCTTAACGTAAGTAAAAAGATGCGTTTTTTCAGATTCCGTAATAAAAAAGGGGGTTTACATTAAAAAAAAACATCGATAACGCCATACCTCATACACGGGATACCCTGTATGTATGCATTTTATTTAAAAAAATTCCTAAATAAAAATAAAAATCGACGGGCCCGAGGATTTTAGCCGGAAACGTACATGTTAGGAAATACTGAAGTTATTCCAGACTTTTGGGACACGCGGTATGTTATTAACCAAAATAACCTTGCACGTCAACTTAATTATATATATATATAAAAAGTTGCCTAACAAGATGGGGTAAAAAATTCCATGAAATGAATTTATGACTCTTCAAATAGCGAAGAATAATCTTTAATACATTTATTTGTTCATCATTTGTAAACATCAATTTATCAAGTCAGCCTATTGCCATTGAAAGTCAATCTTAACAAGTTAGCTGCTAGTTAAGAAATTTATTTGTTACTCACTTGTAAACATCAATTTATCAAGTCACTGTATTAATCAAGAAAGTTTATTTTAACAAGTTACTAACTTGTAAAATCTTTACAATTTATTTGTCAGTTTTACAAGCGTGCTCATAGATAAATGATAAAGTGCAAAGCCAGAGTTGTCTTCCTTAGTATGTGTCCTATTGATGAATTTAGTTGCTTGTCAGTTTGACATTTGAATAAATGGTAAATCTCTAGTTATTCACAAGTGAGGAACAAATAAAATATTTAACAATACACGCAAGGTAACAGGTTTTACTGGCTCAAGAAGGTGACTGGCTCGCCTGCGGCTCGCCAGTCATATCCTTCTATTCGCCAGTAAAAACCCTCTTACCAAGCTGGTAATGTTAAATACTATTACAAGTTAGAGACGAAATTTGTTGATTTTTTACAAGTTAGAGACGACCGTACCTGGTTCATATAGGTACTGATTAGAAACTTGCCTACAACGATCAGAAATAAGCAACAATTTTGTTGATTTACTTTATTAAACTTTCAAATAATATTTAGCAATAATTATAAATTATTATTAAGATTTGAAAATTCAGTTTTATTACTATCATAAATATTAAAGGTCATGCAGCAATTATGATTTGCATAAATACAAAATTTTTGGAATCCATCATGATTCCCGCACATTCTGAAGATTCTGTTGAAGCAAATGGCATGGAATTCTGACATTTGTTAATAGTATTGTTAACAGCAAGCATTTTTTTGGACAGTGAAAGTTTGTTGTTAATGGAGTCGTCCACATAACTGGTGGCAATAGCCGTTGACTTCCATCCTCCTGCTCGCTTCAATGTCAAAATATCGCCACCCGCATCGACAACCATGGTGGCTCCAGTCCGACGAAAAGTATGGCCACTATACAATTCCGGGTCTTTTAATACTAAATACTTCGCATTTTTCTTTGGTATTCCACTAATCGTATGTTGGCCAGCATTAAGAGAAATACATTTTCCACTTCGATATGTTAAAAAACCGCAAACTATCTGCAGCAGGGGAGCGTAGACTTGCATACTTTCTATATAAAGCACAAGGCTGAAAGCAACACCCATCATCTGTTTTAACAAAATTTTTCGTTACCAAATTTGTTGTTTCCCGAAATTTTACAACAATGTGTTTGCCAGTGTCTTCCACGTCGTTCATATTCAAAGAAATTAACTTCATTAACTTCATCGCATCGACAACAGCCGAAAATTCCAAAAATTGTAATAATTTTAACAAACAACCAATCGTCATCAGGAGCTTCTAGCAGGAACATTTCAACTTCTTCCTTCTTTAATAGCTTCGCCTTTTTAGGGTTGTAGCTCTCACTTTTCCGTTTTAGGAATGAAAATATATTGCTATATTTATAAATAACAGTTAAAAATTTCTGTTTTTTTATAAATCACTTATAGTCTGTTTTTTGCTTTATGATTCAGAGCAGGCTTTGCTTTTGCATTTTTGTAACAGTGTAGGTAGTTGGTTACAAAGCAAACACTAGTAATGTCAAAAGCTTATTACAACTGTCAATGTGTTATAAGCACTATTATACATAATGAAAGCTAAAATTACTGAACCATTGACATTAAATAAGGTATTGCTTTATTTTAAGAACGTCGATTTAAACATGATTGTTATCTAACTGTACAGAAACGTCATAAAATTTCTGGACATCGGTATATCTTATATGTACTCTGTAACAATATATTATTAACAACTTGCTGATGATTTTTGTTTACATATCTGTGTTGTAGAAGTTATTATTTATGCTAAACATATAACAAGCCTAATTTTTGAGGTTTTTAATTTTTTTTTGCAATACTGTTTCGCATGTGAAACAAACATATATATAATTTTAAGGTTTATTTTATCAAATTTAAAAGCTACATTTTTGTTTATAAAATTGCCCACCAATGGCAAAGTAACCCGCTTTGGCAAAGAAACCCCATTCTACGGTAATACAAAATACTCTGGTAGAACCGTTTTCAGAGATATAATGTACTATAATTTAGATGGATGCACTTCAGGATAATCATTCAGAATCTGATCCAGAAGAAGAATACAACTCGTCTTCCGATTCTGTATCAGATTCTCCCAACCTAATAATAACAGGAGGTATATCATCCACAGCAATTTTTCCCATGTCTTTCGCCCAGTCGTTTTGTATTAGTAGTTCACAGTGCTCAATGTTTTTCCCGTATGTTTGCTGTACACAATGATAGAGATTTAAGCCATAAATTAGCAACCCTGTCTTTTGACGGAGGCTGAGAATTTATGTGCTTATTATAATAGTTCTTACATCAACTCCATGCCAATTCAGTTGGATTGTATTGACAGTGGTATGGAGGTAATCTAAGAACTTCATGTCCATGTCGTTTTAAAATATTGTCAATTAAGTATTGCTTTTTGTCATTACGTAAAGGTAAAATTAAATTCCATAATTGTCGCTTTGTTAATTTTTCGTCAAATTGTACGTCACGTTTAGTTAACCATTTCTGCATTTGTCGTTTATTGGACGAGAAATTGGGTGGTTTATCGATAAGAACCGAATGATATGGTGCATTATCCATAATTACCACACATTTTTCATTCAACTTGGACAAAGCAGGGATTAATTGTTTTTCAACCCACTGCTTAAAAATGTCACCATTCATACACTTATGATAGTCCCTGTCATTATTGTCAGAGTCCAACAGTAAGTCACATCCTGGTAAAAATCCTGTTGTGCATCCTGCATAGTATATCTTTTTCCTTCCACCTTCACTTTAGATGGATTACTTTTCATGTCTGTGTCGTGGGTCCACCTACGCACAGTGGTTCCATTGCGAAATATCCAAGTTTCATCCAAAAACACAAACATACATTTTTCACTAGAATATTTCAATCCTCCCCGAAATGACATGACTCTGCTCGCACAACAATTTTCTTCCATTCACAATTTTGTATTTATATCCCATATTTTTTAATGTGCAGTATAATTTTGAACGACTCCCAGTAAAATTTCGTTCCCCCCTTGCATAGCGTAATGAATTATCCAAAGTAAAAAATTCATTTTTTTCGTTAAAATCCCAAATTTTCTTCTTAATGTCTTCCCTGAAACTATATTCCTCCCAAGTTAGAAATTCCTTTTCTTTATTCATAATGTTATTCCGTTCTTGCTGGAGTTGTGGTTTTGCTTTATTTATAATATTAAATACAGTTGCATTCGAAATCTAGCATTATAAGAAAGTGTTAGAAATTTTATATCGGTTTAATTCTTAATACTTACATCAAAGATTTGACCAACTCTTCCAATGATGGCTGTTTTACTCAAATTACCATTAATATCTTTTATATTCGTAAAACAGCGTTTTATAGCCTCTTTAGTTTTATTATTAATAGTGCTTTTTCGTGGCATTTTAATCAGTTTTACCGAAGTGTCAACTTGAGAATCCCAGCGACTTTCATTTTGACGTTAGGTATATTTTGTAACTAAACTGTTGTACACTGTTAAAATAATATAAATGCAAAGCCTGCTCTGAATCATAAAGCAAAAAAATAGACTATACAAACCTGTTAGCTTCAAATTTTTTTTTCATTTCTAAACAGCTCTTCAACATGCTCTATTTGGACCATAGCGAATTTGAACTAAACCTTGCCGACAGCTGATTTAAATACGTTAGCAGGACGTCTTCTGTCACCCCAATTACTTCGCTTCTTTTCTGCCACTGTTTGAAATCCGCGTATTCTTGCTCGTACCTTGCAGACAATTTCTGTAGCAATAAATTTGCTACCACCCTGGTCGCTTCGTTTTTTATAGCTTCTGGTACCTTCATTTTCAATAATTTACAGAATTGTGTGACTTTACTGTATTAGAAAAATAATAAACAGTAAAATAAACGATAAACGCTGTTGTCAGAGTAATGATTTCAAAGGAAGACATTTTTGAAAATATAATTGTTATGAAAGAAGGGGAAAACGTTATTTCATTATGAGTTTTCGGTTTATTTACAAATTAAAAACAAACAAAATATTATACTTGACACGCCAGGTAACCGTTTTTTACTGGCTCAAGGATATGACAGGCTCGCCTAACGGCTGGCCAGTCATCCTAATCCTATCGTGTAATGTAAAATACTATTGTATATGTCTGGCATAAAATAAGTAGATTGCGTAAAAATTTTGGATGTTTAGTAAACAAACTGAAGTCTGGCGAAGGTGGCTTCGCTTAAAAGCAAGGTGATGCTGTGTGAGCTTGGGAAATAATAAAGTTTCATCCTGACCTTGAGGTGAGGATCACGCCGTTCAGATTTGTTACAAATCGAGTCTGTGTAACAAAATAAAGAAATTGTTTAAAAATCCGGCATGCTTAGTAACCAAGCTCAAGTCTGGTGTGGATGCATTTGTTTACAAACAAGAAGGTGTTCCTAGTTACACTGCAAGAACAGTGACAGCTTGAGAAAGATTAAAGCTCCCCCTGTGGTGTATATTAGGTAAATGAGATTCATCGTTAATAGTTATGCAGTAGGTACATATTTGCATAAAGTAAATAAATTGCTTAAGAATACATCATGTTTAATAAACAGTACACTGTGCTATATGTCAAGAAGAGCAAAAACGTTAATTTGATAAATATGACAGCTTTTTTGGAAGTAAAGATTAAGTAACTAAGTCATACTAGTCGTGCCTATTTGGAATATAAGGAAACTGCATAAGAATCCAGCTAGCACAATAAACAAAAGCAAACTAAAATCTCACCAAATATAGTAATTTGCAATAGCAAAAAGGGGAAAACAGCAAACCAAAACTATTCAACATGTAAGATGTTTACTAAGATTTTTTTTTGTAAAACTTTAAAATTCTACCTTATGTGAAAGTTTTTCCATTCATCAAAAATATCGATGTCGCATCAAATCGGCTTAGCTAAAAAAGAAAACAACTAAACGCGAGTAAAGGCGAACGAACCGCTGAGCCGCGAAATGCGTCAAGGGGATTTGCAGACTCCTTTCTTTTCAATATCATAATGGCTAAAATCATAGAAGGCCTCCACGGTCTACGTCGACGACGTACATAATGGTAGAGAATAGAAGTGAATTCCAGGTGCTTCTGCACAGGTTTAGTGAAGCCGCTGAAGATTATGTGATAATAAACACCGAAAAGACCGAATGAGCAGCAAAGGCCCGCCAAGATGCAAATTAGAAGTGGAAGGGGAATTTCTAGGAGATAATCAGCTTCAATTTTTTAGGAACAGAAGTGATCAGTTATAAAAATCAGGTAAATATACACAACTGGACAAAGTTGCTCGTAAGCGATTCGAATTGTGAATATTAAGAATCGCCCCAGGAAAGACAATGCTGGATAGAACAAATATAACAATACTTGAAATATGTGCACTGTGTAGCATGCAAGACACAAAAAAAAGTATTGCAATAGACAAGTTAACATATTGTAGTGACAGTCTCTTAAGACTGCTAATTATCTATAAAAGTATTCCTAGGTATGAAATTATTTTGAAAAGAATAAGCTAATTAGTAATTAATATAAAAAGTACAAGGGTGGATTTATGCAGTAAAAGAACAACATAAATATTTGAGATTTGTTTAATGAATGAGAGATTGAATACAGGTACTGTTAACTTGTGTTTATTGAATCAGAAAGGTGTGCAAGTTGCTTTGGTTGGGATAGTTGTTTAGTAATATCAGAGTTTAGATCATAATTTATATTAAAGGACAATCAGAATAAGCTAAAACATAGCTTGAATGAAAATTAAAATCAGACTCAAATGGTTATTTGAAAAAAGTCAAGTATAAAATGTCAGAATAAAATATAGAAATGTATCCAGGAGTGTTAACTTGTAAAAAAAATGGTAGGTATAATAATAATTATTGTTAGGGAAATTTAAGCAAATATAAATAACAACAAACACTTTTCCATTAAAGTAACATGTATTTTTGTAAAAGTAAATTAAAAGAATAAAAAACCATTTAATAAAGTGATGTTTGTTGTCTGGTTGATGTATTGAAGGGCGTGTTTAATTAAAATTAATGAAACGAAGATAAAACGAATTTTAAAAACTAACTGAATAATAAAGAAGGTTGCAAATGGTACAAAGAAGAATGAGAACAGCTAAGAATACTGAAATAGTGTTCATGAAATAATAAGGTCTGCAGAGGATTTGGATAAACTGCACAAAAGCCACTATTAGGTATCCTTTTGATTTGGAACTTCATGTCAGTTGCTGTCAGGTGAATACATCTACATTTAAGCTGGAGTTGGATGCACACTGCATATTAATATATTGTTGGACTTGGACGAGCTTATAATTAAAGGGAGTTTTGCATCTGAACTGAATTTTGACGTGGGTATAGAGGTTCTTGTGGGACGTCTAAATTGTTCTGTAATAATTGGATAAAGAGTAAGTGAAGGCAGTTTGGATTCCGGTAGACTGGGATTGTTTGTAGTGGTTGTATCTGGATTGGAACTGTACAGGAGGTAATCAGCAACGGCAGCTGTTACAGAGAGCTGCATTTAAATAAGGTGTCCAGAGGATCAGAAAGCGGACTGTTTGTGTTGATTCGACTGACATGCTATGTGGAGTGCTACAGTGAGCTTAAAAGGTATATGTAAAAAAAATCCTTAATAGTGAGAGAATTACATATTTGGAAGAACTACTTACTTTAATAGATATTTGAAATAATAATATGTGTAACAGATATCATTTGATTGACTTTTCACTTTCATGATGTTTTGACTTTGACAGTTATAGAAATGTCATAATTTTTAGGTAATTTTTATTGTACTGATCAACTATCACAAATAATGATTTGATTATTCGTGGACCTAACTTGAATTGAAACTAGTCGTTCTCATAGAGCTAGCAAAAAAGGAATAAACTAAAATAGAAATTTTATAAAAGGCCATATAAGTATCTTACAATAATTTATCTAAATAAAAATGTATTTCAATACAAAAATAATATCATACAAGTTTAAATAATCTTTGATCTACCCGAGTTAATTAGACTGAGTAAACTAAACGCCACCGTGTGGTGTATAGCAATACTTATCAAAATAGCTAGTAAGAAAAAATACACGCAAAGAAAACGATAGTGTATTGTGTCATAAGGGAAGAAAACGAGCATTAGCAGCCCGCGGGTATGAGCTGCCCAAGCAAGCAAAGCGAAGCGAGGGTAACAGACAGCTAAGGGCTGCCAATGCATTTTCTGCATGTGTGACACACAACTGTTTTTCGCCTAACATTACACACACAAAATTGGAAACATATTTTAAAAATATTTAATTTATAAATACAAACAGAATTTAACCACAAACTTAAGTAGCAACTCTTTTGTTGTCTGTTTTTATTCCAACATTTAATTTAAACTGGCGTTTAATGAAAAATTATGGAAACGTCAAAGTACGCAAATGGCAGTCAAAGGTGTGTACATTGTAAAAAATACAAACTCGTGTTGTTGTGAGTTTAGCGGACCAACAGACAATAAACATTATTTTCGGTCATATGTTTAGGGTTAATATGATTCATTTTCACATATGGTAGACGAAAATTAACTAAAGGCTAGCGCAAAGAAAATTTCAGTCCAAAGGAGGCTGATGAAAAATGTCACAATCTAGTAATACGAAAAAATCAGATTAAACTAAAAAGTCAAAACCGAGAGTAGTGTTAAATTTAATCATTTTTTTATTTATTACATATTTTGAGATTCCTACACACACAATAAAAAAACTGGCTCTGTATGACACTGAAAGAACAAAATTAATAGCAAGCGACTGTTTTAGAAATAATATGTATAATTGCTTTCAGTTGTACAAGATGCATATATTAAACCATGAATTCCAATCACTTCAGTTTAATGTGTAATTGTGAATTAGTAATTGCAGTTCTCCAGTTTTAAATTAAAGATTTTTTAACGGTGTTTAACCTTTTTCCTGTAGTTTCCTCATAACTCCACCGATGACACTAATGATGATATCGCGTGAACATTTAATTAAAATATGCCACCACTTCTCCTTTAAATAGGTTTCGATTACTCCACAGCATCCTTTAGATTTCGCTATTTTATAACTTACAATGCATTTTAATATCAGTATCTTTAATAGACTGACTGGCATGTCACTTATACTCGTTAATATAAACACAGATTTCTTAAATCGGTCTGATTCAAAATTTTATTCAGTTTCTACACGTGGAATTCGTACTGTAATACCGTTAATTAAATTAGTGCTTTCGTTTTTTTATTCGAGTTTTATCTTAATAGGTATTGTAACGACTTTAATTAGCTTTGTACAGGATAATGCAACATTTCAAATAAAAATTTTAGCAACTTTTAAGGGGTTTACATGAAGTTTTTGAGTTTAAATGAAAAGTTTTAATCACACTATATAGTATATACAATGAACCACATAATCTTGATATGTGTTGATATAGTAAGTGCGTAAAGCTAGTCTTTAGTCACGAGTGGGACAGAGTTAAAAGGCGAGTGAACGAGCTTTTTAATCCCCGCGTTGACTAAAGATGCTTTATTCATGTGTGTCGTAAATATTTTAGCTACGATAGGGTGTAGAAAACACGGTAAATATAAAAAAAGTATTTTAAATGTAAATTAGGATTACTAGCAACCGGTCGTAATTTTGCGTGGTAAAAAATTTTAAAACACGTTGCTACTGACGACTTCAACTAATGAAAATATGTTATTAGACAGTCGTTTTACACACTTAAAACTGCCAACTAAAAGACAATTTTACCCACTGTCGTAGATAAAATGTATTAAACACTTCCTAAATAAACGAAATTTAGTAAATTCACAATCAAATATTTTGTAAATTTTCCACGTCAATACGCGAAGGGATAAAATTACCAGTTTGATATCCGCACTTGATTGATTAAATTTAAATAAGGATTTCTATTGGATGAACTTTTATGAGGCAAATTCTCTGAATAATTTTATATTCTTAATAAAAACTTGCTGTAAAGTAATTAAAAAATTAGTACAAATTGAAAATTCTCTGCAATTTATTTTAAAATTTTCTGCAAATTTTCTAAAAATCTACTTCAATTTTTTTTAAAGATTTTAGTCTATCGTGCTAAACAACTGATCCATATTTGCCTAGAAATTAATGCAAAGTTGCTAAAGTTGTTTAAAAATTTTTTCACTTTGCTATCTGATTCCAAATTTCTGAATAGTTCATTAAAAACTACCTATTTATTTATATGTAAAAATATTGTATTCAACTTTGTTAAAAATTTGATGTAAGCTTTGTCACAGTTTGTTGAAAAGTATTGCACATTTTCAGAACCTTTACTGCAACCTTGCTAAGACTAAACATCCAGTCGTTAAAAACCTGAAAATTTACTGGAAGGTGGAATACATTTTTTCTAAAAAATACTGTTGTGGATTTGCTGAAATCTTCATATAATTTATTGAAAACTTACTGCCAAGGATTGTCGATTATTTTAAAAAAAGTTAGACATTTTTAAAAATTGTCAGGCAATTCTGTTGTAAACTTACTGAACCTCTACTAATAACTTAGTAAAATTTATTACAAACTTACTCCAAATTTATTGTAAACTTCCTGAAAGTTTCCTGGAAACATGTAACTGGAAATTTACTATAGATTCGCAAAAAAATTAGTAAAAATGAAAATGTATTAAACAATTTATCACTATTGCATAAACATTTCCTGATAATTTTCTGAAAATGCTCTGCAAACTTCGTAAAAGCTCACTACGTGCAAAGTTACTCCTAATTTATTGTAAACCTGGAAGTTCTCTGAAAACATGAAGCTGGAAATTTGTTATAGATTCGATGCAACTTTACTAAATATTTGCTGTAAAGTTATTGAAAACTTATGAAATAAATCCTCACTATTTCTTGAAAATTACCTGAATATATTCTTAATTTAATTATAAACTTGATGAACATTTACGAAAAATTTAGTAAAAGTTTACTACAAAGTTAGTCCAAATTTATTATAAACTTCTTGAAACTTTTCTCAAACATGACCCTGGAAATTTGCTATAGATTCAGTGAAAATATGCTAAAAAATCGGTACAAAGCTATTAACAACTTGCAAAACCATTTCTAATCATTTGTTAAAAATTTGCTGTAAATTATTAAAAACGAAATGAAAGTTACTCCAAATTTATGGTAAACTTGAAACATAAAATTGGAAATTTGTTGTAAATCGCTGAAAATTAGCTACAACTTTTGCTAAAAAGCTATAGAAAATTTGCAAAATACTTCCCCACTAATTATAAAAAATTTGACGAAAACTTTTTGAAAGTTTTAAAATTGCTAAAACATTTTGTGTAAACTTGCTGAAAATGTACTGAAACTCGACAAGAAGTTTATTTAAAGTTGTTCCCGTCCTGGAAGTTAACTGAAAACTTGAAACAATATTGTTAAATGATTCTGCAATTTTGTTGAAAATTTGATGTAATCTAGCTGCATTTTGCTGATTAATCAACAATATAATAAACGAACCAATGAAATTGGCTAATTTGTCAGAAACAGCCAATTAAAATTGGCTGTATTTGAAAACACCGAATGTCGCAGTGTTTTCGCGCGATTATGATCGGTTTTATTAATTTCAATTCTTTTCTTTGACTGAAATTTCGTCAAAATGTCAAAGTGAAATTTGTAAATCGGCGTTGTCCTAAAAATGAATAATAAAGGTTTTGGAACTCTAGTATTGAATTAATAGTGAGAAACGTTATAAAGCTTTTCCATGGAGTACAATAAAATCGTAGTCATATATTTATATTGTCGAATAATAACTTATAATACCATGAGTAGTCAAAGTTATGTCGACTATTTTTGCGGTGGTGTCACGAATGTCCATTGCGCTTTGGTATGATCCTAAGCGCAATGGACATGAGTAGTGATACCACTGCAAAAATAATCTACTTAACTTTGACTAAGAATGGTATTCGAGGGACTATTCAATGAACCAAACTACTTTTTCAAATTAGTTTTCAGTAAATCTAGCAACAAACTGCGCAATTTCTATAGTAACAGAACACTAATATTGACTTTTTCTAATAAAAATCGCATTTGTTAAAAATAGTCACTTGAATACCTTCGAGGAAGATACATCCACTGATATTTTTTTGATTGGTCAAGAAACGTCAGAATTCTGGATTTTCATTGGTCACTTTTTGGCAGATGACAGGTGAATTGAATAGTCAAGGGTAATACCACAAGCAGTGGATATATTTTTGACAAATATTTTGTCGTTTCCATGTAAATTATTGCGTTTAAATTTCACGATACAAAATCACATCAAAAATGTCACGAGCCGAAGGCGAGTGACATTTAAATGTGATTTTGTTGAGTGAAATTTGCAATAATTTCTATGAAAATGGCAAAATATTTAAAAAAATATATATCCACTTCGAGTGGTATTTGGGATGACTATTTAACAATATTAATATATAACGATTAACTTTATTGAAAAATAATCCAACAATTAATATAATTATTCATTCTAAAGTGAATTCGGCGGAATACTTCCAAAACACAGCATTTTAAAATTTTTAAAACAAGCCACACAGTTTGTTGGGGTTTAGTGTTACATAACCTAGCGATATCACTAAGGACAGAACATCGTTGCTAAGCGATACTTCGCAACAAGGCTATTTATTTTTTGAGTACATACATTGTTTTGTGAATATTTTGCATGGTGCCCAATATTCAGTGATATACTGCTGTTATTGGTTGAAAAAAGCAAATTTCTGCAATGTGATTGGCTTATATGTTATAGTGTTGAATAGTCTTATAAATACCACTCAAGGCTCAAGGTAATATATTTTAAGGGATTTTTTCTTGTACATAATAATTTTTACAAATTTCTTTCAACAAAAACTGCTCAAATTCCATTCGCTTCGTGGAATTTTTAAGGCAATTTTGGTTTCGAGAAATTTAGACGCACTAATTTGCATGTAATGGAAAAAATCTATGTGGTATTAACCTTAAGAATTACTAAAAGTTGTGGAAAACTTGTGAAATAATTCCGCACTGTTTACTATAAATTTGCAAAAAATTTACTGAAAACTCTTTCTTTCTTTCTCCCCTTCCTTGTACCCTTGCGGGCGTCGGATTTGGGTTGCTTATCCAGTCGTCCATTTTTTCCACTCTTTTCTGTTTTCAGCTAGTTCCTTCATCTCCTTCCCTCTATCTTTTCCTATTTCTGCTATTTGTTGTATGCATTTCTTCCTAGGTCGTCCTCTTCTCCTTTTCTTATAGTGTTTTGTTTCCCATACTTTTCTAGTCAATCTGTCTGAGCTCATTCTTGTCATGTGACCGAACCAGCTAAGTTGTTTTCTTTGTACCTTACTCGTTATTGACTCTAGTTCTACCATTTCCCTTATTGTTCTATTAGTTAGTTTATCCCACTTTGTTTTCCCAGCTATTCTTCGTAAGTGCTTCATTTCCATATTTTCTATCTTTCCTGCGTGTTTCTTCTGTATCGTCCAGTTTTCACATGCGTATAATAGTGTTGGGATAGTTATTACATTATGGATTCTTAATTTTGTTTCTTGTTTCAGTTCCTTCTTTGATAACAGTGGTCTTAATGCATAGTAGAGTTTAGTTGACTTCCTCCCTCTGTTTGTTAATTCTGCGTCTATGTTGCCATCATTTGTTATTAGACTCCCTAAATATTCATAGGTTGTCACTTCCTCCAATGTTGTGCCCTTGCACTTTACTGTTGTTTTGTCTTCATGCTTCTTATTTATCACCATTATCTTACTGTTCTCTGTATTTATTTCCATTTTCATTCGTTCTATTTCTTCTGTCCATATGCTCACTAGTTTCTGCATCTTCTTTCTTGTATCTGCTATTAACACTATATCGTCTGCGTACATTAGTGTATCTACTTTTACCGGCTCTAGATTTCGATACCCTATTAGTGTTTGTAGTTGTTTTGTTCTTTCCCTTGTGTTTTTAATTAGTTTACTCATTACTATTATGAACAAAAGAGGGCTGAGACTATCCCCCTGCTTAATTCCTTTCCTCCATGCGAATTCATCTGACCTTTCTCCTCCTATCTGTACCTTTCCTTTAACATTTTTGAACGTGCTACGTATTACTTGTATGAGTGTTTTCGGGGTACGAGTTTCATTCAGGCATTTCCATACTATTTCTCTATCAATCGAGTCAAATGCTGCCCTGAGATGTATAAATGTCAAGACGAGTTCTTCCCCGTTTTCTAGTACCCTTTCCATCAAGTTCCTTATAATGAATATGTTTTCGTTTGTCTGTCTCCCTGGCATGTATGCTGCCTGCTCTTCGACTATTTCCTCCTCTACAAATTGTCTCGTTTTTTTCTCTATTATTTTTGTGTAGATTTTAAAGCATATCGGTGATAGGCATATGGCTCTGTAGTTTCCACATTGTGCTCGTTCCCCTTTTTTGTATATAGGTACTATCAGATTTGTTTCCCAGTCCGTTGGTATTTCTCTCGTTTCCCATGCTCTTCTACATAACCTCCATAGCCAGTTTATTCCATCCTCTCCTAAGTATTTAATCATTTCCGGTTCTATTTTGTCTTCCCCTCCTGCCTTCCCTGTTTTTATATTTTTTATTGCCTGTTCTATTTCTTCTAGATTTATATGATGTCTACCTGTAGATTATTCTCTTTGTCTTTTATTCCCATTATTTCTTTTCCTTTCTTGCCTTTCATTGCTCTTATTCTTGCCCAAAAATTCCTGTTGTTTGTTAAATAGCTTTCCTGCAGTTCCTTTCCGTACTCTTCCCATGTTTCGCTTTTTGCCTTTCTGACAGCTATCTTTACTCTTCTCCTCAATCTAACGTATTCATTCTTATCTTGTTCGTTTTTGGTTGCTAGATATTTTTTCCATGCCTGTTTCTTCTTTTTTACTTCCTCCCTTACTTCTTCATTCCACCATCTGGTTCTTTTGTTCTTCCCATTCTTGCATTTAACTCCACAAATCTTTTCTGCTACTTCAATTATACTGTCCCTGAATATGACCCATCTTTCTTCCACCGACCAGTCTGTTTTCGTCTCCTCGTATCTTCTTAACCTTCTATTAGTTTCTCTTTTATATTCTTCTTGTATATCAACCCTTTTAAATTTATTTATTTTTATTTTATAGTATTTCTTGTTTTCCCTTATTCTGATGATTTTATATTTTAGTCTTGCTGTGACCATCCTGTGTTGTGTTGAAAGCTCTGGTTCTTTTTCTGTTTTTATGTTTTCAACCATTTCTTCACTATTTCTTGTGTAGACTATGTAGTCGATTAAGCTTCTCGCGTCCCTTTCTTCGGCTACAAACGTGTATTTTTCCTCCATATCCTGGCACCAACATGTGTTACCTATTAGTAGATCATTTGTTTGGCAAAACTCTAACATGGTTCTTCCATTTTTATTTACGGTTTCTTCTCCATGGCTTCCTATGCTTCCTTGGCCTCTGTTTACATCTCTGCCCACTCTTGCGTTCCAGTCCCCAATTATCAAAATTCTTTCTTGGTTTTCTCTTGCCCTATCTATTTCCTTCTGTAAGTCGCTGTAAAATGCTTCTACTTTTTCCGCCTCTGTTCCTTCTGTTGGGCCATATATTTGTATAATTACTATCACCATTTTTAGTTGTATGTGTATTACTATAATTCTGGGGGATATTGGTTCATATTTAATTCTTCTTTCCATTTCATTGTTCATTAATACCCCCACTCCCTCTTTTGCTCTATTTCCATATGGTACACCCGAGTAGTATAAGCTATACCCTTCATTTATTCTGATATGCCCGCTTCCTATTTTTTTTGTTTCACTTATACCAATAAGATCTATTTTCATTCTTGTTAACTGAAAACTCAAAAAGATTATTATAAAGTTGATCCCTTCCTGAAACTTTTCTGGAAACTTAAAACAATTTTATTAAAAGTCCTGGAATTGTGTTGATAATTTGCTATAAACTAACTAAAATTTATTGCGACATTAGCAACATAAAACTGGAAATGTTTTCTAAAAATGTTCTAGTAGTTTATTGAAGCTTCTGTTGTAAACTTGCTAAAAATTTAAACAGCTTTGCAAGTGTTACCGTAATATAGTTTTTGTGATACACGAAAAATAAAAATTATTTTTAAAAGTCGGGGTAGGTCATGGTTTAAGATGCAAGACATTCAATAAAAGCGCAAGACTGTTCTTCAAAATCCAAATCTCTGTACTGTTTCGACACTGACACTTTTATTTTGAATAACCAACATTTACAAATTGCTTATTTAAACAGTTAAATTCTTTCTGAAAGTATACATTAGATATAACAATGTTTTTGCGTCAAAATCAGAGACATGTATTTATGTTTACTTTCCAGTAATTGAAGCGCAACGTTTCATTGTAAATATAAAAAAAATGTGTTCTACGAGTATTAAGCGTTTTCCATTCCCATTACATGCCGTATTTTACCCAAATGTGAGGTTTAATGTAATCCAACTTTACTCATACTAATACTGCGGTAAGTAAGCGGTACATTAATTGCAAACGACTACGCGAGGACTAGGATACCTACATCAAGACTCGGCAAGTTTATACAACTTATGAAAGGTAACTTGAGCCGGTTAATTTTAAAATGAATGTTTGCCTCCACTTCTACACAATTTAGACTTTAATTGAAGACGACAATACCGCTGCAAATGCTAACAACTTTTGGTGTGCTATTTACGTTCCGCTCACTTATTTACTTGTAGGTACCTTATTAATTCCCTAACGTTTCCGAATAGAACTTAGCTTTCATTTTTCTCCACATGGTTAGTAAGAATTAACAAAAGGTTGCGTCCGGAGTGAGGACAGCTAAGTACTTAATTAAAAACTGCTTTATTGAGTTTATTTTGCATAATGAGGAATAACAACGCCTCGGCGAAAAGGAGGATTGCCGGTAGACGAGGTTTGTATTTTAACTGTCATTTATGCTTTGAGAAATGTAATTAATGAAAACAGTTATGTATATTCTGTTTCAGGTGCTTCTGCATAGAGGATGGCCAAGATTTGACTTTTTTAAGTTGGTGTTAGAGAGTTTTGATTTATTAATTGTTTATAGGACTGTTGTGGTTCTGTCAAATTGAAATGTTTTGTCAATGGATTGTCAATTAGAGAGACCTTGATGCCTAAAAATAATTTACATACTTACAAAATCCATATCTCCTTTTTACCCTATTCAGAATAATGCACAGTTGTGTTCACATAAAGTATTGTACAGCATTTGTGCTTTGTGAGTTAACTACACAAAGTCCAGTTATGGTTGCAATTGTAATACAAATTAATTGAAGGTTATTCTGTGAGTCAAGATTTATCTGAAAGAAGTAATTGTTATCATAAAATGTAACACAAAAGTTTAATTCTTACATATTTGGTTTATAAAAGGGTTAATGTCGTCATGTAGTTGGAGACATACACAATTGAAAACTGTTAACCTAAAAATTATGATTAATGGCAACAAGAAAAGTCATAACGATGAAGAATAGAAATCTGTATTATCGATTGTTTGATAACCGATGGTTTTGGCGGGTATTTTAAAAATAACAGAACAAATAGGGTGTAAAAATTTATAAAATTAGATTGACAAGTTCAAGTTAAAACTGAATTTAATAGTTAATTTTAATTAATAATATACTGGTATGTACAGATACATAATATGTCATACGCATAAAAAGTAATCTACAGAAGAATTAAGTGGTAAATTAAAAAAAACTAAGTGAGTGCATAAACTTATACTATAGAAGAAATTGCTGCCAAACACGAGAAGGATAGCTGTTTGCCGAAATTAAGCGAATTGTAAAACAGAGAAGATATAAGAGCTCGAAGACAGAAGATTACCAAGGAAGTGTATTAAACTTCAATTAGAAACAGAACAAATATAAAATGAAAGCAGTAATAAGAAAGATTCATATGTTACTTGCAAATATAAAAAGTGAATTCAATTGAACAACAAATTAGATAATTTAACATACAGTATAGTTAGTCTAAAATTGATTTGAATGAAATTAAGTATTTGTCAAATATTATAAGCAAAAGTAATAAACGTATGATAAAGGCAGATTTTTTTAAAGAAACACAATAAATTGTCCCATATTATGCATTATAGATTTTTTCATTGTTTATGTCTTAATCACATTCAACAGTAACCCAGAAATATAAGAGTCCAATAACAAAAGTTATTACAATTGCATGCTCAATCTGTGGACAAAAGGTAAGATTTAAAGCCCAATTTTAATAAAACCCTGAGAACAATATTCATTTAAAATAAAATAAAATAAAGTTATTAGACCACAGCAATAAATGGTTCCGCAAGGTGAAGCTGCAGAAATAAATGTCACTTAAAACGTGGAATGTTAAAAATCAGTTATTAAAACAGGAATTCTACTGTTAGAATAGAGATTAGGGCATATTGTTAGACTAGAACGCGTTTTTCAGCCTACGTCTGGCCCTGACAGCGTAAAGAAACGGTTAACAATAAAAATGCTTGCTTAAGCTGGTAGCTAGCCTACTTCCGGCCCTGCCAGCGTTAACAATACAAATGCTTGCTGTTGACGGTCTCGCCACTTGTGCTTACGATCGGCATATGCGCGCGCCAGTGCTTACGGTCGGACGGCGACAGGCGGCCGGCGACCGGCGGCCGGCGACCGGTGGCCGGCGACCGGCGGCATCAGCTCTTATAATATAAGATTAAACTAATCCAACAAGATAGTGTGACATGTTAGTTTAGTAAAGCTTAGATATGTTTGTATTTATTTAAAATGTCAGAGAAAAAGATTACAAGAAGCAAACAAACAGAAGGAGTAGAAACAAGACGAGCAGAAATGGAAACCACCATAGAAGAGGTAAATTCAGAAGAGGTAAGCAGAATGGAAGATGATGTAACAAGAATTGGTGAAGATTTAAAGAGAAAGCAAGATGAACAAATGTCTTTGGTAGAACTATTTAAGATGCCGCAAAGACAAGAAGATAAAAGGAAGAATGATGAAGAGAAGCACTTGATTTTTGATTAAAGTGTTTTCGTTTGTTAACTTTTAGTTCTGTTTGATTTGCTTGTAAATGCCAGCTATTATCTGTTCATACCTTATTTGCAGTAGGGACAGCTGTGATTGTTATCTTGTTAAAACCTAATATAACCTCAAAATGACAAAGAATAGCGACAACTTCGAGAACTGGTTGAAGACCCCACTTCCAAATGTGAATAAGCCTACGTTACATTTATGAATTCCATTCCTGACTGATGTGGAAGATTCACATTGTTCTAAATCTCTCTATCGTATATGTCGTGTATTTACGTTTAATGCAAGCGTATTAACTAATCCAGACAACCATGACATTTTGTATCAGCTAATCAAAGACATACTTTAGTAACTAAAAATCTAGCGATATTATGAATGTTTCAATGGTATTATTTCAACTATACAGTATGAGCCTTTGTTGAGTAATAACATAACCACCAATAAACCATTTGCAAAATATAAATTAGGTTATCTAATGGCTGTTATTTCCTGTTAGGTGCATACCTATCAATTTGTAATTTCTTTTTAGGTTGGACGATCAACAATCAAAGTGTTGTAAAACAAGGACAAGGCAATTTGATTACATCTTCAGGTACACGTACTAAATAAGAATTTTTTTAAATTACACATTAAGAAAGATCTAAAACGACTTATTTGGCAACATCATTTGAAAATGGACTGAGTTACTATAAATTTTAATAAATGATCGACTAACACAACAGATTATGTCGAATTTAAAGGTACAAATACATCTTTGCAGCTGAAATATTTCAGTAAGAATGTAACATTTGAGTTCCTCTATAAAACGCGGATTTATCAAAATGGTTCCACACTTCGTCTATGGCTATACATGAAACTGACATAAAAGTAACCCAGCTATTGGTTAATACACTTTTTTATATATGTTTTAATTAAGCGCAATATATGTATAAAACTAATCCATTGTATATTCCCCTGCATTTACGTTCTGGCAGTTCTTCGATACCACGTCTAAAGAAATCTGATAGTTTGGAGGTGAAGAAATCGAATCAAAAACACTAGGAACTTAAGCATCAACCTAATAACATTCGCCATAAAAAGAAAATATTTACAATTTTAAATGCTGGGTGCCAATTATTTTTGGAAGGGTGTGACTTATTACTTGACTTAAAAAATAACAACCGTGACCATTATGAGACTATGAACGGGTATTTTTTGTCAAAATTGGGTGATTAAACAATTATTTCCTGCTTTGACCAAGTTACCAGGTAAATGCGTGGTGGCAAGGCAATCTATTATAGACCGTCTTGGTGGCGGCTATCGACAATGCACTATGCCATTCTGTGCAGGTCGATAAACTACCAACATTTTCTAAAAATCCAAATTCAAGAATGGTTTACTAATTAAAATGTCAAAATGAGCCAAAATTTGATAAAAATCAATTGTGGGATTTAATAAACCCATTTAAATGTGACACTAACAGACGCTACGCAATCGACGACATTTTGAAGGAGCATCGATCCTCCATAGTATTTTCACTATAATCCCATTGACATGGTATGAGGGCTCTGTTAAGTTTAGTATAATAAGTCTATAAATTCGCAACCTTTGTCTAAAAGCAAAGCAGCAAATTTATTTCTTCAATCTCTTTCAAAAGATATTCCAGATATGGGAATTATTTTTGTAACTATCGTAAACAACTTATTTCGACTGACTAGACGAAACATATGGGAACTCTTTCAGTTGAAAATATTTCTCCAATTACATCATTGGGGGAATCCGATACAGATTCCAAGACTACTTGTGAAACTGATTTCTTTAATGAAGTAATGGAGGTGGAGTAAATGGTTTATTGTTTTGATTGAGAATATTTCGATGCCTTTGTACATTATTTAAAAATATGTAAAGGGCATTACTCAGAACTACCTACGCAAGCCGACTTTGTGACGCTGACTAATATTAAAAATGAAAAATCTGGTGTGATACACGCACACAACTTCCTTTTACAGTGATCTTCTAATTAGCCAAACAATTGATTTTTAATTTTTAAGCATTTGTCAAAAAATTTCAAACATTTCAAATTCTACGGAAACCATACAAAATGAGCGTTAGTTCAAGAGACAAATTTTCTCTAAAATTTGAAGCTGAATTAAAAATGTAATAATATACCGGGTGTTCTATTTAAAATAGGAGCTAATAAAAAAATAGGGAAAAAAACAAAATAAACCCATTTTAGAGGTATTCAACTGGAAAATCACCTATCTCACATTACTACACATTAAAAATGTAATAAAAATGTGAAGTTCGAAAAAAATCGTTAGAGCCGTTTTTGAAAGAATCGAAAAAAACTGAAAAATTACAAGACTAAACACCATACTTCCGGTAATGCGATTTTCTTCAAAAGTTTGCTGTCGCAACTAGATAGTACACAAAACTTATATATAAAGTAGTGATGGGCATAACCGGACAATTTTCATAACCGAATTATTTGCATTCGAATCATATTAATAACCAATTGATTATTTGAATAATCATTCGAATCAATTTTGGCTCTCGATTCGTTTCGATTAAGACAACCGGTTTGCTGGTTGGCGGTTCACCGTCATCTGTATCGGCATCGTAACTTGCAGATAGCAGAGGAAGTCAGTTAATCGTTAATTATAATAATTGTATAAATGATTTTTATTTGATTTCTAAGGAGTTTAAACCATTGAGAATAGCTATATCAATACTAATCATAAAGAAATTATAAATATGCGAATACAAAGTATCTATTGAATCTATTTTTAGTTCCTAAAATTCTCTAGTAGGCACCCTTCCATTTTCGCTTTTAGAATCCATCATTTATCTACGTTCAGCCTTCCGCGGTTCTAAGGACGCACACTTAAAAATTTCAACATCGAAATCCACTTCTTGTCCCGACTGCTCCGTTATTAAAAATTAAATATAAATCTTTTACGATATTGGAAAATCTTATTTCGCTTTCTGTTTATCCCTTATTAGGCATAATCAACCGCGTTTCGAAGCAAACAATTAGGCCGTTATAAATTAATACCAACACAGCTTCGGCAAATCTCATACTCAGCAGAACGTTATCTTTAATAGGAACGGCCCCATAAATTTAACTCGTCGACTGGGAGTCTCAAATGTCTTAATAACATCAACAAGCAGCCGCAAGCCTCACTTGGGTCAATCAAGTACATAAGTAGCAAGGGTTATATGAGTTATGAATGCCGTATTATTTACGGAATTTCGATCACTCGCAGGTCGCTGAGACGCGACACGTAGTACGTATCAGGATGAGGTTCTTTTTCATCCGAATACTTGGAACGAAAACCGAGTTACACAGGTTATTTCAATAACCGGATAACCGGTTATTTTTTATTCGAATAAGCCCATCACTAATATAAAGTTTTAACGTCATACCTTTTATCGTTTTTGAGATATTCTGTTCACAGTTACACAGACAGACAGACAGACCAATGAAAAAAAATATGTTTTTTGGGTTCAGGGACTCTAAAACGTAAAGATCTGTTGAAAACTCATTTCGAATTTTTGGGTGAATACTTCCTTTATCGTAAAAGGAAGTAGAAAAGAGGTAAACATATCTTCACATTCGTAATAATACTGAACCAATAAAAGGAAACCTTGGTAATGCGAATTACATCAATTTTCAAATAAAAAACATTACCGTCGAGGGGATTAGAACTTCAGCACTTGCGAACGGGCTGAGGATGCAATTTCAATGATCGGCGGTAGCCCGCAAGTAAGGCGGGCGTTCACTGCCGCCGTCACCGAAGATGCCACTCATCGGTGAGATGCGGCTGCTTTAAATACAACGCATTCATTGTTGATCCTTTTTCTTTTTTTTTTGAACATTTATTTTGTCGCTGTTGGTTCCCATTTTCGTCAACGGTAAAGCCTGAGCTATGTGGAATTATCACTTTTATCTATTTCTCAATTGAAGCAAAAATACACAACATTATATTTTTAAGATTCTCACACCCTTAGGGCCTCACTACTTGTAAGTACGGATATTGGCAATCCCGATGTAGCTATGCTGGATCGGTAGTCACTTAGTAGTGATGTCTAAAAAGTAACTATTCGTTACACGAGTACTCGTTACCCGGCAAGATCCGAAGTAACGGATATCAACTTGCAAAAGTATTCGTTATATTTTTAAAACAGTTACTATAGTCGTTGAGTGAACGAGTACTTGTTCACACAACAGTATTTGGTTTAACCTTGCTTTTTATTTTATCGCCATCTTACGATACGAAGCTTAAGTTTGAAATTGTGTTGAAAATTAGAACGCTCTCTGAAAATGTAGCTGTTTCATGAAAATATTTTTACGCACATTCGAACAGCGATTGGCGTTCCTATTCTTAGCTAGGACTTTTTAATGTTCTAAAATGAAATAGGTAATTTCCCGGAGAAATGCTTAATGTGCATATAAACGAGGCTTCAGGGACGTTTACTTACATTTATAATTCTCCGAAAAAATGTATTAGCTATGAGTAACGCTCTAAAATGAAATAGGTAACTTCCCGAAAAAATGGTTAATATGTGTTAACATATAAACGAGGCTTCGGGGATGTTTTCTTTCATAGTAGTTTTACAAAAAATGTATTAACTAGCACTTTTTAATGCCGTGAAATAAAATAGGTAATTTCTCGAAGAAACTATTATTACCGGATGTTAAAAAACGTGGTCAGGTAGGTTGCTATCACCTGCTTTTCCATAAGGTTACTTTGAAAACAAAATAAAAGCAGGTCTCTTAATCAGGTTGTTTTAACACCTTTTTCATATATTACATGCGTAACAAATGCAACTCCTGATGTTACGTGTGCATAAGCACTGCCCGCAATGCTCAATTCTCAGAAATAAAGAAGTACCTAAGCATTCAGTTTTGTTTGTTTACGTCAGCTTTCGCAGCTCCTCCGTGTACGAGGAGTATTTGCCACTCCATCTGAAACCAACGGATACTCTCGCTCAACTTTCAGGTACTCGATCCGAACTGGTTGCGACGCGCGATGGCTTTAGAATAAACGAGTACTCGGTAACGGACACAAAGTAACGGATACTACAACGAAAAGTAACGGATAGTTACAAGTACCGAAAAGTAACGAAAGTTGATATCACTATCACTTTTTGATCTTTCCTACTTCTTGTTCTCTTCTGACCCCGACGCTTAGATCATTCGAGGGCTAGGAGTCTCTATTTTTACTAACTATACTTATGAACCATGCCGACACTACAGTAAGGACAGTGTGATCAATTTAAAAAAAAAGGCAGCCATTAACACCCGTATTCATAGTCGTTCGCCAGCGACTCGCCAGCGACTCGCCGGCGAAACGCCGGAGTTTTGCCACGCCCCTTACGAGAATTAACCTTGCATAGTCGCTCGCCGGTAAAACCAAGGATGCGCGTTACTATGGTTTTTGGCGGAGCGCTGCATGCGCGAGCGACTATGCAATGTTAATTCTCGTAAGGGGCGTGGCAAAACTCCGGCGTTTCGCCGGCGAGTCGCTGGCGAGTCGCTGGCGAACGACTATGAATACGGGTGTAAGAGTCGTCTCTACAACAACCAGCCACGCCCTTAGGTATTGTTCTGTGCACCGCCTGCTAAATTGTAAGACAAACGTCACCCTGCTAAATTGTGACATAAACGTCATTTTATATGGACTGGACATATGTGAAGTTCGGAGATGCTTTGCAGAGTGCTGTATACCCACGATCGCGAAAATTTGTGCAATATGAGGTGGTCAAATGTGCAGTGTGGCCAGTGTAACATTAATTTTATAAGAATGTCAATAATATTACTTAAACAGAATTCAACGACAAGAGACGATGTGAAACGTAAGGAATCGCTGCCAGCGATTAAAAATTCTCGTTAACGAGCAACCTAATATTGGAATATAAGTCAAGGTGTCCTTTTTTATCTTCTTTATTGTGTTTTTATACATAGAAAACGAAAACTGACAACATTTTGCGTTGAACGACACAGAGATTACGTACAAAAACTCTTTTTTTTTAAATATTTATAATCAAACCGTTGTATTTATTCCACCAGTTAATTTAGAGGAATAGAATATTCAGTGTTACCAAGTCCATAAATTCTCTTTAATTTGATGCAATAATCTTTGGTATTAAGACATTTATATAGTTTATTATAGCTTTTGATTTGGACTAACCCGCAATTTTCGCAGAAAGCATTTTACTTTAATTCGTTGACATTTACTTATGCAAACGAAAATTCGGCATTCGCTTACACAGAACACTGTAGAATTTTATGAGGATTATTCCATTCCACGTCATATTGGGGCTACTTTCAATAATAAAGGACTTAGAAGCAATTTTGTGTGACTATGTATAATTTCGTAAAACGACTCTTAATGGCGGATTTTAAAACAACCAATCAGAAACAGGACCAAAATTGACCACACTCTCCTTATATAGCCACTGTAGCCGACACTAGAGACCCTGTATATTACTTTTTATACAGGGTCTCTAGCCGACACCAAAGGCGAGCACCCTCTATAGGAAAAGCAAACGCCAGTACGACATGGTACAAGCAGGCGGTAGGCTTAAAGTACATTTTTTTCTATACTAATTTTCAAGGTCAATTTTCTAGGGGATAAGTTGCATTCCTGCAGGGTTCCTAGTTTTAATAATGTTGATACATAGATTTTTAGTTCTTTGCTTCCACTAAAAAAATGATTGCCATTTTGACAGATATGTCATAATTTAATATCGCTTGCTTCACTTTTGCATTTAAAATATTTCTTGGTTTTCTTTTTTTATCCGATTTTATTGATGGTGATGATGATTCCATGTTAAAAAAAGAATTTTGTCAAGAGTTCAAATTAAGAAACTTTGGCATTCAAAATTGACACAACCATAATTTGAAAAAGTTCTACCAACACGAGGTATAAAAATTTCCTAGCGTTTAATCACATATCTACCAACATTGTAACACTTTGACAGTTATTATAGAAAAAAAAAGTACTTTAGAAGGCGTGAACAAGGGGCCTCAAGATTTTGACTAAACACCAACACTGACAGAGGGCAGCAGTATCTGACAGTACTACAGTGACTATATAATCACATGTGGCCATACAATTGTTGGCTGGTACTTTTTTATCCAATGTCAAAATAAGCTTTTGCGGAAAACCATGGTGATGTAATAAAAAGAATAGCATCTTTTAGCGGTGTGAGCGACATTTGGCAACAAAGAATTACTGAAGTCAAAATAAAATTTGACAATTCATTTGCTGAAGTGAAAGACTGTTATTCAAAATGACTGACCTCTCAAATACAACAAAACACCACAAAGGCATTTAAATGTTGAAGAAGTATGAGTCATAAGGTGTCATCAATTTATTACAATTAATGGAAATTGGAAAGTTCAAATCCAAAACACAAATGATATAGCATCATTTGCAGAAATCTTCTCAGTAATTTAATATGCTTTATTAACATCTAAATTATATTAGGTACATGGGCTAAACTCCAATATAGCCCTCTGTTGCTTAGGCGCATGCGCGTGATAATGTGATTCTCAGTTTGTCGGAGGTTCTACAAATAATGTTCAGACCATCAGGCCTATTCCATAACTTCAAATCGAATAGAAGTGACTCAAATCGAATAGAGGTAGGGCGATCGAATAGAAATGGTTTGCAATTCGTATTCCGTAACTCCGCTGGACTTCGATCATAGAAATAACCCAAGCCGCGTCGGTAGAAATCGAATACGATATATACGAGCTCGTCGAAGTTACTGAAAACGCATCGAAATTGCTGTGGCACCTGCGTAGTGCTGCTGTCAGTACGACTTTTGCGGTTTTTATGAGTTTAGACAGTTGTTTTTGTTTTGCGTTTGAACGTTTATTTTTTATTTACTTTATAAACGGGGCTGCACGCGCTATTGCGCGGTTTATCCTATTCAATTTGCCACCATTTTTAGGCCTATTAGGTAGGGCCATTCCGTTCTTTTACACACTTGTTACACAATCTCAGAAAACACATTTCGCATGACAGGAAGCAGAGGGTTCTTTTGTGGAGGAAGAAATAGGGAAATACCCGTCCTCTAAACCAAGAGGAACGTTCACGTGGTGAGGTGGAAGCTCACTGCTTTCACCTAACCGTTGAAAGGCTCCAAGAGGAGCCATCGCACTACTAATTGTCGACATGATCTAAAAAAAACACGTCAAAAAAGTCCCATACGATCAGCACGTCATCGTATGTGCCTCGAGATGCCAAATTTGAAAAAACTCTGCTAAACATTTCGCCAGTTTCGCCAATTTTCTAGATCAGTTCGATTCTCGATCTTACATCGATTTTTCGATTTTTAATCTCATGGCTTCTACCGAGTTATTGGTGTCACCGTTTTTATGCCAACAGAAGGCAGAAAAGGAACAATGGTTGGCATCTAGAGACAACATGGATGACAGCAGATCACACGAAATACACCACACAAATATCACAAAAATACACAACACGAACTAACGTGTTGACACAGTACAGTGTCTATATTAATGACAGTGTGGTCAGTTTTGGTCCTGTTTCTGATCGGTTGTAAAATCCGCCATTAACTGTCGGTCTTATAAAGGTCACTAATCTAACGTTAACTTTAATTCGCTGTTAAAATAAACAAAAGCGCATCAAAACGTTAGCGCTTATGACATTTTATTCATTAGTAAACAAATGTTGATGCGCTTTTGTTTATTTTAACAGCGAATTAAAGTTAACATCAGGTTAGTGCCCTTTATAAGACTGGGTATAAGAGTCGTTTCAATGTCCTATTGAATATTTTTAGCAGTGTACGCATATTTAGTTACAAAAAGTTACTAATGTCAAAATAAGACATTGACATTTTATAAATTATCTAAAGTAGCTCAGTTACTGAACACGGCCTAAGCATCAAAATAAATATTGTATCATCATTGATATACACTTGCGTTATTTTATACACAAAAATAAAGTAAGTACGAATGCAAAATACATTTTAACCAAGCAATAATTTTGACTTTAGTAATATTTTGTTACTAAATGTCACTGACACCGTTAAAACAATGCACATGAAAATTCTGTCACAGTGTAACAAATGGAGTGAATGCGGTGCAGACGACTCCTGCAGTTTACACAGGTATTATTGTTAGTTTCAGTATCACCGTTTTAAAACAGTTTTTTTGATAAAACGGGAGTTATTTGTAGATAAACACCCGTGCAAGTTTTAATTGACGTTAACCATCTAAAGGAGATCTGTTATCATTTGAAGAGAGAATAATTGCTTAAAATGGGGCCCTCTGGGATCTGCCCCTCTCCAAGGGGGCTCACGGGGTTTCGTCTCTTTTTAATGGGTCTCTCGGGGATCCACCCCTCTTCAAGGGGGCCCTTCTTCAAGGGGCCATCGGGGCTCCGCCTCTCTCAAAAGAGGCTCACGGGGCTCCGCCCCTTTTCAAGGGAGCTCTCAAGACTCCGCCCATCTCTAAGGGGGCCGTCGGGGCTCCGCCCCTTTCCAAGGAGGAACCCGGGGATCCGCTCCTATCTAAGGGGGCCCCCGAGGCTCGGCTCCTCTCCAAGAGGACCTTTGAGGATCCGCCCCTCTCAAAGGGGCCATTGGGGCTTCGGCCCTCTCCAAGGGGGCCCTCGTAGCTTCGCCCCTCTGTAAGGGGCCCTCGGGGATCCGCCACTCGGGCTTACGGGGCTCCGTCCGTTTTTAAGGGGGCCCTTGGGGCTCCGCCCTTCTCCAAGGGGCCATTCGGGCACCGCCTCTCTCAAAAGGGGCTCACGGGGCTCCACCCCTCTTCAAGGGGGCTCTCAGGGCTCCGCCCCTCTCCAAGGGGGCTCTCAGGGCTCCGTCCTTCTCCAAGGGGGCTGTCGGTGCTCCGCCCCTTTCCAAGGGGGCCCCCGGGGATCCGCCCCTATCCAAGGGGGCTCCCGAGGTTTGGCTTCTCTCCAAGAGGACCTTTGGGGCTCCGCCCCTCTCAAAGGGTCCATTGGGGCTTCGCCCCTCTCCAAGGGGGCCCTCGTAGCTTTGCCCCTCTGTAAGGGACCCTCGGGGATCCGGCTCTAGGGCTTACCGGGCTCCGTCCCTCTTTAAGGGGGCCCTTGGGGATCCGCCCCTCTCCAAAGGGGCTTACGGGGCTTTGCCTCTCTCCAAGGGGGTCTTCTCCAAAAGGCCCTCGGGGCTCCGCCCCTCTCCAAGAAGGCCCTCGGGGCTCCGCCCCTCTCCAAGGGGCCCACGGGGCTCCGCCCCTTTCCAAGGGGGTTCTCGGAGCTCTGCCACTCTCCAAGGGGCGCTCGGGGCTTCGCCCCTCTTCAAAGAGGCCTTTGGGGCTCCGCCCCGGTTACGAAATCAAAGCGACGGCGAAATGAATGCAAACGCAAATAGGGGACATCGCGTCTGCAATTGTCGTGACGGACACACACGTTTCGATCGTTCTCCTTTATTTATATGATTGGAGGCAAAACATGGGAGTCTCATGCCAGACCCAATCTTGGCTGCCGTCAAGGTGCGAATTTACGTTAGCTGCAGTTTAAGATTTGTGTGTACTTAGTACAAAAATGCCTGTGCATCACCGTAAAAAAAGCAGTTAGTCCAATCGTCGTATATAATATTGAATTTGAATTTTCCAATGAGTATTTCTCTTAGCTTAAAATCCAGTTTCTTCACTAGCATAACAGTTCCTTTATGAGCAGATTCCGTAAATGTCAAAATGTATCAGTGGGCTATACTGGAGTTTTCCCGATACATGTTTTATAGGTGTCATTTGGCAAAGTATTTTGAAGCACGATGGACAAAAAGAGATATAATTTAAAATTAGACAATTTCGGACATGCCTTTGGACCATATATTTAAGGAAGATTTGTAAAAGAAAATTTTGAAAATTCATTCGAAAAATAAACATTTATTTTGATAATCTGCTAAATTGTGCAAAATATGAATTAAAATTTAAATAGTACAGTATTAGCAAAGAGCATATAATTATGTGCCCTTTGGTATTAGTTGAAATTTTAAAATTGACGGGATGTAAATGTAAATTGAAAAATAACAGTACCTGTCTCCTATTACTATTCAATATCACTTGTGTAATAAACAATGTATATTAAATTATAATTTACATATAACTTCCTGTGCTATAGTATTATGTAAGTTTTTACTGTATAATAGTTGGCGTTAAAAAATCTCTATTAATTCACAATTTGTACTAATTCTACGAATTCTTACTGTTATAGTGATATCGTTTTATATTCAAATTGTATCACTTATACTCTACAGCGTTAATATCATGTTATTACTTGATTAAAATTTAGTATGATTCTTACTTTATTTTTTATAAAACAACTCAAATGCATATCAATAAAAATATTGCATCTATTTTTTGGAATAAATCTGAGTACTTATTACCTATATAAATACAGTGACTTTATAATCACAGTGTGGCCATAGGATTGTTAGCCGCCATGTTTCTTCTGACTTAAAAGTAGGTTTGCATAAGAAACTACAGTGACTCTATGAGAAGTCATCGTGAAGGGAAAAAAAGAATTGGTTAAAATGTACTGTTTGATAACGTTCTGTTACCCGTCTTTTTTATTCAACCACTAAACGGTACCCAACGCTTCGAGGACGTAGGGTTCTTCTTGTCTTTTTACAAATATCATAAACTCGAGAACAACTTGACTGATTTGGATGATTTTTTTTGTTTTGCTCGTCTTACTCCCGAGGTGGTTTAACAAAAAAGAAAATTCCGAAACATCCAAAGGGAAAGCCGGAAAATTGGAAAATATCGAAAATGTGTTTTTCTATACACTGTACGACATTCTATTTGCAGTTTTACTTTTATGATTCTGTGCTTAATGGTTTGAAGGGTTTTTCCCATCATGTCATAATCCAAAACAACATTTGCCGGGTCAGCTAGTAGTACATAAAGTTGGTTTATTGAACACGAATAAATTGTCTTCAGTTATAAATGCGTTAAGCACGAAGTATTTCCTAGGAACAAGTACACAGATTATAATTAAATGAAAGGAACTAATTTAAATTATCACTAAACTACTTGCTATACATGTTCAACCTGGAATGGCAATTGTGCACCGCAATAGTCTATTGAGCAGTTACTTACGAATATTTAATCAAAATAAAACTTACAGAAAAATTTTTATTTCTCTGTTAAATGATCTGGTTTGTTTGATGTTAATACTGTTCTGAATATTAGAAATAACTAATTGGGGAAAAACGTCAAAATATGCTTCTTTTCCTTAGAAACAAACTATAATTTGGAAAACTCACGGCCGCGGAAAGACTAATGGCGGATTTCATCACGTGATACGTCGACTCAAACTTTTGACAAGTTATAAAATGCCAATATCTTATTTTGACATTAATAACTTTTTATAACTAAACATTCTATACACTGTTAAAAATGAAAATAACTTGGATAGCTTTTGCCTTCAACCAATAGAAAACATGACCACCGCATGGCTACACTGTGATTATATGTATAGTCACTGTAATAACAGTGCTAGATTAGAGCGGGCAGGGGCGTTTGTTGCATACAGTTCAACTTCAGACTTTCACAGGCGCTGACGAAATATCTGGAACGGTTGTGATACTGCGGTGAGGAAGGGAACAGGAATCCACATCACGATTTATCCCATGAGAATTTTCAATACCTATTATGAATTCCGGCAATAATTTGAGAATTGTTCCGGGAGATCCGGCTGGTTACCTGTGTTCTGGTTCCGGGTAAGGAGGTGAGAAATTGGTTATCGGCCACATGAATGTTAATACACAGGCACCGAGTGGAAAATAATTGTTACTGGTAAGAAAGTAAAAGCAAAGTTATCAGAAATTTAAGAAAAAATATTAAAATAGGCAATTGGAATGTCCATCGACTAAACATGCCAGGCAAGCTGCATATAGTTGAGGAAGAACTAAAACAACATAATCTAAAAATATTGGGAATTAGCGAAATAAATGGACAGGTTATGGACATTTTAAAACAGCTAACGACACAGTTTACTACTCCGTGGGAGAAGAGAGCTTAAAGGGTGTTGCTGTTATTCTACAAAAAAAAAAATGAGAAAAATATATTATTGGCTATAATGTATAATTCAATCAACGAAATAATAATGTCAATGAAAATCAGGACAACTCCTTTTCTATTAAATATAATCCAGGTGTGTGCACTTACAGCTGCTTCCGATGATATCGACGTGGAAAAATTTTACAATGAAATAGAAAGATTACTGAATTTGGCAACCCACAACAACTTATGTATCATGAATACAATGTTACAACACCATATACGCAGACTATATACATGTACATAACCTGGAAACAAATTTAATATAGAAATCAAATCGACATGTAATAAATTATATCTTTTGCGATTACGTTCCATCAAATAATATAACACTGACCAGTGACGGCTCGCTATAAGAAGACAAGGAGCCATGGTTTTACCGTAACAAACCAGTCATTCAATTTTTTTTTATTCTAATAGAAATTTTTTTTCCTTATTTATCATCATTCTTCTAATTTCTTCTAAATAAAGTAGAAGTAATTTTTATTTCCTAAATATTTAAACTGTATGATAAGCGCTACCTACTTTTACGAAGGCATTGATGCAGATCGAAGCGGCTCCTTAGATTTTCGACAATTTATAGACTTTAGCGGGTGCCGAGCAGCAAGCAATAGATACAAAGATAAGGATATTTTAACTTTCAGTGGGAACGCTTGTCAAGTATCCGGTTACTGATGCTTGGTTACAACTTTTGCACGTAGGTATCTGATAAAGAAACGCCGGACGTAATGCGTAATGCCGTAAGGCCGTGTGTAATAATTCACTGGATGAGACGTAATTATTGTGAAAGTACGTTTTTTTCCTATAAAAATGTTCAAGGTCAAGGTAAAATTGGCAAAACTGCTTTTTAAAAATTGTTAGAAAATTTATTTTCGTCAGGTTTTTCTGTAAACGACTTGTGTCATTTTGACATTTAAAATTAAATTGTCAGATTTTCTTTTTTAAAACTAAATACGTGTAAAAACGGAATATTGTAAAATTAAATGTAAAAAAAGCATTTCTGAAGTGTGCAGAGGAACTGTTCGATCTGCATCCTAACACCAGAAGAAGACGTTTACGAAAGATTAGCAAGAGCTTTTGATGTGCATAGAACTTTAATGCCAGATTTTAAATTTCCCACCAATTTTTAGTTCTATAAAGTTACTAAAACAAATTTTACCAACATATATTTCTTAAAGGAATCCAAGTTATGCCAACATAAACCCTAAATTCTTTGACCTTGAAAATTTTTATAGGAAAAAAACGTACTTTACATAAATAACTATGCTATGATCTATTTTACTATACTCATAATTTAGTGGAGAGCGGGGTCGACTCGGTATAGAGGTTAACGGGGCTGGTAGCAATAACGTGAACCAAAATCCGCCAATGTGTCAATTACAATAAAGTAACGGAACAACTGTCAACAAAAAGAAAAGGTTTTAAAGCTCAAAATCAAATTTAGTTATAAAACAAAACAAGGAAAAAGCCACTTAAAATAATTGTGGAAGAAGAAAGCGAAACTGAAGTATCAAGCACAGGTATTTCATACAACGATAACACATTAAACAGTTTTTTCAACTCTAGCAGACTTCATGGTTGTCAAAGTTGGAGGTGCAACAAACAATTTTCTTCGTAACTTTCCAACAAAAATTGTTGATACTTAAGATAATAATTATGTAGTGGAATGGTATAAGATACATAGGGTTACTAACACGTTTTTACTGTCAACAGAAGATTTTGCATTCGTGTAAGCTGCTGATACGACAATAATTAAATTATCAACGCCATTCTTCTACAGAGAAAAGGCGCCTTTTCAATATGTTTATCGTTTGAGGATAGATAGACTTTTCTGGATATTGTATATTGTAAAGTATATTACATTGTTAATTACTATTTGGTATGTACCTAGCATATTTTTCATTTCTGAATAAATTTCTAGTTTTGCAATACAATTTCAGTTAACCCCACCTAATGGCTGTGAACAAGTGTATGCATCTATAGATATGTTGATATCTTTTGTGTAAAACCAAATAAAAATATAAATTTAGTCGTTTTATTTATGCAAAGACCATGTAAAACTGTTATCATCAAACATTATCAAAATAAGAAAACATACAAAACAGTAATTAGAACTTTTAGAAAATTGTATCCAGTTAACCCTGCTCTCCCCTACTGATAAATTTTCGTGATCTTGAAATCTATGTATTTCAACCGTGGGAATGCATTTTTAGCCGACTAAAATACGTTTAGAATGAGAGATATGCGATTCAGGTTATCATTTTTCATTAGCTTCTACAGTTTGGTAAATTTCTTCACTGATGTTCACTTTTGCCAGTCCATATACGAAATATTTAAAATTTCGGGATGTCGGAATCTGCCTTTGGCTGTGAGGGGATATACTAAAATGCATTTTACGTTCGGTGATTGTCGCTACCATCAAAATTCTCCACGAACCGCCGCTGACGTTAAAAATTATAATCTATAGCATAGTTTAATTGCAAAAATTGTTCTTAAGCGATATAGTGGAATAACCATCAGCTCTTTTTGATGTCGTAAATTATATGCGACAAAGCGTTTCCGGCTACACAGTCTAGCAAATTTTAAAAATTGTATATGCATTGCGGAGTAGAACTCCTGTCGTCTGAATATTGAAGCCGACTGAGGATTTGCAACTCTAATTAGCGTACAAGTATTTAGCGACTTTCGACGATTTTAACATCTGTTATAAAAGAACTCAAAACTGAAGCGCCAGGAAGTAGTATTTAAGTTGTACGCTATCAATAACAATTCTTGCTTTACGTAGGATATGTGCACGTTCAAATTGAATTTAAAACTTATCAGATGCATTAATACTAAATGCGGCACGGAAATTTCACCTGGAAGTTTTGATGAAGTGAAGAGTTAGTACAAATAAGGCAGTAGAGCAAACGCATAGAGTAAACGTATGAGTAAATTCTTTATTAGCCAAAATTTGTTTTCTAACTAAAATGAATATTTTGTGTAAGAAATAACCTTTTTCTATAACGCCTACTAAAAGTAGATTTTTTACCAATCGCTTGTCGAACTAAAATGACATATTATAAATCGGCGTGCTGAAAGTAGAATCAGCTGTTTACTTTTAGCACGTGTGCTAAATGTAAACGGCTGATTTTGAATGTACGTATTTTAAACTAGAAATGAGGTTATGAGGTTATTCTAGTTACTTCTTCGTTAAAGGTAAAGTGTTTTTTACTAGTTCAAGCTTTATGTAATCAATAAATCGACATTTATGGATTAATGACTGTAAATTCAATGTCGCAGAAAAAATATTGCATGCAAACTCGTGCTAAATTAAATTTTAGCACTTGTGCCATAAATAGCTATTGTTAAACGCAGAGACAAGGTAATGATAAAATCAATAGCTTTAATCATCTATCAGGTGCATAAACTGAGACAAATCATTATAGCAATTGTCTTTTAATTGTTATTGAAGCATTCACACCGATGCAAAACATGCGGTTCTTATGATTATTAAATATATGTGTTTATTAATTTGCAGTGCCTACTCACCATAAAGGTAATAAAGAGTTTATCTCAACAATACGTAATAGTTATTTATGTATTAAGGGCATAATAAATAAATTATAGCACGAGGGAATGTTTAAAGCGCGACGCGAAGCGGAGAGCTTTACATTTCCGGGAGCTATAATCGTGATTAGGCACGTGGTACATACAACGTTTTATTTCATATTAGTACTCAAAATGGACAAAATTCAAGGATTCAGTACTACTGCGTCATCGTTGTGCTGGAGCTGTGCATTTTTGGTGTGCAATGGTTTCTATGCAGATTGTTGGTGTTGCTATACTACATTGTTGGTGCTTATTATACTGCTTAGCAACTTTATATGCCCTGGGGCTATAAAAGCCATTTTACGGCCTCTATCAAGGGCCAATAAATTATATTTACTCTGCATTTATTTGCTTAGAGTCGATACTAGAGCAAGTCTTTTACGTGTAAAATTTAGTGTAAAAAGATTCCGAGATACTTGCCTTACTATCTAATTTTATACATAGTTTCTATTCATAATTATGGATAAATATCAAGCTTTTTTTGTTGCATAATATACATATCTTGGAAAAAGTTATGCAACTACTACTGTTTTCTATAATCCTAATTTAGACTAGCATCAATTGTAAGTTTATTATTATTATTTAATATTATGCTTAATATGCTTTAACTACACTGTCATTAGCACAAAGCAACGTAACATATTTTACAATAACTTGGTTGTTGAAAATGAGTGTCACAGTCAAGAACGTATACACATGTGACAAGACAATCGATTAGACAATATAATTTGCCCATTTACTCGTACTTGGTATTATAAAAGTATATTACCATTTTCAGATAACACATTTCCAAAAAATATTGCAACTTCTGTATGTATTGACTCAAGATTAATTCCTAGAGGCGAAAACCAGCTCCGATCTCCTATAAAAACATATTTTCAGCAGGTTTTTTAAAATGTTATCTTTATTTTACACCGCTGCTTAATAGCAGTTATAAAATAATAACTCGAGAATATATTCTGTTTTGAAAGGTATGAATTATGTCACAAAGCTACCGACTTTTTTGGTTGTCTTGAATAAACATTGCTTGGCCACAAACATTAATTGGAATAAAATAAAATAAACAAACATCCTTAGACCATTCTAAGAATTCACTCGACTTAAATGGGAAAACCTGATTTGATTTTAGTAACTTATAACAGTGTATTAGAAAACGAATATTTTTACAATGTAAAAGCAAGTAACTCATTGGGCAATGTAAGAACAACGATTTTTCAAACATAGCACAATTTTGCTATTTTTACATGCTCCGTTGAAGTTCTGAATGAGACGGTGTGGATTTGCAAATGTCATAAAATATATTCAAACGACAGCGTCACACGATTTTTCAAACAATGTTGTGCAAGAAAAATGGTTTTCGAAACATAAAACACACTTTAGGTCAGCTTTCTTTCTCGATAAATATAGGTACTAGGCAAGAAATGATGTAATTAATTTCCACTAAACTAATATTTCAGAAACTGCCTTTCGTTAAATGTTTTCGGAAAAATTGTAATTTTTAGTTAGGCAACTTCATTAATTTGAGATAGCAACTTACCTTGACTTTATTAAATAACGATTAAAAACAAATTGTAAAAACTGAAAACAGAAGTAGCTTTTAAACAGTCGTTTTTATCTCGTGTAAACATCCGAACCCTCAAATGTCTAGCGGTTGAATATTTTGATTGATATACCACGCCATTGCTAACGGGTTTTTAATTTCAAGATTTCAGGAAAACAGTTTTAACTAACCAAATGCATAGGTGGTTAATGGAAATTATATGATACCACATAATTTCTCATAAGCTACTAAAAATGATTCATGTTACGTTAAATGAAGAAGCAAAATAAATGTCCTTTTTTGATAATTTTAATAAAGATTCTTCTCTAAGGTTTTTATATTTGGATTTAGCAGTTACGTTAAAAGTAGAATAAGTTGTGCATAAGAATTAAAACTTTAATTAACTGTCTTAAATTGAATTTAGAGAAAGCATATCTTCATCGTAATCCTAATAACTTGAATATCAATTTTATTTTCTCATAGGTTATTGTATTTAACTTTAGTTATTCTAAATTATCCTATGCTCTGTGTTTTCTAATGCTATTTGGACTATGTTTAAGTATAATAAGTTATTCAAAAGAACTAAAGCTTTAATAAATACCATTTAATAAGAAACAACTATACGTTAGAACTTAGAAAAAGCATATAATTATACTAATTAATTATCTTAACATTCACTAAACTGTGTCACCTTGTTCTCAACTAGCGGATTTAAATTTCAGAAGTATTATAACTATTATTTATGAACTTCTCCGCCTTATCTAAGAATAGGTTCAAAATATCCGCTAACTTCGTTATAACTCTCTTTTTTCTACTTCTACACCGTATTTTTCTAACGACAAAAATGATCAAAAGTCATACATTAATCAAGTGAAAATGGAGGATATTCTATCGCCTTTTTCAGCAAAAATTGAGCGTTGATGTCGTATGTGACAATGCATTGTCGTGGTGCAGAATATTTTCCTTGCCTGAGACTTTACTAAAAATTACGTTCGCCATCTATTTTTTTAAAGTTTCATAACAAATTACTGCCAACAAATTATGTTGGCAAAACGATTTACAGCTTTGTTTAAATGGAACTATTCTTATTATTGTCTTAATAGTAGAGTAAGTGGCTTTGTCGCTATTTTCAACTATTTTTCTTCTGTTGGATAACAGCCGCCTAGTGCAGAACAGAACTCGCGTTAAATTCTGTATAGCAGCTGTAATTTGCAAACCAGGAAAGTGCTTGTCGGGAAAAGCTGAATTTAAACTTCTCTTTTATCCAAATGTGGTGCCAAATCGTTTTTAAAGCCGTAATATATTACGATTAGAAAATACTTTTCAGCTAATTCTATATTCTGTTACATTATGACTTTAAAACCTTAACTTTCACAAACACATGTTGAACTGAAAGATAACGTATTTTTTTATTTTAACCTTATATAAACCTCGGCTATCACCTCAGATTACAAAATTCAACCACGTCCGTTATTTGCTATATATCGGTTTAATGACGTTAATAACTAGAAAACATTTTACGTCTAAAGAAAAAAGTAGTATAGTATAGTAACCTCACTTCCTGTTTAAAATACGTTAATTTTAAATCAGCTATTTACTTTTAGCACGTGTGCTAAATATAAACAGCCGTTTTTATTTTTAGTACGCTGATCTATGTCATTTTAGGGGTCGTAGAAAAAATACCTAACTTTTTTCACTAGTGATAACAAGAAGTACTCTTACAACTAAAATAACACTTGCAAAGTTCGACATTTTTTAACGGCATTGGAAAAAATCTGTAAAGGGCTTACTCAGAACTTCCCTCGCAAGTGGACGTTGTGACATCAAACCATTTTAAGAATGAAAAAAGATAGGAGTAAAAATATCTTCAAGTTCGTACTACTGATACTGAAATTATAAAAGGAAACACTTGGTAATGCGAATTATATAAATTTATTAAAAATTACCGGAGATCGGATTCGAACTAAGTAGATAATTAGTACAAAGAAAAATTGGTACAAATAGAACCCCGGCGATTAGAAAGTAAATGAGCTTACAAGTTTTACATATAATATTAAGACTCCCGAAGACTTATAAAAAGTATGGCTTTACCCGAAATGCATTCCATTATATCATATAAATAAAGGAGAACGATCCAAACGTGTCTGTCCGTCACGACAATTGCAGACGCGATGTCCCCCATTTGGGTTTGCATGTATTTCGCCGTCGGCGTAGCCTCGATTTCGCGACCGGGGCGGAGCTCCGAGGGCACCCTTGGAGAGGGGCGGAGCCCGGAGGGCCACCTTGAAGAGGGCGGAGCCCCGCCCTCCCCTTGAAAAGGGGCAGAGCTCCGAAGGCCCCCTAGGAGTGGGGCAGAGCCCCGTGAGTCCCCTTGGAGAGGGGCGAAGCCACGAGGGCCCCGTGAACCACCTTGGAGGGGGCGGAGCCCCGTGAGCCCCCTTGGAGAGGGGCGGAGCCCTGTGAACCCCCTTGGAGGGGGCGGAACTTCGTGAGCCCCTTAGACAGGGGCGGAGCCCCGTGAGGCCCCTTGGAGAGGGGCGGAGCCCCGGGCCTCCCTTGAAAAGGGGCAGAGCCCCGAAGGCCCCCTAGGAGTGCAGCAGAGCCCCGTGAGCCCTCTTGGAGAGGGACGGAGCCCCGGGGTTCCCTTGGAGAGGGGCGGAGTCCCGAATCCCCTTGGAGAGGGGCGAAAACCTGAAGGGCCCCTTTGAGTGGGGAGGTGCCCCGAGGGTCCTCTTGGAGAGGGGCGGAGCCCCGAGGGCCCCTTGGAGAGGAAAGGTGCCCCGAGGACCCCCTTGGAGAGGAGCGGAGCCCCGAGGCCCCTCTTGGAGTGGTGCGGAGCCTCGAGGGCCCCCATTGGAGAGGGGCGGAGCATTATTTGAGCGGAATTTTGATTAAATCGAGGCGATTTGAGAATAGGAGAATAGGATTTGCATTTCTTTTTGAAAATGATGAGCAAAGCTTAAAACTACTTCTCAGTTGTGACACATAAAATGTGCTAATACGATAATACATCAGGATAGATCGCGCAATAGCGCGCGCAGTCCCGTTTATAAACAAAAAATTTAAAATGCTAATCAAAAATAAAGGAACAACTATTTCTGTATCTTCAAACATGACAATCAGTGAAGATAACTGTTTCGACACGGTCATGTAAGAAAATAAGAACGTAGCATTGCTAAGTTTAAAATCTGCCGTGACAATTTTTTTTGAAAATATAATTATAAAAACAATGTTAATAAAATCTCCACATCATAATCTAGAAACGATGTACTATGTCACTTAATAGTTATTTAACCAACAAGTGTGTTAATGAAGCTATCGCTCGTTCGTACTTTTCGTTGACAGCAAAATCTTTTTTGGTGGCGAAAAATTTGATTAATACAACTAACCTTCATGCAAAATATCATCAAAACGTCAAAATCACAAAATCAGTTAATTAATAAAAAGAGTGTATTAATCAAAAACAGTGTATTAATAGATCTATTAATCCATCCTTTTTTAAAAAACAGTTAATTAATAAAAAAGAGTGTATTAATCAAAAACAGTGTATTAATGACGTCTATTAATCCATCCTTTTTTAGGAAAAATAATTCATTAATATTGAAATTAACAAGCGGTCAACGTAAAAAGTACATTATTTATTTTATTCGCAATCACATTGTAGTGTGTCAATTTCATGACATGTCAACAGCTGGGAACTAGATGATTACTGAAACTAGCCGGGAAATTATTACGTACCCCGAAAAATATTACATACCTGAAGACTGGGTTGTTTTCATGGTAACAAAAATATTGAGTGGGTTGTTTTCATGGTAACAGAAATATTTGCTACATCAAGATATCTATTATTCAGAATTCAATTGTAGTTATTTTTAAAATTAGATTATTGCGAATAAAATAGTATACATACCACGGTGAAAAGTTTCATTCCTGTCTCGAGATAAAGTTAACCTCGACGCTGCGCGTCTCGGTTAACTACTTAATCTCTCAACAAGAATGAAACGCTTCCCACCTCGGTATGTAATATACCATTCCTCTTTGCTAAGAATCTGAAACTGTAAATGACGAATATGAGGATACCTCAAAGTAGAAAAAATAGTACCAAGCAAGATGACGATTTAGCAAACTGAGTGACCACCGTTGCTCTTGAATTAAAAACGCTCTTGATACATCAACTGTTAAAGTATACTTCAATTTCGTTCAAAATTAAAAGTATTATTGTCTAAGAAGCTATACATGACAGAGAAAAAATAATAGCAGATTGGTCTGAGCATAAGTAAGCGATTTACGATTATCTGATTGTAAAAAATGAAAAAGTTTAAATTTTGTGTCCAGTGCACATAATAATTTAAACATGCATCTTTACAGTATTTTTCTATAGTTACTTTAAAGACAATAGTAAAAATCTGTAAAAGTGTTTACACTTAGTAATATTAGGTACATCAATTGCAAATTAAAAAAAAACTGCATCTACTGGGATTCAAACTCGCAGAATTTGATTGTTACTCGAGCGTCTTACCTTCTGGAGCACGGGAGCGTATTATTATATTCGCTTACGACTGGGTTATAAACGACGCGATGACGATAGCACCATGTGGGGTGTTCACCCTGTATCTGTGGGACCCACAATATACCTATATTCATTAAGAGTAAACACCTGGACTACGTGCAAAATATTACTTTGTTTTAACTAATAGTTCTTGAGTTAAAGCAAAAATAAGCAGATTTTTATTTGTTCAAGGTGCTCGCCCTGTATATATTTGACTGATGGTATATTCAGTTTTAAACCAGATGCAAAATATCGTTTTCCTCCAACAAATAATTGGACGGACAGAGACGAAATTGATAAAACATATTTTTTGTCATCTAGGGACTTTGAACAGTGAAGATCTGAATGAATTTAGGAAAATGATATATAATACTTTCTTAATTTTTCAGACGAAGGAAGTAAAAAGGAAAAATATCTGCTGTTGGAAAACCAGAACTGAACTTAAAATTTATAATTTGCCGTCAAGATGCGTACGGCCATGAAAGCTCTATGGCCACTCGATTGCAATGCCGCTATTGATCTTCGTGTAGGTATTTTAGAACGTAATAAGAATGGGCAGATTCACTTATGTTAATAGCGCAGCGTATGTCAACGCTAAAAGCGTTAACGTAAGATGGAGCAAGTCGCTGTTCTCCGAGATTCTCCAGGAGTAGCCCCTACCAGACGTATTAGCTCGTCCTGTAAGGAACGTGATTTTGGAACTGATGGAAAACTTATTAGTCCATTCCTTAGCGGCTCGAAGCAAGTCACGCAATAAAAAAATTTGTTACACTCTGCTGTTAGTGGAAACTTTCGCAATATTCTTTCTCATCTTAAGAAATTTATGTTACTCCGCGAGATTTATTTATGAAAAGTGGAAGGTTAATCTGGATAAATGCAGCTAAGGGCAGATTTAAAGTAGAATAGTCCAGATATGTACCAACATATTTAAAATCTAAGGCGTATACTACATATTTTTCAGGGTTATCAGTTTTGTATAGTAATTTTCAACATGTCAGGACAACATACGTACATATGTTACACAAATAGGATGACCAGACACCGACTGCCATTTTAGTCACTAAATGTCAGTTGTGAATTTCGATACAGAAAAGCGCGTGCTTCTTGGATGATACATCTCCTTAGTTTAAAACACAAACGTCGTCGCGCCGTAGTGAAATTTAAAGGAAGCTTCTGAATTGATTTGAAAAAGAAGAATTAAGCTTTCTCGACTTACTATTAGCGCGGGATGAATCTCGGGTTCAGAATTTTATGTCCGAAACAAAACGTGGAAGTATGGCAATAGAAACATAACCAATCACTAGCACTCAGAAAATAAAAAAATGTAGACTCTCATTATTTGTATTTATTTAATGGAGCAACTAAAGCCCACATATCAAACTAACAAACGAACTCAGTTGATGAGGATCATTCGACTTCTCTATGGAAATGCTGAGCCCATACCGCCACTTTCAACCAAAATACATCCACCGAATTGAACTATTTTAAAGATCAATAGATGTTGTTCCCACCGTATTCTTAAAGCTGCGATCAAATATTGCTAATAGCTATTATTAACTTCCATGGCAACTGCACACATTGTGATTTAAATGACTGTATACGGTTCGTTGTTTGCTTTAAATGTGACAGCAGATGAGTTAAACGACATCGTTGATGAAGTGCGATTACGTTGCGGGACTGGCACGAAAGTAAAATTTACTGGAAGAATCCATGCACGAAAGCATATTCGATAAAATATCGTTCGACAGCAAAATACAATTTCTTCTTTTATAAATCGTATAAATAGTACAATTTTTTCTCAATCAACTATTACATACAGTAATTGGAATGTTACATGTAACTAGTAAGATGCCCTTTCTTCGTACGAGCTACAATTTTTTTTATAAATCTTAAATAAATTTTGGGGTGCCTACCCCGTCACTGAATGAACAATAAACAATAAACAATATGCTATCAACAAACGCTGCAAGACAATACTATAGGTAAAAAAATAGATAACATTCTTCCCAAAAAGTTCTTCATCATGTAACGGGCTAGTTCGTGGCACCTTGGATTTAATAATCACCCTACTAGATTTAAGACAAATTGTATTTCTTACATTGTAATAATTGATTGTGCGCGGAAACCAGCTGATGCAGCCGTTGCATCTATTAATAGAATCAAAGCAAGTTGTCCAACTTATACGTCCAACAATGACAGTTCAAATCTTAGGCGGAACAGAGCCAGTCAACATTAAAAGGGGAGTCCGACAAGGAGACACAATCTCGCCCAAAATATTCACAAACGCATTAGAAGACATTTTTAAGACATTAGAATGGGGAAACATCGGTATTAATATAAATGGTGAATATTTGAACAATCTTCGTTTCGCAGACGATATTGTGCTGCTCGCAGAAAATAACGAAGACCTGAAAAAAATGATACTAAATCTGAACAACTCGGCAAGAAGTTACGGCCAAAATATCAATGCGTCCAGAACGAATATTATGTCAAATATGAACGACGCTATGCCAATTATGCTTAATTATGAAAGGGAAGTGACAGTGGTCAACGAGCATACCTACTTAGGCCAAAAAATATCCTTTGAGAAAAACAATCAGGAAATAGAAGTAAAAAGAAGACAATTGGGATAGACAGCATTTGGAAAAATTAGTAGTGTTTTTAAATCCAACTTCCCACAACACCTCAAAACTCAAGTTTGTAACCAGTGTGTCTTACCAACTATGACTTATGCAGCAGAAACGTGGAGCTTAAATGAAGGAATAATGGAGAAATTAAAGATTGCACAGAGGAAAATGGAAAGATCAATGCTGAATGTAAGGCTGCAAGACAGTAAGAGAAAAGAATGGATTAGAAGAAAAACAAGAGTGATGGACGTGGCAAAATATGTGGCAAGACAGAAGTGGAGATGGGCTGGACATTTGATGAGAACAGGAGACGGAAGATGGACCAGGAAGATGACTGAGTGGCGACCACGGACAACCAAGAGGAACCCGGGAAGACCAAAAACACGATGGAGAGATGATGTCCAGAAAGTGGCGGGAAGTCAGTCGCTTGCTAATAGGTGACCGGTGTGTTCTCCCAAACAAAAGGGACGCCACGCGAAGTATTATAAAGTGCGATTGTGTGGACCTGCGTTAAGAGCAGTCGACGCCTCGTTATTCTTAAGCCGAAATACAACTTCGAGAGCGGACAACTACCTTGGAATCAACACTAAGGTACCGATAATTCTTCATAGCCGGAAGCCGCTATTCTAGCTTCGAAGCAGCGACCTTGCCAATGTACGAGACCATTGCGAGCAACTATAACGCAAGGTTAGTTATTATAAATAAAACCCACGATTGAATCCCCGGTTCAGGAAACTGGGAGAACTAGAAGCGTAATTAGTAAAGCGATGACATCGCGGTAACATCACACTGCTGACACATTGCGTCAGCCTAATTTCAATCTACCGAAGGCAGAGCCGTATTAAGTGAATTTGCGCCCGAGAGTACGCCTTCTTCGCACGATTTGTTTTTAACTTAGCGTTGCGCATTGCCAATAACACTCCTATTTTAGGTATATCTAAGCAGGTAGTTTCAGCATTAAGCTCGTGGACATTTCTTAGCTATTGTTGATAGCGTACATGACCTTTCCATATTACCAGTGTGTATTCTTTTTATGTATTTTCATGCATGTATGTTCTTTTCCAGAGTATATATATTTTCATGTAAACTGTTTAGTTTTTATTTCTGGTAGGATTTGCATGTATTATTACAGAATTATAGATGATAACAAGCAGACCGGAACAAGCTATATTGATATTACCTTTAGCCGCATTGAGGTAAGACCTGTTCTTGTGCCTCTACGACTGGATTAACTAGCACACAAAGGCCAATTCAAATTCATAGTAAAGTAGAGTATCGAGTTAAATAAAAGTATCATTATAATCACTCTTTTATGCTTCACGTATCCCCTGAAAATGTGTATATAATTGTCGTTCCCCTTGTATAGATTGATAAAACTATAGTTATAGCACAACAATGAGAATAAAATAAAAAATATAGCAAAGTACAAACTAAATGTTGTATTCATAAATTATAACAAGAAAAGGGAGAAAATATGAAGTTAGACATGGGTACTATTGGAAATACCCAAGAATATAGATATCTAGGAGTGAAATTAACAAATGATGGAGAGAATGACAAAGACATCCTGGATAAGATAGGAAAAAGAAGAGCAATAACAAGTCAGTTAAATTCGATACTATGGAGTAAATAAATTAGGAAAGAAACTAAGATTAAACTATTCAGATCAATGGTAGAGAGCTGCATGACCTATGGGTCAGAAATATGGACAATTAATCAAAATCTCAAAAGAAGAATAAACGCAGTCGAAAATAGTTATTGGAGACGATGCTGTGGCGTGACACTGTTGGATCGTGTGAGAACTGAAGATATTAAACAGCGAATGAATATAGAGACAACTCTATCGGACACAATAGAAAGAAAACAGTTATCCTGGTATGGACATGTAAGAAGAATGACAGAGGAGAGGTTACCGAGTGTTATTTGGAACTGGACACCAGCTAGAAGAAAAAGACCCGGGAGGCCAAGAACCAAGTGGAAAGACGACGGGATAAGAAAGGCCATGGAAAGAAGGGATCTCCAAGACGACCTATGGCAAGACAGAGAAGCATGGAGTTTGAGATGCGATAGACGGCCTCAAGAGCTGTAATAAAGTCGCCATATATAAATCTTATATTATAAGAGCCGATGTCGCCGGCGGCCGTCGAGGCGTAAGCAGGCGCGCGCACACGCTGCATGAACGGCCTGCATGGTAGCAAGTGGCGCGTGCTCACGAATGGCGAGACCGCATTTGTATTGTTAACGCTGGCAGGGCCGGACGTATGCTGGCTGCCGCCTTGAGCAAGCATTTTTATTGTTAACCGTTTCTTTACGCTGGCCGGGCTAGATGTAGGCTGGCCACGAGTTCTAGTATATATTATGCAATGACTTCACGTTTCTGTACCATAAGTATTTAATTCAATTGCCCTGCTCTGCTAGCTGTGAGTATTTATTTCTTATTTAAAAATTAATTTCAAATGATTTCTCTTTTAAAAATAATTATTGCCATGAAAACTCAATCATCAGGGTTAGGTTCTTTTATCTAGTTGTCTTATATTTGACTTGTCATATTTAGAATAAATTTCAATTGTCAAATGACCTTAAATGTCACTTATCTTGAATGAATTCAAAATAATTCTTCTACTTGTAATCATATACGACCAACGTACACTGTTTTCAATATTATTATGATGTATGACTTTCTCTATCTTTTATAGTAAGTAATAACTCTTTTAATTATTGCAAGTAATAAATATTGTTCATCTACTTCATTTTGATTCTAGACTAAACTACTAACCAACCTTATTGACTCTACTAATTGCACATCCAGCACCACAGATCCCCTTGTACAACTAGTCACCACACAAACACGTCCAACTGCAATTAACTGTCAAACCAATTTACAGCCATTAAATCCTCCAGGAAATATCCAAATATTTGAAGAATCCAACCTCCTTTTACCAAGACTGCACCTATCGACTTTTATATTACTCCTTCACAACCCTCTTCTGCCAGTAAACTATCCTTGATGTACTCCAACTAATATTACTTCTTTTCAGGTTTAATTGTCACGATGATCTGTCCTCTGCATGAAAATGAAATATCCAAATACCACCAATCACTCAGAATGATTCCCAGGAAGATACATCAGTCCTTCATCATGGCTCCTACACTTGCAGTAATCCACACCAGTCAAATCCTTTTCACTCCTTCCCATAAACTGTATCAGTTCCAATAAAGCAGCTCAATCCAAATCTTATATATTTTATTTGTTAGTAAATATTGTAATATATCAAAACTCTTCTTTAATTGAGACATCTTGCTATTCGTAAACCATTATAATCTTATTTCACCTTATTTAAACTTCGTAGATTTATTTATTCACTGAACTTATTATACCAGGACCATTATTATTGTATAAACAGTAAAATTTTCAATATTTTATTACTATCCAAAATATTATGTTACATTTTTCAAAGTTTGTTATTCTTAATCCAAAAACAACTCTCCTAACTACCGTATTTTCATTATTGATGCTTACTATATTAAAATATACATTTGATACCTACATACTTTGTTATCTTTTAATTGTTTAATTTGGTCTGTCGTATCTGATATCAGTAGTAAATAACTTCTATCTTTTAACATCTTACTTTATAAATTAAACTATATGAAATTTATTCTTTCCATTCTCATTTCTTAAAATATAATCTCTATTTAAAATTTAATTCAAATAACCTTTTATATTCTAAACTTTTGCAAAGACTGACTACAATGCTTTACCAAATTCTTTTATCGTATTTATCATCAAACTATATCCACTCTTATGATATCATAACATAATATAACAAGATACCTGTCTCCACCACTCCTGTGCTGTTTTCCAGTGATCCGTGTGTATTAGTTCTGGTGTTGTGGCCGGATTTTGCACATTTATTAACCGTAATTACACCACAGCATGTTCACTCTTATTATAATCGCACTGTGTATCACACAACCCTTTGTCGACAATGTCTTATTCTCTGCTCACTAGAACTAACATGTGGCCCTAATCGTTTTGCTTGTTCTATGTGTGGCGAAGAATGGGATTCCTAAGAATAGTCTAGCTTGATTTTGCCAAACGTATTTTTTCTGAAGCCATGAAAATGCCTCGAATCGTACTTGGTATGTGAGACGCAATTTGTATGTGTGCTTATCTTAAATTAAATCAGTTAACTGTTTATTATTAAGAAAAATATCCTAAATCTTACTTGCAAAACAAACGTATGCTCTAAATTTGACTATTTACAATTGATCGATAAACCCTACGGCAAGGAAATCTTTTTGTGTTGTCGATTATCCTTTAGTAAATGAACTTTGTTAGTTACTCATTTCCTGTAATTGTGAAAATGTTGGACGTACAAGCGAATATTATAGCAACATATATAGAATAATTCATTGCCGTAAGTAATTGAATAAAATATTTATATTTTCTAGTAAGTTCCAACTATTCATTTTTCATAACAAAAATGTTCAAGAAATTTTTAGTTGTTAGATACGCCAGTTGCTACGGATATGATAAGTATACACACTTCTTATTGGTTACATGTAGTGACGTACGATTTTCAAAATAAAAAAAATTCCGCCAATCGTACTAGAACTGACACATTATTGACAACATTTTGTTGAGCAAAGTCAAACATTCCATTACATCAGCCGTTGCTAGGTAATTTACAATAAAACTGCACAGGAATAATATTCCCGGCCTAGGCAAGGGATATTCGAGCACTATTTCCTAATTTTTTTAATTAGTCGTATCGATCGCCGGAAAAATAGTATGTGTATCTTCGACAAAAAGCGTAACATTCCCAGACGACTGTGAATATTGTTGGGCGAGGCGAATGCCAGAAGTGTACTATTGACGTAAGTAGTGCCCAAATAGGAAAAAATGAAAGACGGCCAGTGGTTGACTACACAAAAATGCAAACATTTGATTGTTTATTTTATTTGGAGTTGGATTTTAGAAAAATACTATTGGCAAAAATTTAAAAATATTATTATTATTGTGTTTAATTTCACGCCTTGATGGGTGTTGTACATGATTTTCTACTACTGGGAAATCCTGTAGTAAAAAAAAATCTGACTCCAGATGATAAGTTCTATGACGCTCTGATTACAACTAATATAGGTACACAACTTGTAACGCTAAACAATAATTATACAGGGTGTTACTAAAATAGCAGAAAAACTTTAGGTGCATAAAATTCTGAGTTGAAAATCTGTGAATAACAGATCCAATGCTGAAGGAGTCTCATTAATTCAAATCCAGTTGGGAAGATAATCAACTGAGGAAGATTACTGTTGAGAATCATATTAGTTAGATAAGAGGAAGAATCGGCATCATTTTGTGATTGATGAGACACTATTGGCCATTTAATGAGAAGGACATTAAAAGCACCCATTAGTATGAAGATTTCAGTTTTAGCGTACATTCTAGTAAGTAGGTCAAATAAATCTGTATTGTTCTGATGATTATTAGAAGATCTAACTAACGATCTGGATCTGTATATGTATACAGACTACGGTAAATTTAAAAGCGCAGTTCTGAAAAGATAAACAGATTCCATCTATTATGCTAGGAATGAGCATATCAATATGTACTACCTTGAAAGAAGTAAAGAAATAATTATTAGTGAAAATGTATACGCCACCACCACGATGATCAGGTTTCTCAGCACGATATAATAATAATAATAATATATAGTATATAGTGAATAAATAACCAGGTATTTAGTATAAAGAGTCGATATGAATTCAGAAAGAATAAGATGGTTTTACGCTTGTTTATTCCAACGTCAACAATAAATAATCTAGGATATACTTGGTAATGAAAATTTTATCATTTTATGACCTATTTGTGCACCCACAGCAACAAGACCAAATCTGCCTATGTATCCCGTTTTCAAGGTTCTCAAACAACACGAGCCACCAAAGAGCATGGCCATTGCGTGGATCCTTGCTCGACTTCACAAGGTGCAAGGCACATTAAGCCAGAAAGTTCTGGGTGTTTATCCACAAAGACTACGGGATCTAAGCCGAAATTCTATGTTAACAAGAATAGTTCCAGTAACCGCGAAAGCCTCAAACAGTATATAACTTTAATTCACTTGAATGGAAAATGACGAACTATCAAATTTTGCTTTGACTTTGGTATTTTTTTGCTACCAACTATCCCTACTATTAAAAGAATGCGCATGCAAATCCTGCTCAGAATCACAAATAGAGTGACCGGGAGATACACTACTATCAAAATTAGTACTCCATCTGGCAACAATATTCTATTCTGTCAAATGACAGTAAACTTGTTGAAGGTTATGTAGCTGACACTACAAAATAATATTTAGAGTTCTGTCCATGCGTAACTTAAAAACAAACATTTAAGGACAACTTTAGAGTAAAAGAGGTGTGAACCTATTATACAGTGTGTCTCATAAAGTTCTCTGCACATGGAAGACTTTTTAAATTATATATTCACGAAAAAAAAGTTCTGCATTGCCCAAACACCAAAATGCGCTTATAACATTCCAAAATTATCTGACGGTATACAGGGTAGAACAAAAAATAATAAGTTGGTTAAAGAGTAATAGGTAGTACCCTTACTTCTGAAGATAAAAAAATGTTATTTAGAAGTGTTATTCGAAATAAAAGGTTATTCATAATTATGAATGAGCACTCTCCTGTGATTTTTTAAAAAAAATAATACGTCACAAATTCCATCTAGAAAAAAAATTTCTACTCATGACATTGAAATCAGTTATTTTGACATTGATTCCGGTAGTTGAAATCGCATTTCAACCACTAGAGATTGAAACGTTCAGACTACCGTTTGACATTCAATTGTTGACAAGATAAATGTCACTTTATGTTTAATTTTTTCTAAAGTGCATTAATTTGTTAAAATTCGTAGAAAATAGTAGTTTGTATACCAAGGCACTGAAGTATAACCTTTTATCACGAATGTGGATTTAGTTGCCGAGGCCCGTAGGGCCAAGGCAAATAAACCACATGAGGGATAAAAAGGAACTTCAGTGCCGAGGTGTACACTATGTTTTATTTGAAATCGAGGAATCGTGAAATTACAACATTTTAACCAACTTTTGTAGGTTATGTTCGGTCGATTGACGTTTATCTGTCGCCTCGCCACCTACAAAAAAATTGTAAAACAATGGATTACTTCACTGCCGATTTCTCGTATTTTAATGACGATTTCGGCGTACTTCACTGCCGATTTCAAATAAAATAATATATGCAACTCGTTGCTGATAAAATTTCAACGTCTCGAGTTACTTTTTTCAACGAGCGAAGCGTCTCAACGTTGAAATTTTATTTCAATCACTTGTCCCATAATATACTATTCCTCATAGGGTACGGTTATTTCATGATTATGTATAACTTTTTATACTGAATTATTATTCCATGTAACATTTGTTGTTATCAGAACTAAAGATACTTTACTTATTAGCAGGAGAGTTAACATTCGAATCTCGGCGAGTAAGGTTGTGCTGTTTCGCGCCGGGCTTCGAGATATCAAGTGACCCGTGATAGTTGGTATTTATTTTGCCATTATCAATACAACCAGACTTAAGTGAGTAGATTATTTATTATTTACGAGCAAGGGCAATGGCCCACGCTCAACATTATCTGCATTGTGCACCACCAAATTCGCTTGCTATATATGGAGAGCAAAACTCACCAAATACATATATTCAAATTCCAACAATTAATCCATTAACGCAGCCCCTGCCATCAAAACAAATACCTCAACATAGTGCACCAGTATACTACAACCAATATCCAAATGCCACGCAAACATCTAACCCATCACAAATATCATTTACACAATACCCACCTCTACCAAATTCTTCGGAAAATTCATGGCAGCAAGTATCATACACCAAAAAAAGACAAAGAAATCCTGAATAAAATAAGAGCTCCGAAAACAGCGCAAAGAAGCCCGAATACTGGCTGAACCAAACGGCATCAGTCAACAACAGATTTTCAGCGTTATCCGATGCGGATATGGAGCAAGAAGATAAAGCTACCGATGAAGAAGTTAAAGCTACCGATAAAGCTAACAATGAGCCAAAGCCGCCACCCATTTTTGTAGGTGGCGTTCAAAACATAAAACCATTAGTGGACTTACTTAATTCCATAGCTGAGGATAAATATATCCTAAAAACTTTAAATAACGAACAAGTAAAAGTACAGCCCTTAGAAAGTTCAATATATACCGTTATAATTAAAGCTCTACTTGAAAAAAATACTGAATTTCACACGTACAAACCGAAACAAGATAGAAATTTTCGAGTAGTTTTAAAAAATCTACATCCGTCGACAGACATCAAAGACATTAAGCAGAGCATCATTGAGAAAGGACATGAAGTAGTTAATATTTGGAATGTAAAACAACGCAAAACAAACAAACCGCTGCCACTGTATTTCATAGATCTTAAATCAAAAGACACTAATAAGGAAATTTACAAAATAAATTTACTTATGAATACCAGCGTGCAATTTGAAGCACCTCATGCTAAAAGACAAATTCCACAATGTATGCGCTGTCAGAGGTTTGGTCATACAAAAAACTATTGTAATAACATTCCAAGATGCGTGAAATGTGCTGCCAATCACCAAACAAAAGACTGCACCAGAAAAACTAAGGATAACAACGTCATCTGTGTAAACTGCAAGGAATCACACCCAGCTAACTACAGAGGATGCGCGGTACACACACAATTACAACAAAAAATATATCCTACACTACGAGAACGACAATTAGGAACGGTTCAACCAAACCTAACTTTTGCTCAAGCAACAAGGTCAGGCGTTCCTAATATGGCTACAGTAAATAATAATGTATTAAGTCAAACCAGCCCACCTGTAATGACCGAATCAGTTCAATCAACAAATGACATGATGGAGTTAAAACAAATGATGAAGGCGTTGATGGATCAAATGGGGACGCTCGTTAATCTCATGTCAGCCCTGGTCAATAAGGCGCTTTAATGGCTCAGTTATTAAAAATTGCAATCTGGAATGCCAACGGCTTGAGTCAACATACTCAAGAATTAATATGGTTTTTAAATATGCACACAATAGATGCTGTCTTAATATCAGAAACACACTTCACCGACAGAAGACATGTAACAATACCTAATTACATCATCTACCATACAAATCACCCAGACGGAACTGCTCATGGAGGCACTGCTGTAATCATTAGACGAGGAATTAAACACTACGAGAAAATGGAGTATAAACATGCACACATACAAGCCACTAGTGTAGCTATAGAGGATATGTTCGGGGAAATAACCCTTACTGCGATTTACTGCCCTCCGAGGTATAACAACAAATGTGAAGATTTCGAAAACTTATTCAACATCGTAGGAAACAGATTCCTAGCAGGTGGAGACTACAACGCCAAACATACACAGTGGGGATCTCGACTTATTACAACCAAGGGCAGAGAATTGCTACGTGCTCTGGTAAAGAACAATTTAGGCTATTTATCATCAGGATATCCAACATATTGGCCTTCTGACAGGAACAAGATACCGGATCTAGTAGATTTCGGTGTTGTTAAAGGACTCAACACTAGGAGATTTTTAGTTGAATCTTGCTTGGATCTTACTTCTGATCACACACCAATTATTGTGACAATGCACGCGCAAATACTCGATAAACCAAAAAGGCCATCCTTGTATAACGGAAAGACTGACTGGGATCTGTTTCGAGAAAAATTAGATGAAATAGTGACACTAGATGTTCCTCTTAAATCAGAAATTGATATCGAAAAAGCAGTGGAAAGGTTAACCAAAGCAATCCAAATTGCAGCATGGGAAGCTACCCCTGATAGCTCAGCAACACATCAAAAAGAAAATTGTCCAATTATTGTTAAACAAAAAATCTCTGAAAAACGAAAAGCTCGGAAAAGGTGGATGTTAACAAGATCAGAACTAGATAAACGAAGGTATAATATCTTAGCAAGGGAGCTGAAACACCTACTACAGAATCTAAAAAACGAATCCATTAAAGAGTATCTTCAAGGGCTAACTGCAACAGAAGCAACAGATTACTCCTTATGGAAATCTACCAGAAAACTCAAAAGACCACAGCAATCAATCCCACCTCTTCAAACTCCTGATGGTAATTGGGCACGAACAAACCAGCAGAAAGCTACATCATTTGCCGAACATTTATCTCAAGTTTTTCAACCATTTCCCTCCGTCTCACCACCAGAGGAAGAAACTGAGATCTTACAATCACTGGAATCGCCGTATCAAATGGATCTCCCACTTAAAAAAATAAAACAGAGCGAGGTCATGAGAGTCATACTCAGAGAAACCAATCCAAAAAAAGCTCCCGGACTTGACCTGATAACGGGAAAAGTCCTGCACGAGTTATCCAAAAAGTGCTACGGAGCTATTACGCAAATTTTCAATGCTGTCTTAACGCTTGCATATTTTCCTAGCTATTGGAAAGCTGCACAGATTGTTATGTTAGCTAAACCTGGAAAAAATCCACGAGAGGTTTCATCTTACAGACCGATTAGTCTATTGCCAGTCTTAGGCAAAGTGCTTGAAAAGCTTATTTTAAAACGCTTAGAGCTCATTATGGAGGACAAGAATCTAATACCAACACATCAATTTGGATTTCGGAAGCGACATAGCACGATAGAACAAACCCATAGGTTAGTAAACCAAATCAGAAATGATCTCGAAAGAAAATGCTATACATCAGCAGTGTTCGCAGACATCAGTCAAGCATTTGACAAAGTTTGGCATCTCGGCTTATGTTACAAGTTAAAGTCTATGTTCCCCCATGCTATGTATGCTGTTCTAAAATCTTATCTAACCGACCGCCACTTTGTTGTTAAACACGAAGAAGCAATTAGTGATTTATATCCTATTCACTCCGGAGTGCCTCAGGGCAGTATCCTTGGTCCGGTACTGTATTCGCTTTACACGGCAGATCTTCCTTTGACCAGATTAACGACAACCGCTACCTTTGCTGACGACACAGCTATATTAGCTTCACACTATAATCCCATCACCGCATCAAGAAACCTTCAACTACATTTAAATAAATTTCAAGACTGGTTGCGGAAATGGCGTATCAAAGCTAACGAAAGCAAATCTGTTCACGTAACATTTACTTTGAAACATGATACTTGTCCTCCTGTTATACTAAATGGTAATCAAATACCCCAATCAGAAGACGCTAAATATTTAGGAATTCATTTGGATCGACGACTGACGTGGCGCAAGCACATCTTTATGAAACGAAAACAGTTAGGCCTCAAATTTAGACAAATGTACTGGCTCTTTGGCCGAAATTCTGAACTGACAGTAGAAAATAAACTTTTGTTGTACAAGGCAATTTTAAAACCGATTTGGACTTACGGAATACCTCTGTGGGGGACAGCTAGTGCTTCCATTCTAGAAATATTGCAACGCTTCCAGAATAAAGTGCTTCGATCGATAGTGAACGCTCCGTGGTATGTGCCAAACATAGTGCTACATAATGACTTAAAAATAGCAACAGTGCGTGAAGAAATAACACAGTGTAGTGTACGATACAGAGACAAACTAGTGGCGCACCCCAATGATCTTGCATCCAATTTATTAGACAATGATGACGACAACAGACGGCTGAAACGTTTTAAGCCATCAGATTTACCTACTCGATTTAATTAATTACTTTCTCTATGTACATTAAAACTGTTTTAGTTATATACAAAATTGAGGTTGTCTGATGGGACATCCTTCACATGTCATGTATTTTCCTGTGCATACCATGTACTTATAGGCTGGTACTTCCCGGACTGATTGTACACATTCTTGGAGTTAATAAAAAAAAAAAAAAAAACTTATTAGCAGAATTACTATTATTAGTCTATTCTGTGTAATACCAGATGGCTTTGAATTCTTATGAGCGCATTTTGTTTTTTGGTAATGCAGAAGTTTTCATGGAGACTTGTTCGATAAATTAATAATAAAAGAAGTTTCCTATATAGAGGGAACATTTTCAAACGCACTGTATTTACAGGATAAAGCAACAGTAGCGATATTTGTATATATTTTTGATGTCATACATTATAGCAAAGAAAATTAATTACAAGACTTTAATGTGACGTACTGTTCTACAGGATGTCCGGAAATGGCGTGTACAACGGAAGACCACAAGTTTTTAAAATTTTTTAATCCCCTGTGGAATCACTGCCAATTTTTTTTCTAAATAGTTACCTTAATTTAGAAGCTATTTCTTCTCTTACAAAATTTTAGTTGGTTAAACGGTTTAGCCACAAGGAAATATTTTCTAAATCCCTACAAGCCTAGTGTTAAGTAAATAGCTTCTAAATTAAAGTAACTATGCAGAAAAAAATTGGTAGTGATTATACAGGCGGTTAAAAAACTATGGATTGATAATGTATTGTAACAAAGTTTCTAAACACCCTGTAATTTTCTAAATTAGGGTTTATTCCACAAAAAGCTGTAGTTTACTGGTGCAAACCCATGATACAAAATGAAAAAATCTATCAAAGATTTTTTGACTTATTTGAAAAAAATTAAAAAAGCTAATAATTTTTAAAGCCCTCTAGCGGCTAAACTAAGAAACTTTGTATATAGGTAAGTTGAGTTAAATCGTCATATTTTGGGCCAAGGAACTCGTGGCCTTCCCTTGTACTTGCTATTTCCAGACACTGTATAGTTCTGTGGAGTCAATTGTTTTTAAGGCACACTGTTTTGTCAGAGCCGTCATCTTAAAGCTTTTAAATAATACGTGTACTTTTTCATTAATTTTGATTCCTTTTTACTTCCCTCGTCTGAAAGACGAATGAAGTATTGTAATCACAAAAAAATCACATTCCGAGATTTTTTCAGATCTTCACGTTTCAAGGTCAATTCCATCATTCTGTCTGTTTGTCTGTCTGTCTGTCTGTCTGTCTGTCTGTTGGCAGTATAGCTCAAAAACTATTTGTCGAAGGAAGACGATATTTTGCATACATTTTATATATCTACCTCGCATGAAACCGGTACAATTTCATAGAAATATATGCAGGGTGAACACCTTAAAAAAATAATATATTGTTTATTTTTGTGTTAATTTTAAAATAAAAGGAAGTACTAACTTTCACATAGGGCAGGCTTTATATTTGCCGAAAATAAGACTCGACCGATAAAGGATAATGTCACAAAAGAGTAAAAATGTTTCAACCATTACACCGTGCTCTTCAAGAGACGAGCGAACTTTTCCCGCAGAGACGCGGTAGCGCAGATAGAATTTCGCCGTACTTATATCCTCTGTGGAGATTCGGTTAGGATCGAGTATTCTGCAGAGCTGCAGATGCGGCCGGTTCAAACCCCAGCGGGATCCATTTTTTAAATTTGAAAACGTATTTAGTTTATGAGCAACTCCTAACTTAATTTGATTTTTAAAATTATTTAGTGCCACAATGTTGACGAGAGAAGTTCTGGGTAAAGCCTTTTACAGATTTTTAAATTCTTCTTACGAATTTGTAAAAAATCATAGTCGTGGATGGGAAATTTTTTCACTAAAATGCAAAACACTTAATTGCAAATGCAGGACTTTTTCCTAATTATACGTGCAGAAATAAACTAAATAAACATTGTAGCAGTGATAACACATTAGAAATATTCTTAGTGTTAAGGTTTATACTCCGACAGATTCGGTTATAGATCGTGTAAATATCCTCAGGGCAATATAATTAGTAGTACGATTATTAACAGTGATTTAAAAAAAAATATTATGAGTTATAATCCCAAAGCTGAAAATGCAACGAGTCCATAAGACGAATTATATTTCTTGCATTGGGATTATAACGAAATGATATTTTTACAATATAATAGATTACTAGGCGTACTACATTAGTTCGTACCAAATTGAAAATCGCCAGTCGCTATATTGTCTGTAATAGAAGGTCCGATTGGTCAATGTCCAAATTTAAGAGATTCTGATTAGCTCAAAATTCAACGAATTATATTATGTATTGTAATTATATTTGTTTATAACAGCTGTTTTTCAATCGACATTACATAAGTCTATTGTATTTCAACGTGTTGTGTATTTTCTGAGGAAGTCAGCTGAGCTGACGAAACGTCAAAGATATTATTATAAGAAGATAATTAGCTGACTAATTTTCCTGAACTATATATATTATGTATTGTATATACTTGCTCTAGTCTTAGAGTAATAAACTGCAGAATAATAAATTTGTAGAAAATGGTATATTTTACAAGAGATGAAAATACCACTTTTTTGGTGAGATGAAAAGTTGTCCACGAGCCACGTCCGTTGCGAGCTGGGAAACTTCTACCAATATAACACATTTACATTATACCGTGTGTCCACAGGGTTTCGCACCATGGAATCAGAGCAACGTTAATTTATCCCAAAGATCAGCTCTTGCTTTTAATAAAACAGCTTAATGACAAACCCTATTATATTTATTTTTCTATGGCAATACGATTAGTCGTATTCAACTTGACGTATGGCCTCAAATTCGACGATAGCAGGTTAGGTTTTGCGTCAGTTTTGACACATACTGACGCAAAACCCAACCTGCTAACCTCAAATTTGACATAGACTTACAGTACCACCAACATACTATTCATCGTTGTATAGCCATGGCCATTCAGAAACGTTCGAAGGCACTTTATTTGTTACTTGCAAAATTCAATTTTAATGGTAAATGCTTAGCAACCGTTTGACTATCAATTGCCACTGGAAGAGTAGATCTTTAAAATAAACTATCATCACTCCAGCGCCATGGTGCGTAGTCTCGTGGACGCACGGTATAATGCAAAAATTACTAATTAGGTATGAATGGTCCTCGGCACCGAAAGGTAAAAGAGGCTATAGATCATGAATGAATGAATGAATTTAGAATCTGAAGGTTCTTGGGATACTTAAATTTGGTAAAAAAAAATAAAATTATGATTATTCTTCCGGGAAAATTGTTGTTTAGTTATTTCCATAGCAACTAACACTTTCAGTTTCATATTTCAGTTAACATCGGTTATGTCAGGCTTTCTAATAATAGTAGATTATGTTATTAGGAGTAAAAGTGATACTTTATGTGGCGAAGCTGAAGTTTATTTAGCCGAACGTTAGTGAGGCAAATAATTCAGCTAAGTTAATAACGACACATGTCATACTACAATAAACACTTGACATGTAATCGACGTTTTTTGTTTTTGTAATTATTAAGCCACCTCATGTTATTATTGCTGTTTCAATTGCAATACTGACCAATACTGGATTTTATCAAAGTAAGCCGATCATTCTGAAAGTTTGCATAACGCCATAACTTTTCATTCTGAACAACTTTTCTTAGTAACACCTTGACGTATTATGAACGGAAAAGGTAGTTTATCTAGAACTAAAATAATGTTTGCTCAACTGTAAAGGCCTACTTGACTTTAAAAAATCGAAAGTAAACTAAATAGCTATTTATGCAACAAGTGCTAAAAGTCGACGTTTATGCGCGAGACATGAAAATTATGAAACGAAGCCGAAGGCTGAGTTTCATAACATGTCTGGCGCATAAACGACTTTTAGCACGCGTTGCATACAATATTTTATCTACGACCTTAATTTTACCGTTATTAATCCATAAATATCGATTTAAGAAACGTTCGCATCTGCGACACTTTTAATTTATGTCATAATGAACAGTAGGCTACGTCGCGCGGGCGATTGTTTGGCCACGCCCGTGCTGTCAAGGTGAGTTACGAAATGTAATTATTGATACTCCACATATGACTGTATTCATTACATAACGCTTTAATTATTTCAAAAACGCTTTACCTGTAACGCAAGAAGCAACTAGAATAGCTTTACAACTTCACTTGCAGTTCGAAATTGTAGTTTTGTAACCTCACTTCACTTTTAGCCCGTGTGCTAAAAGTAAACAGCTGATTTCTTTAAACACGGTAAACTATAAAACGTCACTTTTAGTGAAACAAGCTAGCGCTAAAAGGCCTACTTTTAGTAGTGGTCGTAGATAAAATAAGTTTCACACCTAGCAGGGCGGAATCGCAAAATATGAAATTCCAATTCGAAAATTTTTGGCAATCATACCTATTGTAAACTCAATCCGGGGACATACTGTACTATATATACAGGGTGAGGCACATAAAGTGTTACAGAGCAATAGCTCTCAAACTATTGATCACATCCAAAAATGTTTCAGACATAAGTTTCAGTGTTCGAGAAGGCCGTCATACTGGATCACTCTATTTTTTTATCGGTGGAGGCGCTGAAGCTACGTCAAGGTCAACTTCACTTTTTTAAATAGAGCCATGTATTTTTTTTTCGATGACATTATTACCGATTTGAAGACGAATTCAGCGACCTGCAACACAAGGTCATTCTAGTCACGCAAAGTATGAAAATAGTCGAAAAATCGAAAAATGCAACAGTGCAACAAACACGAGTCAACACGACGGTGCACCACCCCATTATGCTCTGTGTTTAAGACAAGTGATGAATGAGATTTTTGGCGAAAAGTGGATAGGGCGAGGCGGTCGTGTAGGTTGGCCACCTCGTTCGCCAGATCTAACATCACCAGATTACTTTTTATGGGGTTTTGTCAAAGATCGCGTAATGGCGGTAGCACCTACCACGCCTGACGACATGAAAGACAGAATACGCCGAGCATGTACCAAAATTACACCACAAATGTTGGCTGAAGTTAGACGGTCTTTTCATCAGCGAATTAACAAGTGCTTACAAGTCGAGGGTCATCACTTCGAGTATCTTCTGTAGGTAGACCCAAACCAAGGTTAGTGGATCCTTTGAAAGTGATTATTCCAATATTTTTCGATTTTTCGACTATCTTTATAATTTGAGTGACTAGAATGACCTTGTGTTGCAGGTCGCTGAATTCGTCTTAAAATCGGTAATAATGTCATCGAAAAAAAAATACATACAGTAGAACTCGGTTATAACGAATTCCACGGGACTGCTATATTTGTTCGTAATAACCGTTATTCGTTATACCCAAGAAGGTCATAATTTGAGCAAATTTCCAACTTCCGTATAATTTCTACTTTTTCGGAAACCGATAAAATTTTCCGTTTGACTCCCGACATTTTTCCACAACTAGAAAATGAGTAGGTACATACGGAATGTCAGTAAAGGAACGACCAAGATACATCCACTTGAAGATTTTTGTAACTCTTTTTGTTGCGTTATAGGCCAACGTCTTATAGCTATTGTATTTTTAATCCTGTAAAGGGTTTTGTTAAATACAATAGCTAAGACGTGGCTATGACGCAACACTTTCGTTTTGCAGAATGCGATAACAGAACTGAGCCTTAACATCGGGCGAAACCCATTATCGCTTTTCGAAGAACTGGATCCTGCAGGTAGCTGCTGGATTCTAAGAAAAACGGAGTTGCTTACAATGCCCACTATCTCGCGCTATTGTACAGAGAGCTAGAGAAAGTGGCCTACGAAATTTAACTGACCACTATTTTCCTAGAAAACCTTCATTATTATAATGTTGCCACAACAAAATACCTAATATCTTTCAGTTACATTTTATTAGGAGATGAAAAGGATCAGTTCTGAGAATGTATTCTTAAATTTTGGTTCGTTATTCCCGTGAAACGAATTCGTAATAAACATGAAATACATGCATTAAATCAAATGTAATTCAAATATACCTTCAAAATTATTCGTTATAAACGTGAATTCGCTGTAACCGTGATCGTTAAAAGCGAGTTCTACTGTAGTTCCATTTAAAAAAGTGGAGTTGACCTTGACGTAGCTTCAACGCCTTTACCGATAAAAAAAAATAGGGTAGTCCAGTATGACGGCCTTCTCGAACACTGAAACTTTTGTCTGAAACATTTTTGGATATGATCAATAGTTTGAGTGCTATTGCTCTGTAACACTTTATGTGCCTCACTACTATATAAAACAACATTAAAATGTAAGCTTGACTCATCAGTCTAAATTCAAAGAGCTCAAACAACCTCAAACGATGCCTAATTTATATTCATATATTGATCTGCATATTCGAAAATATAATCTCAAAATATAAAAAAACTACAGTAGTTGTATTTTATACATTTTGACTCGGTTTTCATGTTTGACTATTTTAATTCATCGCAGTCTCTATTTTGATTAGATTCAAAACAGATGACAATGCCTAATTTAGTTTATCGGAAAATATCTTTCCCCCGACTTTTTCAAATATCAGCCTGACTGGACCTAGCTTTGAGACAATTTCGTGCATATTTTTCAATCGGCGGATCAAGTGATTTCCTTACTTCTCTTGACGTACTGCTGATTATATCAAAGTGATGGACCATCGCCCGAATCCTACTCCTTGGAAATCGAACAAAAACATGAAAGTCATTCAGTTGAGCGGACATTAAATCCAAATATTCGCAGAAAACTTGATGTACTCTTTGAAATCGACTTCATTTAAATTGAAGCGTTCTGTTCGTGTAAAATTTTAGTATTTTATATGTATTAAATATGCTTTCCACGGGGTTACAACGTTAATAAACCGTTCTATGTTTAGTTGTATTGGACGTGGGAGATTGAAGTTAAATTCCTATCTGAATTTTTATCTGTATTGGGGAAACAGCTTTGATCTTTTGACAGTGTGTATAATTATACGTGTCATTTGAAAACCACGCACATACCTGGCTGCTGGTTTTCCAGCTTTGTTTGTCTATGGGCGATAGCATACGATTTCGATGCGCCAAGTTAGTTCCAAACAGAAGATAATTAGTTAGCGTGTAACATAATGTGTGATTTGGCTGCATGCAAAATTTCTCAACCGTATAAAACGCAATGTAAGTTTTGGTGAGTGGCTTAGGAACCGGAAAGGATAACTAATCGGGCGCCTAAAAGCATTTTTAAGTAAATCAGCAAACTTTTCGAAAAATCACATCGGCAAACTTCCCGAAACAATGTGTCAAAATGAAGTTAAATGTAAGCAGTTCCATTAACGAGGGACGCCAGCGCTAAACGAGTTTGAATCTAAATGATCGCACTGCATTTGCAAAATTCTGCTGCAGCTTCTACTAGTGACCGAAGGCGGAATACTGAGTCCTATTTTTACTTTTAAACAAGCTTTTAATTCTGCAAAGCTGGAAATTTATGTCCAGTTTTGATGCTAACACACGAAACTAAAGTTTTGATTTGAGTATGACTATGGCATTACGTATGAAATTAAATGTTTTAATTATACTTATACGCATTTCCCAAAAAAACCTCCTTCAATCAAAAATTTAAATTTATAGTTTAAATGTATTTTGCAATATGTAAATTGTATCCAGCAGTTTGCTGCGTACTTCTCTGGTTACTTGGTATACGTTTGATAATTGTTAATGTTCAATTGAAATAGGTTGATTTATACATTACAGCATTCATGCATGGAAAGTTCAGAATGACGTATTGTACCCACAGGCGCACGCCCTTCTCTTCTCCGAAAGTATCTATTTCAAAGTTTGCAGGACTAGCCTATCCTAATAGAATTTTTATTTAGTTTATACATAAAGTGAACTGAAAAAGGGTTTAGATAATATTATACTTAATAGGACTACGTGGTTAACTTTTTTAGTTCCTCGTTATAGAATTGTGACGTGAAGTTAAAGGTATAAAACGGATTACTTTAAGGTGATTTGGCATTTGGATCTTCTCCAACATCGATTGATGTCTTATAAATTTTCAAGTAGTCTCCGATTTTTTAATGTCAAAAACTATTTAGAATAATTGACCGAGCGAAGTGAGGGCTTTCGAAACGACTGACCGTTAATTCATTTTCGAGTATATGTACTTATGTTCCACACATAGCGGTGAACGTTACTTATGAATTTTAATTAAAATTTACAGAAATATTCTATAACGCTTTGGGACGATGGCAACAGACTTTGTGTTGCAGCTTTCGTTGTCAGGGAACCCAAAAAATGTCGAAAAAACGAAAAAGAAATTTAAAATACTTTAGGAAACGAAACCCTTACGAGATGCTTTAAAAACATTGCTAATATATAAAACATCTATCAACCACTACATGGAAAAACATTATTTAACAGGATTGACACACATCTACAGTATAATTACGACCATAAAGAATTGCAAATTAGGGTTATGTTTGACATCTATCATTTCAACTCCTCACACTTTTATAGAGAAAAAACTGATTAATAATCCAAACCTTAACACTCACAATTATTTTAGATATGAATTAAATGGGAAAAGGAAAAGAAAAAGGAAAAAATGCAAAGAAAAAAAGGATACTAAGGGAATCCTACCTCATAATTTAAATGCATTTCAATCAGAATCACCTTTTTATATAAAAGGCTTTTTATTGTAAACTTTTTTAAATGCCTGAAGAAGCTGGAACTGCCAGCGAAACGTTATCATTTTAATAAAAAAAAAAATTATGTGTTAAATTGACTAATATTAACTTTCTTTTTGAAAAATATCTTTCAAAATTTAATTTAGTAACTTACTTAAAAAACAATTTTAGCTGATTTTTCTCCAATATCAACCTAACATACTTAAACAGCTGTATTTCAATTTTTTTTAAATGTTCTATAAAGATTTGGAACAATGGTAACAGACTTTGCTTTCACTACGGTGCACTGCCCAGGGTGGGGAGGCCCAATTACCAAAAAAATGTTGAAAAACAGTTTTGTTTTTTTAAATGGCTCTAATTTTTACAGATGACAAGTCTCTCTTATTTATTCACAAGTAATACCTCACAGTCACTAGCTACTTAAAAATTCCAGGGCGGAAGATATATGGGGACACAAATATTATTTCAGTTCTGAGCTTATAGGATATAAACACTAGAGTTGCGTCGCAGAAACACTAGTTAATATGTAACTGAAAATCGGATGAAGAGCTTCCGGGTGGTACCATGTTTGCTCAAGATTTTCCTTAACGTTTCGCAGTGTATACTGCAGACTGTTAAGTTATTTAAAAACTTACACACTAATATATAACTCAGAATATAATTCCGTGATACTTGAACCAATCACCATCTCTTAAATTTAGACACGCGATTTTCGATTTGGTACGAGCTGAGTTGGTTTTGCTTCACCTGTCAAATGAACTAATTTAGAAATGTCAGTTGACTATTCTAGGTTATGTCGTGCGTTTTAAGCATAAACAGCAATAAAAAGTGCGTTGAGAATATAATTTATCATTAGCACTACTGTTACTGAACTAATAAAATAGTATTGCTTTCTTTCTGTTACGTACAACGGAAGACCACAAGTTCCTTGGCCCAAAATATAATGATTTAACTCAACTTACCTATATACAAAGTTGCCTAGTTTAGCCGCTAGAGTGCTTTGAAAATGATTAACGTATTTAAAATTTTTAACCCTCTATATAATCACTACCAATTTTTTTTCTGAATAGTTACTTTAATTTCGAAGCTATTTTCTCTCTTACAAAATTTTTGTTGGGTAAACGGTTTAGCAACAAAAAAATATGTTCAATATCCTTACAAGCCTAGTGTTAAGTTACAATTACTGATTCATATTTGAAAAAAAAAATTTAAAGCCCCCTAGCGGCTAAACTAAGCAACTTTATATATAGAAGTTAAGTTAAATCATCCTATTTTGGGCCAAGGGACTTGTAGTATTCCGTTGTACATGCCATTTTCGAACACCTTGTATTTTAAATCATTATATTCTTTTCCTAAATATAATTCTTAGTACGCCTAATAATCTATTGCTATGAACACATTTTTAGCTTTTATGATTATAATAGCAATTAATAATATTTTAAGCATGTCAAATAATATTTTATAAAATGTTCCAGAAATGTGCTAGTTTAATTTTTGTAAATTCTATAAAATAGCATTGGCCTTAATAATTTGTAAAACGTATTAAAAATAGTGTTAACCTTGATTTGAACAAAATGTAATTAGAGTAGGCTTGGAAATAATGTAAAACAATGTAAGATCGAGGACCAACAATTGGGGAAAGGAAGCCAAGCTGTGAAGTGGTGTTAATTTTGGCTTCCCCAATAAATCATAATTAATACATGAACAAATATTCTTTATTTGAAATCGGTGGTGTAGTAATCCATTGTTTTACTACTTTCTTGTATTTTACGAGGCGACAGATAGACGTCAACCGACGTCAACATAACCTACAAAAGTTGGCTCAAATATTGCCATTTCACGATTTCTCGATTTCAAATAAACTATAGTGTAAACCTCGGCACTGAAGTTCCTTTTTATTCCTCATGTGGTTTATTCGCCTTGGCTCTATGGGTCTCGGAAACTAACCCTACATTCGTGATAAAAAGTTAAACTTTAGTGTCTTGGTATACAAACTACTATTTCCCAATTCACTATGTACGCTGTAGTAGTGTGCATTGATTCGTAGCACCTCTGCAGAAATATAAAAAAATGTTTTTGTGTCGGCTGGTTTTTCCGAGACTATGTACGAGCTTCGAGGAATGCAATTGGATCCCCGTGAGTTAAATATAGGCATCGATCTTCGTGGGAAGTAGTTGAAGCCCTAGGTGTGAGACAACGGCCGAATTGGAGGTGCTTTCGCAGCGGTTAAACTACAGGAGTCGTTCTGTTCTGCTCGGTTTGTATCTGCAGGTTAACGGAGAAAGAAAAGCCCAGATATTGTGGGACTTGCTGGGGCTCGAGTCAAGTCCTAGTTTCTATTGGAAAACCAACAGAAAGGCCAGGAAAGTCTTAAAGATTGAATTTAGTGAATTACAAACGTGGCGTTTCTGAGTATTTTTTGTTTGTGACATGTATGTTATCACCTAGGCAACGCTTTAATGACGTAATCACATATAATCGTGGAATAATAGCAAACTTGTTTTGCCAATTGTGAGGTTAGAACGCATATTTGAATTAAGAAAACACAATTATCCCTACGAACTCGTTGTATTTGCAGCTTTGAGATTATAACTAATAATATTCATCAAAAACCAATTGATAATAATAAGCGTACCACTTATTATATTACCCTTGAAAACACTGCTCCATAGCCTTGAAAAATTTTGAATACGGTGATTGCTGCTTAACGTTTATGGATCTAAAGCAAAAATACTTTTCATTTGCAGAAATTGCGAACAGAAATTACCTAGGTCTAAAAATAAAAAAATCGTATTTTTTTAATATAAAGCAACGGTCTGCTAACGAAAAAAGTAGAAAGTTAAAATAAAGTTACCAATTTGTAAATAACGGAAGTCAAACAAGGATTTTAGAAATGCATTTACATAGTAAACGTTAAAGAGCATTATAAGAAAATGTATTCCAGTATATTAAAAAAGTATCATTTGCAAATAAAAGGTAAATCTAATGATATATTTTTTTATATACGAGGCTTGTACCGTAAGTAATGCCTGTTGGCCTGTGATACCGCTAAATTAAGAAATAGCTAAAAGAAACCTTGTATTATATTTATTCAAGCTTTGAACTGCAAAACATTATTTTTCAACATAATCCCTCTCTCTTTCTAAACATGGGCGCCACCTTGAAACCCATCGCTCAAATTCATTTTGAATGAAGATGCATTCGTGTTTGCACTTTAAATATTTTTGGGCGTGGTGATGACGTGTGAGGCATTTTTTTTGACTGATTTTTTGTTGCTGATCATATGTAGATACCCATGGTTCATCCCCAGTCACAACATTATCAAAAAAGATGATCGTGGTTCTTCGAAGGTGTTTACGAGGTCAGCTCAAATCTCCATTCTTTTTTCTTTTACTGCTTAGATTAACTGACGAGGAACTCACCCAGCACACAGCTTAGAATAACCAAGATAATTTATAATTTTTCCACAACATTATGTCCCGATCCCAACGCACTAACAATTTCTCGGAGAGTCACACGTCAATCTTCACGAATCATTGCATCAATGCGCAATTTTGTTTCATCAGTTTCAATAGTAACCGTTCTTCTTGAGCGTGGCTTATCAAAAATATTGGTTTCAACAGCCCTAAATTTGCTCAACCATCTACGCACATTACTAACATCAATTGTCGACTCACCAAACAGTTTTAAAAGCCGTCCATGAATTTCAGAGGCAGAACAACCTTCTTTTTCCAAAAACTTTATAACTACTCTTTGTTTTAATTTACTATCCATACTGAAAATCGTTTTCAAAACGAATAAACCTGTCAGTTTAATAAACTGTCAAGTACAGGTCTAAAGAGTAGCTTCACCACTGCGAAGGTCACAGAGGCGTCGCAGAGCATGGCGACAACGGTTGACCTTTCGCCAAAATCAAATAGCGCATGAAGGTGCTCGGGACCTTAGCAACAACTTTGCCCCCTTTCAAAATGTCAATATCTGTAGCCGTTCGAAAGTTACAGGCGATCCAGACAGACACACGGACACACAGACAGACGGACAAAACGTTCGCATAAGTACGCTGAAGCTACTAATAAACAACTACCATAACAACATAATAAATGACCAAAGCCTTCCTTGATTATTTTGTTTGGCTTTTCCAGGCTAACAGCCTCGTACATGGAATTAAATAAAAAAGCAAAATAGAATGAGTTTAACAGCAATAGGTAGGAATTGACGATTGTACTGATTTTTATCAAAACGACAATTTTCAAAGAATAGTACGACCAAAATATTTACGTAACAATACAAAATCTGTAGAAAATTAGAATCGTAATATGGATTGCGATTTGTGACCATTACTTAATGACAGAAATGGAATAAGGAAATTGTAACATCAGGTGAGAAGCAAAAACCAAATAGTTATTGCATATTCAGAAGAGATGTTAGAATTGGAGATAAAAATAAATAGGTATCAAAGTAATGTCAAGATAAATTAATAAAAAATACAAAAAAAATAATAAAATATTCAACGTGACTTCCAATTACATCAGACGCTCGCGAAGTATTAGAAAGAAAGAGAAAAGAAGGAAATTTGGTTCTACAGCGAATATCAGGAAGAAATTAATGAAAAATAGAAAGCAAAATGGAAGATGCTGTTATCTAAAACATTGAAAAACAACCAAGAAAACAGACGTCAATTAAAAAACTAAACGTGCATACAAAAGATGTACAAAATAGTACAATATGAGCAAACTATAATTCAAAATAAATTAGTAAAGTAAAGACCACTTCCCAAGAAGTCAAAGGAGCAAAAAAAGAATATCACCAAAGACTGCTACAAAGATAAGAATGGACAAGTATAAGGGAAGAGAAAGGGATATTACTTAGGCAAAGAGATTTTAAATAACTCGGAGAAAAAACTAAACACAAATAAAACAAAACTGTAAATAAAACAAGAAGAACGAGTTCTTTATCTCGAACCACCAAGAAAAGGTGAAAATTCCAGATAGTAATGGAATAATGAGTAAGCTCAATATTATAAAGTACAGAGACAACAAGATGAATGAGCAACTTTTTGAATAAACAAAAGAAATTTGCCATCAAAAGCTAATGTCTTACGTATACAGAGGCAGTACTGTACTACACTGATTAAGGAGGGTGATAGATTGTGTGAGAAGCAAGAAAAGTTAGTTTAGTTATCAATGGGAAAACGAAGTACAATAATGCGTAGATATATTTGTAATATCGAAGGAATTAATACTTTAGTATAGGACATAGGTATTACACAACCAAAACTATTGAGATAAACCTAAAATATGGAAGAGGAAAATACGTAAACACATTTTTGGAGGAAAAAGGTAGGGGACATTTGGAAGAGAAATATTAACGAAGAAATATGGAGGATATATGGAGAGCCGAACATTACTATCTTCGTAAAACCCGAGATAATATGACGATTGGGTCACATATCAACGGAAAACAAAATGAGGCTGACAAGGAAGGTATTCGATGCCAAAGAAAAGGAAAAGAGGAAGAAAGTGCCTTTAAGAGGGTGTTAGAAGCGGTTCAAATGGACCTAAGAGGGAAGGATCTAAGAAAAAAACCTTTGGAAAGCAATAGCCGAACTATGGCCCTAAATGGGCTGTTAATGCGTTTATACGTATACACTGTGGTGAAAAAATTGTGGAATACGTTGTAGGCCTTCTCCAAAGAAAAACAAATTTGAATATTAATTTAAATATTTTAGTTCATATACAAATAATTCCATGCACTCTCAGGAAAAGCGAAGTAATGATATAATGTGCATTTTTTTAAAATATCTGCTACTATTTTATAAAGTATAAAAAACTTTTGCATTACTATCGATTTTAAAAATTTTGTTTTGATCTCAAAAGGTAGCCAGGATTTTGTAAACATGTTAGAATCTGGTTGTGGTTAATTCTTTTACATTTCTTTCAACCTTTATTCTCTTCTTTAGGTGAATTCTTAATACAATTGCTTTTTACATATTACATTACTTCTAGCATTATTTATAATCTCTTTATTTGAAGAAGATGTACCAACAATCCCTATTTTATACGGGAACAAATACCTTTGTTAATCAGTCGTAGTTATTCATATTTATGCATTAAATGCATTCAAAAATATATATTATTTTTGATGTAGTTTGAAGCGGGAACTTGACTTCGTTCGGCTGAGTAGAGTATTTCAATATACAGCCCATTTCTACGTCTGCATCCATTGTTGTTTGCTTTTAGAGATTTATGATTAGCTGTAGTGTGCCATTATAAATTTTAAACGCGCGCCCATGTATTGCTCGGATTTTGCGTCAAAATGCAGGCGCTTGCCCCTAAAAGGTGCCGGGTACGTCAGAAGCTAGTTTGCGCTCAACGAAAAAGGAACTTCATTGGCGGGCACAAGTGAACCCCAGGAAGCTTAATTTTTAAAGGTGTTGCCTATCACCAGTTAAAATCGGAGTTCCTACGAGTCGTGAGGAAAATCCGAGAGCAGAGAAGTGTTGCAATAATGACCTGTGAGCTGCACAAAGATGCCAAAGTTCTAAAAACAGTGCAGTTTAGTGAATTGGAAGCACTGACAAATGAAGCGGCAGCGTTTTCAAGTACCGCCATAGTGAAAACATCGTCGTGTAGAACTACGGAAACCCACAGCCCAGGTATTACGCAATCGGCATTCGGCAATCATCATTCAAGGTGGGCGATTTAAACCAAATTAGATCATTTGGCAGCTGCCATTATCGCCGGAGCAGATGCTGAATAATTCTTGGCGAGCTAAAGTATGTTGGGATATGTGCGGGTGTATAAAATGACATACAGCTAGCACTCTTCATGGAAATTTGAAAACCAAATGATCTCAACCCGCTAACATTATATCTGCGGCGCCAAAGTGCTCTTGAGCAAAACGTCACATTTCCGAACATGGGTTTATATACTAACTTTTTATGTTTCAACGTCTTCTATAATCATCATGGCATGTTTTTGAAACACCCTGTATATATTAAACATGAACGGGAAAACTTACAACCTTGATTTAGATATTCTCAACAGTTTTATTACGTCTATTCCCTTTAACAATTTATTATACTTGAGAACAACCCAGCTATGATATGACACTAACTCCTCTATAGGGTAGCTTCCATTCCTTTGAAATTTCGTTACCCGCTTCTATTTGCTTAAATATTCTTTTTATATATTATGCAATGTTTGTTTCTCCCATATTTAAGAAGTTTTGTCCTTATATTTCTCGGTGTTGGTGTTTTATCATTTTTTGCTTTTCTAATGCTTCTGCCATGTCTTTCTTTGTGATTTCACTTCCTCATATCTAGCATGTCCCCTATGTTCTCATATTCTTCTATGTGTTCTCGTGGCAAATTGTAGCAAGAAGTCATCAACTGCGTTGAAGGTATTGTTTGTGTTACACCTCTTGTACTGTTATTATTGTTGACCCTCTTCATTGTCTTCCAAGTTGCTGATGACTCATTATATGCTAGTGTGTTGTCAATGTTTTTACATTCGAATATGCATCTCTCTTTTCTCTTGCCTTTGCTTTTGTTATTTTTCTTAAGCGTACCTATTCTTCTGCCATTCTTGTTTTCCTACTAATAGCCACTTTGTATATGTCTCTTTCTTCTTTTGTACACATCGATCCAGCTTTTTGAGAATTTTTCCTCATATTTGGTTTTTCTATTTATCATGTCCGGCGTCAAATATTACCTTCCTCAAACGTATTAAATTTCTTCAGGGTCTATATCTAGATTGTTTTTTATTCTGCTTTGGTATAAGGTTTTTATACTAGGTATATTGTTTCACTAGATCCGTTTTGAAAGCAGTCTCGTTTAGATCTTCCATATCTGGTTCTACCCCTTTACTTATGTGTTTATATTTTTTTAACTTTCTAGTATATAAACTGATTACTATATGGTGATTACTAGCACATTTCGGTTGCTGGTATATTCTTACATATCTTTTCTTACTCGCATTTTCATTATTAAAAGATCTAAATATAATCTATTTCAAACTTCTAAGCGTACCAGTGACTGAGGTTTAGAACTTTTGGAGCAGCTACACTTCAAAGTGACTAGTAAAAATCTTCATTGGAGAATCGAGAAGGTTTAAGCAGGGAGAAGGCGATATTGGAGGTGCTTGAGGAGATGGCGAGGGTTTGGCAAAAAGGGCTTATGAAGGCCTACTTGCTAGACTTCAGTCTCCCCACAACTACTACTGGCTAATTAACTATTGCTATTTTAATTAATTGCTTGTAACTTTTTCTAACATTAATGTGGAAATGAGCTACTTCTCCCACATAAAATATATTAGAATTATTAGCTTACTAAGATTCTAAACCAATCAAGCTGGGATTTCTAAAAGCGATAAGGAACGTTCGGTTAAATGTTTCTAAGAAACCTATTAACTTTAACATCGACTTTATCCAATAAAAAGGAAACGACTTGCTTCTCATGTTTAGCATTGCTTAATTCCAAATAATTTCCCAAATTTGTACGTAAAGGAGACTAGATATTTCGAGAACACTCACATCACAGAGCCCACTTGCTGCTAATTTAAAAGTATCGAGAGCTGGTGAAATTTCCGTTTTTAAAATTACAATTCCGAATCCCAATAAGCCAAACGTTTGAAAGGGAAGTACAAAGCCGATATCAAAGCAAGGTTATTTTCGCCACTTCATCGCCGTTACAGTAACTATTTTTGCAGCAGCCGGGTACTACGAACACACCCCTAACATAAAGCAGGAATAACGCAAGGAATTAGTCAACTCCAAACTTCAGTCGCTTATAAGTGTTCCGTAAGTTGAACGAATTAATTTTTGTTGTTACTGTGTGTTGGCCAAATCTTTTATTAATTAATTTTGATCCCATCACTTACTTCATGAAACCTACGCGATCATCACCGTTAATCCAATGTTCACGCACCAGTCGCGAGCTAATTTAGTCGGTAATAGACCAATCATGGCAGTACGTACTGTCTATAAATGCGTAGGGTGCGAATTCATATGAGGAGTATAGAGCTGCTGGTAAATCACCGTTATGAAAATGAAATCTTGTAAATAATAATGAGATTCTATGAAGAAGAAATTGTATGGGATAACAGTAACGTAATTTTTAAACTGTTTTATACGTAGATTTAAGAAGTCACAATTATTTAATATTTTTTATAAACTACTTCTTTTAATAATAAGTGTTTTATATGTCTGTACAATTATAATATTAATAAATGAATATTCGACAACCAGTTGCTGATATTTCTGTCGTAATGTGGTATAAGTTATTACATCAATCGGGAATAGGCATTCAAAGGAATTGTGATTTATTTAATAGAAGTTCAATAATAAAATCTTTAATATTTGCCCTTTTCATACCACGCAATCAATTAATTTTAGACTGTTGCGATACCAGCAGGACTCTTTTTAACTAGAAAAGCAATCAGAAATTTTACTAAAATGTAATTAATATATAGAATCGATATGAATAAAAAACAAATCTAATAAATTATTCATAATAAAATTGCTTAAATCCAAATAGCATTCATTCTGGGCCAATTTTTAGTTTTCGATCAAACTTAAATTTGAAAAAGAATATTTACCCAGGAGATTAAAAAAAAATATAATATGAGACAACTTTGCAACCGTATCCTCCAGTAATTTTGTTAAATTACAAAAATAAAATCCTTACCGTAACTTACTTATTATCTTCTCGACACGATATGAATTTCGATACATAAACTGCTATTACCAGTTGACTTATGAAATTGTTTCAGAATATGTATTTAAATAGCTAAACTATCATCTTCAGGGAAAGTTTGAGATTGTTTCAGAATAGTTCAATAGTAAGGTTGTTACTTTAGTAGAAGGTACATGATCTCAGCAACTAAGCTGCTATTTTCAAAATTCAGATTTAAACCGGTGACTTCTTATTTTCAGAGAAATTCACACAAGTGTGTAAAAACCGCTTATTCAATTATTTAACTGTCATTTTCAGGAAAATTCTAAAGCAGTTTCAAAGTTAGTATTGAAAAAGCTAAACTATCATCTGAAATGGAATTGTGAATGGAATTTTTACAGCAATTTTAGAATATGAATCCTCATCTTCAAAGGAATTTAGAAAGTGTTTCAGAATACGTTTTTCAACAAGTGTAACAACTTGTATTTCTAGAATAACTGCTTATTACAAAAGCTAAGCATTTATCTTCAATGAAATTCTAAAAATGTTTATATGTTTCAACTACTCAACTATTATTTTCAGAGAAACTCTAAAGGCCACGCCTTCACTCTCGTATATTGTGGAATTTTGAAAATTATTAGAATAACTTTTTCCACAACTTAATCATAATTTTCAATGGATTAAGTTTTCTTGTTCATTTTTAGTTTTAGTTGTTAGATCGTTGATAACGAGGGCATATTGTTTTCAAACCTATTCTAAAGCATTTTGGAGCTGGTCTTGGCACTCTTCGACTGTGGTGCTTATTTTCATACCTATATTTCTTATGCTTTATTACTGTAAATTGGATTTAAGTAATATAAAGGCCGGCTTTGCCCACTTTTGTTATTCTATAACAATGCGTAAAGCCGGCCCTATACGGTCAACGAATTGTGAGGTCAATTTCGTGTGTGCAGAGACAAACACACGTCCAAGTCTGCTCGTGGGACGAGCAACATTTCAACTCATGCAAGTTTCACAAAGAAGAAGCAGTCGTGGGTCAGCTCCAGGTATCTGCGACTCTAAAAGTGCGTTGTGCAAAAATCTCCCAAAGGGGCAATATTTACTCACAAACTTTACATTTATCAATGTTTGCAATTTCTCAAATGTCAGATCAATTTATCACTTATAACTCGTTTCTATCAAGGTTAGATGGATGCATTATTAGAATTTCAAAATTGTGAAACAACTGCTTGCTAGTCGGGCTACGAATATATGAATCCACCATCGTAATCTTCGTGTGTTTCAGGGCATGGTTCAACTACAGTTATTTTCAGTGAAACTCTGAAACATTGTAAGAACACTTGGTTCAACAACCAAACTGTAAGTTTGGTGGAATTGTGAAATTATTTCAAAATACATAATTTATAAGCGTAGCTCATTTGCAACAAAGTTTCCAGATTTAGTTTTTAAGGAAGGCAAGGGTTTATTTTCCTGATTCTTAGTTATAATATATTTTTTGCAAAGGCAGTCGACTTACAACGAATTTACTTATATTTGATAGCAAATTAGACAAATTCTAAGTTATTTGTCTCTGATTGGCATTGAAATCGAAAAACCGTCTTGGAAAATAATGCGATTGACAAGATCTACGTCATCTATTACGCCAATTTGCTATTATTTATATATTTCTTAAGTTGTCGAAATTATGTTTGTAAGGACGCATTACACGATTAAATAAATCATGCTGCAGACAATTCCGGGGATTGCACTTTTAATGCAACAAATAAATAACGAGGAATCTTGATTAAACTTTCCATTATATTTATAATAAGGCATAAGGTTTTGTTATAATAGCTTTAAAATGTATAATGTTTCAAGCAACGAATGTTAAAATATTTTCTAATATTTACGCAACGTTTATTTCGGCTTCAGTTATAGTTTTTATTCTAGAAAGTTCCCCGTCGAACACTGGCATTTTGAGCAAGGCCCGGGCTAATTTTTTTGCAAGCTATTGATTGCAGTGCCGTACTTGTGTCGTTTTATGAAGACAGACTTGTGTGCGACGCTTAGTATAAAACAGACATAAACTTCGAGAGTGCGGACAAAACCCTGGTTCGTAAATATATCCGCCTTTGGAAACTTTTGTGCGAGTGAAGTCTTCGTCATAATGATGTGTGTTGCATTGCCTTAGTGCTATTCCTTTGGATCGTAATCCGGACGTAAAATACTCCTCGCTTTCTTTAATTAGTACAACGCATCTGCGTTTTTCTTTGCTTTAGCGAATCGAAACAACGGCTTTTAAGTTTGGAGAAGCCCGGGAGCTTGGCACTGCTCTGTGTCGTGTTTCATAGATCGCTTGAGAAGGAGGGCTTTACCGCTTCAATTTGCATCTGTTCAGTTTCAGGTTACCCACACAGCTATAGTTTGGATCAGTCGAGGCTGATTGGAGGCTGATCAAACGCTCCTGCTGGAACCCTTTGATATTAAATTTTTCAGCTTAAGGTACCTGTACTATATTTTACTGTGATTAACCGAGTTGTGAGTTGTTCCCAGTGACGTTCAGAAATTAGGGGCGCTCGCTCGTGCAATTATTGACTTGATTGTTTTGTTAAATTTTGTTGTGCCTTCAACGCTGTTATATGATTCAGTTTAGATTTGTAGTAGTTTAATATTGCATGAGTAACCTACACTTTCTATTGTTGGTATATATAGTAAGATATATTCTGTGTTCGAAAATAGCTTGACCTTTGAACAGACGTGTAACTGTTATAGAAATCGATCTCTCTCTCTCTATCTGTGTTTACAGGGGGCCCTCGATATTATATTATATTATATTTTGCTGTGTTGTTAATTTGTTCTATTTAAGTATTTGGACTATGTTAACTATAAACTAACGGAGCTTTAATTTTATAAATTGGTTTATGTGTCGCCTGCTATGACCATTTGCATTTATGCAGCCCCAGCTATTTAAAAGTGTAGTAATTCTGATTTGTTAAACTACATTCGTGTTTCTTTGGGTATAAGACATCACGCCTGAGTAATAAGGAAACGCGTCTTTTAGAAACGCTAAATTCAAAAGTTGTTTAGCCATTAATTGGACAATTGTTAAGAAAATGTAAGAGTAACTTCAACTCACACAACTAAAGCAATTAAGTCTTTAGTTGAAAAGAAATTAAACTTGCGCGTAAGTATCTTTAGCACCGGAGCCCACTGCTTCGACCGTCGACGGAGCATTCATACAGCTACGGGTTGACGTTTTTGCGGTGGCGCCCTGGTAATCATAGAAATGTTTACTGTTTTAAGACAGAACTGCACTTCAGGAGTACGGTAAACCTCACCTTCCCGGCGAGCTAGCTGTAGACGATCGTTGGCTTAATATCGTTGCGTTCCAACTCAAACCTATCTGTGGTAAGTGCGGTCCGGTGTTATAGTAAAATCTTGATTACAATGTAACACTAAGGCAAACATAGTCTTTCAAATGTAAGGCCTATGTATTCTGTAAATGTCCGCAAAATACTGTTAGTCGATCAGGCAACATGGTTGTAGTTTAGAATTAACTCCTTTAATGGATGTTTTAAAAGTAGGTGGATTCACTATTTTTCTATACCTTGTGGTAATTGGCATCACTTAATTGTATTGGCGTTGCCAGCCTTGTTACATGCCCACTGTAAGAAAATCAACCTCTCTTCTTTGGAGAGGTCTAAGTATTAAGACTCTATAGTTGCCAAAGCCGGATTGGGGAATTGCAATTATGTTGACACAAGATCTTTGTGATCGTTGGAGTTAGTGTGGATCAAACCTGCATATTCTGACCCAGAACCAGAGGCTCATATCGGAAACTTATTCCTTATGACATTTTTGTCAATACATTCTTCGGAAATATCAATAAAAGCTCTGTTGTTGCAGTAGTTATACCGCTTTGATTTTTCAAAGTTTTTATTAAATTAAGAAGCAGGTTACCAAAATAAAGCTTAGTAAAAATAGAATGGGAGGCCTATTTCGGCAGTTAAACGAGAAAAGAGACATTGATGATAACTTACAACCCTCCTAAACATCAGCAGGTAGTAAAAGGGGCGCAAACATAAGATCAAGGGGAAAGTGAGAAATGTGGAATATGTGAGTGGATTCACAACCGTCTGTTTTTGATTATAAGATAATAACGAATATAGCAGTTTAGAAACGTGTCGGTGAAGCTGTAAAAAGGTGTTTATTACTTTGTGTGTAGACGATGCGTTTCAGCAAAAGCAGGCAGCTACTAACTTCTTTTTCGATGGGACGTGCGTTTGTTTGATTTGTACATTCGTCGCATTTTTATTAATTAATAACTTGGGTAATAACGGAAAATGCATATTAATTACAATTTATTTTGAATGAATGAGTGAATGAATAACTTATTAATTTAATATCAAAGACATAAGAACTATCTGCAAATAGTAAACATTAACGTAAATAATTGCAAAACTCAGCTACTGTATTTATGTACCTAGTTTGAAATTGTCGTTTGAAGATTGTTGTATAGTAGCATGTAAAGGCAATTTGGTAAGCATTGAACTTGGCATACATATCCCTTTGAACCAATTGTAAGAAACTATTTCGCACGTGTTGCTGAATTGAGAGAATATATCTATATTCTATCCACAGTGTGCCAAATCATCCCAAAATGGTTAATCAGGTATCTGGCTTAGTGCTATTTATAGAAAATTTAATAAACGACTAAAGCCATAATTCTGGGATTCACGTGGTCGGATCCGAGCAGAGGCAGTGCATTTGTGTATATTGCGTTATTTGTAATAGCGTTATCACCGCGAAGCAGTCATAATCCGCGATTATGGGAGATGACGATCCATTAGCAACATCATATGCCAGTAATAAACCTCGAGTGCAACGCGTTTTTCGACAGCTTCTGGCCATTGCAGGTGGGGTAGTTTGATACACCCCGGCATGTGTTTATGTACTTAATTCAGATTGGAAAATTCGACGCGGGGTTAATTAGCGAATTGGTCTTGTTAAGAAGCCAGTGTTGTAGCGTTAGAAAACTTCGCCAAAGGGTATTGTGCTCCGTATTCTCAAAAGAGCTTTATTTAGATATTAACTTTCTAAAGGTGAAGAAAGTTGTTTATAGGATGCATTATATTCTAGTTGTTACAGTTACCTTCTGATTTTTCTGGACCAATACTGAAATTATATAATTACTTATTTTAAAATTTTAAACCATTTGAGTAGTTTCTAAGAGGTTTTTTAAAGTGTAAAACTAACATAAGCTTTCGCACGGTAATAATATGTGATTACACTGAATAAAATTTATAAAAAAATAAAAATAAGAAAACAACGGGAGAAATTTTAGAGCTTATAAAGGAATGAAGACTAAGGGAAATTCATGGAAAAAGAGGACAAATACAAACAACTTAACATAGAAATAACAACGAAAATAAAAAATGCAATTACTCAATATTTAGCTCAGGAATGCGCGATATTAAAAAACTGTAAATGGAGACACCACACTCTTCAGCTGCATGTGCTTTATAAACGTTATAGTCCAAGAGCCAGCAACGGATTTCTTACAGTATTTTTAACAAGTCTGTAGCTGTTATGGAAGGTCCCTTTGAATATACTGAGAAGGGAGCCCGTAGTCTGGCAAGCCTGCGGTAAGGTCACTAAATACGTAAAGGTACCGCCATTCCATTCCAAGATTTTGTTCCCCCAAATTAAAAAGAACAGAACATTGTAAGAAAGTAAGAGTGAGAGTGAGACACTAATAACAGGAACCCCAAATTAAAAGAGACAAAAGATATATGTTTGCACAGTTGGCGGTACCTTTATGATTTAGTAACCTTAGCCTGCGGTGGTGGTTTTAGCCCCCTTGCGTCCTTGATGGGCGAAAAAAATAATGTGTCAAAACTGACACAAAACCTAGGAATAATATGTTGGTAACACTGTAAGTATATTTCAAATTCGAGGTTAGCAGGTTAGATTTTGCGTCAGTCTGTGTCAAAACTGACGGAAAACCTAACCTGGTAACCTCGAATTTGACAGACTTAACAGTGCCACATTATAACACAAACAACAAATTCAAAACTTGCAGTGAATGTTAGAAAAAAGAACAACGTCTGGATGACTGACGAAATTTTAGATCTTATGAAAGAGCGCAGGAAATATAGGAATAGAGACGAAATTAGATATAGACAAGTACACAACACTATCAAACAGAAAATAAAAGAAGCAAAAGAGACCTGGCTGACAGAAAAATGTAGTGAAATTGAACAATTAGAACGTCAACATGATTTATTCAACTAACATAAAAAGGTCAAAGAAGCAGCTGGAATTTATAGAACTAGACACTCGAGCATTGTTTTAGAATTTAGATAAAGACGGGACCCCACTGCTGAGCAGTGAAGACAAAATTAAAAGATGGAAAGAGTATATGGAAACATTATTCAAAGACGACCAGAGAAGAGATTTCAATGTAACCGATGGTTTAACCGGGCCCGATATCACCAATGTAGAAGTCGTTAATGCTATCAGGAAGCTTAAAAACTACAAAGCAGCGGGACCAGATGAAATCCAAGGTGATATACTCAAGCTTATCGAAGAAGAGCACCTGAACATCATAACAGACCTATTTAACCATATCTATCACACCGGTATAATACCAAAGGAATGGCTGCTATCAACGTTCATTCCTATTCCTAAAAAAATAACATCTAAAAAATGCGAATAATTCAGAACAATAAGCTTGATGAGCCATATTCTAAAAGTACTCTTGAAAATAATTCACGAATGGATTTATCCAAAAATTGAAGAACACCTTAGTGAAACACAATTTGGATTTAGAAACGGTCTAGGTACCAGGGAAGCTATATTCAGTTTAAATGTGCTAATACAAAGGGCACGCGACGTCAACTGTAATATTTTCGCTTGCTTCATCGATTTCGAAAAGGCTTTCGACCGAGTGAGCCATAACAAGTAAATAGACCTACTTTTTCAATCTGGGCTAGATGATAAAGATATCCAAATATTATCCAACCTATACTGGCAGCAGAACGCTTGTGTTCGGGTGGAAAACAACTTCTCTGAAACGTTTGAGATCAGTCAGGGTGTTCGGCAGGGCTGCGTGCTCTCTCCGCTGCTATTCAATATATATTCCGAAAAACTATTCCAAGAAGCACTTGATGAAGGGGAGGAAGAAGGCATTCTACTAAATGGCGTACGTATCAATAACTTTAGATATGCAGATGATGCTGTCCTGCTCGCCGATACTGCTGAGGGACTTCAAAGACTAATAGAGAAGGTAGCAAGAGTAAGTGAAACATATAACATGCGGCTAAATACAAATAAAACAAAGGTCTTGATAATCAGCAAAAACGAGACTATCACAGGTCAATTCCATGTTAATGGTACTCCACTACAAACAGTTACAACAATAACATATCTGGGAATATCTTTGAACAATAATTGGGACCAATCACAGGAAATAAAAATCAGAATTGGAAAAGCCAGAACCGCCTTCAACCGCATGAAGAATGTACTATGTAACATGAAAATAAATCTTCAACTTCGAATTCGTACGCTGAGATGTTACGTTTTTTCAATACTGTTGTATGGCGTCGAAGCTTGGACATTGACTGATGCAAGCTGTAAACGTCTAGAAGCCTTCGAAATGTACTGTTATCGACGCATGCTTAGAATCTCCTGGGTATACCATGTATCGAATGAAACCGTACTCCAACGAATAGGAAAGGAAAAAGAAATCATGCAAACAGTTAAAGAAAGAAAACTCTCTTACTTTGGGCATATTATGAGGAATAGTAAATATAGCTTGCTACAGCTTATAATACAGGGTAAATTCGATGGCAAGAGAGGACCTGGACGCCGCAGAATATCTTGGTTGCGCAACTTAAGGCAGTGGACAGGAATGACATCAGTAGATTTATTCCGAACAGCAGTTAATAAAATTAAATAGGCCAGAATGATCGCCAACGTCCATTGAGGATAGGGCACAGTAAGAAGAAGAAGAACAGTGCCACCAACTTATTATTCACAACTTTGAATTTCCACAGCCCGCTGAAGATCAGTTCTTTGGAATCTCTCGATATTATAAAGTAAATGGTTAAGTTTATTATGCAACTTTATGTGAATCTGGGGTAAACTTACCACCCGTGAAAGCGTCTGTCAATCTTTTCACTTACATAAGATATGATTATCTTTAACATAGCAAAGAGCCAGACTTGTTATTATACTTTCCAGACTTCGGGTTTCCTTCTCAGTATATTCAAAGGCACCTTCCATAACAGTTACACGCTTGTTAAAAATACTGTAAGCAAACCCGTTGCTGGCTCTTGGACTATTAGAAGGCGTTCGACAGAGTGCAACACGAAAACATTTTTCAGGTACTAAAAACAACTGGTATTGATGACACAGACTTACACCTCATTGCTAATCTTTACTTGCGACAAGAAGCAAACTTTAAAATGCGAAACAATACAATTGAATATATATATATATCGATATATCGGGCGTGAGACATGGTTACATTGTGTCACAGTTACTATTCAAATTATATACAGAGAAAATCTTGCAAGAAGTTCTATAGAACATTTTACAGATAACCACATTTATACGTATGAAGCAAGTTTTATGTAGATACGATTTAAATATCAAATTGAGAGTGAAAATAGTCCACTACTTTGTCTTTCTGTTCTTCTATACAGAGTGGAATACTCAAGGGTAATACCACAAGCAGTGGATATATTTTTGACAAATATTTTGTCGTTTCCATGTAAATTATTGCGTTTAAATTTCACGATACAAAATCACATCAAAAATGTCACGAGCCGAAGGCGAGTGACATTTAAATATGAGTTTGTTGAGTGAAATTTGCAATAATTTCTATGGAAATGGCAAAATATTTAAAAAATATATATCCACTTCGAGTGGTATTTGGGACGACTATTTAACAATATTAATACGTAACGATTAACTTTATTGAAAAATAATCCAACAATTAATATAATTATTCATTCACAATTAAATTCAGCGGAATACTTCCAAAACACAGCATTTTAAAATTTTTAAAACAAGCCACACAGTTTGTTGGGGTTTAGTGTTACGTAACCTAGCGATATCACTAAGGACAGAACATCGTTGCTAAACGATACTTGGTTACAAGGCTATTTATTTTTTGAGTACGTACATTGTTTAGTGAATATTTTGCATGGTGCCCAATATTCAGTGATATACTGCTGTTATTGGTTGAAAAAAGCAAATGTCTGCAATGTGATTGGCTTATATGTTATAGTGTTGAATAGTCACAGATATTAACTTGAAGAAGCTCGAAACCTTTGAAATATGGGTTTGCAAAAGCATGGTGGGTTCCATTGCGTATTGTGCGTTCTTAATACGTACAACATTCTCTGAGTCGTTGTCCAATTTTCTGCTCTATTACAGGTAGTAGGGGAGACAGGGGGAATGACGGTCAGAGGGTAATGACGGTCAGTCCTATATTGAAGGTTACAATTCAAATTACAATGCGAAGTTCGATGTGTGGCTAATTTTTATATCATTAATTTTAACCTATGGAACGCCTACTGGTATTGTGCAATTTTATAACAGCTGTTGGCATGTGGGTAATGGCAGTCGCCGTCAAATGATCTTATAGTCTGTATACTGTATTATTGTTTTTTGCTTTTTTCAGATGCTGCGGAATTATGATAAAATAACAGATAAGGCACAATGACAGATACGGCGCAATGGATGGCAGAAGATTTGAAGACAGCTATAGTTGTTGTTGTGAAAGGTACAAGCCAGAAAAAGCAGCATGGAATATGGCATATCATTTAGTACGTTACAGCAGCTGTGGAAGAATTTAAAAACGCAACTCAGCAAGAAGCGGAAATTACCGCCTATCTCAAGACTTTAGCTAATCTTTATTATAGTCTGACGCGTTGCAGCTTAGAAAGTTGATTTTTGATTATGCTTAGCGGTTAAATATTAAATATAGATTCAACAAGGAGAACCGTTTTACAGGGAGAGATTGGTTGGTAGGTTTCCTCAAAAGAAATCCCTCGATTTCTGTTAGGAAACCTGAGGCTACGAGCCTGAACGGATTAAAAGGTTGTAACAAAACGAAGGTACCCCATTTTTAAAAAAAAGGAGAAACTCTTGATCAAGCACAGCTTTCCTCTTCATAAAATCTATAATATGGATGAGACTGAGATTACAACAGTCCAAGAAACTGGAAAAATTGTTGGACCAAAACAAAATAGAATTGGGGCAGTCACATTAGAAGAGAGAGAAAAAATCAGCCAGACAAAGAATGGCTTCAAATCTTGGGACCAATGGCTGCCCTGAAGCATTGTCTGAATGTTCTAAGAATGGTTGGAGTGATGAAAATCTTTTTTTACTTGGTTACAGCATTTTGCTAACTTTGCAAAGTCTAGTAAAGAAGAACAAATTCTTCTCGTTCTTGATGACAACGGGAGCCATATCATTTGCCGTGAGAACTACATCGAAATACTATCTTTACCACTTGACTCATGGCATCGATTACAACCCCTAGACGTGTTTTTTAACGGTCGCCTAAAACTAGTTTACACCAGGGAATGTGATCTATATACGAAAAGTAAATCAGACGAAGCCATCACTGTATACCGAGTGTTTCACTTAAAGTGCGAGCATAGGGAAATAGCATGGGAAATCGTATATATGCAGATTCCTGCTTGCCGCTTGAATTGATAGGATTGATAATGGTATTAATTGAAAGAGAAAAAAATGCGCTTTTGATACTACTTTACTTTGATTTCTTGCTTGTTTAAGATAGAAATAACTTAAAAACTGTAATAAATATTTTGCATTTTATTCACAAAAAACAGACCAGCCATGATTTAATTTGTTTATTAGAATATTCAACTGACAGAAAATAACATTTATTTTGGCATAAACAAATTTGATCATTGCTAGTCTGTTTTTTGTGAATAAAATATTTATTATAGTTTTTAAGCGATTTCTATCTTAAACAACAAATTCGAGTAAAGTACAGTGAGCGCCAAAAAGCATTGGTCAGTTTCAATACCTAATAAAAACCCATACACTTCACCTATGGAGTCAATGATAATTTCTTCATAAATAGAAAACTTGGGAGTTTTGTTTCAATGTTTGACATCCTTCGAAAGTGACAGTTTGGTGTGCTGTTTCATAGTCAAAGGTTGTCGGGGCTCATTTTTTCGAGGAAATTGGTGAAACGGTAACGGTTACATCTCAAAGACATTACATGCTTCAAATATCTTTTTATCGCAAATAGAAGAGGAGATAGTAAATGAATATTGGTTTCAACAGGACGGTGCTACCAATTACACCGCAAGAAATAATACGAATCTCCTACGACAATCGTTTCCAAATAAACTGATTTCTTGCTGTGGTGACTTTCCTTGGCCTTCGAGATCGCAGGACATAACCACTCCTGACTTTTTTCTTTGGGATTACTTGAAGAGCAGAGTATTTACAAGAAAGATAAGAAATCTGGAAAAGCTTAAAATGTTTATTCGAGAAAATATTGAAGCTACACTGCAGGATATGCGGCAACGTGTGATGAGAGATTTCGGCCGCCGTTTAAAAGAGTGCATTCAACAAGAGGGGAGTCATTTAACCGACAGAATTTTTCATAAGTGAATCTGCCATTCTTGGTCTTTAAGAAATAGTTTTGATTAACTGTGTAATTTAAGCAAATAAATTGTTATTACAAATTGAAACTGACCAATGCTTTTTGGCGCTCACTGTAGTATCAAATTAAGCGATTTTCTTTTCTCTTTCGATTGGTACCACTGCCCAGTGCGGTTTACGAAGCCTGAGGAGATATAAAAGGGATAAACTATAGGTGTGGATGGTATTATGGTTGGGTAATGACCCCCCCCCCCCCCCGAATTATGAGGTAGTGTTAAACGAAGCGCTCCCGCAGGCAGGAGTGCTTAGTCTGTAGTAGATAGTAGATGCATAATTTGATTTATGGATTAAAGGTACAACGTTATATCTTTAATAAAATCTTTACTAACACAGTTATTATTTACTACACAAGTAGGTAAAGTGCATCATTAATATACGTGTGTTGAAGTTACAAACGAGTGAGTAGCTACATTACCTAACGGAAATAGTGTCAAATGAATGACGTAATAAGTCCTTATCAAAGTAGTTGTAGATAGATATTTAAAATGTCTTAATTTTTGACAGTTAATTTTGTAAAACACATGGTGAACGTTTGAATGTTTTTTAATATTTTAATAAACTTCTACCTTCAAGGGTACTTCGACGCTTGCGTGAAAATGATTATCAGTATTTCAATATGTTAAAACAACTGTAAACTACTAAATATTTTCCACCTTTGTATAAAAGTAGAATGTGCAAAAGTGCATGTTTGCAAACCAGTCTCTGAAAGTGCTGTATTCTTCATTACTTACTTTTTATAATAAAAACCTACTAATGAATTTTCAAAAACTTCATATATGTTTAACTGCAAAAACGTATCTCTTAGCTTGAAGACATACCGAGTAACTGGAGTAAACCGCTAACTAGAGTACCTATATAATAAGATAGGTACTCTACCGCTAACATGTAATCTTGCTACTGTCGAAACAATAATTAAATTGAAATTCAGTAAATTATCTTAAAACATTTTGCAACAAATGTAGACTAAAATTAAACAAGCTATTGTTTCACATTTAAACTTGTGTTAATGGAAGTCGCTAGAGAAAGTAGGGTGGGGTTTAATGGACTGGGGTACGTTGTCGCGATGATCAGCAACCCTCTTTAATTACAAGTTAAAGTGTTTTACATGGCAATCTAGCAATTACTATCAGGATTCATATGCTACCTATTGTCCCAGCGTCATTTTATCCACCATTACAACTTTTAGCTTTTCACAGTAGGTAGGTTTAGTGGTTGCACTTAAATGATTCTATCATATTTTATTAGTATCCACTTTAACACCGTTTGAGAAACAATAGTTTTTAAAAAACAATTTAAAACTTCTTATCAATTTAATTTCGGCACAAAGGCAACCATCCGAAAGTGGAAACTCCTTAACCAAACTTACGTGTTAGTTGCGAATGGCGTTAGGAGTCTAGTAATAAGCACTTAAAAGTTTGTACCACTTCGATGTTGATTTGAGGGCTTTGAACCTCTGTTAATCAGATCAAGATTTAATATGTAAGAAACGCCTAAGGCCGCGCCGATTCCTTTTTCGCCGGAAATTTGCACCTAGCTAAGCGTCCGCTTAAACTTGGTTTTCTCTATTCCATCTCGAATCATAGATTTCCTTGTATGCCATGCCCACGCTTATCGAATTTCAGATTTTACTAGAAATGTTCGTATGTGAACAATTAAACAGAAATGAGCTTACTGTTTCAGAAAAGATGAGTTTGGAAATTGAACCCAATTTCACAGCATTATCAATCGGCGGAAGACAAAAATTGAAACATCCTTCTAATCACAATTCAGTGTCTTCTCCAGCTATGTATCTTCAGTGGAATTCTGAAACTAAACCTAAAGGAAAGCACAGCATGTTTGCTAAACAAAAACTGTTAATAACGTATAATACCAAAAAGATTAAAAGTCATTTAAACTAGATGCTAATTAAATTAAGGAGATTTTCTTTAACGATCGTTAATAAATCGCGTTAATGAGGTTTTTTAAGAGACTGAAAGTCGTGTGAATTTTACGGTAGGTTAAACAAAAATTAAAATTGTTTAAAAGAGACTGAAGTAGTTTATATGATTTTTTGACATTTTAATTACATAAAAGTCGTTTAAACAATAATTAAAAGAAATATAATCGCTTCAAGTAGATAATTTTTACAAAGATAATCGCGCTTGAAGATATTTAAAACAATTTCGATTAGTTAATAGTAATTTACGATACAAGTAAGTCAAGTCTTTAGTCACGAGCAGGGCAGAGCGAGCGTTTTAAGCCCCGCGAGTGACTAAAGATGCTTTACGCATGTGTATCGTACAATATTTTATCTACGATAGAATCTAGAAATCACGATAAATATAAAAAAATATTTTAAATGTAAATTAGGATTACTAGCGAACGGTCGTAATTTTGCGTGGTTAAAAATGTTTAAACGCGTTGCTACTGACGACGCGACGTGACTAATGAAATTTTAAACACATTGCGACTGACGACGTGTACTAATAAAAACATGTTATTAAACAGTCGTTTCACAAACTTAAAACTGTCAACTAAGTGAATTTTACACACTGCCGTAGATAAACTGCATTTTTAAGAAAATGAAGTAATTTAGGGCGAGTTGTTCAGTCATGGATTAACTGTAATCCCAGGTTAGTTACTATGGGTCCAATTGTCTCAATAATTGTATCCATAGGAGTTGTCCCGGATTAAAAGTTAATCCATGACTGAACAACTCGCCCTTAGTAAAATTAGAAGCGGCCCAAATGAGATTTAATACTTTTTCAACAACATATAAGAACAAGATTAGAGGACATGTAACATGATTGATAAGTAATTTTGTGATATGATAAAGCTCTATACCTATGAAAATTGAGGCACTGCCGATTTCTCGTATTTTAATGACGATTTCTACATTCTTCACTGACGATTTAAAACAAAGTCATCTAAACAGAAAATAATCGTCTAAATAAGATAATCTTTTAAAGTAACCGTTTTTTAAATAATCGCCACTAAAGATATTTTTGCAACACTATAGTGTCATTTGAAATTTTTCGGTTGCAAAAAATACTATAAAATAAAAAATACCAGTTTTATTAATATTTAATTACAAATGATTGAAATAATTAAGAATACGTTGTTACAAAAAAAATGTCAGTAACTAATGATCAAACGGTGTGTTTTGCTGTATACTCTAAACGGCCCACGCATAAAAAACACGTTTATTCCTTACTCATTAGTTATATAAAATATTATTTAAATAATTTCGAAGAGTCAAACTGTATATGTAACGTCCCATTTCATTTGCGCGTTCTTTGCGATTCGCTCTTCGATGCGGCTCGCATATCTAATATTAATATCAGGCGCGCTCCTCTTTTGGCCGCTTGCTGTGCGGAACAATTTTGATTTTTCCGAAAAGGCGCACGATCTTCGATAATAGAGATACCCGGAACGAGATTTTTGCGAGTTGTGGTCTTCGATTGCAAGTACTCGTCTTGGGCGGCTGTGAACGTCGAACAATGTTAAGCCTCCTGAGGGATTTGAATGCCTTGATCTATAGACCGTCTCAAGTTGAGTTTGCAGTACAGCAAACATAGGGCAATGCAAATCTTATGTGAGTTATTACTCCTGTGTTGCCAAGTCTGAGCGACCGACCATCAGGTAGGTCAGCTTAGCATTAAAAAGTTAGGCAGCAGGTAAAATATTAAATGTTAACAACGATAAGCGGTTCGTATAACAAAAACCGGGTTGGTTTATAGCTGACAGGTGAATATCTATTTCAAAACAATTTTGTGCAGTGTTATTGGCATCGCTGTTTTCCATAAGACCATGTACTGTAAACTCACTTCGAGCGGCGTCCTTTAGAAAACTTACTTGAAGCCGATTTCCACCTTTGATAAGATATTTTCTAGTGTTTTGGTTCTGTACTAACTCAGTGGTAGGTAGGCCTATTTGTTACCCCCCCATCTGGCATGAAGTTCTGACTGCAGTCGCGTTGGAAATTTCGCTGTATACCGGCAGTGCGAATTGCAAAAAATTACCCTGACGACTACTTCCGAGGGTACATGCAATTTGCATTTCAGCGATTGATTGTGTCGATATAGGCGAGTTGCCGCTACAGTATTGCGTGTTTTGATGTAAAGGAATTTGAATGTAAAAAAGCACGTGTCAATGTAATAATAGTTTTCGCAATGCCCTAGCTAAAATCGTGTATGTACTATGTGCCAACCCCTCACGTAGTGTGCCGCCCTTGGTCACCCGGCTTATAGTAATTTCAGTGTAACAGTTTGCAAGCAGGTCCAAGTGAGCTAAATTTCATTCAACTAGCTAGATATTGGCATGGCATTCAGATTTAAATAATTTGCCATTTATTATAATTGTGACTTATAATGCTACTAAAGTCGAAGTTTGAATATGTTGTAATGTGTTATTTGAATTTTAATAATTCATATTTTTTGTATTTGATTTGAGTGATTTCAAACGTTTCTATTATTTATCACTGTAGAGCATCAGATTTTACCTGAGTTGTGTTAATTAACATTGTTTCTTAAGTACGATGACTATTTGTGCTGCTGTTGTTGAATATTAAATTCTATTAATTGTTGCTGCTTTATATTTCTTTGTTGGTTATACTACGGCTCCTCATAAACCTGCTCGTGTTCTTTTTGAGATTTAGGTTGAAGTAAGAGGCTTCCAATGTAGGTCGTTTTGGTAGCTAGATTTGTTTTTTTGTTGTGAATAACGAGTGGCGCCCAGTTTGTATTAACTAATGAGTTTTTTGTAAACTTAAGAACCTCTGCCTGGTCATTATTCACTCCATATTCTACCGAGAGTTTGAGTTAGCTAGGGATATACTCACCCCTCGCTTAAGGGTGCGGTTGCCACACGTTCTATGAAAAACGTCATTTAGAGAAGGTAAACTGTATTTTTAACAAAATAAAATAATACAAGAATATTAAAAGTCAACTAAAAGGTATTAATATCGTTTGAAAGCAAAATAAAGTTATTTGAACAAGATTAGAAAGATATATAACAAAATTTATGTATAAGCAGACGGATGGTCACTTCATAGAAGGCGTTTATAGCCTGCGGAGAGAAAATTAGAGTCCAAAACGTGTCCACGGCCTCAAACACCACAAGGGCAATAAATGCTAGTTATGCACTAGGTGCATACAATATTTTATGTACAGACCGAAATATTCACAATTAAAACCAGATCTATAATTTTTAGAATTTTGGAAACATACGATGTTATTTCTTGTCAAACTGACAAACAAATCTGTGAGCGGGCCGTGAAGTACTTTATAGCTCTTGGGCTGTAAAGTAATACATTACGCTTTCAAATATTGGATTTAAAGTGACTAATTCCGCCCCGTTGTACATAAAGTACTTCAAGTACTACACTAAGGGGGCAGTAAAGTATTTTTTTTACGACAGCTTTGAAAGTAGGCTTTTCGAGCTGTCATGTGACGACTAAAACTTGACGTTTTAGGAACAATAAGCAGGTACGCTACTGTTTCGCTCGACTCTACTAGACACTTTCCGCTCGCTTAACCCTGGAACTGCTATGCCATTTATAAGTCCGTATATTGCCATGGAGGGGCATCAGAAGCCCACACACGTATTTCTATTCGGATTGTGTATTTATCTTGTCTATACCGGGTGTCCATTCTCAAAGTCGAACATAGGCAATTAACATTAGTGCATTCACTCCTTCTTCATTGAAATAATTAATTTTTCTGTAGATAATTTTAACAGACGTTGACAGAAAATACCTGATTTACGCCAACTAATTATCATTTGTTTTGACAAATGCTATTGAACTTGAAAAGCAAAGCATGGCATATTTAAAAATGCCCAAGTTTTAAATTAGTATTTTAAAATAAAAGTCGCACCTTGAATATTGTTCTTGGCACCATTTGATGCGGAATAATTTTATCTTTCCATTGATACCATTACCTTCCCTGTAGGTTGAATTGGCGAGCAGGAATCGACAAAAACGTTCAATACAATGTTAATCGCCTATGTTCGACTTTGAGAACGGACACCCGGTATATAAGGTGTGTATAAATTGGTATTAAAAGTTTACGTCGCCTTATTCTCTGGAAAAATTTTAAGACGAAAATATTAATACAAACATGTTGGATTCGTCTCCATAATGCGAGCGATAGATAAGAAACATTTTTTATTTAGGTAAATTACTTTTTTTGCTCCAAATACGTCAAAATATAACAAAAAAAAGTGATTTAGAATGTAAAATTATGATCCCATTCAAAATTTCAGAAATATTAGCTTACTTTTAAGAAACCGTGTATACAAGGCGTTCCCTAAGTACGCATAGAAAATTTACGGTCATGTTTCTTGGATTATTTCAAAATAAAAGGTCCTATCAACATGGGTCCGCAAGTTTTTCGTTTTAGAAATTGAAGTTAGGAGACAATTTTTGTTTATTAATATTAATAAAACTAAAGATTTCGTCTTGATCACTATATATATTTTTTTAAATTCCCGAACGTTTTCGGCTTATGCCATCTTCAGGGGACGTTCTACAAAATAATTGACAATGAAACAAACTTTATAACAAACCAAAGTTTGTTTGATTGTCAATTATTTTGTGGAAAAAATATATGTGGATCAAGACGAAATCTTTAGTTTTATTAATATTCAAAATGGTCCACGACAACGATTTTCGTATTATCAATTTTTGTTTATTTAATAATTTTCGAAAACGTGTTGAGATATTAATTACAAATTTGGTGTGTGTGCATACGGTGCCAAGGATAGTTGCTTGTGTTGGTAAACCATCAATTAATCACCAGCGGCGTGCCTATGCGCCGGCCTTCCACGATTAAGACAAAATTAAAAATGTGCAGATGTCACAAGAAATAAATTACACATGGAAACAATCTATTCAAATAACTGGATCATAAATTTCTGAATTGACAAATAAAATAATGTTTTAAATCGATAAAAGTATACTTGATAAACAAGCAGGCATTTTTTGTAATTAATATCACAGCGAATTTTCAAAAATTAGCCAAATTTACGATTTTGTACTTCCTTTTGAAGAGGATTTTGTGCTCTTACACGTTTACGTGTGCGAGCACAAAATTATCCCTCATCGCTCTAAATACTGTACCATTACGACCCGCTTAATATCTTGCCTGTCAGTTTGAAAAGCAATGACACTGTAGGTTGCCAAAATTTATAAAAATTATATCTGGTTTTGATTGTAAATGTTCAGGTCTGTAAATACAATATTGTATCATAACTAGAGCTAGGCCGTGGGCTAAAACCGCCTGTTTACGTCCTTGGTACATAATAGTTATTTACATATCAAGGGCGTAAAACAGGCGAATTGGCCCGCGGCGTAAAAGGTATGGTACGAGGGCTATAACACGACAAGGAGCAAAGACGGTGGTTTAATATAGGTAGTATTAAAACACGCCACCAATAGCAACCTGCTAAAAAGACGTAATTCGGGCGCTAATATTAATTGTGTTTCAAACGTCACTTTTGACACTAGAAACTGTGCAAAAAGTTGTCTTTTTGACAGGATCGTAGCAAAAATTATTTAAACGAGAGTTAAGTGGTTTAAATAATTTGTGTACTATGGAGCTAAATAAAAGTCATTTAAACAAAATATGGTCGTCTAAAATATGTGCTATTTTAAAGCAGACGTCCTTTAAAGAAAGCCGCCCATTTAAAGACATTTAAAATAATTTTGATCATATATATTTTCCAGAAGTTAAAGTGAACTTTTCATAAAATAAACTATTGTAGCTCTACTTTAAGGAGTTAAAATTTGATTGACAAACGCTTATTTTTAAAATTGTATTAATATCCTTTATCTAATAGACTTGTCTGTCCGGGACGCTGTTTTGTCTGTCCGGGACTCTGTTTCAGCAGCCAAACCGTAAGAGACAGAGAAAAAAGTTATGAAAGTTATATGTTTGGAATGGTCATGTCAGGTCAGGAACTGAATTTCAGTCACGTGACACTTCCGGTTTTCGAGAAATCACGTGATTTCTCGAAAACCGGAAGTGTCAGTACGCTGTTTCAGCAGCCAAACGGAGCTGCGACCCTCTGCGCCTTAAAACCTCGATCGGTTAGGCAACCACTTTGACACCTTCCAGGTCTGGGTACAGTTTTTATTTAATACGCGTTCTATTTGAAAAACGGTCTTTTTTGTTTTTTTAAATGAGACATTTGTCTCACTGGGTTGCTAGTTCTTACTAATGGAGTAAACTTGGTCTTAAAATCGTTGAAAATAAATGTCAACGGAATTCTTTTTAATGAACCCTAAAGCCATGATAACAGAGCTTTTGAAAAGGTTAAAATTCGTATATGTTTTATTGCTGGTTAAACGCGATTTGAAATCGTATAAACTAAATTAATATTTACTTTAACGAGAGAGGAGTTTTAGAAACGATGTTAAACTACCGTAGTAATGAGATTAAGTTGTCTTCAAGGCATTATATGTGGATGATAACTTAGATGTTAAATTAAATATGGGGAAAGGGTATTAAATTGTGAGAAGGAATAAAATCCTAAAAATGTGTGAAGGTTTTAGAAATATTACAGGATTCGTTACAAGAGTATATGTAACTTGTGCGTATTTTAAATTTGTAATCATTCCTCCGGCTATAAATATGCACTGAATAAAACATAAAATAACCAAAGACATGAAATTGTCCACGCCCCTTATGCTAAATGACCTGCCTTTAAAAGTGCACTATTGACATCGAAAGTGTGCCGCAAATTCTGTAGCATAACTTAAACCGCTAAATCCGGCGGAAATTTAAGTATTAATTTGCACGCACACAAAAAGCGCGATTCATTTGCATTTCACAGGAACATTTGCTCGTTACCAATGCATTGTGTTGACAAAGGTAAAAGTTATCATATGTAGGATGAGGCAACCCCGAATCAAAATATCTCGAAACTTGTGTGACCATGATTTACTTATTGCGAGTGGAAATTGTTTAACATTGACTGACTGATTATACAATGTGTCTGACGACATGAGGAACATAGGACAACGCTAGTGGTAAATTTGTCGCCGTGGAGGTGATAGGGTCCCAGCGATGCATTTATCAGAACTGTCATTGCGTGTGCATAAAATGCTTTACTCCTTTATCAAGGCAACTACAATAAAGTTTTGAGTTGTAGAGAATTACATTTAAAAAATTGGGTTTTACTTACAAATAAAGTGATTCTAGTACTTCATAATTGGCAATACAGAAAAAAACAAGCATATCTAATTTGGTACATTAGATTAAAAGTAAAAAAAAACAATGCTTAAAGTAGTCCGAAAACAGCACAGTTCATTATTTCATCAATTATAGACTGAAAAATGTGCATATTTGCTCACAATGACTAATATGTGGATGGTAACTAAACAGCTCAAAAATCACCAGACAGTGGCAACCGGGAATTTTGAATAGTCAGTATATTTTATAATAAATTGAATATGGGTGTTGTAGTTGTTAAAAACTTGTAAGATCTTCTCCACACGATCTGAAGGACACAAAAGTCAAAAAAGCCCCGGACAACGCAATTATATTAGATTGATATAAAAAAGTACGAACTCTAACAGATACATCAATTATTTCTTGTACCAGCCTGTGAAAAGTAAAATAAACTTTATTTTGGCACTTAAATCGAGAAAATCTCATCACTTATTGGTTCAAAAGAATATAAACAAGCTATACCAAATCTTGAAAGAGAATTCATACTCCGCAGATCTTTAGAAAACGCCTATGTACTCACAATATTAATAATAATGACTTAGAACGTCCTAACCAGGAGTTCAGTCAAATTAAAAAATATAAATCTTTTTCATACATTAATAATTTAACTAATAAATGAATAAACGTTCTTAAAGATGTAGATATTAAGATAGCAAAGAGTATAGCGTTCCCACAAATTAAAATTTCTTCTCACAACCAATGGATAATATTCCTATAATGCAGAAGTGTAATGTTATATATAAACTTGATCGTCTTGACTGTACAAAGTGTTATGTGGGCCAAACATTCCAACAACTGAAAAATCGAATTAATCAACACAAAGCTGACGTAAAACTAAAATTGAAAAAAGTTCAGCGCTTTTGCATTTCGTGTTCACTCAACTAAACAAAACATTAAATTTTAAAACCCTAGCATTCTGGACAGTGAAGACAATTACAACAAACGTATTTTCCTAGATTTTGTGTCATATTTGAAATTTCACACCCGAAGTTGAATAATTAAACATTAGCAATACATCGCTTATTAATTTTAAACCTAGGATGATTCATAACGATAATACTAACATTACAATTTAGCCAACCATCTTTATCGTGTATTACATCACTTCTTGTATGCCTTTTCTTTGAAGTTCTCCTGTATACTGACTATTCAATATCCTGCTTTTTACTGTTTGGTGATTTTGAGCTGTTTAATTACTATCCAGATATTAGTCATTATATATTGATGAAGTAATTAACTGTGATTTGATTGGACTACTTTAAATATTGTGTTTTAACCTTTAACCTGGTGTAAAAAAAATATATGGATCTTTTGTTTTGTATTGCCAATTATGAAGTACTAACCTTACTTTTTCTGTAAGTAAAACATAATTGTTTTTGATGTAATTCTCTACAGCTGTAAACTTAATTGTAGTTGTTTTGATAAAGGAATGAAGCTTCCGAAATATCGGCTTTGGCAAAAAGAGTTTTGTTTTGAATTGCTGCTAGGAAAGGCGAATTCCAATTACTTACTATATTATTATTATTATTATTATAACGAACGCATATTATAATTTATAATTCGTTTTTCGTTAACATAAACAGTGCAGTTTTATTCTTACTTATAGCAAAAATTAAAGAACTGTAACTATTTCAGGAAAGCGTGATATTCTGAGATTTCGTATTTATTTAACCGTAATAGTCACTATTGCTTTGGAAAACCAAGTTTCCGTTTGAAGTACACAGTAATTTCATTCAGTAAATATTTTATTCACCACTTATTCTAACCCTCGCACTCAGTGCCGGTTTAAGGTACTTTAGCGCCCGGTGCTAATCGTAACCGCCGCGCCTACCTATATTTTTATAAATTAGTAATTTAAACTATCTGAAATTATATTTTTATATTATGTTTAAAAAGAAGGGTTCCAAAATCCGAAATTATTTATTATAAATATCTTTACAGTATACATCAGTGAAAAATAAAATAATAAAAAACAACAAAAACTAGAATAAATAAGAAAATACACCCACAAAATAAAAAGCTAATATTTGGTTTTTATTTACAACAATAAGATAAGAAAAAAGAAATAAAAAAAAATAACATTCTTAAACATTGGCTTTCTATTTGTGTTTTCTACAATATCTTAATATCATTAATATACTAGGAACTGAGTTAAAATTAAATATAAATAAAACATACAAATAAATATTTTACGTTTAAAACTAATAAAAAACACAAACTAACTTTGGTTTTTAAAATCAACTAAAAAGTCAAATATAATTAATAGGCAACACAAAACAACAAAGCCAATGCCCAATATTACAATACATTGACATGTCTGACTACTAATATACTAAGAACTATATTAGGAAGGAATTTTGGAAATTAAGATGATCACATGCAAGTACAATCACATTCATAATAAAATACAGAAGAGGAGTTTCACTCAGTTTTACAAGAGTCGCTTTCTTGCTTTTAAATTTGAAAAGGTTTGTATTAGCTAGTTAGTGAGCACGGTTTTTAAAATGTCTAAATTTACTGATAATATGGCCAAAGAATTTAATTTTTCTTGTGCAATTGAATTTCGAAGATAGGTTTTAACCCGCTTCAGCGTGGAAAATGAACGCTCCCCACTAGCATTCCTAACCATTATAGAAAAAAAATACGAAGGCACACATGAATATATTAATTTATTTTCATGTAACAATTTAACTAAATCTTTGGGAGATTAAACATCTTTTGTACACTTGGATATACGATTAATTTCAAACTGAAGATTATCTGGATTATCAAGACTTGGAAGATGTTCCCATTTTCTCTCTAGGTCTTACTCTTAAAATAACTTTTGTATTTGGTTGCCTATTTCTTTTAGTGCTAAGCTATTCCTTTGGAGTCATATTGACCAAACTCGTTTCGTCGATATTGAAAGTACTGGGCCAATTTATAACGCTAACAATCGTTTTTAATACGTTAACCCAATATTCCTATACAGAGTTAATTCCTTTTTCAAGTTTCTTATAAATTCTTTCAGTAGTTAAAAATCGCGAGGTATATATTCTCAGATTGTCGAAGTGCTCAGAAGGTTTTCGTGTTCATCAAACCTGTGTTACTTTATGTGCCTCGCCTGGATTTGCCTGACTCGCTTACGCTCGTCAGTCAAACGCGTCCAGTCTCGCAGTCCGGTCCGGTCCGGTCACAAAGTATCACTTTTACCTCTTAAATAATGAAACACTGCATGCCGTGTTAAACCGGCAAAAGTACAAGGCTTAATTCAACTGTTTACTATTTTCGGATTTTTCTAAACAAACTTCCCATTGATTTTAATAGGAACATTATCTAACAACACAATTACTTATTATGCCTATTGATTGTGTTTTTTAAAACTACGAACACAAGTACATTTCATTTAATAATGAGGGTTTATTACTGCCTTGCTGAATGGGACCCACAGTCGCCCACAGACTCCGTTTAAACACACCCTTACAAATCGAGGCTTTGATGCTTCGGTTGACATCACACTTGTATTTGACAACTGTGAACTTTTTGTGTGTGACCTGTCTCGTGTTTGGTTTTGTGGTGCTTCGTCTTCTAGCAGTTATTAAATTCGTCCTAAATTTTAAATGCGGCAGACGCCGTGGGCTACAGCTAGTAATATACTATTATGCGGCCTGCTTAGGTCTACCAGACGTCGGGAGATGAGCCGGACATGATAATATGCTTACTTCGTCGTCGTGCCAACTTTATTAAGTGCGAGTCTGAGTATGTAATAGAACTATCGTATGTTACCGCTAATATCGTATGTGACCGCTAGAGTTATTACACTAGCGCGCTCTGCGTGCCGCCCAAGAAAAATTTACCGCCCGGTTCTACAGCACCCAATAGCACCCATGTAAAACCGGCACTGCTCGCACTGTTGAACAACCTCCCCACTGAATGCATTAGAAGATACGTGCTATTTTTTACCAGCGAAAGACATTTATTATTAGAAAGGCTCTCAACCTTGCTGTTTCTATTATAAAGAAGCTTCTGTATTTAGTACAATTCTAAATTGTTCATTGATAATGATCTTGTCAACTTAATGAAATTGTTGTTTTGACAGTTTAACTTCAATGCTGAAACTTGGTTTTTCAAGGCAGTAGTTATTATATCAGACTTTGTTAATAGTTATTAAGATACCAAGGGCATTATGAGTAAAATAAGAGCCCAAGATTGTTAGTGTACTAACCGAGGGCCTTTGGCCCGAGGTGTGTACAACAATCGCGGGCTCTTAGCTCATAATGCCCGTGGTGCCTTCAAGGTTTTATGTCCTACCAATTTTCTTACCTAATTCATATTCATATTCAATTCATATAATTACTATGATATAGTATTTAAGATTGATCTAGTTAGCTGATCTAAGTTAGATTTGTGACATTAGCTGAGCTGTCATTAATTTTCATTGTGACAGTGGTGCATAATACAGTTGTATCCATGGAAACAAATACTGTTAATTTTTCATAATAACCCTAGTGTTCTTATGAAGAAAATAATTGCCCTGGAGCGTTATTTTGTATCTAAGATACCTTAAAATAGAGTCATTAATTTCAATTAATGTACTGGTAGGACATAAA